>JAPPVO010000029.1:98840071-100040071 GCA_030407325.1 Camellia japonica
TTAGTTGGGAGTTTGTCGAGTTCCTGAATTAAACTAGTTGCAATTGGGAACTAGTTTAAGGGAGGGAATGAAGAAAAAGTTTAGGTTTCTATTAGGGATTTAGACAAGTTGTTGCATTCAGTTTGAATAAGCCCTAGTCTTTAGGGTACTTGTTTAGTGTTTCTTGACTTTTTCTAGTTGCACTTATCACGTTAATTAGTTGTTGCACTTATCACGTTAATTAGTTGTAAATGTGAACTAGTTTTTCTCATTCTATTAAGATTGTAGAAGGATATTTATAAGCCTAGATTGTTCAATAAGAGGTATGTTATTTCCAGAATTATTATGTACTCTTTCATTTTGTGTTTCGATTCCTAACAGATCTTGCTAATCTAAATGACAAAGATGTAATACGAAACCTCCACTAACGTCCTAATGAAGACGACGTCTACTCTACAACCATCGTTCTCAGCACTATTTATTTTATATATATTTCAGATCTAATAAGATCAATAGAAGATGGAGTCGACATTGTCGTATTGGTGTTATAACTACACTCGTTTCGTCAGGGTTTCGCACTGTAGTTTGTCCAAATTGCGATAGTGGATTCATCGAGGCTGTGCACGTTGCTCTTTCACCATCGCCGTCAGATGCCACCTCAATCTATATGCTGGGAAACAATTGCCAAACACATCAGCTCTGAATTGCACTCGTTATGTGTAAAAAAATCTTTCGATATGGACTCTGAAGCTCGCAAAATACCTTGTTCAAAAGTGTGATCAGTGATCTAGTAAAGCTTCTTAGAGCTGTAGCAGATACCGCCATCGAAAGCCAAGTCAACATGGATGTTCGAACCAAGCTCTACAACCTCAACAATGGAGGACTCAAGGATTATCTCTCTGGTGGCCTCACTCGGCTTCCTTCAATCTTCTTCATCATTTGTCTTTCTTATTTCAGATTTATAGGGTTTTGAATCTCTGTTTGTTTTAAAAACAAATGATCGGTTCATCGGATCATATTCTTATGTCTGGATTGCTCTTGATGAAGGCTCTGAATTTTAACAGATAGATATAAATTTGGTAAATTTCAACAGATAAGAGGAATAGGTTTGGTGAATTTCAACAGATAGATTAAAAAAATTGAATTGATAAAAGGTAGATCTGTTCAAAAAATTGAATAGATAGGTTGGGATGGGTTCAAAAAATTGAATAGATAAAATAAGATTTCAGCAGATAAAGAAATAAAATTTGGACAGATAAAAAATTAGATAGATAAATTTGTACAGATAAAAATTAGGACAAGAATTTCAACAGATAAAATTTTAATAGATAGAATTTCACACAGATTTTCAACAAATAGAAATTTGACACAAATAGAATTTCAACAAATAGAAATTTAACAAATAGAATAAAAATTTCAACAGATAGATGTTAATAAAAATTAAAATGGCAACATTGAAACAAAATGTCCTCCAAAATAATAAAATGTACTTCTCATCATAATATTTTACTAAGACTATACTTCTCACCAAAAAAGAAAAATGCTCAGCAAATCTAATACCTACACTCTCTTTAAATTGAACTTTTCACCAATTAACCCTTCTCTTTTTTAGTAACATATTTGTATTCTCTACGCTTTCACCCATAAGCATATTTGTATCAAATTATATAAAGGGTTTATTACACTTTCTACATTTAAATTATCATCAAATTATCTATTTAGTCCCCAAACAATCGATTGAGTGTACGTAGGTGGTGTTTGATAAAGTGAAAAACTAAAAACGAAAAATTAAGTATTGAAAATTGAATGTTGAATTTTTTAAACAAAAAAATTGTTTGATAAAAATTTAATTGCTTAACTAAAAATAAGTTGTTTGATATGTATAAAATCAAATTTGAAATTTATTATTTTTCAATTGTATATTTCAATTTTTATATTGTAATGGTGGTGGTAGTGGTGATGATGCTATGCTATTGATAGTGGTGGCGGTGGCATGATAGTGGTAACGTTGTTCGTGGTAGTGGTGACGGCGGTGGAAGCTGCAATGGCATGGTAGCATTGATGGTTGATGTGGTTGTTTACGCACCAAAATATTTTATTTAAAAATCAGATAGTAACTACTACTCCGTAGAATAACGGTCAAGATCAAATGTCCATCCACAGGGACTAAAGATAAGAAATAAATTTAATTTAGAAATTTAGGATTTTAACGGAGTTGTTGTGAATTTTTGGAGTGAAAATTAAACTATTAATTAAGTGAAATAAGATGAGAAAAATATATTAGAATTTTGAATCTACCACTAACCACATAATTGAGAGTTGTTATATTAATTTGTAAAACATCTTTAATTTGGATACTATGATGTATCTTGGCCTAGATACTTTGTAAAAATAATTTTTACATAATAAAATCCGAAAGCACAAATCATCTTTGCTTAGCACGGACTGTCTTCCTAAATTATACTAAACTATTTTGAAGTACGATCCATCTTACTTGGCATGACTCATCTTACAAATTTACTACATAAACATTGAAAATCATTTGTATAACGAATACTACAGAAAAACATTTCTTGTACAAACATATCTTCTAACGTTATACAAAGTATCTAAATTAAATCAAAATTCCAAAATTAAATACAACTCACCCTAATTATGTGATTAAGATTTCATCTTAACCCTAAGATAAGGAAGTTAGTTCCACATACTCATGAAAGTACCACTCTAAAAAATACACATTTTGAACTCTCCCACTCTCTTTTTCTTTCTCTCTCTCTTTCCTTTCTTCTCTGAGCTTCCACCTCCTTTCTCTTCCCAGCTTAGCTCCTTTTATAGAGAAAGACCTACCAAAGAAGGTAAATAAATAATATTATAATATGTATGTAAAGATTGATAGATGGTGGTAAGATTTTTCAACCTCATTTATTACTTTTTTTTTTTTTGTTTGTTTTCTTTTTTATATTATTATAATATTATTATATAATATATAATTATAGTATTGTCTGTCGGCTTTCACCAAGTTTTACTTATTTATTTATTTTATTATATTTATTTATATATACATTCTTAAAATGTATGAAACACATAATATTATACAAAATTATAAAATAATACAAATAAATGAACTAATAAAGTATATATTAACGAGCTAAATGTATAACATTTAGGCTTCGATCACACTCCTTAACTTATATTTTGCTAGTCATCGAGCAAAACAAACTAAAAATAAAACAAAATGAAATATATCTATGTCATTTTCGTAGGAAACACGATTGCATTTAGCATATGCAACTAGCTTTTGAACTCCTAGGTTACTCCTAATGGACGAGTTATAGTCTCGAAAGGGTTTATAGTGAATATACACACAATTTTATATATATATATACACACGATTGCCATTTTTTTTTTATAGGAAAATCCTCCCTACCCTCCCGCAGGTTCAAGGCAGCACTCCTTACAGAGATCACCAGGGTGTCCTGTTAGCCGTTCCGAGTGAGGAGACTATAACATGGGAACTTGCCCCGACCTCCCAAGACAAGTTCCGCTTAAGTCAAGACTCGCACAGCGAGAGAGCATTGAACCCACACCAAGTGCTGATTAGACAACTTGAGGTCCAACCTCCTAACCAACTGTGCTTCGCCCAGAAGATTGGCTTAGGGGGAGGGGAATTGAACCTGTGACCTTGGGGCTTAAACCCCAAGCCTTAACCATAATGACACCCACCCCTGGGTTCGCTTAGAAAATCTCTATAATCCAAATGCCAGAAGCTTTGAAAAGAAAATCGTAACTTCCCTATATTAGAAAAAATAATTAGTCAGAGTACAAAACACTAGCAATCATTAGTAATACTACATTCATTTCTAAACTCGATGTGTCCGCTTTTTTTTTTTTTTAATTTACACAGATACGTCCTCAATTTCAAATGAAACACAACCCAAAATTTCTATCATAAGCATGTTTTGACTCAAATCTCTCCAATATACCCTCAACAAATGAAACACTCTGAAATGACTTAGGTTACCAGTGTATGTATGTGAGAGAGAACTTATATTTATCAAAACAAAAATTTCTCACATAGAAATGAAAAATGGTGTAAGAAAAAAAAAATTATGTATATTCTCATGATAGGAATGCCAAAAACAATGAAAATTATGTCGCCTTGTCATCTGAAAAATCATGCTAATTCCGAGATCAAATAGGACTTTTTTTGCGATTGTAATGTTAGGTCAAAGAGAATTATTTGCAAAGTTAGGTGTAAAGTGAAAAATAGGTGTCCAAGAAATGAATTAAACAAACGCAATATTTATGAAACACTGCTTCACTCATCATGTCCTTTTAACCCCTTTCTTGCATGTGATTTGCAACCTCATTAAATACTCTCCATGTTATTGTTATTATTATTATTTTTTATTTTATTTTTTTTGTACATGGGAGTAAATACATCTTTTCAACTAAAAATCTCCTTAAACTATTCACAGGATAACTTCCTCTCCAAATAATAGATGAAATTCATTCTTGAGACATTAGAGGATATGGCAAAAGGAAATTTAAAAAAAAAAAAATTGTATAGGCTCAACGAGCTAACTAATGATAATTGAAGAAAGAATATATATATATATATATTTTAAAGGCTCAAGCAAAGAAAGATGGATTAAAATCATTTCTCAAAATATAGCATTATTGATATGTTGTTAGGACTAAATGGCATGTAAATGATGATTTCAAAGTTTCTGACCAACTTGAAGGAATAATGAGACTTATTAACAACATAACGAACTGCCAAAGAAAAATAAGAGTAAATGTTAAACAACCCTCCAAAAAGAATGATAAGCTCAAAATCTCACACGGGGTTATAGTCTCCACATTAGACATCAAGATTTTCAAGGGCTATGTCCCCAAATCAATCAAGTAATATTTGTGTAGTTACGTGCATGCGATCAAACCGAGTATGAAACAAATGAATATTATAATGAAAAATAATGCAACAAACAAGGACAAAATTATAATGCTAAAGTAACAAAAGTACAACTAAACTTAATCACCTCAAACACAAAATGAAAGAGATATAGTACAATCATCGCCAATTTTTTTTTCCTTTTGAAAAGCAAGAAAAAAAACTATAATAATAATTTTATTTTATTTTTTTACACAACATCACAAAAGCAACAAGAAAAAGATAAAAACAACAAGAAAAGCAAAATCCTTTCCCCTCAATTTAAATGACATTATCCTTAATGGTGCATACCACAAAGATCTATCAGAAATTGTAAAGAGAAGAAAATTAAAACAAGATAAAATATACATCACCGAGATGTAGAAGAGAGCTGCCCCCAACTTAAAGGAAACTTTACCTACAAAAGGGTTAGACAATGAACAAAAATATACATTACGTAAAAGCACATATATTAAGGTCAAGTTTGGGAAGATTAAATAAGTGTATTTTTTGACTTTTTATAAAATATGAGTTGGATTTAGATTAGATTTGAAATGACGTGTTAGAGAGGTGATGTGACTTAAATAGGATAGTGACTTTTTGACTTTTTAAATTTTTTTAAGGATGTCAAACTTGGTTGTGGCGGAGATATGGCAGTGTTTGATTGGGCTAAAATGTCAAACAATGTGTGCTCTGATCAAAGCGTTCTTCGAAAGAAATGCATCTGTCAAAATTGAGATTGCACCGATTTGTGTGTTTTGTCTTATTGCATCCCTGATTGCGATATATACTCATGTTTTTCATAGATGTTTGCATTTAGAAAATTACAAGAGTATCAAATTTGCAATCTCTTCTACTATTTCACACAATGTCATCTCCATCATCAGTTCAAGGTCCTTTAAACTTGAATGCTCCACCACAGGTTCAACCAGAACCATGGCAACCACAACTAGAGGTTCAAGGCCATCATCTTTCCATGCAGGCTTCTGTCATACAGAATAATGTAGTCGCGTTGGCCATGGCCAGAAACATCAACAGGATCAGCAAATGTTTGCAGCAACGACGGATTTAGAGGAAGCTGATAAAGCATTGATTCTTAGTCTAAGAGCCACTACATCTCTGTCAAATGTGGCATGACAATTGCAATTGCGGATTTTGGAAGTGCGAACTCTAAACAATCAACTGGCTACATACTGTCATCAAGTGAACACACTGAGACGAAAGAACAAATAACTGAAGACTGAGGTGCGCACTTTAAGATGACAAGGAGCAGAGGTAAAGACTCGATTAAACTTTTACCGAGACTTTGCATACACACACGCTTCCTTAAGTTTGAAGAGGAAATGGACGAAGTCCATGATCAGGGTGAAAGATTGCAGGCAGCAATCCGTAGTGATGCAAATGTGCCATTATTAAATAGAGAAGAAGGAAATAATAAAATCAAATTTTTTTTTTTTTTTTTTTTTTGTAGATAAAAATAAATAATAAAAGCAACCCCCTAACTTATATGACATTATCCTCAATGGCATACACCAAAAAGGAACAACAAAATTAGTTAAAGGGAAGAAATATAAGTATACAAAGAAAACAATGAATAAAAGAATCTGCCTTTATCTTACTTGGTCATAGGGAGGTATGCACTCCAAAGGTTTCCAGTCGGCTAAACAGCATAGTGACATTCCCTAGGTGTATGAACTATGCCAGGTTAGTCTTACAATGCTAGACATTTCGTCTCTCTGGTATACTTGTTTTGCAATGTCGCTGACAAGTCCTACAACACCAATAAGCTAAGGAAGGCACCTCCCAGTGGAATAAGAACCAAGCCTATTTGAAGTGGGAGCTCAAGTATATCCTTTTAATCCAAAATATCTACATGGTGGAAGATGTGTTAGTGTGTTTGAAAATGGTCTTTTAATGTCAGATTCTAAGATGTTTTAAGGCATCAAATTGCTCATCCCTTAAGTAACCCGTCTCAAACTAAATTTCTTTGGTCCTACTCAGTGGTTCCCTAATAAGGTTAACCCTTATCATTTGTCCTGGTGATGGTAGTTGTAGACCCCTACAAGATTTTTCAGTTTCCCTTCTAATTGAATTACAAGTGAACCTTTCACATTTATAACAACAACCAATCCTTTTAGCTCTATGTTTAATAGCAAAAAGGCTATTACCACTAAATGACAGTAATTGTTTATCCTTCATTTTCTGCTCGAAGGCCTCTTTAACTTTCATCAACATGATAACCTTGACATCAAGAGGTAATTCAAGATTTCTCACACACCAAATCGCTTGAACACAAGATTGAACCATTAGTTGCCTCTAATGTAGTGTTAAGTTTAACGTCTTCAACCAGATTAAGAGACAAATCAATTGGTTTGACAAACAGGTTCCACCAATGCAATGGACTCAATTGACTCTCTATCATGAATACCCTTTATGTATGGTTTTAAACGCTAACCATTAACTTTGAATGACTGACCATCACGGGGGTTTTGAATTTCTATCGCACAATTCGAGAATACTTTAATGACCACAAAAAGACCTTCCCAACGAGACCGAAGCTTACTAGGAAAGAGACACAATTCAGAATTAAAAAGCCACACCTTTTGGTTAGGCTCAAAGGTCTTACGATGATGTGCTTATCATGAAATGCTTTGGTTTTGGCTTTGTATATCCTAACATTTTCATAGGCATCATTGCGTATCTCTTCTAACTCATTAAGCTGAAGTTTTTGAGTTAGTCCTGCAGTGGCTATATCAAAGTTAAACTATTTTACAGCCCATAATGCCCAGTGCTCTAACTGAACTAGCAAGTGACATGCCTTGCCAAACACTATCTTGTACGGGGCGATAGGCCCAAAGAGTATCAGTCAAACGAATTGACCAATCCTTCCTATATGGCCTCACTGTTTTCTCAATGATGTGTTTGATCTCTCTATTAGACACTTTTACCTGACCACTAGTTTGGGGATGATATGGAGTACCGACTTTGTGAGTAATGGAATATTTTCGGACCAAAGCTTCGAAAAACCGATTCCAAAAATGTTTCCCACCATCACTAATAATTGCTCGCAGAAAGCCAAACCGATATCATGAAGGAACTTAACCACAACTTCATAATCATTTGTCCTATTAGCTACTGCATCAACCCACTTCGATACATAATCCACTGCTATAAGAATGTATTTATACCCAAACGAAGGAAAAAATGGACCCATGAAATCGATGCCCCAAACATCAAATATCTCAACAACAAGGATAGGAGACAATGTCATCATATCTCGATGGGAAATAGAACCCATTTGCTGACATTGCAAACAAGCTCAAAAAAAAGCATGGGCATCTTTAAAAATTGGTTAGCCAATAAAATCCGCTTTGTAAAACCTTAGCAGTTGTCTTTTGCCCACTAAAATGGCTACCATATGCTTGAGAGTAATAAAAGGTAAGAACGCAAAGGATTTCACTCTTGGGCACACATTGTCGCACAACTTGATCTAGGCAATATTTGAACAATTCTGGATCCTCCTAAAGATAAAACTTAACATGGGCAAAAAGTTGGTCCATGTCTTGGTATGGGAAGGGATTTGATTAATGGCCAGGTAATTCACTATGTGAGCAAACCACAGAGGTTTTACTTGTGACACTGCTAAAGTTGGTCATCAGGAAATGAGTCCTGCAAAGCTAGTGGGTCATTAGTACACTCAACTAGAATGCGAGAAAGGTGGTCTGCTATAACATTCTCGAAGTCCTTCTTGTCCTAAATTTCAAGATCAAATTCTTGTAGCAAAAGAATCCACCTAATCAACCTTTGTTTAGTCTCTTTCTTGGAAAGTAAGTGTTGCAAAGCAGCGTGATCAGTGAACACTATGACTTTAAAACCAAGCAGATATGACCGGAATTTGTCTAAGGCAAAGACTATAGCTAACATCTCTTTCTCAGTGCTGGTATAGTTCAATTAAGAGTCCTGCTAGCACAGTAAATGACATGAAACTTTTTGTTCACTCATTGGCCTAAAACTGCACCGACTGCATAATCAGATGCATCGCATATGATCTCAAATGGTAAGGACCAGTCAGGTGACTGCATGATCGGGAAGCTTGTAATTTTTCAAACGCCGCTAGACATGCTTTATCAAAGATAAAGGGAGGGTCCTTGGCCTAAAGATTTCACAAAGGACATGAAATCTTGTTGTAATCTTTGATGAATATGCAGTAAAAACCCGCATGTCCTAGAAGGGAACATGCTTGGCGCACAGAAGTAGGTGGGGGAAGGCCAGAAATTAGGTTAATTTTTTCTTTATCAACATATATTCCATGCTTAGACACAATGTGACCTAACACAATGCCTTCTTGAACCATAAAATGACTCTTTTCCCAACTTAGAACAAGATTGGTCTCCATGCAACGCTTAAAAACCTTGGTTAAATTTTGGAGACACTCCTCAAAAAATGGGCCAAAAACTGAGAAGTCATCCATGAAGACCTCAAGAAATTTTTCTACCATGACAAAAAAAAAAATAGCCACCATACACCTTTGAAAGGCCACTGGTGCATTACACAACCCAAATGGCGTACGTCGATAGGCAAATGTACCAAAAGGAGTGAAAGTTGTTTTCTCTTGATCATTTGGAAAGACAGGCACTTGATTGTATCCTGAATAGCCATCTACGAAACAATCAAAACTTTGACCCACTAACCATTCTAGGATTTGATTAATAAAGGGCAATGGAAAGTGATCATTCCTAGTCATGGAGTTGAGTTTTCTATAATCAATACAGACACGCCACCCAGTAGTGGTACATGTAAAAATTAGATCACCACTCTCATTAACTGTAATTCTTGATTTTTTCAGTACAACCTATGTGAGACTCACCCACTTGCTATCAGACATGGGGTAAATGATACCTGCATCTAGAATTTTCACTAATTCTTTTTTTACTACCTCTTTCATATTAAGATTTAATCTCTGTTGCATTTCCTGTGAAAGTTTGGCATTCTCTTCAAGATAAATGCCATGCATGCAAACAGAAGGGTCAATATCTTTCAAATCAGCCACTGACCAGTCTATAGCACTCTTATGTTCCTTGAGCACTTTTAGAAGGAAACATTCTTGTTCATTAGACAGGTTACAATAATCACATGAAGAGTGTTGTTAGACCCTAAAAAGGAGTATTTAAGTGAAGTTGGAAAGGGTTTCCACTCAAGTTGTGGTGGGGTGACTATGGAAGGTACTACGCACTCACTAGAGAGGGTAGGAAAGGGCTCAAATCGGGGTTTCCATGGTTGAAAGTTCATGTGAGAGTCAAGCAAAACGTTGACCTCCTCAATGGCTCCTTCAATGTCAAAATTCTCAATCCCAAAATAAGTGAGAGATGCCTTTAAAGGGTCTATTAAGAAGATAGATGAAAGAATGTCCTCCACCAACTCATCAATCACATCAATTGTATAACATTCACCATCATTGGAAGGGTGTTGGAATGCATGAAACACATTCATCTTGACTTGCATATTTCCAAATGATACTTCCATCACTCTCATCTTACAGTTAATGCATGCAATGGATGTGACCAAGAAAGGTCGCCCTAAGATGACTGGGACATGTTTTCTATAAGCTGCAATCGGTTCCATGTCAAGAACAAGGAAGTCAACTGGAAAGTAAAACATATCGACTTTAACTAGGACATCCTCAAGTATGCCACGAGAGACTTTAAAGGAACGATCAGCTAATTGCAAAGTCACTAGTATGGGCTTCAACTCACCAAGCCTAAATTCCTCATACATTGAATAAAGGAGAAGATTAACACTTATACCTAGGTCAAGGAGTGCCCTATCAATAAGGTGTTCGCCAATGATACAAGAGATGGTAGGTGCATCTGGATCCTTAAGCTTAAGGGCGTGTTATTGGTCAAATGGAGCTCACTTGTTCAGTGAGAAAGATCTTTTTTGTTGCATGAGTCTTGGATTTATGCTTTTGCGTGCACAAATTGTCACAACCCAAACCCGCCCCTATGGGTTTAGTACCATAACCGGCCAGTAATCCGAGATTACCGAAGGCCTGCTTAACAGTAAAACAGTAATACAGAGTGCAGGGGCTGGCGGAAGCCAAAACAGTAATTAAAAGATGTCCAATAAACTGTGACAGTCTGTATGCAAAAAGACTTTTCATACATATACACATAAACAGTACATATACATCCATATACAGTCATCCAGGACAGGGACCTAGTCCTTATTAGAACAGTACAGTAAAGCATCATTCAGTCTATACAGTATTACAAAACCAGATACAAAAGGGGAAATCTAAAACACCCCAAAAAGCCCTAGCTTGAAGGACTTGGAACCTCTCTGTGAGGCACGGTGGTTGGCTTGACAAAACTGGAGTTTACCCCGATGCTCCTAGCAACGGTCCGGTGCCTGAACACCTACATATATATATGAGCAGTGAGCTAAAGCCCAGTGAATAACATAATGTGTAAAGAGGTTAAGAATGAATGTCCTTTCAGTGTTGAAAACAGTCATTTCAATCAATATATCAGTTACTCAGTCATAGCAGTCATATGTGGTACATCCAATAGCAAAGCAGTACAGTAGGTCTTAACAGACCGAACAGTCAGTTGATGGCCGTCATATCAGTAAACAGTAGTGGTTCCAACATGGGAACCGACAGAGATCTCTGTGTCAGTAGCAGTACAGTACAGTAACAGGAGGTTACTAAGGATGCCACAATACAGTTCATAATTAGGACATCATTCATTCAGTAACAGTATCATTTCAGAAAACAGTACAGTTCAATTGTTCAGAAGATAATCATTTTTGAACATATCTTTACAACATTGTTACTCACAGAGTTCTGGGCTACAGATAAGCTAGTACGCGTCCTCGGATGCCAACCCTACACAGTTACAGGATGAACACACACTAAGTTACACATTTGGGAAACAATAACTTAGTCCCTATCTTGACTCGGTGTGGTTTTACATCAATATCCTCATTAAGATGCTTTAAACTAGCCCTAAGAATGCCTAGGATGGAATGAGGATGCAAGGATGCACTTTTAAACACTTTACAAAATTTTCAGAAAACAGGGGTCACGCTCGAGCGTGGCTTTCTACGCTCGAGCGGACATGCAGACAAAGGTTCCTCGCTCGAGCGTCACTTCCCACACTCGAGCGGACTGCAAAACATGGCAAGAGTACTGGATGTGTGAAAATCACGCTCGATGGGCGCTCGACACCCGCTTGAGCGTGTGACTCAGGTCCCCGCTCGAGCGTGCAATCCCCCGCTCGAGCGGACTGTAAAACAATGCAAAGTGCTGGATGCACGAATTTCACGCTCGAGCACCACTTTCCCTGCTCGAGCGTGAGTCCAAATTCTGGAAATTCCAGATTTGAACCTCAAGCTCAAAACCAAGTTTTAATGCACCAAATTCGATCCTTTTGGGCCAATTTTCTGGAAAACTCTTCAAAACTCATAATATAACATGTTTCAAAGATCAATTTGAGAAATCAAAGCCCAAAGGTAGTTAAATTAAATCCAATTTCAAACCAAAGTTCAAGAACATACTTCCAATGTGACATGCATGAATTTTAAACAACTTCAAGCTTCAAAGACATGCTCAAATGAGCCAATCCTTTCAAAAACGTGAGGAATTCATGAACTAGAACTATAATATGAACATACATGCACAATTTCATGGACAAAAATCCTCAAAACTCAAGAATGGCAACATGCATGCATGGATTAAGCTCTTAATTCAACATATGAAGCTAATTCATGTCTTAATCTCTAGACTTCCATAAACCATGCAACATATAACTTGAATACATGAACAAGAAGGTATAATCTCTACCTTAAGTCTCCAATTCTAGGTGTAGGAGTCCAACCATGCAATCAACCTTCAATTTCCTCAAATCACCAAGCTAAAGTTGTTGAACTCAAGTTTCCTCACTCTCTCTATCTCTAGTCGGCTAAGGACTCAAGAAATGGCTGAGGAAATGATGCTAAACAATGTATAATTCAAGTCTCAACATATGGTATGAAGTGGGCCACTGAGTGGCAAAGTTGTAAATAATGCAACTTGTGTAATTTAACTTATTTTAATCTGTTTAATCATACCAAACCACATTTCAAATAAATATGCCATAAAATCACATAAATTATGACTAACACATATCACTAATCAATTTCAGATTCGGCCGCCAATAAGGCCTTCAATTTGCAGTTTAAAACATAAAACATGAACAGATAGTTTAACAGTCGAACAGATAAAGATGCACTTAAACAGATACAGACAATCAATCAGTTCCAGATTTCAGTCAGTCAGTCAATTAACATGTTTAGTTTCAGTTTAGCAATAATCAGTGATTAATCAGTAAACAGTGGTGAGGGTTGTCACACAAATCTTGAGAAATTTGGCATAGAAGGATACTTGTTGAATCGCCTCCAACAATGGAGGTTAATTTTCACTTGTTTAAAGAGATCCATCATTGCCTTTGTACTAAAAGAAAAAGGTCCATCTAAACATTGGGGATATGGAGCCTTTGGCACAAAAGGTGCCGTAAGCTCACATAGAGGACTCAGAAGATTCTTTTCTCTAGGCTCATCATTTTTCTCTTTTGGATTTTGGGATTGACTACCCTATTTTTCTGTGGTTCCTTCTATTAAATTTGGAATTTCTAGACCACTCCTAAGGGTCATGATAGCTTGGACTTGCTCATGGTATTGACCATTCGCATTTTTTGTTTTAACTACATACTGTCCTTTTGGATTATTAACGGGCTGACTGGGCAGTTTTCTTTCTTCCCTTTTTATTAAGAGTGTTAGCTATTTGCCTAATTTGGGTCTCAAGCTTTACTATGGATTGGGAATGAGAATGGACAAGTTGAGTCATGGCCTCAACCCCTTGCAAGATTTGCAACACTTTTTCCTCAAAACTTGAATTTCTCGGAAGAGAAAGGTATTGGTATGGTTGTTGTTGCATAGGCCTGAAGGGTGGTGGATTGGCAAAGTTTTTTTCCTTAATGGAGCTGAGAGGTGGGAATTTCCTTGTGGTTGTGAGTGCCAAGAGAAATTTCGGTGATTTCTCCATCCAGGGTTATAAGTGTTGGAAAATTGATCATTACCCGGTTTAGAAAATCCCTCACCTGCATTAACATGCTCTTGGACTGACTCAAACATTGAGGTGTTGACGAACATTCACTTACACCATGGACAGGACTGAAACAAATTGAACAAGCCTCTTCATATGAAAGTTCTGCTGGCTATAAAGAAATGTGTCCTACTACTAACAGTTGGTCCATTTTTTGAGATAGTTTCTCAACTTGTTAAGCAACATCAACATTATGAGCAACCTCATACAAGCCTCCTTGTTTTGCACTATCAAAGATTGGTTGTTTCTTATGACGAGAAGCAGAGGCGTGGTGTTGGGAATTTTCACCCTGAGTTTCGAACAATTCCCAAGCTGCTGTGTCACTTTTGGTCATAAAAGTCCCTCCACAAGACACATCAACCATTTGCCGATGTGGCTTAGTCAAACCAGAGTAGAAAATGTGAACAAGTTGCCATTTAGGCACCTGATGATGGGGACACTAGTGAAGTAAATCCTGAAATCTTTCCCAAGTCTCATGGAATTGCTCACCATCAATTTGAGAGAAATTGGTGATGGCTCACCTTACTTGATTGGTCTTGCCAATGTGAAAATATTTTTCTAGAAATTTTTTCTGTATTTGTTCCCAGGTTATGATGGTATTTTCAGACAAGAAATTTAGCTAGTGCTTGGCCATGTCCTTGAGTGAAACCTAAGAAAATCATCAGTGAAGTTTTGGAGTTTTACTGTAGAGCATATCTCCAAAAATTCATTCAGGTGTTTGTAGGGATTCTCATTACTAAGCCCATTAAAAGATGGAAGCATCTTAATGGTACTAGGCTTAATCTCAGAATGAGTGGAGTGGTTGTGGTTGTTGGGAGTTGGATACAGGATGGTGAACTGTATGCAGTAGGTGTAAAATGCACCTTCAGTGATATAGGTTGGTCTTTAACTGCTTCATCCATTACTAAAGTCAGCTTAGGTTTGCAAAGATTCCTAAGGGTCCGCTCTAACTCAGGATCGTATGACACCAATATAGGAAAACAAGAACGACGACCATGCATACAAGACACTCATTCACTTTTTTTTTTTTTTTTATTGAAACCTGCAACAAAAACTAAAACCTGCAAAAGAAAAACAACTAGCACAATAGATCGAGTGATTCAACCGTCCCTAAAAAAATTGTGATAAATTAAAGTGCAATAAAATAAAAGAGGGTATAAAACCTTTCTAATTAAAAGGGGTGCAAGACCTCTCCAATTAAAAAGGGGTATAGGATCTCCCAAAAAGAAAAATAAAATAAAATAAAATAGTAGTCCTTTAGAGTACTCCAAATATTATTTGTCCAACAGGGGTAATTAATCCACAAATGTGTAGCAAAGGTAATCCACAAATTATATGTCCATAATGGGTATTTCCTTCCTGTGTCACAATATCAAGTTTTTTTTTTTTTCTTTTTAAAAAAAAAATTAATCTCTACATTAAATAATTTTATTCTTAGTCCCCGACAATGGCGCCAAAAATTGATGTGGTCGTTTACACACCTAAATATTTTATTTAAAAACCAGATAGTAACTACTACTCTGTAAAATAGCGGTCAAAACCAGGTGTCAATCCACAGGAACTAAAGATAAGAAATAAATTTAATTTAGAAATTTAGGATTTTAACGAAGTTGTTGTGAATTTTTGGAGTGAAAATTAAACTATTAATTAAGTGTTAGAATTTCGAATCCCATATAATTGGGAGTTGTTGTATTAATTTGTAAAAAATCTTTAATTTGGATACTATGATGTATCTTGGCCTAGATACTTTGTAAAAATAATTTTTGCAAAATAAAATCCGAAAGCACGAACATCTTTACTTAGTACGGACCGTCTCCCTAAATTACACTAAACTATTTTGAAGCACGACTCATCGTACTTGGCATGACTTGTATAACAATTTTACTACACACATTGAAAACTATTTGTATAACGAATATTACATAAAAACATTTCTTGTACAAACAAATCTTCTAACGTTATACAAAGTATCCAAATTAAATCAAAACTACAAAATTAAATACAACTCACCCTAATTACTTGATTAAGATTTTATCTCAACCCTAAAATAAGGAAATGAGTTCCACATACTTTTGGAACTACTACTCTAAAAAAATACACATTATAAACTCTCCTACTCTTCCTTTCTTTCTTTCTCTCTTTCCTTTCTTTCCTTTTTTTTCCCTGAGTTTCCTCCCTCTTTCGCTTTCCAACTTAGCTCCTTTTATTGAGAAAAATAAATAAATAAACATAATATTATAATATATATATATATATATATATGTAAAGATTGACGGAGGACGGTAAGATTTTTCAACACCATTTATTGCTTTGTTTATTTTTTTGTTTGTTTTTTTATTATGTTTTTCTTTTTATTATTATTATAATATTATAATTATATAATATATATATGTGTGTGTGTATTGCCTGTCGAATTTGACTATATAATATTATTAAAATAATATAATACAAAATAAATTATATTAAAATATAATGTAAATAATAATTTATATATAAACAATTAAAATGTATGAAATATATAATATTATATAAAATTATAAATTAATACAAGTAAATGAATTAATAAAGTACACGTTAACAGACTAAATGTGTAACATTTAAATTCCAATCAATGGTGGTAGTAGTGATGGCATGGTGATAGTGGTGATATGATGGTGGTGGTGGTTGTAGTTGTGGTTGTGGTAGTGATAGCGGTGGTGGTGGTAGTGATAGTGATGGTATGTTTATAATAATATATATCAATACTTATGTTTGTATTTATAAAATTTAATTAGAATTAAATAAGTTTCATTTGACTTAATTTTTTCTTTAGTTTTAGCCTATATTTTAAGAGGCTTTTAAATTTTTAAGTAATATCAATTGTAGTTATCAAACAAACTTACTTGATTATTACTTAACGCATTCATTTTCAAGTGCTGAATTAAATTATCAAACACCCCCTTAGTCTCTAAATTATATAAATTAAAATATATTTAATCCTTAAACTATTAATTGAATCTATTAAATCCCTAAATTATTTAATTTAAATATTTTTAGTCGCTGAAAGTATTACAAAAATAAAATATAAGCCTATAAATATTATATAAATTAGTAAAAGGCCCTATCAAGTTAAGATTTTATTCCAAAAAAATCTTAAATTTCTATTTTTTCTTTAAAAAGCATTTTAATTCGATATGTATTTAAATTAATATCAAAGTTGATTTTTAGCCTAAACAATAAAATTATATAGGTATTAAACATACTCAAGAAGCATAATTAAATAATTTAAATAATAACATTTTTCTACAAATTATAATATAACAAAATAATATATTCATTAAGTTATAAAAAGAATTTAGCAAAAAACTAAAAAATTATAAATTATAAACAAAATCCAGTATACAATACTAGATAAAGACCAATAAGTAGCCATTGTAGAAGATAAGTAAAAAAAAAAATACTATAGATAATTACCCTACCCTTAAAAAGAAAAGCTGACACCCATTTTTCGAAGACAGAATAAAAATTTTAAATTTTTTTGAAATAAAATTTTAATTAGATAGAATTTTTTACTAATTTATAATATTTATGGGCTTATATTTTATTTTATTTTTATAATCTTTTCAGATACTAAATAGGTTTGAATTAAATATTTTAGGAACTTAATAGATTCAATCAATAGTTTAGGGAGTAAATAAAACTTAAGGTTAAACTACCAATAGGTCCTAATAGTTGAACGTAATTCTCATCATATCCTATTGAAAATAAGTCATAGTAAAATCATCGTTAAAAAAAAAAATTTGTGACACTTTTTGTTGACAATTAGTAACTTTTTTTAGTCACAATTTTTATAAATTGTCGCTAAAACTTACAATTAGTGACTTTTTTTGTGACGAATTTTTTAAACTGTCATTGAAAGTTGAAAATTATTGCCTTTTTTTGTGACTTTTTTTTTTTAACTGTCACTAAAACTTATAATTAGTGATATTTTTTATGAAAATTTTCAAACTGTCGCTAAAAATTAACAATTTGTGATTTTTTTAAATAGTATTTGATGAAAAACGCCATTAATTCTCACATGACCACCTATTATGACCTACATGTAAGTCCTCCTAAACTTAATTTATATACTTTAAAGACTAAATATACTCAATCGACAGTTCAAGAATTAAGTAAACAATTTGACGATAGTTTAGAAATAGAAAATGTAATAAACCCTTATATGAATCTCTAGTATTTTTCTTTTTATTTTGTGTGTGAACCTACTTCAATGTTTGTGGGATGCAATAATCTTTACAAATGGTATCAAAGTCATGATTATCAATCCAAAACTACGTGAGAGATTTAAAACACATTAAATTCTTTTATCTTCAAAAAATTTGATTAAAACATGAGAAGAAGAAAAATATGTAGTAATTCGCAAACAAGAAAAAAAAAAATCCATGAAACATCGACTCCATCAAATTGTAAGTGGTTCAATTTGTTTTTGTAGAAAACATATGATATTTTTGTCTTCAGTCTTGGTTTTTGTAGAAAACATGTGATATTCTTGTCTTCAGTCTTGGCAACTGGTCAATCTGGCTTCAACCCAAAATTTAGGGTAGAGGATCAAACTAATAAATTTTGACTACTCAATAGATCGAGCTCAAACCGGCCTCTCGTAAAATTCTTGAAGCCCAAGTCCTACTCATAAGCACAAAATTTGGGCTTTGGGCTGGGCTTGGCCCAATTGGACATAATTTAGTCCTAATTTAGAATTTTTTATTAAACTCATAATTCATTGGAAAATCAATAAAAAAAAAAACTATAAAAACAAAATTTTAAAGTGCACCACAATAATTTTATATTGAATAATAAAAAATAAAAAGTAAACTTTATTTATTGAAATACGAAATTACGTCAATTATGTCATTAAATTGTATACATTTTTAATCTCATGGAAATATAGCCACTATTTCATTATAGATATGATATTATTAGTTTCTCAGGTTGTATTTGATAAAATTGAAAATTAAAAATTAAAAATTAAGTAGTAAAAATTAAATGCTGAAAATGTGTAACAATACTACAAAATGATACATTTTAGTATTTAGAGCAAAGTGATACATCTTTTTATCCAAACATTTTCTAATCATAAAATGTGTAATAACACCACAAAATACGTAACAATATCACAAAACTTCGTAACTTTATTTCTCAACTACAAATTGTTGCAACTCCTACTAGAAAAATATTAACATTTATCATAAAAATACGTAACACACCACAAAAACATTAACAAGGTACATATGGTACATACCCTTGGAAGGGTGTGTAGTATTTTCCTAATTAGTATTCAAATTTTATGAGAAACTTTTATATAATAAACAAACATATCATGGTTCAGTTCAAAACCGTAAACAAAACCTTAGAACCGAAAAACCAGATAGATTTGAATAGTCCTACCATTTCCAGGAACAAAATCAAAATCAAAATTAATAAAAAATCAAATCAAACCAATGATTTGAACAGAACTTAATCGATTTACCGGTTTCACCAGTTTTTTTAGCACCCTAACTACAATCCCAAGCAGCTTCCTTAACAGCCAATGAGCCACCCTACACCTCTAGGACCAAATATGAATGAACATTTTTTGCAATTTTGAAACCAATGTCACGTGTTAAATTTTAAATTTTATATAATAGATTTCTAAATAAGAGTTTAACGCTCAGAAGTAAATATGTTTGGATTTCAAATTTTTATTTTCTTGACTAGACAAGTATTAGATATAGTAACATCAATTTACATAATAATTTAGTTGGCTTTCATTAAATTCTTTTGCTCACTTTAAAAGTTTTCTTTAATTTAATTTATTTTTTTAACTCAAAAAACCCTAGATCCGGAGTCTTGATAAACTCTGGGCATGCGTGCGAGCAAACCTACCCATAGGACCTGCCCCTTAGTGGGATAAGGTATTATCAACGAGAATCGAACATAGCACCTCCGAGTTCAAGGTTGATATTGATGACAACGTTGCACCATTAGGTTACTTGCAAGTTTTTTAAAGTAAGATTTTCTATGGACTAAACAGTACAGCTTTTTGGTTGTAGGCCCACATCAGGCCATCTCAATAATTTAAATTGTTCGTTAAGATTTATTGAAAAGATTGATCATGCAAAAAATTAAATTGATCAAAAATAGTTAGTCACATGTTTAAATCATAAAATTATTAAAAATTAATAATAATTTGCAACCTAGGTAAATAGTATAAGATTTTCTTGGTGGATAAAATGATGAACTTCTCTTTCTAATCAACTCAACTGAACATTCAATGTGGTTTTTAGTGAGGGATGAGTGGGGTCAGCACTCCACTTGCCATCTCACATAAGCACATTAGTCCGAACGTCTAGTCGATTGAAGACAAGCCCACAAAGATTGGGCCGGGCTGGCTTACACTAAAATATTGGATTTGAGAAAGTAAATATTTTTGTAACAGAAGTGAAATTCTCAAGTAAATATTATTGTAATAGGTGAAATTCCCAACCAGTCCAAGCGATTTCAGACACTTGGGGATAGCCCATCTTTGTTATTTCCAGTCCAAAATTTTGTTACAAGAAGACTAGGGTTTGCAGTAGAGACAATTTGCACAAATATGAAGAGTTCAAAGGCTATATACAATACAGCCCACAGCATCTGGTGACAACTTGGTTGGTTGTGGAATGAGGGACAACTTTAAAACAAACAAAAAGAAATGGGTGGTTTGAGATAGCTACAACCAAAAAGAAGGATTCTATCTGTGCTTTTCAATCTTCAGGAAAGTGGCAAATGGCATGAATGGAAGGAGTCATTGCAGGCCTTGGCTCATAAAACTAAATATATGACAAAGACCAATACCACTTGAAAGATGAGTTTGTACTAGGACTACAGGACCATTTTAAAATACCCTCAAGTCAAATGAAGTACCAAGAGCACTACTAAAGTCCTATATATACAAAACAAGAGAGAGAGAGAGAGAGAGAGAGAGATTTACATGTTTTTTCATTCATTTCTCTTAAAATGGAAGTGGTTTAGAATAGTGGAATAGGTGTGCAAAAGATGGGGAAGGCAAGCAAATGGATTAGAAACTTCTTGTTAGGGAAAAAGGAGGAGAAGGAGAAGAAGAAAGATAGTACTTTTTCTGCAGAACGTTTGGCAATTTTACCAGTACCTCCTAAGGAGAAGAGAAGGTGGAGTTTCGGAAGATCATCAAACACTGATTCAATTGTGAGTTTTGGAAGATCAACAAGCACTGATTCAATTGTAAGTTTTGGAAAATCATCAAGCACCACTGATTCAATTCTTACCAGCCAACTAGCAACAAAGGCCGTACTTGAATATCACAATGACCAGCACCGTGCCACATCTGTGGCTGTCGCTGTGGCTGTGGCCATGGCAACCCATGAAGCCACTAAAGCAGTCAGAGCAGCCAAACCAACATTAGCACTACCAGGACCAGTTGAAAATGCAGCTGCCACCAAAATCCAAGCCATTTTTCGTTCCTATTTGGTATGTTTCATTTTATACGGCAAAGAAGATGAAGTTTTGTCACCATTTTTTTCATTTTCCAGGAATGCCCCTCAAATTGTTAACTGTAAATCTAATATCCAGCAACTGTTCAAAACCATTTTCAAACTGCTCTAAACCATTTTCAAATTCAACCCATCTTCATTTCTTAAACCACACAAAATCACCCGGGTAGTGTATATATAAATATAGGATGAATATCAAGTGATGGGTTAATTTACAGGCAAGGAGAGCATTGTTTGCTTTAAGAGGACTGGTGAAGTTACAAGCACTTGTGAGGGGTCACCTGGTAAGAAAACAAACAACGGCCACCCTGCGTTGCATGCATGCCTTGATAGCAATTCAAGTCCGAGCACGAGTTCAGAGGATCCAAATGGCTGAGCATGAACCAGAGCTTCACAATAAAAGGCCAACAACAACTCAGTCTCAGAGGCTACTAGTTCAGGACAATCAGCGGCACAGAAAAGCATATACCACTAGTACTGTAAGTCCAATAATTTTATTTCTGCAGCTTCTAATTAATTCCCATTTCACATATATTCACATAATTGTGTGCATATACATATATATAGGGAACAATTAGGGAAATCAGTGAAACACAGGCACATCCACAGGCAGGTTTGAAGAGTAGAAGTGGACATGTAGATAACCAATTCAGCAGCAAACATTGTTCTGGTAGAGTTTCAATCTCAAAACGAGAACATCATCAACTATGTCCTAATCCGTCAGAATTGACTGATATGAACTCGTCAAGAAACCACAACAGTCAATATGAGGAGTATCATTCCTTAACTGGATCACAGAATAGTAGTCAATACAATTCTCCCATGGCTAAAACAAACCACCAAATGAGAGCCCCTTTTGCCATTCCTCTCCCGGAACATGATCACTACCCATGGGCGTTGCCTAATTACATGGCAAATACAGAATCTTCGAGGGCAAAAGTTAGGTCACACAGTGAACCCAAGCAACGACCAATAACCGAATGCAGTAGTACAGTGAAGCAGAGGGGCCTGAGATCAACATCAAAATCAAGTGAACTACAACTAGAACTGAGAGATATTACACAGGAACAGGGCATTTCATCATCACATGTGAAACCGGCCAATGCCGAGAAGAACCAACACCCATGGTTGATCAAGCTTTACCGATCAACAAAAAAAGCCATCAAGGATAGGGAGTGTGATGATTCACCACACTCCATCAGCACAATCAGTGATAATACTTCCAACAACTGCAAATCTCTGACTGCATATGAGGTAACTAATATAGGAATGCTTCATTCCTCAGTTCTCATCTTCTTCAAAGTTCAAAGTCTGCCTTCTGGCTAATTTATCCAAAAAAAAAGTCTGCCTTCTGGCTAATATCTGAAATTTCTTTGATGCAGCCTCCCTTGAACCTATACTAACTGTTCAAACAGTTAAAGGCATCAAAAATCTCTCCAAGGCATCTCAGGAGTTTATTCTCAATCCTTGTCAACTGAGATTGCATTTCAAAGTTAAACACTAATTGCTTGTGAAACTATACTACCATACCAAGTTTATCTAAAAATAGTGCAATGGAGTGCTGGTTCTCAATGCCATAAACATGTCAGTAGAGATGGATCAAGGAGTCAATTCGGCTATATACAATGTCTCAAATCAATTCACAGATCACAAAATATGTAAATTTCCTGCAGACAAGCCTCATTATCATTATTATTTTGAGTATTTGGCCAAATTATGCTGTAGCGAAGTACTCATATACAACCCACAATACTGAAAAGAAAGAGAAAAACAATTTCAGTGAAGAAGCTCTTTTATAAGTCCTAAAAGCTGCAAACCTTCATTTGCTATTAGTAGTAGTCCTCCGAAAATTAAATCATTCACAGATACTTATAATAATCTTTCAGGCTAATTGTCAATAAAGTAAACAGGAGAACAGGAAATATGTTTGACAGGTTTTCGCCCATCAAGCTAACTAATCTTACATGCAGATATCAGATATGGTACATTAAAGGTCCATAAAATTCCTATCCTTCATCTCCTATTCTGCAAACTTCAAAATTCATATCCTAAAATGCCTATCTGAATGCAAATAATAGAACTGCGAACGTGGAAAAATATAACAAGGCAAGAAAACCTCACTATGACATTGGTGTTGAACAATTATAGCACACATGTAAGCCATTCATTGGTGTTGATCTTCCTGCTTGAGTGTGTTTTCCTTGAAGCTCTTAGTCAACCAGATAGCAGTTTCTCTCGGAGAAACCTTTCCTGGTCCAAATGGCTTCAACAACACCCCAAGCTCATCATACCTTTCCTCGTGCAACAGTCTCGCACTAAATTCAAGCAACCCTTCCAAAGCGTCAGCTCGTTGCTGATAAGAGGATGGGTCAAACCGACGGCGCCTCAAGTCTGATGAGGTTTGGCTTGATGCCCCAGCTGTTGCATTTTGGCCAGAGCACTCACTTCCATCCTCTCCATCCAACTTCATTGTGCCTTCAACTCTCTGCCAAGAGTCTGCAAAACTTAGCCGGCGAAACTTTCGATCACATACCTGGACCATACATTTGTCTTTCATGATTGAACGATCAACTTGTGGCGAGGTAGAGGAGCCTTGTGCAGAGTTTGATGAAGTTCTACGGATGGGGGTGAAGGGGTCGTCATATGAGGCTAATGGAAATTCAGCCATCCTGTCAATTCGAGGCTCATTTACTGAAACATCTGGAGATTTAATGCAGTCAAGGATACCAACATAGGGCTTGCAAGGAGATCCTTGTGCGATATTTCTCATAGGCAATGGAAAAGATGCTCTACGATTTGAATTGCCAATTTTTTTTGTTGGCATTCGTGAATCTGAAAACTGCCAATAAAACCATATAACATCTAAGAACTCCACCTCAAAAATAGAGAAATTGTAGTTTCAAGGCTCCAAAATCGTAAAATGTGAAGTTAAATCTAATGTCAGGACTATGCAAAGCACAAGCTGGTACCGAGCTGATAATGAAATTAATAATTGATAAAAACAAATACACATACAGATACCTAGACATACACACAAATTTATGTGCACACATTTTTAATATTATAATTTTGAAAGTTTATCAGTTATTGTTGGGACCAGCCTACATTCATACCAGGAATATCAACTTATTCTAAGCCTCATTCCTTGAAGAAGAATGTTTGAGTGAAAATTAGTCAAGCCCAAAAGAAGATTGCATGGTTTTAAATATGGGACTAGGAACTTTATTAAGTTTCAAGGAGAGAGATGTAGCCATAATATGTCGCAGTTTATGTAAAGCTAAAATTATTTTGATTTCTTAATGCTGATTTTATAAATTATAAAAGATTTACTATGGTGATCTGATGAAGTTCAAGTTTTCATCATTAATAATTACCAATCTAAAATAAAAGCTATATTCAATTGAACAATTTCTTTCTTACATCATTCATATCATATTCTAATGTAAACTCTATAAAAAACAAACAAGCATTTAAAATTCACTTCGTTATTTTTTTGGGGGGGGGTTCTTTTTGGCCTTTTTTTTTTTTTTTTTTTTTTCCTTTGCTTTGCTTTGGAGCTTGCTTCTAGATATATAGGATTTCAAATAACCAGCAGTAATTGTGCATGAGTTTCACCCACTTCCAACAAAATGGAAAAATGAGTAACATTAAAAAGAATGTATGTTGATAAACATGTCAGTTTTGGCATTCACAGGAACTAGAAATGGAAATGTCGTTAAATGTAGAGAGACAGACACATGCAAGCACAGGTGTATGACTGAAATATATATTAGTTTCACATGAAGTAGAAATGGCGTGTACTTGCATGTCAACACAGACACAAGCATGCACGCACGCACAAGCACACATATATGAATGTAATATGTATTAGCTCCCTTTGACTTACTGATTCACGGTTCTTTGAAAGCTCAGCTTGCTTCTTAGGGGGGGCAGAAGCCTTTTCTGGAGTCAATCTTGTAGTTTTGCCAGTATTGGAAGCTTTTGAAATAAATTTTCTACCAAAGGTTGTGACTTCATGAGTGCTTCCAACAGACAATTCTTCTATCCTTTGATTCATATACCTTGGAATTCGTTGATTTCTTTGAGAAAAAGATGAATCTTCCACAGCTCCAGAAATACTTGGATTTAGAGTCCTGTCATTGCCATATGAATGCCGTTTCTCTTTGTACATGGAAACAGGAACATCTTCTGGCTCCATAAATTTAGTTTTCTTCATGTACTCAGTTTCATGCCAGTGTGTCGATAAACTATTACGCCTGGGGCTATTGAGTTTCAGTTGAACCTTAAGAACGTAAGGCTGGAGATGTGAGTGCCTTAGAAGCTCTGCTGCCTGCCAAAACATACAAATAAATTCACAAAGTTAGTGTGTATAAATTTCAACAATATACATACAGGCCCCCAAAAGGGGTGTATTTATTTTGTAAAGCCACTGTTTGGTTATGCCTAGTAGAAGTACTTTTGAGAAGCCATAATAGCAATTTACTCCTTTTATTGTGCTTCTTTCCAAAAAGTCAATCGACTGGCATATTGCTAGGAAAAATGTAAAATTTTATCGTAAATACGAAAAGCCGTGCACATGGGGGTTGGCAATGGTAGCAAAAGCACTAGTGACAGATGTATCGATAGTAGCTGGTGGGAAAGCAATACCAATGTCTTCAGCTACCTTGATGAAGTGGGTAACTGCAGTGTCAGTGGTGAAAAGATGGGCAATACGAGAAGAGGGATGGCAACAATAACAAAGGAGATGAGGCAGCAGTCCTAGCCATGCAAGTTGCAATAGTGATGCAAAAAATAGTTAAGGCGTCATGTTGACAGACTGCAGTTATAGTAGTGCAGTTACATCTATAGGTGATTGGTGGTTGCCTAGCAAGAAATAATAAAAAATTATACCAAAACAGAAAAAAAAAAAAAAAAAAGGGTAAATTACACTGACACCCCTGAGGTTTTTGTTTAATACAGATCCCCCTCACATTGGAAAAATTACACTTACCCCTCTATCAGATTAAAATGACATATTTGCCCTTTAGCCTTTGCTTTATACATATAAAATAATGCAAATATTTTGTTCATGTCATTTTAAGAGAAATAACAATCATCTTCTTTGGTTTAAGTCACACAAAATATTGAGTTTTTTTATTTTTACTAAATTTTTTTTTATTATTTTAAGCAATTTTTTTTTTTTTTTTTTTTAGATACCTAATCTAGATATACTTAAAAAGTCTAATATTTTGTGATTTTTTTTTTTTTTAAATTCACCAAATACAAAAATACAAAAATTCAATACATCATCTTATTTTGTTGTATTCAATGGATTTTTTTTAAGTTTTTTGTACAAATTTTATACATTCTAAATATATGTAGATTAAATTGATCTAATCTAGGTATAATGGTGGAAATAAAAATGAAAAATTCTATTCATATATAAAAATTTATGCAAAAAAATATTATAAAAATGTTGTGATAGTGATATTGTTGTAAATATAAATAATGTTTATGGGTGTTTGTTTTAAAATGAAAGGTCACCATTAAGTTATATCATTGTGTTTGAAAATTCTATACAAAATTTATATTTGTATATCATCACTCAATAAGAATATATTCAGGTAAAATTTAATGATAGAAAGTTGTAGAAGGTAGTCATGATAATAAGAAGAAGAAATGGTAAGAAAACAAACAAGACAGTCATTTAGAAAATTTTAAGGCATGAAATCAACAATTCAGGGGGAAATTTGTAATGAAATTACAAACCTCAGGGAGAGAAACGTAATTTTTCAAATGTAAGGGGAGGATTTGTATTAAATAGAAACCTTACCCATAAAATAAAAAGAAAAACACTTGGTGCTGGTGACATTCTCAACAAAGTAAGAGATTGATGTCGTTCCAGTGTTTTTCTTTTTGTTTTTACCCACTCTCATTTGCTTGACCACATCAATAATTAACCTACCCTCAATTCTCCCTATTATACGTAACACCAGCATTTTTACCAATATGCCACAATGGCTATGGGTAGGGGAACAACTCCGGGCAAGCCCAACCCGAGCCCCATGCAATTTTTTTAGGGCAGACAACATATTTTTGAACTTGCTGTGGCATTGGGCAACAATCAAGAAGCCAAGGTTAAACTTGAGCCGGGCCTAGATGGATGCACAGGGCAACCCGGGCAACCTGAAAACAGGATTGTATATATAAACATAAATATTAAATATACATGTAAAATATTGGCCATTAAATTACTCATAAGTAGAGTTTTAAATATTGGCTATTATGTATCGTATCAGTCATTACGTAACGAGATTTTGGGTAAGAAGTTTATTTCTTACGATATTGTCAAAAAAATGTTATTAGGGCCCAACTCAAAATAAATAAATAAATAAATAAATAAATACCAGCTGTAAATATAAATTAAAAAAATTTAACTCAAAAATTTGATAATTCGGGCCTGGATGGAGTTCAATTTATTGAGCTCAGGCTGGGTTTTGAACAGACAAATTCAGGTTGGACATTGGGCTTGGGTGAACTTGGGCAACTCTCAACACAACTCGGATTGAGCTAGGGCAACCCCTCAACCTGACCTTGCACCCCAAGCTTCCAATGGAGCTTGTTAATTGAATAAGAAAAAGGAAAAAAATTTGCACTCATGAGCCATAATACTGAAAAAAATTCTAATGTTACTTCTACATCCAGAAACACTACATTTCCTATTTCCCTTTATTTACCTTTCTATTTTTGGCTCATGTGGACACTTTCAATATGCTATCCAAATGGTGCCATGTGATTTTGAAATTGCTTTCTTACCAAAGAGCTAAAGTAAAAAAGAAGTACACTTTTAAGACAGCAAAACGAACAAGTTTGCATTTCAAAAAAATTCATAAGCATTTGGGGTTAAAAATACAAAGACAAGAAAAAAAAGTATTTTCTTACAATGGAATTAAGATGTACACCTTTGAAAGCTAAAGTATAAAAATTTAAATTTTAGCTGAAACAAATTGTTACTATTTTGTCAAGCAAAACTATTGTTTATTCCTTACAATACTCCAATCACAATCATCAATGAACTAATGCTACTCCAGCACCTACTAATCAATCACCTGATCCACTGTAGAGCTTTACCATACAGCCATACATGCCAAACCTATACCAAGATCACCATTACCAGGATCACCTTTGACAAACCTATGGATGCCTTTTGCAACAGAGCATATCACATCGGCATCACCACTCTACCCCATACTATCGGAGGCATTTTACCATGACACTATTGTCATCACTAGAACTGTGCCACCACCACTATCAAGCTCCCTACCCACCAATACCATTAACAGTCACCATAACTACCAAATAAACACATGCTTTTTCATGGGTGGTACAACATTAATTTTTTATAGCAATCTATCAAGTATCTTTTCTGTCAAACAATTAAATAGAAAATATTTGGTTTGTTTTTCAAAAAAAATTTTGAGAAAAATTCTCTACAAACAAATTTTCAAGAGTAATCAAACCAAAAAAAATTTTCCAAAAAAAATCTCAAAATTTTGTTTGGTTACCTACTTTCCAAAATCACTCTCTCTCATACACATCAAATCAATCACTTTTTTTAAAACTCTCTCCCCAAAACAATTTTCCGAAACCATTTCTGAAAAAAGACAAACCAAACAAGTTTTCGTACTTTTTATCTCAAAAACTACTCTACAAACACAAACCAAACACACTCTTTCTTTCTCAATTCAAATTAGTATCTTCCAAAGGTTAATCCAATTGACATCTGACCAAGAGGCATCTTAAACAACTCTTTGCTTAGCATTTTGGAAGATACATTGGGCTTGTTTGGTTTGTTTTTCAAAAAAAATTTTGGGAAAAATTCTCTACAAACAAATTTTCAAGAGTAATCAAACCAAACAAATTTTTCTAAAAAAAATCTTAAAATTTTGTTTAGTTACTTACTTTCCAAAATCACTGTCTCTCATACACATCAAATCAATCACTTTTTTTAAAACTCTCTCCCCAAAACAATTTTCCAAAATCATTTCTGAAAAAAGGCAAACCAAACAAGTTTTCGTACTTTTTATCTCAAAAACTACTCTACAAACACAAACCAAACACACCCATTATTTCCTTGAGCAAGATAAGAAAAAGAAGCACAAATGGAAACAACGCGAGATGAATCATAATCAATGTTGACTATCTATATGTATATATAAGTTGTGTATATCCATATGAATTTGAATGCATATGTCAAACGTAGGAACAAAAATGGATGCATGTAATACACATCTAACTTCTGGCGGTTTAATGAATGAAGATTGAATTAGAAAACTGTTTAGCATTTACTGGATGTGGAGTTTTACCAATTACCAGAAAGCATGACAAAGCTTCTGGGTTGTGTGCTTTTATATAACAGAATAAACAATAGAATAGATATATATCATATATATATGAAGATGCAATCATAAAATAAATAAATATATATATTATATATATGAAGAAGATTCTCTGGATGGAGTAGGGCTGCACAAATAACTGAACAACCAGACTCAACCAACCAGTGTATGGACCGAATATTATTATAATAAAGCCTTTTCAGTTTCACTTAGACATTTCTTCTCTCTTATGTGTTCTGTACTTCTCAACCCCTTTCTCTCTCAGTCTCAGTCTCAGTCTCAGTCTCAGTCTCAGTATGTCATTCTCAACCCTCAAAAAGCTCCTCCTCATGAAGAAAACCACAGATCTACATAGGGTTTTCTGACAAAATTGCAATCTGCTTCATGCGATGGTAGACTGATGGCACATTCATTCATTACATCTTCATATATATTCATTATGTACATCCATCTTCCTTGTTACATTTAATATATACATCCAGATTTATCCATATATATATATGGATAGTCAACAATAACGACAAACTGCTCTTTGTCATCTTTGTATGTGACAACAATCATTGGTTTTTAACCATGTGCCACTAAGACCTTGAAAGGCCACACCTCAAAGTCTTGCACAAAAGATTTCTATGTCGTTAATTTAGTCACAATGACAAAGCTTGTGTTAATGCCACCATTTGTAGCTTGGAACACACACCACATCCTGGTAACCAATATGGTTAACTTTAAAAACGACTTTTTAAGTGTTGTGAACTTTGCAATTTCATGATCACCTTTTGTAGTTTCTACAATAGATTATTCATCAAAATTGGCTGTTTACTCCAATCCCCAATTGGATCCAGATTCCAGAGTAATTTTTTATGTGAAGAACAACTCAAGATCCTCATCTATAACCTCAAGTCATGCAACCTGTGCAGCTTCATTGCGTTTGTACACATCTTCAACAATGGTTTCTAACCACTTGGTGCTCCTATTGGCACCATGATCAGGGGTCAAGTGCAAACTCTAATACCCACTAATGCAGAGAAGCATTAGAAGTAGAAATTGCGCGGCAAGATCAACACAAACAGAGTCTAATAATCTGTTTAGTCTAAGAATACACAGAATATAGACTCCCCGAACTTGTTGATTCACCAGGAATACCAGGCAGAAAGGCGTCAAAATCTTTATTGATTCCGCAAAATACCAAAGAAATTATAATAGGTAGAAAAACCTCTCCAAATTTTATTAAGAATACAAAACACTCTGAATAGCTATAAGGCCTATAATTTTATTTATAATATACTAAACCTGATTCTTGTAGAATAAGAAACCAATAAATTAGAAAAATTAAATCAACACAAATTAGAAAACCTAGAAATTTTAGGCTATTCTATTCTAAATCAAAAGAGTCCTAATCAAATACAAATTTCAAATGAATAAAAATAGAAGTATAGATTTCCAAAAATCCCATCTGCATCATATACTCACAAAGATATTTAGAGTAGATGTTCGTTTTTCATAAATCAAGAAAACCTGTTTTATATGCTTTCTTGCAAAATGCTAGGTAGAAAAATAGAAAACCCTTGCATGCTTTTACAAATATAAAACAAGAAATGCCTCGGTAATTTTCTTTCAGTAGAACAATGGCAGAACCTTTTCCATTGCAAAATGGGCAATCTGATTGGCTATGTACCAATGACTGTCACAATTTATAAATAAAACAAGAAGATTAAAATCATTCAAGTGAAGTTAAAACTAATAAGGGGATCTTGCCAAGGAAGGTTTATGCTAATTATTATGAATAGCAGTATATTAGCTATTCCAACCACTGCCAGGGGGAAAAAAATAATGCAGAGGAGCTGAGTCCTACTTGATTGGTTGTTTAGATTATCTGAAGGCATTGGCAAATCACCCTATACTTGTACTGATATTTCTACTATGCAAAATGTAGATTAAAGTACGGAAAATACACTTGGCCGAAGTTCTGGGTTTTTCCGCAGCATGCTTTTGACGAGACCCCGACTGGAAAAAAGAAATAGGTCAAACTATTAGATTTCACTAATTAAAGGCCACAATTAAAGAACACAATTTCTTACAACTAAAAAAGCTAAAATTTTGTAGGCATAAAAAATTAGGATATTCATTATCTTTTTGTTATTCTCTTACATTATCTTAACTAACAATTGTTGGAATGTATTGTTGGTCATCTTTCCTAATAGCTTAAGCTTTTGAGACGATTGATGATCTACCATGGTATTAGAGCTAAAGTTGAGAAAATCTTGGGTTCAAGTCACTTTGTCTACATTTGTTCCCTGTTTGCATTTTGTTACTCAATGTTTGAATGATTGCATCTACACGTGCAAGGCGGGGTTGCACATAAGGGAGAGTGTTTGGGAGCTTAATATGTATTGAGGATGTTAAAGAGCTTGATATGTATTGTTGTTTGTTGGGCCTCTTTGCTAGTAGCTTAATGATGTAAGACAGACGATTAAGTGCTGATAAAAAGAAGGGACAAGATTAAGTGATTAAGTCCTCAAATAAAAGACATTAGAAAAAACCAAGATAACAAGAAATCTATTGCATGAACAGCCACAACAATTATGTAAAATAAGGAAACCAACTCACAATGCACCAGAGTATTTGGTTGGCAGTGGTGACACAATAGACTTATTTATTTTGTTGATCAGCGCTTGCATGTCCTGCTCCAAAACCCAATAGCATAAGCATAGCACTCTTAACTTGCTTGAAACCAAACCGAACATGTAGCAGAAATGAAATAGAGCAAAATACAAGTACAAAAGAGAATTCTTGAAGTAGAAATCCAAGTAATGATATATCCAAGTCGCCATAAAAGTTTGTGCAACTCAAAAAGATAATGTCACCAAAGTCACAAGCACCATACTGAAGTAGTCATCTCCTTTTCATAAACACTAAGATAAGATGTTTTTCCATCCTATTACATCACCAGCTTGCTAAGCCCACCAAAAAGCCCTAAAAGTCTGATTGGAGGCATCCATTTCTACCTTAAATATGTTTATCAAAGTCGGTTAATTTTAGCAATGATTCGTAGTATCAATACTGATGAGTTTAGCATAGCATACACCGGCATACAGATCATATGGTTACTCAAAGTGTTGCACCAAACAAACAGATCTGAGTCAGATCACATAAAGCAAGAACCAGCAATGCATTCTCTACATGAGATGCAATCACACTTACTAGATCATACTTTTTGATAAATCACTTACTAGATCATACTTAATCAAGCATTCACGCAGAGATTGCGAAGAACACAAGTAATGCCTTAAAAGCATCGGAGCAGTAACACCAAAGCAGATAAATGCTAGGCCATCTAAGTAAGACAACTCAATCTTTCCAGGGAACATGATACACAAAGTTCAAAGTCATATCTGTCACTGAGTTGGACCAATGAGTCTGCTTGATCACAGCATAATAGTTTGCATTTGGCAACACACCAAGATATATGTTAAACCAAGAAATTTTTAGAAAGAAAGACTAACAAGGATAAAATGAACCATAGAATTTAAAAATAATAATAATAATAATAATGAACAATAAAAAAAAAAAATACCCCACCATCCAAATTAACTTATCCAGATGATAAATACATGCACAACTGAGGTAAGCCTATTATGATTAATCTGTTTGGTTTTGAGTTTTCAAATACAGTTTTTGAGTTTTTTTGTGTTTTCTCGTCTTTAGTGAACTTTTTTCTATATTTAAGTCAAATGTTTTATATTTTTTAGATGCACCTAACCTAGATGAGCTTAAAAAGTAAAATATTTGCGGAGAAATATATATATATAAGAATAATACAAAAAAATAAAAAAAAAATACAAAAATGTACTCTCTTTTTTTAAAAAAGATTTTTTCACAAATATTTTACTATCTAGGTGCATCTAAAAAGTATATATATATATAATTGATTAAAATATTATAAAAGTTCACTAAAGACACAAAAATACGAAAAACAAAAAACTCAAAACTCAAAACTCAAAACTCAAAACTCAAAACTCAAAACTCAAAACAATATTTGAAAACTCAAAACCAAACAGAGTGATTCCACCTGTGCGGCTAGCCCTTTGGCCATCAAGTCTTTCCTAATGGGAGATATTGGGCTTGTTTGGTTTGTTTTTGGGAGAGTTGTTTTTGAAAAAAAATTTAGGGAGAGAGTTTAGAAATTTTTTTGGTTTGTTTGGTTGTATATTTTGGGAGAGTTGTCTTTTTGGGAGTTTGGGATGATTTGATATTTTGGGAGAATTTGAGTAGATGTGTGTGAGAGAAAAAATGATTGAGAAGGAGAGAGGAGAGAGAAAAAGTGATTGATTGATGTGTAAGAGAGAAAGTGATTTTGAAATTTTTTTGAGAAAAATTCAAACCAAACAATTTTTTAGAAATTTTTTTCTAAAACTCATCTCCCAAATGCAAACCAAACATACCCATTGGGTTCCACTTTCTTAGGAGTGGAATGGGAGGCAAGACTTGTGTGCTTGCAAGGAAAGGGGGGTGAGTTCAACACCCCTTTAATGATAATCTAACAACTAACCACCAACTTTAGCTGATCACCAAAAAAAAAAAATTCAAATCAAAATCAAAACAATTGCAAAAAAATATATAAATAATATTTTATTTTCAACAGTGGCAAACACAGTGTAAGGCCTGGTAGGAGCCACGAGCCCCAAAATTTCACAAAATTCTCTTTAGCCCCCCATACAATTCTAGGAGGAAAAAAAAAAAAAAAAAAAGAGCTATACAATTTTACTTCAGCCCTTCAAAACTCCACAAAACCTCAATTGCCAATGCAATTTTGAAATTTTTACAAGAAATTAGCATTGTGGCCCTCAAAAATCTAATAATTTTACATTGACCTCTCCTTTGCACAATTTCTAGGTCTACCATTGATTTTTAATGAATAATCATTGGTTCAATCAATACATATTAATCTACACTATTTTTCTTCTATATACATGGATAGATATTTTTTTGAAGAAGTTTTAGCAAGAATTCAACTTAACCCTAAATTTTATTGTACAGATGCAAAAGTTCTTATTTTGAATTTTGATTTATATAATCATTATAACTAAAAATTAATATAACATTACTAATATTTTGGACCCCCTATTTTTTAACTTTTTTTATTACAATAATAACCTCAAATGAAATTACTAAAAAGGACATCAAAAATTTTGAAACACCCCATCTCACAATTAAACCCACACACTCACTATATCATGAGTTAAGGTTTATGAAACCACCCACCTCCATCACCACCCAACCATCTTCCCCAAATCCCACCTTCAAAACCTATTCACCCTCAAAACCTTGAAAACCCTTTGGCGGCAATATTCCGGTGGCAACGATAGCAACCATTTGATTGCATACACTTCTCAGGCAATGACAATGAATAAAAGTTTTTTCAACAATCACAACTCATGAGACGAGAAGTACAACAGTAAAAGCTCAGAAGAAGTTCATAAATTTGATAATGTTCTTAGTTCAAAGGAGATTGATCGTGTAAGAGTAAATTTCTTGAAAAAAAATGACAAAAGTAATAAAAACTGTTCGTCATTTTTTCGGAACTGAACTCCCGAATATATGACCGAAATTCGGGAACACAGATTCGAACATTGTTTATTTGTTCAGAAACAAATAACCGAACATTTCTTATTTGTTCAGAAACAGATAACTGAAGAAGCAACAGAAGTAAGCAAATAAAGGAGGTCAGACCACCCTTGGGGGTGAAATCTTGCCCAATTTTGCTCACACAGAGAGCATACAAGTACAATGAGGCTATGGATAAATCATAGAACACCAACCAGAGAAGCATGAAAGTGGATTATATTGTGTGAAAAGAGGCAATAGGAAAAAAAATCAAACAGATTGACAAACCTCATAATGAAGCAAAGAAAAACTTCTTAATCACTACAAATTTTTTCCACTGGTTTTGGGAGGTTTTACCGTCATGAGTTTTGTTAGGGTTTTGGGAGAAAGGCTTTTTGGGGTGTCAGGGTGTGCATTTGAATGGGTGAAATGTTTTTACAAGGATAATTTTGGTATTATTTAGGGGGAGAAAAGAAATTTTAAGGGTATTAAAATTTATAAGTGGGGGTCCAAAATAATTGATGGGGTGCTAATAGCAGCACTCGGGAAAAATATAAAGGAGTGGAATCCACCACTTGAATTTACCAAAATGCCCCTTTTTTCTCTCTCTTCCTACTCCATCCTCTTTTTTCCTCTTCCTTTCCTCCACAACTCCAGCAACCACGACCCTCCACCAACCACCCCTTCCTCATTATCCCCACCACCCCCAACCACTTCTCCACCCTCCCCTCTGCCATCCACCCCTCCCTCACGCATTCATAGAAGACGTCGTATTAGGCAGAGGAAGAGCAAATTGAGAAGAGGAACTGGTGGCTTTGGCATTGGATTCGACAACTTTCTCTTCCGTCTTGACTAGCAATCCAATTGGAGAACCCACAGAGGAGATCTCACCTTCTCCATGAACTACCAACTCTCCCTGTCTCTCTCTCTCCTTCTCTTTTCCCCCTTTTTTCCTTCACTTCCCTCTCCTTTCAATCTTCGCATTGCCCTCAACATCTATTCTCTCTTCTGAAATACATACGTGCTTGTCTGTCTATATATATCTATGAAACACGGACACTTCTCCGAAGACATCGTATGGGTGTCCGACACGTGTCGAACACAAACACGGACATGGACACAGACACACGATGGACACGTGTCGGACACCGTCTAACGTGTATGGATTTTTTATTTTTTTTTTCCCCCAATTGGACACTATGTGGACACGCTTGAACACGTAAGGGACACTGCGGAGAGAGAGAGAGAGAGAAGGAGAAGAAGTCACTCGCCTATAAACCCTAGGCGAAGCTGGTGAAGCTTTTGAAGGCCCTTATTGAAGCAATCGCAAGTAGATTTCTCTCTATCTCTCTTTTTTTCTTCGTCTCTCTTCTCTCTTTTTCTCATCCTCTTTGTTCTTTTATTCGAGTTCTTCTTCTTCTTCTTCCCTTTTTTTTCCTTTCTCTCTTTCTCTCTCTGTTTCGTCTATCCGTTTCTTTCTCTCTCTTTATTTTTTTTTCCCTCTTTTATGAGGTTAGCCATTGGATAAGTGAATAAAAAGTTGCAAACCCTCTATTTTTTAATATTCATCTTTGGCCCTCATTTAGAGCAAATTAATTTTATTTGAAAAAAATAAATTTCTTGAAATTGCTAAATTTATTTTATTAGGTAAAGTGCTGAAATTGATTAATATGTGATGGCTAGCTATATATATTTAAAATATGTTTTAATGTTATTTTGTATTTTTTATTACTTCTCAATTTTTTAAATTTTATAACATATAATAAATAAATAAAATTATATATTTTGAATATGTCCCCCGCGTGTCGCGTCCTCTATTTTTTAAAAATTTGCGTGTCCGCGTGTTCGTGTCTTGTCCGTGTCCATGTCCATACTTCTTAGATATATATAATAAATAACTCTTATAGAGAGGTTTGTAATGGATGAAATTACCGAATTGCCTCTAAAAAGTACATGTGATGCTCAACTAGTTGTTTTCCATCAATATTCTCAACGGAACCAAACAGAAAGACCACATTGAAACTACCCTAAAAGTGTAGGGTTTTATAACTTGAAATTAGAATTGCAAGGACCAAATCAAACTTAATTACAACAAAAGAGACAGTTGGTCATATCTACACTACACACAAATGAGCCTTATAATGTCACAAAATAGCAAAAATACTAGTGCCTCCATTTTGTAAATTTTAATAGATACTGCATTTGAAAATTATGAAAGCATATGTATTGTTCATAGATGTGACGTAGTTAAGTATCCATGTCAATAAGAGGGTTTGACCATACACAGTAGTAAGTAAAGGAACATAATTACCATGTGTTGTTCACAGAGAAAAGAGATATTTAGCACATAATGCTAACAGATAAATAAGAAGACAGCTATTCCAACTTACAAATGCTTTAAACGCAGGCTTATGAGCTGTCATTTCATATATACAGCATCCTGATGACACAATCACAAGATGCAATAAGTGCATATTCAGCCAGAGAAACTACAAAATAGGGCAAGTTTTAACTTCCATCCATGTTTGTATATACTTATGTATGTAATTGTGTGCATATTCGTAAAAATACTTACCCAAGGACCAAATGTCGGACTTAGAACCATATGGAATGTCAGAAAGAAGCTCAGGGCACATATAGCTTGGAGTTCCTACAACCTGAGTTATGAAATACCAACCTTGACTGATAAAACAATAATGCAAAGTATAAATTTGAAAGACAAACCAGTTGTATTAACCACATGACTTACAGATGAGGCAAGATCGTCCGAAGTCAACATCTTAGCGAGTCCAAAATCACCTGCAACACTATCGATTAGTGGTGATTCAGTAAAATAATAATCCCTCTCAAAAAAATGAAAGAAAGAAAACATATCACTTACCAAGTCGTATGTCTTGATCTTTTGTCAAGAATATATTTGAACACTGCAAGAAATTGAACACAACTTTCAGGAAAATACAGTTTCAGGATTTTCAGAAAAGATGACTCGTAACTCCACAAGTGTACAGGTAGATGCAACTAACCTTAACATCACGATGAAGAATATGATTCACGTGCAAGTAGTTAAGTGCCATTAGCAGTTGAACAAGCCATTTACACAGCTTCTATATATATTTAAAAAAAAAAAAATTTGCAGACTGACACGGTTAAAATTTGCAGAGAGATAGGAAGTAGAATGCACCATATTGCAAGAGCACAAAAGGAGGAAAAAAATAAATAAAGCAAAATAACAAAAACTAGAAAAATAAAATAAATTAAATTAACCTCTTCAGAAAAAAGAGCACAATTGGCTTTCTTTATAGCTTCAGCCCTGTAAAAAACGATAGTGAAAAGGATGATTTTATACAGATGGATTTAGCCACGTGTTGTAACTGTAACATGAAAAGTGACTTACATGTCTCCTCCTTCACAATAACCTATGACAATGCATACATAGCAGCCCTGAGATCCAAGGCAATAAAATTGTCAATTGCAAACAACAAAAACAACATAGCATGTGCAGCTATTCTGAAATACATGAAAGATTACTAACAGAGCATGAAACTTTTAAAACAAACGAACAAGTAAAATAAAGTATAACTTTTAATCTTGGAAAAGGTAAATTGGCATTCAACTGTACATGTGAATTTGAATTAAATGTGTCCACTACAGATTATAAATGCTAGATGTAAAAGCCAACTATACAATGGCAATTCAGAAAATAATTCAAGAAGCTCATCAGGTAAGGTAAACTCATAATTTTAGGTTCGAGATGTTCATATCACGCAACATTTTAATTTTAGCAACTTACAGATTGATATGTTATAAATGTATGCCAGCTGAGGGTATGTTAAGAACCTAATCCAAATATATATACCGTATACTTACAGATTGATATGATATATATGTATGCCAGCTAAGGGTATGTTAATGACCTAATCCAAATATATGTACCCTATACTTGAGACAATAAAAGGTAAACATGCATTCCATGCATCATGCATATCTAAAGTGCTAACCCTGCAATTAACCTGCTTCACTTGAACTCTAACTATGTTTAACCCAACCAAACAACTTTGCTGTATTAATGTCCACAATGAAGGTGTTAATCCTTTGATCATTTCAAAAGATCATAGAAAAAACCCAACCATACATAATCATTGTATGGAAAATTCAAGCAACTCTGGAAAACTAAGTAGCACACTTTCAAGAAAGTGTAGTGTCCCTGTCAGAAGCATGTTGGACACCAACACTCATTGGACACACCACAACATTTGTCAAAGACTCCAAATGTATCATATTGTATTTTTAATTCTTCCAGAACACACTTCAGGCATTAGCACAACACCTCTGTCCATCACTAATACATGAAACGGATCGCAAGTTTGAAGAAAATAACTATGGATCCAATGATAAAAATCAAAATAACATCCATTTATTAGGATTTTTAATTTTAGGAATCATAAAACTTCCAATTTGTTTTCGGAATAGAGCTTTTTTAAATAGATGTTATTTTGTTCACAATTCTCTTTTAATAGATAGAATGTGAAAAATGACTTCTTACTATATTGATATAATAAAATATTAATATATATGTAATGTAAAAAAATAAGAATTAAAAAAAGATTAAGTTATTATTTTCATGTCTATAATACATATACATTTACTTCTTGCTGTGTCTATGTCTTGATCTTTTGAAAATTGCTATGTTGACATGTCCATGTCATGTTGCATTTGTGTCTCGTCTCCACATCTGTTCTTCTTAGATGAAAAAAGACCAATCAATGTCATGTCACTATAACTTTGCATTGAATGCACTGAAGTTGCTAGTACGTCACCGACTGGTGTTGCATATTCAACCAATACCCTCATGTCCGCAATCAATTGGTAGCAGGTTTCTACAAGAGTATAAAACCTGTGCATGGCCTTGTTTATTTGCAAGATACAAGGGGGGAAAGCGGATTGACAGGATTTTATATACGGTGGAGCCCACATGGTTTTTCATGGCCCCTATTCCCTTTTGCGTGCACAATTTGCTCTCAATATAAAGGGTACACTTATTTATATCCTCTAAAAGGGCAGAAAATGTAATGCCAACTCCCATAGTATTACATATCCCCTACCATAGGATATAGAACTATCCTCCATCCAACACTAAAAAACGACGACTTTCCTCTTATCCCGTGCTATATCTTACCTTATCCAAACACGGTACAAGTAGGGCCATAGTAAATACCTAACCCTTATCCTCAGTATTAAGTTTCATAATGTGAAGACTTAAGACCAACTATAAACTGAGGTAAACTGGGAAGCTTATTAAAGTACAATCAGCAATACAGGAATGATTGCATTGTCAATTGAACACCAAAAACAGCCAAAAATAGATGTTCATGTATCCTTTTAGACTATCAAAAACAAAGGATTGAAAAAGATAGCATTGTTAATTGAACAACATCAATAATAAAAGAGATAATATTTACTGACCTTCTCTACCCAAGAATCTTTATAATCCACAATAAACGGATTCCTCATTTTGGAAATAAGCTCCATCTGCATAATGCAGGAACAAAACATATCATTGTATAGTAATCTGGCAATGTTATCTGTCCAAGATAAATACTACAGCAAGGGTTTAGTACATAGCAAAATCAGCTAAAAAGTATAAATGTACACATGCTAACGTGCCAAGCATGCACAGATGTGTGTGCATTATTAAAATGCACTTCATTCGATATTTAATTAGGTCTCCAACCATATTTCACGTTTCTATATATTTTTGTAGGAACACTAAAAGTATTTCCAATGTTTATAGGTTGGTGGTTTCAGCTCCCTGTTTTACAGTATATTCAACTTACCATTAAAAATTTTATAGCACACATTTTATCAGAGTGCATTTTAATTTTTGATAAATTGAACCTAATGAATTTGGCAAGTGTTCTTTGAAAGAGCCATAAACAAAACTTGCCTTAATCTAAACAAAATCAGAAGAAGAAGATATTAATAGCAAAGCTTTCATTTCACTTTATTTTTTGTTTCTTTTTTTGACAAATCATTTGCTAGAACAATTTAATTTTACAAAAATGGAAATAGTACAAAGAATACCAACCTCTTGGTGTGCAGATCTACGGCTCCTATCAGTTTGGCGGGCAAGCCGAATCTTTTTTAACACATACCTCAAAATTTGGAAAAAGTGGAAATGGTGAAACCAATTAATTACCCAATGAAAATTAAAAATAAAAAAAATAAAAAAAATCAAACATTAATAATCTTTCTCATCATTGATTAATGCATACATATATATGGCATGTAAACAAGAATAGGAAATGAAAAGGGTAGAGAAAAGGTAATGAAGAGTATGTAGTTTTGATGCTCACTTCTTCTTTTCAAGCTTATGCCTCACGAGAAGGGCAGAGCCAAAAGACCCCTTCCCAATTTGCTCTAAAATTTCATACTGCTCCATTTAGCTACTGATTGGTCTCCTTTTACAGGCAAGACCCAAAATTCTTCAGTCCTATCACATATTTTCAACAACCATAAGTTATAACAAAAACCAGCAAACTTATCCATACATAAGAAGAATTTGACAACGGCAACAAAGGAAAGCAACATAATTTATAGACAAACTAGGAAGTGCAAGAAGATAAAAGTGTGCTACTTAACAGAGAACATGATATAACTAGTACAGACCCTTGAAAGCCAAGACATAGCCAAAGACAACCCAAAACTTTGTAACAAACAGCAAAAGTTTCTGACTATCTAAGCAAATGCTTCTCAAAATTTAGGCTTTTAAATATTTGTATACATGTCACATTGCTTAAATATAAGCATTTTGGTACAACCAAACAAAAAAATTAGACGAAGCTTACTCAATCTGAATACAAGAATGCAAAGATCAGAGGGCACTAACAACCCTAGAATTCAAATAAAGTACGAAATTTTTTTTTTTCAAATAATGCCTAAATGTTAAAAAGTAATTACAGTAAAAATTCAAGAAGCAAGTGTAGAGGCAAAAATTTATCAAAGAAGCAGTTACAGAGCACAAATTTCAGATCAAAAAAATCAAAAAGATCAGAGAGAGAGAGAGAGAGAGAGAGAGAGAGAATGTATTATAAATGTTACTTAGTATTTGAAAAATCAACAAACTAAGCTCGAATCACTTGACTGAAAGAAATCTGAAAATAGCAAATGAGGAAATCGAAACTGCACTACGATTCCCAAAAACTTGAGTAGTAGTAAACAGAGAGAGTAGCATCTGAAAAGAGAGTGGAGGGAAGAGGAAGGTTCACTCACATTCAACAGATTCGTCGAAAGAAAAGAAGAGAAAGTTGAAATGAAAAGAAAAGGTAGAGAAAAGAAAGCGATAGAGAAAAATCAACCTGGAATGTGGAACAGTGTCGACGAAGATAAGATCACGAGATGCGTTGAAGAGAGAGAAAGCTAAAGTCCGAGTTTGACATTTGCGCAGAAGCAACCACACTGTTCGGTTCCAGAGGCACAAGACGAACCATCTCCTCCACCATTGTTGTAATTTAGAGAGAGGGAGAGAGAGAAACAATGATATATTATTATATATTTATATCTATATAGCTATACAGAAGCAGACAAATTTAGAGGGAGATTAGAATATAAGATGAGGTTAGAAGAGTTAAAAAACTTGTCATTAAGATCCTAAACAATGAGGTTTTTAATTTTATTCTAATGTTGTTGTGGATCTTTATGCAAAGGAGAGAGAGAGAGAGAGAGCAGTGGGTTAGTGTGTCAGAGCAAAATTTGGCAGCTTTCTTGTTAAGTGATATTTGAATAGAAAATGTCTCGTAACTCAAATTTTGTGGCTCAAAAGTGGTTTAAATAGTCAAAACGACGTCGTTTTGGCCATTTTTATGTTGTTCTGTACTCAAAACGACGTCGTTTTGACCATTTGAGCTACTTTTGAACTACAAAATTTGAGCTACGTAACATTATCGTATTTGAATATGTATCCATTAATATCTTTAAGGGGCGTATGATTTTTGATTTGGGCTAAAAAATTATAAAATAATAAAAAATTTATAAAAAAATAAAAATTAAAAAAGTCAAATAAGAATATCAAACGATCAAAAAAGTTTTAGACTAAAAAAGTCAAAAAATTAATTTAAAAAGTCATCGTCAAAATATATTAATAGATAATGAGATATAATTTTAAAAAAAATTAATATTTATAATATAATTAATAAGTAAAATTAATAATAATATTATAATTAATATTAATACACAAATTACTACAGCTTGCGTACTCTAATGAAAATAGAAATGTAATGGGGGAGGGGAGGGTTTGGGTCAAAACCGACCAAAAGGAAGACAGGGTGGGCCTCACCCCCACACCACTCAACTGTTTAATCACGAGGCTATTCACCCGGTCCTTTACTTTTCCATGACGTGTGTTTGCCGTTTTAGCGAAAGAGATATATTAGTCATTTTCGCTATGGCTGGAAAAAAATTTGGACAAATTCTGCGGGTTCTATATTTTATTTTTTTTGTGTTCTTTTTGTTTTTATATTTTTATTTAATTTAATTGTATGTTAATTTAATTTAATTGATAATATTATTCAGTATGTTTAGTTTAAGTTTTTTGGATTAAATTTTTTTAAAACTAAGTTTTTTTATTTTCGTTTTTTTTTTGGTGAATATTTTTTAAAATTTTAAACATTTTTTTTATTTTTTTAGATGTACCTTACTTAGATGTATCTAAAAAGTTAAAAATTTGGGAAAAAGTATTTTAAAAAATTAATAAATACATAAAAATACAAAAAATATACTGAATTCTTGTATTTTTTTGTATTTTTGGTATTTAGTGAATTTTTTTAAAAAAAATTGCAATTTTTTTACTTTTAAGGTGTAGTTATGTTAGGCGTGTTTAAAAAGTAAATTTTTTTTTTAAATATTAAAAAAATTCAATAAAAACAAAAAAAACACGAAAAATAAGAAAGTAGAATTTTCTGAAAAGTATTTTTGGAAAAATGGAATCAAACAAGCTGAGTATGTTTAAAAAAAATTGTGACTAAATTAGTTAAGATTAACTCACTAAGTTTTATAATTTTATCCTTAAAAATATGACACAAAACACTTATGTACTTATTTTCTATAACAAAAAATTAAGTGATGGAATCAATTTGACCAAATTAAGACAAAAGAATATTTATGATCAAAATTAAATCAATTGAAATTACAAAGACTAAAATAATATAAGAATTAAAATATAGGAACTACCGTCGTAATTCACCTAAAAAAAATTATAAATTAGTTCCAACAGATGAAATTAATGTTTGGAATTTACTTATTTGATATTTTGTTTCGTCTTTAATTATAAAAAAAAAAAAATAGATTCAACTCAACGAGGCGAACAGAAAATTTTTTAAAAAATCAAAAATTCAAAAAAAATCCAAAAAAAGTCAAAAATAAACAAAAAGCAAAAAATAGTGAACTTTGTTTTTTTTTGCTTCTTCTGGCTTTTTTTTTTAAATAAAAATGTTTAAAACCCACCAAAAAAACCTTCCACAATTTGACCACAATGATGTGGCATGATAAATGTTAATATTTGATTTGTCACACACTCAATTGTGTAGGACATATCTCCCTTGCCACGTTATTGTGAATAAATTTAGGGGTCTAAATTGTGGGTTTCTAGCATTTCTCTTTTAAGAATTATTTTTTAGATTCGTTTACACAAGACGGATCAAAAAAATAAAAATAAAAAAATTGACATAATTTAGAAAAAAAAATCATTAAAGACAAAAAAATTAAAAAAATATGTGACTTTTTATGACTTCCAAACACCTCCTAAATTGTACGTTTTTATTAGTTTTCAGATATTATTTAAAATAAGTGATTCGTATTTTAAAATTCGACCTATAATTTTATAGGTATAGACAGTATATATCTAGTTTGTTATTTATCATACCTTCAAGTATCTTTTTAGTATCTTATATATATTTATAAATTTTTGACCTTTTTCTCTTGTTAGTGTGCTATTGTATAATGATAGAACTAGTTTTAAATAATTATTATTTGTAAAATGATGACATTATTTGATATTTGATTATATTTTGATTATATTATAAAAGATGGCAGGATTTATAAAAAAACCGTGAATCCAAACCAAATTGAACCTCATTTTCATGGAACAATTTGATTTGGTTCCAATATTTTTATGATTCAATTTGATTCCTAATTTCATAGAACCGTAAGTAGTAATTTGGTCTTAATTTATTTCAAAATCAAATCATGTTAACCCTCAATTTTCACAGCTAACAAAATAAAGAAAAAAATTACAATAATAAAAATTTTGGATTTTTATAATAATTAAATTGTGAATTTTTTATATTATTAATTGAAACTCTAATCTTCTAAATTGGTCACAGTACAATCACTCATTCAATTCTATTAATTAGACTAACAAGAAAAAGAAAAAAGAAAAAAAGAAAAAAAACAACAACTAATTTTGTCAATTTAATACACTTCTTCCATTTGCACACTACATATAGACAAATATTATGTGTATATACATATTTCGTAACTACCATATTCTCCACCATCACTACCGTTTATTCACTTGCACCATCACCACCCCACCCTACCATACCACAGTCTCCTTTCCAGCATCATCCCGCCACACCCAACCCTAGCCCCAATTTCCTTTCCCTTATCATTCCACCATTTCTAACACCATTTTGCCACCCCCAACTTTTATTTCCCCACCATATGCAAATCTCCCACCACTATTCTACTACTTCCAAATCAAAATAAAAATCCAAAAAACACAACACAACACAATACAAAGGTGAGGAAGGAGATTGTCAATTTTGTTGCCAATTTCAAATCCTTCGATATTGCTACTTCCACCATCTCTAAGGTTTGGATTTTAAATGGCGATTGTTGAAAAGGAGACGTTTGGAAAGGGACACTAGAGCGGGAGTTCTAGTAAAAGGGATAGGGTTTGAAGTCAACAATGGATAATGAATAAGATGTTTCGAAACTGTTTTTGATAAAGAGTATACATTTTTTGTTCAGTTATCGTTTCTAAGAATTGGTTTTATGAACTTTGTTCAAAAATCTAGTACCGAACAAATTACATTTATTTTCTTAGGTTCCAGTGCCAAACAAGGAAATTCTCCAATATTATAACTCTTAGCAAATTACATATGTGCGACGGTGGTGGCCAACGAGGTCCGACGGCCATGGGCTACGATAGTAGGCAACAATGTGTAACTATAACAATTCCGGTTTAGACCCGACCCATCTCTTGCTTTTGAATTCGAGAATCCATATTCTTAACTGTTGTTCATCTCATTTTCATCTTGTTACTAGTTGAGTTTGGTTATTTGGGAGTTGTGATTGCGTTGAAACAAGTTTGGGAGTTAGTTTTTCAAAGAGTTGTTGCCCAAATTTTTGCATGTTCGCTTGAGCAGTTTTTCTTGTTCTTGAGCGGTCTTTTACAGTCTACAAAACTATTGGGAGCGTGGTATCTTTGCTCGAGCGGTATTTCTTGTGTTCGACCGGTCTTTTGCAGGTCTGAACTTCTAGGAGGGGGTTATTGTGCACTCGAGCAGTGTTTTTGATCACTCGAGCAGTGTCGCTTATTATGTCTGACGCTCAAGCGATGTTTTGGTCGCTCAAGCGATGTTTTGGTCGCTCAAGCGATATGCGCATATATCAGTTCGAGATAAGGCCATTTTGAGTCACTTTTTCACCTCTTTCTCTCTCTAAACATTTCAAAACCCAAAATATTCACTCACTCACTCTCTCTCTCTCTCTCTCTCTCTCTCTCTCATTCTTATACTTTAGCTCCAAATACTTACAATCCATTGGTTTTCTCACCCTAGTCCTTTGGAGAAAAAGGTTGAGCGCGCCGAGGGCTTCGTTCTAATTAGAGGGGTTGTTGTTTTCGGCTCCGCCAAGCTTTTACCTTTTTCTCTCTCTTGTCTTCTACTTAAGGTAGGGATTTCTTCAACCTTTAATATGGTTTTTAGCTTAGTTATTTGCTCTTTGAAAAGAATCATGATTTAAGGGTTTTTGGTTGAACCTAGGGTTTGGTTTTGGAAAGTAAAAGAGGGGTTTTTCAAATAAATGCTTGAGAATGTTGGGAAAGGGTGTAAATTGTTGGGTTGTGTTGAAATTTTGGAAACTTATTCTTTAAATGAGATTTTAAAGAATAAAGGAGATTTTGTTGGAAAGTCATTGATATTGGGTTTATAGAAGTAAAGGAAAAGTTGTTGGGCTTTGCAAAGATATGGAGAATGTATTTGTTGATGATGAGAGTGGAGTCAGATATTTATTATCGCTTCCATTTTGAAATTTATGAGATTTTATTTATTGTTGAAAAATTATCTATTGAGTAGAAATATCTATTTGGGGCTATTGGTGGAGAATAGTTTTAATTGTTGTAAAAATTGCATGAGGATTAGGTTAAATTGAAACCAACTTCTCATACATTGTGCATCAAGCATCATTTCATACTTGAACATTGAAAATGTATTTGTTTTTGAGAAAAAATGAGTGTATACCTTGGTGAATCTAGTTAAGAGGTGTGGTTGTGGTTGTGGTTTATATTATTGGCCTGTGTGTTCTTGGTGAAAGTCCAAAAATCCGCGCGATTAGGTGTCAATCCTTCCGGTTAGTACTAGTAAAATAGTTTTGGTAATGCTTGTATAGCCTACTAGCAGACCTGTACCTAGAGATTCTCAGTGTTTTGTATCCACTGCCCTGTCAATGTTTTGTATCCACTACCCTATTTTCTATTTTAAAAGAATTATTTTCATGAATTGATTCATAATTGGGCATTGTATAGTTTTGAGATGGAAAATGAGGAATGTTTGACAAATGGCATGCATGTGCATTCACCTTATGACTTTATTAAGATTCATATTTTGTATTAAAGTATCTCTATTGTGTTTTGGCTCACCTATGTAGAAAACAAATTTCAAGTGCTGATGATATATCTCCACTAAAGACGTAACTTGTGAGAACTTGGAGCCAAAAGCTTCATTTTGTTTATTTGATGTCATTATTTTTGTTTAAGTCTCCGACTTTAATTGTATTGAGTTAGATTCATTTTGTTATACCCAAACATTAACTTAGAAAGATGTAGCCATTAGGGCATATAATTATTTGGTTTTATTTTTATTTTAATTCATGTATCCCTACCATATGCTATAGATTCAGAATCTAGGATTTATAAGTGTATACTGCATATGTTATCTTTTGTATTGATCAAAGTTATAAATGGAAAAGAAGATATAATGTTATTGATCATTGGTAAGAAATGCTATATGATGGGATAATGTTATTTATTTGGGGCGTCACAGTAACGATTGTGACCGATGGTGTTGTTGTTGTCTGCGTGGAACCTTTGATTTGAGAGTTTGAACGACAGTATATTGTGAGAAGTTCTTGTGATTTTGTTTTTGTCCAATGATAGATTGGGGGCTATTTTCTATGTTGAATGTATTTAGAGTTTTTGAAGTTAAAATTGATATTATTTGAGATGTTCAAAATAATAGAGTAAATTTTATATTTCAGAATCAAATGTCCAAAGTCTTGGGGTGCCCAACTAAAATTTTGGAATGCAATTTAGAGCCTCTCTCACCTATTGGGTGGCTCTATTTGATTGGTTGAATACTCCGACATAATGAAATTTTTTTATTGCTATTATGCCCCTATTTAAAATAACCAAAAAGTATTTGATATTGAAAAAAGTGCAAATCATAGTATTTTAGACATCCCATATAATAATTAGTCTCAATCTTTCCTTATCTCTTTTCTTCTATTCTCAGTCTCTTCACTTTGCATCTCCATACTCAACCCAATTTCCCTTGAATCAATCATTCTTACATTCTATTTCATATTGAAATTCATGATGAACAACGAAAAAGGCGTTTCCAAGCTTCTTTTTTTTTTTATAGAAATGATTTTTTTTTTTTTTGTTTATCTTCATCGTTTTTGGTCAGTAGGTTTTTGAAATTTGTTCAGAAATTTAGTACAAAATGAATTTTTATTTATTTGGAAACTTGGTTCTAAAAAAATTTCATACATTCCACACTGTGTTTCCAAATTATTTGATATTGTTCAATAGTTAATATCCGAATAAATTGTCTATGCTTGGCTTTGTGTTTTTGAACATTTAATTTTCTAACTTGTTCATATTCCAATTCCGAACAAACAGAATTATCCGGTATTATATTTCCAAGCAAATTACATATATTCAGAAATTTGTTTTCAAATAAATTCAATTTTGTTAGATATTAAGTATCAAAAAAAAAAAGTATTTGGCTTTGTAAACTTTCTAACTTCTCCTACTATGTTTTGGAGTGATGTGCAGACACAAAATTTACCCCGCACGCTAGTACCTCGTGGTTAAGTTTGAACCTCTGCAAACGACATCGTATGATCTGAAACTCACAAGAAAGATGAGCTTACTAGCGGATGTGTGCCAAAAAACCCTTCTAATGCCTAAATTAGAACAATATGATCAAGACTGGGAAAAAACTCTCTAGGAGTTCTATGAATAGAATTGCATTACTTTTCTTAGGTTGAACTTTGAGACTTTTGTGTGTTTCGACATAGTAAAGTCCTAGTGGAACTGTAATTCCTTTCAACAACTTCTTATTAGGAGTCAATCTCTTAAGGATAAAATCCATCCTTAAGAATCCTAACCATTTAGGTCTTCATGAAGCCTATCCACTTATAAGCTGACAACCGTTTGCTTGGTTATCTTCCAGTTGAGTAATTACTTAGTCATTCCTAACTCATTTTGGCCTGAGAGTTATTGAGTTAAGAATAAGTCTTTGCACGGTACGTCTATATTCAACGAAGTCCATAGATCTAGCATACCCTGCTCGGTCAAGCAGTGCCGCCCAATTACCTTGGGCTTAGCTTGGCCCAATCTCTGTGCGGCCCTAAGTCCTTGACCATCATGCCTAGTTCAACTTGTGCTTCGTTCCAAGTGGGCAAAATGGCTCTCTCGCTAGGTTCATAAGGATTAACATGGTGGGCCTTGCCCGACCCAATTGTCTGGTAGAAATCTCCCTCTTAGGTGATGACATTATTTGTGGGCTCCGATGGGAGTGGACGATGATGGAAGAGGTTTGATTTGTTGTGTTTCTCGAAGTTGAGTTGGAGAGAATTGAGACTAATTTGGTTTTGTGGGGTATGCTAAGTATCTTTCTAAGATTTTTTAAGGATATAATAAGTATTCTTTGGGATGTCCAAAATAATGAATACTTATTAAATTTTAAAGTGATGTGTTCAAAGTATTAAGATGTCCAAAATATGCATATAAAGCCACCCTAACCTATTTCAAGTTTTATCTATAAAGGGACCAAAATGCCCTTAAACAATTCTTGAATTACCAACTAAAAGACAATTTTTGGGCAACTTGTATGAATGTGGTGTGTCGCCTGTGACTACATGTACTAGGCCCTACATCCAACCATATGTCCATTAACTTTTTGAGAGGTTATTATTTGGTTGTCACTACATCCAAAATAAAAATAAAAATTAAATTAAATATAATTGGCTGCAGCTTTGTTTACGACCCAAAAAAATGCTTACAAATCCTATCTCAATTTCAATTTTTGGAGTGAGGATCATAAGAAATTTTCATCAATTTTTTAGTTCAGATGTAAATAAATTAATTTTTTTTTATCAATTTTCATCAATTTTTTAGTTTCAGAAATTTTCATCACTACATCAATTTTCATCAATCTTTGACTAGACCTAGAATAAAATTAGTTGAGATATGAATAAATTAACTCAAACACCCCTTGCAGCTAAATAAAACAATTGTTGTCAATTATTCATCGTTTTATAAATTTATTTTTCTTAATAAAACAATAAGTCATTTGTCATATTTATTTATGCAAAAAAAAAAATCAACTAAAGACAATTAAAAAAATAAAAAATACGTCAAATGAACTAATTTTGTAAGCCCTAATTTTTTTGTAGACCTAATTTTAAGTTAATATACTAACTTATAAGTTGAATACCAAAGGAAGTGGTGTGATGTTTTGAATTTTATCATTTCACCGTATAATTTTTCTTCTCCTATTTCCCTCTTATTGATTATAACAACAGCAACAACAAAAAATTATCAAAAACAAAATTGCATTGACTTGAGGTGGGAATGGATTTTTAACTTTTTACAATTTTTTTTAAAAAAATAAAAATAAAGAAACATGTAAAAAATAAAGAAAATGTGAATGAATTTTTATTTTTTTGGACAAATTACACCAATAGCCCCTATATTTTATCTCTTATATCATTTTGGTCTCTACACTTTCAGTTGTCTCAATTTTGACTCTTATTTTAGATTTTGTTTTAATTTGGTCAAATTAATAATAGGAAAAATTACTTATAAGTCCCGTATTGAAAAATGTTACTCCATCTAGTCCTGAGTGTTTTTTTATAAACCATTTAGTCCTTTTTTTACATCACAACATTATCATCAAAACAACATCAAACATCATCACCAAAACAACATCAAGCATCACAACATCTTCCTCAAACAACTTCAAACATCATCATCCAAACATATATATAGTTTTACCAGCCAAATTGAATCAGTAGCAAAGTTCAATTGGCATTAATAAACTTTTACCATCTCTCTCTCTCTCTATATATATATATATTAGTTTCTGCCATTTCTGCGTAGTTCGTCGTTCTGGTTGCTTTTTGATTTTATAGAAAACCCAACATTGCGATTTTCAAGGACTAGGGATTAAATAGTCTTGGCGCCGATCTTCGGCGGTGTTTTCCGATCAGGTAAACACGAATCATCCTAAATTATGTTCTCTGTTTTCGAAACCCTTAAATTCATTCGATTAATTGATTCTATGACGTGTTTTTCTGGTTAAAATCTAAGTTTATCTATGTATGTAGTCGAATGTTCAGTATTATATCTTTCATGAACAATGTTTTTGGAAACGCGAAATGTATTATATAGAATAGGATTTTTATTGGGTATTTGGTTACTGAAAAATCTGATGTGAAACACGAGAGCATGAGATTTGTGATGCTTGATGTTGTTTTGATGATGTTGTTTTGATGATGTTACTCATAAATTTGATGTTTGATGAATGATCTTAATGTTTAATGGTTGAGAATCTGTGTTTGATGTTTGATGAATAATCCTAATGTTTAATGGTTGATGTTTGATGAATAATCCTGGCATTGCTAATGTTTGATGTTGGATGAATAATTCTAACGTTGTTAATGTTTTTACCAACATTATACGAATAATCTTGACGTTGCTAATGTTTGATGTTTGATAAATAATTTTGACGTTGCTAATGTTTGATGTTTGATGAATAATGTTTGATGTTTGAAAAAAAGGGAAATCATAAAAAGGCCTATAGTAAGCTTCTTGGGAAATAGGACCTATTAGTCTAACAAAAAACCTTCGGGACTAAATGGGTTACCATTCCCAAATTTGGGATTTATTGGTGCTTTCCCCTTAATAATATCGTTAGTGCTTTTTAAGCAAAATTATCAATAAATTGATTGAGATTAATTAACTGAGTTGAGTAAATTTATAATCTTGCCCTTAAAAATATGGCACATGATACTTATGTGCGTATTTTCTAAAAAAAAAAATACTAAGAGTTGTAATCAATTACACCAAATTAAGACAAAATTATAAATTCATTATTAAAATTAAGTTAATTGAAAGTATAGGAACTGAAATGACACAAAAGATAAAATACATGGATTACTATCATAATTTGCCCTAATTTTTTATGACTTTTTGAAATTTTTAATTTTTTTAATAACAATTTTTTTCGGAAATGCGTGGTAGCTCGAAACGATGCGGCTCGAAACGGCGACAGCCCAAAACGACGTCGTTTTGGGCTGTTTTTTTTTTTTTTTTTTTCTCTCTCTTCTTCTTCCTCATGCTGTCTTCTTCTTCTTCTTCGTCTGAAACAGAGGGAAGGAGAGGGAGAGAGAGAAAGAGAGAGAGAGAGGAGGCAGCCCTCCGCCGTCGCAGCCCTTCTTCGTCGCAGCCCTCCGCGTCGCCGACCACCGTCGCCTCCTCGTCGCAGCACCTGCGACCACCGTCGCCTCCGCCTCGGCCGTCGCCTCTGCCCTCCTCCTCCTCCCCTATATTTATGGCCCCTCTCCAGTCCGGCCTTCCCTTCCCTTCCCCTCCTCCGCCTCAGCCCCCCCTCCGCCCTCCTCCAGCCTCTCCCTCCTCCTCCTCCGCCCTCACTTTTTCGAGCCAATTTTCGAGCCCTCTCTCGAGCTACCTATCACGATCGTTATTTTTTTAACCAAAGTCAGCATATTGGCAAACAACTCCTAAGTGATAAAATTCAACTAACCGAAGATGGGTCAACGCATCAGCTAAGAAAAGGGGAAAATTGCAGGTTTCCAAAAAAAAAAAAAAAAATTTGCAAATCAATGGTAAATTTTATCAACTTCAATAATTAAAGTTATAAATCTTTTCATGAAGTTTTAAATATTTTGTGACAAGACCAATGATTTGCAATTCTTCCTAAAAAAATCTAGAACCAAATGTGAGTGAAGTCAAAAAAGGAAAAAAAAGAAGAAGGTATTTGGCCTATTCGTTGTGTAACACTATTTGTGGTGTAAATTCTCATGGTCAACTCCTATGGAGAGGAAGTTGATACCCTTCGTGGTGATGGTTTATTTCTATGAAGAGGAATTTATTAAAATGGTAATGACTTGTCATTAAAAGGCATTTGACTTAATGATTGTATAAATTTATTTTTCTTAATAAAACTACAAGTCGTTACCATTTTAATCAATACTAGCTACATTTGTTTTTATGTCATTTTAAACTATTTGGTTGTGTAAAAAGTAAGTGAAAGAAAAATAATTTCATCAAAAGCGCAAAAATATTTACATTTTAGAAGTCCGTAAATTTTTTTTTCAAATTTGTTTGACTCTAATGTTGGGGACTATAGAATTTTCTTCATTCTGGAAGTGACACATTGGCTCATTTGGGCTTCACTGTTTCTTAATCGCTTACCCAATAATGACAAAACTAGTTTTAATTTGTCCATCTTTATATTGAAATGGGACCCTAATTGGGTTGAATATTGATAGAGTTAATGAGAGATTGATTTGTAAAGTCTCTGCTTTTGAGTTTTATATTGTCGATCTTTGTTATTGAGTTGCTGTGTTGAGCAAGAGAACTTGAATTAGCCTTTGTTACGTTTTACAAATAGATCTCCATTAGAGTAGTCATGCTTTTTGCTAGGAATAATTTTCTGATCTTGTACATATATATTTGTACTAGAGGACTTATGCATGCTAACGTATGTAATTGAAATTATTTTCGAAAATCATGGCTGAGAGTGAAGAAAGAGTAGTAGAGAACTTAACAATATTTTTTGTTGGTTGATTTTACTTTTTAAAATTTTGAAGTATGAAGAAAATTTAGTATCATTATGATTATTTTAGAAATTAAAATTATGTTACAAAGGGTTTTGATTTCGGTTGGTGGTTGTAGAATGGTACAGATTATGGGTTTTGATTTTGGTTGGTGGTTGTAGAATGGTAGAGATTATGTGGTGAAATTTGGTTAGGTGGTAGTGGATGAAAAAATAAAGAAGAGCTAGAAAACTGGAGTATATTCTTCAAGGAAATTCCTTTGTACAGACCTTTTAAAAGAGGTGTGTTATGTAAATATTAATTTGAGATTCATAAATAAAATTATACATTTTTTTAGTAATATGTAACATTATTACAAGCCATAATCTCGTTTTTGAATCACAAATTGTTATAATGCATAATTACGTAACATTTACTGTAAAAATGCATAACATATAAAAAAATACGTAATAGGGTGCATATGATACACAACCGTGGAGGAATATATACCAAAAGAGTTCCTAACATTGTCAACCACAAATTGGAAAATAAAAAATAATACCATTTTTTTTTTACAAATGTTTTTTTATTTAAAATTGAAGAGGGCCAAATTAGTTAAGGCCAAAACTAGCACTCCGAAGTGAACTGAGCATGTGGGTCAGCCCAAGACCAAACGGCCCCCTGAGTTCATCGAGCATGGCGGACGACCTAGGACCAAATGGCTGCTTGAGCGAACTAAGCATGGGGATTGGCCCAAGGCTAGAGATACTCCGAAGTGGACCGAATATGGGGGTTGGCCCAAGGCTAGCCAGACACTTCGAAAGAGACTTCTGCGAGTGATAAATACGCTGCCCTGTTCCTGTACCACTATGTGTATAGATCGTGGAGATGTAGAGGGCATGAGAACTTGGTACACACAATAGGTTTGCGCACTTGAGTATCAAACGGATTCATCGTCCTCCTCCAATAAAGAGCAATTAGGGATATGATAAAAAGGATAAGAAGGTAAAGAGAGACAAAGGACTTGGAGAGCAAGAATGCACCGCCAATACAAGGTAACCTCAATATTTCTTTAGGGGGATTCTACATTCTCTGGGCAATTCAACCTCTCTACCTTATCTCTAGTTCCTAACTTTAGCATCGGAGGAGTTTTCCGACCGAACCCTAGTTGAGGAACCCTCACCATTTGTTACTTGTGCAGACTTCCGTTTTCAGATTGTCCAGCTTAGCCATGAAGCTCCATCTGTTACTATTAGGGGTGGACGCGGATCGGTTGCAGTCACGGAACTTCCAATCTGCTATCCGTCTGCCGGATTGGCGGATTAGAGAAAATCAATCCGCATCCGTCCGCCAATCCGGCGGACGTGGATTAAGCGGATTGGTGAATGAATGCGAATCGATTTGGCGGTTAAAATTTTACAAATTTAACTTATTTCAGTGGGCGGAAAATATTGTTGGCCAAAGAATTATGTTATTTCATTTGAAGAATACCACAAGATTTAGCACAAATAGGATACAAAAAAACACTTGAATAGATATTAGAATCCCTTATCCAAAACACCAAAATAATTCCTTCCTAGTAATTGTCTTGCTGTATGAAGTACATCAACTATAATATCAGTGAGTATTCTAGTAAAAATCAAGTAAATGCAAAGATTATTGCCCAGAATATTTTTTGTAGAGCCCAACTAGATTGGTATATCCATTAGATGAGCTTCCTCCTTAATGGCATTAATTAAGTACTACTCTTTTGAACCTTGCTTACAAGCTGACCCAATAAGTACCCCATCCGAGGAGGAGTCTGACTCTTCTATGGATAATTTGTGCAGTAACTTACAAAGTAAGTTTTTTATTGGTCAATAAATTTGCACTTGATAAGCTTAAGATTTGAAATGTAGAAATAAAGTAAGTTTTTTATTGGTTGCGGTTCAGTTGCAGCTAAAGGAATTTCAAATCCGCTATCCATCCAAAACTAGGCGGATTGAAAAAAATTAATTCACAGCCGTCCACTCATCATCACACATTCATCCAAAATGCGGCAAATCGGATCGGTTCGGTTGGTTTGGGCGGATCGGAAGATCCATTGCTCATCTGTACTATAGTGCGAAATCAACCTTGCACGCAAACATACCAAACCTTAAGGTTTTAACACAAGGCTTGCATTTGTTAGGATGGTGGAGTATCAAAAAAGGGTTGTATAATTTGTGATTTCGGTTTAGTGGTTGTATAACATCATTTTGTGGTTTGAAGTTGCGAGTTCAACTCTTGTGGCTTTTTAACTTTGTTAGATTTCAATTGTCCGGTTTGATATATCTTATATTGTTATTACTCCCCTATCGACTAATATATGTACAAAAAAATCTCGAGTCAAAATTGGGATGCGACACTTTTTGGTAGTTATTTCTTTTGACCATTACGAAGATTATATGTAGTTTGGACTATATATTGTGTTGGCTGTTAGACTTGTTGGGCTTGGCAATTGTGACTTTTTGACTTTGGGTTGTTTTGAGAAGTATGTTAAAAGTAAGAGTGTAAAAATGGTTCGCGGCCCGTGAGTGGCTCGAAGCCCGTCCACGGTCCCGGTGGGCCTGACCCAATTAGGTCCAGTTAGGCCCAAGTTTGAGCCTGGTCCAAGTCCCTAGGCTAAGGTTATCATTTTGAAGCCCCGTCCAACCCATGGGCTCAATCGGGCCTCCTAGGCTGACCCATTGGCCCACTCAAAGCTTGGCTCGCCCGAGGCTCAGTGTCATTTTTTGTGGGAAAAAATAATTTTTTAGTGAAAAAAATAGAAAAAAAAAAATGTTCAAACCCTGCCTAAGCCCGAGCCTAGGCCCCAGGCCTACCAGTCTCTCCCGAGGCTAGGCCCATCGATCCGCGCCAAGGCTCGAATGACCCCTAGACTTAGGGTCTAGACATAATTTTTTGGCCCGTGACATGGGGCCTGTCATGGGAGCTTATGAGGCCTATGAGGCCTGACATGGGCCGGCCCAAGTGCTTCAGGCTGGGCCAAATTTACACCCCTAGTTAAAAGTTAAATTTTTTTTGAAAAAACGTATAAAAAAATAGAGAGCTGATATAATCCAAAAGAGGTTAAAAGTCAAAAAACTACTTTTAACCTCTTTGCCAAAAGAGGCCTTGATAGATTTCAATTATGTTCCGTTCAAAAAAAAAAAAAAAAAAACACAGTGTATATTTGGTTTGAGTTTTTTAAATTAAGTTTTTTAAAAATTGAATTTTTAGTTTTTCGTGTTTTTTTTTATTTTTAGTGAATATTTTTAAAATTTTAAGTTTTTTTTTTTTTTTTACTTTTTTAGATGCACCTTACTTAGATGTATCTAAAAAGTAAAAAAATTGTGAAAAAATATTTTAAAAAATTAATAAATACATAAAAATATGAAAAATATATTGAATTATCGTATTTTTTTTTATATTTTTGGTATTTAGTAAATTTTTAAAAGTTTTTTTTTCCACAAGATTGTACTTTTTATGTGTATTTATATTAGGTGTGTCTAAAAATTAAAAAAATTATTTAAAATATTTAAAAAATTCAGTAAAAATAACAAATACGAAAAATAAAAAAGTAAATTTTTTTGAAAAGTATTTTTAAAAAACAAAAAACAAGCAAGCTGAAAAGATTTCAATTGTTCAATTTTAATATATTTTATAATTGTAATTACTATCCTATTGATTAATAAATAAATAAATAAACCATCTTTAGTTGAATTGGGAAGCGACACTTTGTTAAATAGTTTTTTACTTGATTATTACGCTTCGTTTGGTTTTAGATTTTTGACTAAAAAAATGTAAAAAGATAAAATTAATTACATAAATTAATAAAATAAAATGTCACATCTAAATTATAATCATTATATTTTTACTCTCACAAAAGTTAAAAAAAGTTAAAAAAACTAAACCAAACAAGACTAAAAAAGTCAGACTAAAAAAATTCCAATACAAAAAAAGCTAATGTCAAACGAAGACATATTGTGCCTGTTTGGCACAACTTATAATCAGCTTATTCCAGCTTTCAGCTTAATTTAAGCTATTTTGATGTGTTTGGTTTAGCTTATAGCTTATAGCTTATAGCTTTTTAGAAGTCAGAAATCAGCTTATTCTTTGAGTGGGCAGGAGATGCTTAAAGAATAAGCTGGAAATCAGCTTAAGCTGAAAGTTATAAGTTATAAGCTGTTTAGGCATAAGTTATAAGCAGTTTCCCACAGCTCTATCAAACAGGGCTAATATTATTGAATAATGTTATATGTATTAATTTAGGGGTTGTTTGGGATGATCTAAATAAGTGCATTTTTTGACTTTTTATGAAATATGGGTTAGGTTTGGATTGGGTTTGAAGTGATGTGTTAGAGAGGTGATGTGACTTAAATAAGATGATGTGACTTAAATAGGATAGTGACTTTTTGACTTTTTATCTTTTTTCAAATATGCCAAACTTGGCCTTAGTGTACTAACTAGTATACCAATTGATGATGTGACATAATTTAAGATATTTTAATATTTATAATATGATTAATAAATGGAGTCAATAATAATGTCATAATTAATGTTGGTATACTAATTAGTATATTAATTAATATATATATATATATATATATAACACCACCGATTATTATTATGATTGAGCTTAATTGATGAGTCAGAGGTTATTTGGGAAATTGAACGAGCAAGCTCTTATCCCATTTTACATATTGATTAGAGCTTAGAATCGTAAAAACTAAGCGAGTCAACCAAGCAATTTGAATAGGGTAATGACACATTTTTCTAATTTTAGAATTTTAATTAAACTTTAAAGATATGATAAGACATAACAAAAATTAAAAAAAAAATTTAAAATTAAAATATCACAGTAGATTAAAACTCCTTAAAACTCATTTATTAAAGTTGCTAATTATTTTTCATTTGAATAGGGAATATGAGCAGGCCTTACACGTTGATTGTTATAAAATTGTCAAAATCGTTTACTTTAGTCGGATTGAAAAGTAGGTTTTGTCCATGATTAACGTCAAGTTTGGCAACTCAAAAATAATCTATCTTTTTATCTTTTTTTCATCACATCATTTCTCTATTTTTCTACACATTTTTTTATAAAAAGACAAAAAATACACTTATTTAGATTATCCCAAACAATCCCTAAATGAAAAGGGGGAGCGGTTCGGCCATACTCTTAAGATAAGATTGATATTTTAAAATGGTCCTTAGTAAATTAAAAAGTTTAGAAAATTATCACTTTGCTTCTTTTTAGTTTTTTAAAAATATTTTTCAAAAAATTCTATTTTATTATTTTTTTGTGTTTTTTTTTTTACTGATTTTTTTAATATTTTTTAATTTTTAGACACACCTAAAATAAATATACATAAAAAGTATAATTTTTGTGAAAAAAATCTTTTAAAAAACCACTAAATACCAAAAATATTTAAAAAAAATAAGAATTCAGTATATTTTTTTATATTTTTATGTATTTATTAATTTTTTAAAATATTTTTTCACAAAGTTTTTATTTTTTAGATACATTTAAGTAAGATGCATCTAAAAAAGTAAAAAAAGCTTAAAATTTTAAAAAATTCACTAAAAATAAAAAAAAAACACAAAAAACAAAAAATTCAATTTTCAAAAAATTTAATCCAAAAAACTCAAACCAAACATATACATTTGTCTTTAATTAAAAAAAGTCAAAAATACTCAACATTGTCACTCATAAAAAAAAAAAAAATTAAAAAGCTACTCAAGTTTCTAAACACATCAATTTTTGTATAAGAAATTGTAAAAAAAAATCTTAGAATTTGATTTTTATAACAAAATAAATTTTTATTTCTTAATTTTTTTTCATTTTAATTTTTTTTGATTTGTTTTTTTATCTAAATCATCTGCTTATTTTCATTAAGTAAAATTAACCAAAAAAAAAAATAGCCATTAAATTTAACAAAAAATTGTATTTTAAACATTTTATATATACTCACATTAAAGTTTATTAACTAAATACTATTTTTTCGTCAACTTTACTTAATTTAAGTAAGTAAATGGTTTGCCGATCAAAAAAAAGTAAATAAATGGTTTAGATTAAAAATAAATCAAAAGTTTAAGATTTAAATTGATAAAATTAAAAATTTATGATTGATTTTGTTACAATGGTCAAATTTTAGAATTTTCTTTATAATTTTTTCATTTTTTAAAATTTTACAAAAATGTCAAATAAAGTTAAAAAAAGCCAACAGTTTCCCAATGGATGATAAGAAGAGAACATCATTTTATTTGGTCAAAGGACGAGGAGGGGAAGCGCCGGAGATGGATGGCTAATTATCTCATACCTTAGCTTTGTTCAAAAAAAAAAAATTTAAATTAAATTAAATAAATCTCATACCTTGGCTTTTAAATTAAGAGCAATGTTTGAAATTTCAAAAAAATTACATAATATTTATATAAGTGTGATATTAACAATCATGTGAGTATAGTATATAATTTTTTATAGTATTTTTTGAATTTTCTAGCATTTTTACTAAATTAAACACTTTAGCAAATATGGGACTAATATAGTTTTGACTAAGAAAATTATTAGTTTTTAATTGTAATATATATATATATATCCTCTTTATAAAATAAAATAAATAAATAAATAAATGATATTTTTTTCTGGTTGGCAACCAGAAAAAGAAACGCAAAAAAAAAAAAAAATGTATTTTAGCATTATCCATGCTTATATAATATCATATTTATTTTACTGAAAATATATATATATATTTTTTAGAAAATCGGCGATAAGTCTAATCTAAAGATTGCTTGAGGCAATGGGTCCACTGGATAATTTTTGGCTAAGAAGTACACGCGTTCTGGAATATTATGGTAAGAAGTACCTTTTGTAGTTTTGAAAAACATTTAATTTTCAATTTTGTCCTCCTATGTTGAATTTTTTTTAACCTTTCTGTTCAATTTGTTCACAAAAAAATTATTTGTTGAAATTCTTATTTGTTGATTATCTGTTGAAATTCTTATCTATTGAAATTATCAGCTCAAAAAATCGATTTGTTAAAATTATCTATTCAAAAATCTATATGTTGAAATCCACCAAGCTTATTTATTTCTATTTGTTCAAATTTACCAAGATTATTTTTCCTATCTGGTGATTTTTTTTATCTGTTGAAATAACAGCCACGCTCTCTCTCTCTCTCTCTCCACAAATTGATTTGTCTTTTCTCTCTATACCTGTCTCTCTCTCTTCCTCTTTTATTTTTCTCTCTCCATAAACTCACTCTTTTCTCTTTCTATCTATCTCTCTCTCATTTCTCTTTTTTCTTCATCGACAGCTATTTGGCCTCCGCTACCACCGGAGCCTTGACCTTCATCTTTGTCTCTTGCGGTTGTTGATATTCTCTCTGATGAAGTCATCTTTGTCTCCTACTTGCAAATATACACAATGTATATATATATATTCACACTTAAAACCCTAATGGTATGACCATTTTACAGGCTTGCAAGGTCAGCGATGTCATTCTTCGATTATGCTACAGATGTGGTCACTTCGACCAAATCTTCGTTGTGTTAGACCACCACGAATAGATCTCCGTTATGCTCGAACTGGGAGATTTCACTGTAAGCTCCAGCGATGAGAGAGAAATACTCGAAGGCCGATCTGGACGGGCAAAAAAGAAGAGGAGATGGTCAAGAAGAGTAAGGTTGAAGTCACCAGGGATGGAGAAGACATCGGAGACACCGATTTAGACGAGGCGACGACCGATGGTGGAGTCAACGGCTTTGAAGCGACGCATTGCGGTAGCGGTAGTGGGATCGCAGGAGGAGAGATAGGAGGTTTGTGGGCGATGGCGGAGAGAGAAAGACATGAGGAGTGAGAGAGACAGGTAGAGAGAGAAAGAGAGAATAAAAATTTAAATAGGTTAAACAAATAGATACAATCCTTGTTCTAGGCATCTATGCATAGGAAGCGTGTATGCGTAGGGATGGATATTTGGTCATTTTGCATAATCCTATCCTTATAAACTTAATATTTTAGCGCATGAACTTTTTGACAAAAAAAATTCAAATTTAAATTTATCGCTGGAACGCTTCCTTATAGCAAAATATATGATGGAAATTACTTTAGAGCTCTAAAAATGTAGCTCTAAACTGACATTAAATTATCTTTTTCTTCTCTTTGTTTTGTCTTTTTCTAGTTTTTTTTTTTTTTTAAAAGGCGTTGCCAGCTCAATAGAGCTGCTATTAGAGCTGCTCTACTAGAGCTCTCAATCAGTGCCGATATATGATACCTTTTCTATGAAACCAAAGCCCACGATATGAATGGCCATGAGCTTTATGGTATTGAAACCCATTGCTATATTATAGTCATAAACTAAGGTTTACTACCCCCACTAAAAGATAATAATAAAAGAAAACAAAACAAAAAGACCAACGAAAAACACTAATCATTTTTTGTTTTTGTTTTATAGATTGGAAATTAATCATTTGTTAAGAGTCATCGTGTTTTTAAAGGTACATATTATATTCAAGTTATATAGTCTTTCTTAGTATTAAATATGAATTTGTTATTTTTGGTTATAGTACTTTATGGTAGTAGAGTCAATAAATTATCAAATTAAAACTGATTAGAATACATATGATTATTTGGTTATATTTTAAAGTGATATTGATTACAACTCTATTATTATGATTTTAATTATGACCAAAGCCATCTTCTATTGTCCTTTAAAATCCCAACAGAAAAATAATTGAATGCATTCTTTGCTTTTTTCTTTCTTTGTATTTCACCTACTACTTCCACTCTTGATTTTTTATTTTTATTTTTAACATTATCCCAGGTTTGGTGGAGAAAATAGGAGGATAAAGAAAAGATAATAAAAAGAGGGGAGGAATTAAACAATTATTTTTCTTTGTTTAGTTGAGATAAAGGATAGACCGTGAAAGGGAACATTTCTATAATACACATCTTCTTTTTTTTTCTTTTTTTTTCTTTTTTTAAGGGTGTATACAATATGCCAAAGTTATGATTTTTATAATTTTTGATTATGACTTCTTATGATTTTTATTTTGATTATAACTAAAAAGTTTTTAGGGTGTGTACGATGTGCCGAGTTATGATTTTTGTGATTTTTGATTTTGACTTCTTATGATTTTTATTTTGATTATAACAGAAAAGTTTTTAATTATGTCTTAAGTGGTATTTGGTTATAACTTTTAGTTATGACTTAGGCCTAGTTTGGGAACAGACTTTTTTAGTAACATTTTCTCTTTTTGGTTAAAATATGATGTAAAAAAAACTAGTATGTTTGGGATGACTTTTTAGTTTTTTATGAAAAGATGTGAAAAAAGTAGAGAAAAAAAGAAATTTTTGACATTTTGTATAGGTTGTTGGCTTTTTGATTTTTTTAGTGACTTTTTAGCTTTTAAACTAAAAAGTGTTGTTACGAAACGAGACCTTATTTATGATATTAAGCATGCAACTCTTTTAGCTTAAAAGTTAAAAAATCACTAAAAAAATTAAAAAGCCTATAACTTATATCAAAAAATAAAAAATTTCATTTTCTCTTTATTTTTTGCACATATTTTCGTAAAATATCAAAAAATCATTCTAAACATACTAGTTTTTTTAATCTCATATTTTAGCGTAAAAGTCAAAAAGTTACTAAAATAGTTTGTTCCCAAACGAAGCCTAATTATGACCTGTTATGATTATTATTTTAGTTACAATTAAAATTTTTTTTGATTATGCCTCAAGTGGTATTTGGTTATGACTTATTATTATTTTTTTATTTATGACTTTTTTTTTTTTTAGATTAGTAGTTATGATTTAAAAGTGATTTAATTATGATATTTGTGATATCAACCCCACAAATTTTATCATAAGTATCATAATTTGCATAGTACATACCTCAAAAAGGGGTGTGCATTGTAGAATGACCCCAACAAAGGTGAGTTAAAAAATTTGCATTTTATGTACCTAAATTTAAATCGGAATTTTGCTTTCTAATTTCATGTATGCGTGAAGATTTTTTGAGAGTAGAAGATAATATTTCTTCACTCTCCTTCTTTTGCCTCTACCAATGAGTTGTTTGGGGTGTCATAAATAAGTGTACTTTTTAACTTTTTAGACTAAAAGTTTAGGAAAAAATATGATTGTTTGAGTTAATTTTTTTTGACTTTTTTACGAAAAAATGTGTATTAAAAAATTGTATAAATTAGTGTGTAGGAGAAGATAAGGATTGTGAGTTGTATAGCCGTACCGTCTGCGGAGGCTAAATTGATGCTAAGAAATGCTTGCTTACTTTTTGGACATTGCATTGGACGGTGCTATTCGGCTTGTGGGGGCCATCACGGGTCTCGTTTTGATAATCTAAACCGTTCAATGTGTAGAACTCGTCGAGTACTATACATTAATTAAAACACCCCTTGATCGGATATCAATAACTATCTGATCGAATTAGTTTTTTTTTCAACCATTAACTATAACACCATCTATTTTTTTATACAAAACTGATTTGATCATGTAGTTAGCAATATCCGATCAACGTGATTTTTTGTAGATATATAATACTTGACGAATTTTACATATTAAACAGTTAAGATTATCAAAACGGGACCTGTGATAAGCCCCCACAGACCAAACAGTACTGTCTTATGTAAATTTGTTGTGTACCCGTGTGTAATTTGTACCGGGACACACATCACTATGTCATACATTCATGACTTGTACTTTGTATCAATGTAAATTTATTTTTTTTATATTTTTAATTTGTGAATAGTGATGACTTTTTAATTTTTTTAATGACTTTTTAATTTTTTATCTTTTTTAAGACATGCCAAACCAACTCCAAATATAAGAATCTTGAATTTATGAAGAGATTTGCTGCAGAGGAAAAATTTTGAAAGGAAAAAATGATTAAAAAAAAAAAAAGAAGCTTTTATTTTAGTCTTTTGAATGGGAAAGATAAAATCACATGTTTTCATTAGGGTCTTTGGATAAAGATTTATGTGTATGCCAGACATTTGGACAAGTATTTTACCAAGGGTCTCTATTACTAAGGGTTTTGGACAAGGAGGTTTATCAAGTTTTGCTATTGAAGACTTTGGATATTATCAAGGGCTTTAGACTAGGAGTGGTTTCCTTTTACCTTGCCCTTTGATAAAGGAGTTTCTTTATTACACTTGAGATTATTATTTTTACATACTTTTCAGAGTTTAGACAAGTAACTAATTATAAATTTGAAATCCTTTGATAAAAGTGAAAACATTAGACAACTGCTTCAATGGCCTAGGGCTGGGCTGACCCTGTTAATATATCATCTTTTTAGTTTAATCTGTGACCATTAGATATCCTTGCATTTGTGTATTTTGATTCTCATAGAGATTAAGAATGGGATTACCATACCACCAAGTGGATATGAATTATAACCTCTACCATCCACAGGAATGAGTTTCGCTTGATAATAACTATTTTTCTAAACATGGTCCTTTCATTTGATCTAAGAGCTTTTTGATGGGAAATTTATGGTGCTAATTAATAAATAAAGGACATTGTTATAAAGTTACTAATTTTTGTAGTGAAAATTATGAATGTTTGTGGTGCATCATGTTAATTTGTGGTAAATGTTACAAATGAACAATTTATGTTCTGCGCCCTAAAATAAAATTATATATATATTTTTTGTAGTAAGTAAAAAGTTACACTTTTTGTGGTGAGAGAAATTATATGATTTTATGATTTATATTATAAAATTTTATGGTACAATTATGAAGTAATGCTTACCATGCACCCTTTTGGTCCCTCTCTCCGATTCTTCACATTTTTTTCATCAAATTTATTCAATAATTTAAATCAAAAAGCTTAATTTGATATAGGTTACTCCAATGGTGAGAATCAAAATTTTCTGAGTGCTACTAAATGCCCTTACATCTTTACTATGAACCCCCCCCCCACTTCATTGAACCCTCACCCACCTAAATAAGTCCCTTCCATTTTTTCTTTGAACCCCCAACCATAATTCTAACTATATCTCACTTCTTTGGACCCCCCAACTCTTCCTTTCCTAGCTCTCTTACTGTTAGTAGCCCCTTGTCGCCGGAGTCCCACCTCCTCTGCCCATCATCTTTTCTAGCACCACCTCTTAAACCCTTCTCACGACAACCCCCTCCTACTTTGCGCTCCCTGACCTCCCCATTGAAAACCTCACCCTAATCCCCACCAGCGACCCCATTCCCTATTGCAAAACTTGTCCCACCCTCTTACTGTTAGTAGCCCCTTATCGCCGGAGTCCCATCTCCTCCGCCCATCATCTTTTCTAGCACCACCTCTTAAACCCTTCTCACGACAACCCCCTCCTACCTTACCTTCCCCAACCTCCCCATTGAAAACCTCACCCTAATCCCCACCAGTGACCCCATTCCCTATTGCAAAACTCGTCCCACCCTCTTCCACTCCCATTGCCTCGTGACACCCACTACCACAGTCCCCGCTATTGCAATTCACATTTCTTTTTCTTTTTCTTTTTCTTCTTCTATTGTTGTTGCTGCTGCAAAATCCCTAGCCCTAAACTGCAAAACAACTTACTCTCTTTTTTTCTCTCTTAATAAAGCATGTCGAGAGCTGGGGCATTGTGAGGAGGGTGAGAGGGCTATGAGAGAGAAGCTGTCAATCAACTTTGGGTGGTGACAAAAAAAGGTGAACAGTGACAGGTGTGAGGCTAGTGGTGGTGAGGAAAAGTCGAGGAGGGGTGATTAGAGGTGGGAAAAGCGGGGTAGTGAAGACTTGTAACGTCCCAAAATAATTACACAAGATTCAGGTTAACGAGGGTAGAATGAGGATATGGTTTAGGTAAGAAATATGTGCTTAAGAAGAATGCATTAAGGAAATAAGGAAATAAGAATACATTAAAGGAATATATATACACATTCATTTCAATAAATGTATTGTTCAACAAAACACATATACATGTGACCTATGTTCACATCTCAACATCAACATGAATATAAGGCATGTGCACAAGTTCATTAGATTCACAAAATAAAACAATTGCCTTAAGGCATTATACAAAATAAAGAGGGCATTTCCTCTATCAAATGGGTTACTCAAATAATTACTATTTAATTACATTAATGGCCCTTTCACAAAACAACAAAAAGAGCATCTTGGCTCATCAAATCCACAACATCACCATGTGGCGATGGCATACCATCAGAACCTGAAAAATTGTTATCCACGAAGAGTGAACCGAAGTCCATTAGAAAAACTCTATGCTTAAGGAATATTTTTTTTGGGTAGATATGCTTAAGGAATATGTGCGGTAATGAAACATGATCATGATGCAAGTGATACATAATATAGTTCCTTTGAGATGTCATAAAGTCAAGACAATCAGTAGAATATATATGTGTGTGTGTGTGTGCATGCGCTCCTTGTCATTTCCCACAATTATATAATTCAATATAAGAGCAACAGTAATGAATCCCCAAGTTAGTATCTGCTAGTGGCCCTAAAACGTGGGCCACCAAATAACACCCCCACTTTACTGGGTATTAGTCGGAAGGAACGTGGTACCTACTTCCGTGAGGGTTTCCATCTTTCACTGAGGACACTCTCGCCAGCTTAATTCACCAAGCTATTCTACCCAGATTCATTACTCAACAATTATTAGTAAAGCTTAATAATTAATTCAACAACACAATATACAATCCTCAATCGATTGCCAACAATAACAATATGATATAACTTCTCAATCAATTCAATTAAAATACATAAGTGGTTCAAATTCCACATTATAAATCAATTTTCTCAATTCACATGTTCGCAATGTTCAACATAACTCCAATTACCAATATATAAGCTCAATTTCTAAAATGTTCATTCATTTTCCATTTTTTCCCACCTTATACTAATTTAAGAAAATTTGGGTTTATCTCTAGAAATTTGGGGATTCTTTCCATTTATTATATACATTATGGTATCCTCAATCCCAAGCATGGATTTAAATAAGATAATTGAAGAAAAACCGACTTTTCATCATAAAATCCCAATTTCATACCCAAACCCTAGTCCTTAAGAGATGCATGCAAAATCCTTTCATGTTTTTCATAAATAGCATACCACATATTCACTTTTAAGCTCATATTCAACAAAAGCAAGAAATCCCTACCTTAATGAAGAAGAGGAGAAAGCCCTAGAATTCAACGTCACCCAAACCCGGATTTTCTTGGATAAATGCGGAGCCCTTGATTAGCTTAACAATCTTGCCCAAAGGATTAAGGTGAAAATCTCCCTTTAAGTAGATGAAATCAAGAGCGGAATGTGTTTCGTAGGGAGAGCAAGTAGATGGGATGAAAGATTTCAAGAATAGAGAGAGAAAAGTGATGTGCAATTGTTTAGAACTCCTATATATAGTATAGGCACAAAAATTTGAGCAAAACATGCCTTTTCACGTACTAAGGCCAAGTTTGGCATCCCAAAATAAGTCTATATTTTTTATCTTTTTATCTTTTTTGAGTCACATCAATCAGCATTTCCTCTCTATTTTTTTTACACATAATTCAATAAAAGTCAAAAAGTACACTTATTTAGTCTTCCCAAACTTGGCCTAAAGTCTAACAGATCACTTGAGCAATCAAAAGTACGCTCAAGCAATGATTGAGGGTGCTTGGAGGATCTCTATTTTTGAAAAACAAAGCAGTTTGGATCTACGAACTGCTCGAGCGGTCAAATGTGCACTTGATCGAACTATGTTGACAGCGTTTGAGCTCGAACTTCAAATGGACATCTCTTTTGTAGAGACTTCGTTTTGGGTCGTTATTGTGTCTAATCGAAGTCCTGAAAGTAAGCTTTTCAATGGTTCTAGCCTCACATTAAGATTCAAAATGTGGAGAGAAAAAAAGTGTAAAAGAGTGGAGACTACTCAAAAGCAAATATCCGAATTTGACCTTTTTTGCTCAATCTTACCCAACCAACATGTTAACACATCAACTAAGGCTCTAGACGCCTAGGAGAAGGCCCGATTTTAATAATTAAAGGTTAAATGTAAATCTACCATTTCCAAGGGTTGGAAAATAACACAAGTACAAGGTAACCATTATCAATTCACGCAACAAGTAGGGTTAAGGATCCAAAATGTTACACGACTGGAGGTGGGGAATGGGATTAAGGTTAGGGTTTGGGAAATTAGGGCTAGGAAGGTTAGAGATGAGAGTAAATATAGAATTTTATATTTGGACAAAATTGGAATAAAAGAAAAATGAAAAAGGTGAGGGCCCTAAGAAAAACGGTAAGAACAAATAGCATAACTCAATTTTGGATCAAATCTTTTTGAAAATGCCTTACCTATCCTAAAAATCTCATTTAACCAATTTAGGTGAAAAAAAAAATGATCTTAGTCCTTTATCTTTTAACAATTTCTTCAAATTTAAGTAAAAATGATTGTTGGAAATTTGATGAAAATTTTGATTCATCCTTCATTAGACAAAATTTTTGATAATGAATTGGATTTCAATTTTACCAAAGTTTTCATCAAAGCTAAAAATTTGATGAAAAATATAGTGAATAATGGGAGATGCTCTTATGTACCAATTTTGTGCTCAGGAAATAAACCTTATACCAGTTAAGTAGAAGTAATCTCCCAAGAGAAAATATAATTGGTGTATTGATGTGACCTCCATTAAAGCACTCTATATTCTTCTCTAAACTTTGAAAGGCCACTTATCTGTGGTGATGACAATACATTAGAATCTAAGTATGATATAATCGGTTCACTCTTTTCTCCTTCCAACATCTTTGGCATTTAGTTGTTGTGATTTAACCACAATGAAATTTATTATATTTACTTTCATAGTTAGATTTGTTAGCAAATTTGAATGAAAATTAACTCTAGAAATTGTCTCTTGAGTTAGAAGGGTACGCCATTTTGGAGGGTTATAACTCTTAGTAAATTATTGTAACTTTTTTTAAAGATCCCATCACTTCAATTTTGGCATCAAATTCGACCATTTGTTTCTACCATCTGCTTTCTCCCTCTCTATATTTACTCTTCATATTTCCTGAGTCTGATTTTTCAACAAAGAGAGAGCATACAGAACAACGTTCACTAGGTTTACATGTAATATTACTTCTACAAGATGTCAACCATTTTATCTTGGAAGACAAATATCTATTAAATTCTGAGCACCAGTAGGAGAACTAGCCAAACATAAATCAAATTTTGATTAACGCTAAATGATTGGTTGAGTTGAAGGTAAGAGTACGTAAACTTGGCAATTTTCTCCAACTTACCCTAACTTGTCGAAGAAGTAGCCAAGGGAAACATGATCATCTCAAGGAATAGGATCATGAATAGTTTTCCCAGGGTTTAGGGTGTCCTAAAGAAGTGCACTTTTTGTCTTTTTGAACTAAAAAGTTGAAGAAAAAAAGATGGATGTTTGGGTTAACTTTTTTTCTTTTTACGAAAAAATGTGTAATAAAAAATTATATAAATAAAGTGTATAGTGGAAGAAAGGTGATTGATCGTACGGCTCTCTTGCGGCTGCCCCAGCATGTCTCCACAGAAATAATTGCCTCCTTCTGGGCAAATAACTTTTGGACAGTGATGGTCGGTCCATGAGGCCACTAAGGGTTCCGTTTTGATAATCCGAACCGTTAAATGTATATAACTCGTTGAGTATTATAAGCTTGTAAAAAATCACTTTGATCGGACATTGATAGCTATATGATCGGATTAGTTTTTTTTGATAGTTAACTATCACACCATCTGTTTTGTTTATATAAAAATGATTTGATCATGTAGTTAACGATATCCGATCAATGTAATTTTTTATAGGCATATATTACTCGACGAGTTCTACGGAATGAACGGTTCAGATTATCAAAAAGGAATCCTTAGTGGGCCCTAAAGGGCCCAATATTACCACAAACTTTGTAACTTTACCTGTGGAATTATTTTTTTGCCCCAACACAAGTGCTTAATGGCCTGGTCTGACAAGAACGACTGTCACGTCCACCGTTCAATTTGTATTATAAATATATAATATAAAATATTTTTTTAATATTGTTTATTTATGAATAATAATGTCTTTTTTACTTTTTATGTAACATTTTGATTTTTTGAATTATATAGGAGTTGCCAAACCAGTCCTAAGTAATTGGTCAGGATGTGGAATTGTCTTCCACTCTAACTTGGAAGTCTTATCCTTTTGAGTACCTTGTGCACTACTTTCAAGAAAATCATATGTATCATATATTGCCATAAAGTATTCAGCCACTAAAGAAAAAGGCAAAGAGAACTAAGGGAAGGAGAATGAAAAAGATGAAATGTCCAATGATGTATGTATTTATCACCCACTGAAAGTCCATTAAATAAGAAAATGAATGGATCAAGACGGTTGAAGAAATGATGAATGAATTTAAAGTGATCCATGTTCCTAGAAATTTAGCTAAATTCTTGTGAAGATAGAGAGTTGCAGTTATTCCACCAGCCTAGCCAATTCTTGATTATACTAGTGTGGGGGGTATGTTGGAGCCTAAAATCAAATTGTTCAATTAAAGCTAGACGTGTGGCAATTCAACATATTTAATAACAAAAATGGGTTACGAGGTCACGATGATGGAGAACATGAGCCGATAATTGTCTCTCCTTCAACAGTTACCAAAAGATTAGAGAAACTGCTACAACTATAAATAACAATTCAAATGAAGAGAGGTTCCTAAGATCAAACCATATTTCTTTTTCCCAAAAGCACTATAACTCGAAATCTATTAAAAACGAGTCATGGAGTTCTATGTATAGAAAACCAAACCAGTAATATGGAAAAACAAACAAGATATATAAACAATATAATAAAAATAGATAATAAACAATATAATAAAAAGATAATGGTTTTTTTTTTTTTTTTTGGGGTTTAAAACAAATAGTTTAAGAAAAATTGAAATCGTAAAAAATAAACCAATTATATTTTACTCACAAAGCATAAATGTATTTCATTTCCAACACTTATGATTTAATAAAATTAAAAAAAAAAAAAAAACTCTAAATAGATTCGTAATCAATTTTAAGAGTGTTGGAAAAATATTGTGTACTTGTTTGACTTGGTGTACACATTTAATATAAGAACAGAAAGTAATTATGAACAAATGCAGTAAATAAAATATTAAATACAATAATAAACTTACCGACTATGAATGCAAAACTTAGAAGAAATAGACAAAGGCAAGCCTTTTGGCCCTTGCTCATAAAAATTGTGGTTCTAAATTGAACAAGAAACATATTTCATAATTTGGTTATGTATTTTCATGAAACTGTAGATAATGGTTAGGCTAGACTTTTTTTCAGTTCAAGATTTGGATTAGAGGATGTTGTCCGGACCTGTGAAACCTATTATAAGTCTCATTTTGATGATTCGAACCATTCATTTTGTACAGCCTTCATATATATTATCCACACAAAAAATTAGGTCAATTTAGTAATCATAACCTATTCAATTTATAGTACTTGTCTCCAAAAAAATAGACAACAAGTTTATTTTTGAAAATATATTACAATATTTTTTTATGATAAACGCGATAAATTGAATAAGTTACTGTACGGGGGCGAAATATTCTTTGCTCTCCGTACGCCTTGAACGTCAAGCTTCTGGCAGCGGTGTCTATCTCTGCAACACAAAAACGGTGAGCTGCCCGGCGGTGGTGTGCCGGAAAGACCCTCCGACGATCAAGTCAGATTTTTTGGGAAGAAGACAATGAGGAGAGAGTGTTTGAGAGAATGAGTTCGCGTACCTCCAACGTTCGTCTTTCTCCCCATTTCTAGGCTGGCCACGCAGCCTCAAGATTGTGCGCGCACCACCTCTGCTGTCCTTCCCTGGACAGGTGGCAATGCGCGCCTCTCACCACCTTACGCGTGTAAAGGTTTTGTCCTTTCACCAGTGCACGCAGAACTACCCAACGGTATTGAGGCGTGCGTAGGGCAGATGTCCTCTCCCTCACGCCATTGGCCCAGGTGGCACACATCACCGGAGTACCACGACCGGCCTAACGCTTGTGCAGAATCAACATCACATTCACTCCGCCGAGCTATACGTCGTCGACCTGTAACCCCGACTATCTTGGCCGAACTATTATTGGTCGGTGCATCATGACCAACCGGTCGCGAGGCATGCCGGCCTCCAACCGGTCTACCTTTAATCTCGGTCCAAGGCTTGCCGGTCCTGAACGAGCTAATGGTTTAGCTCGGGTTTCCTTTTGGTTTGGTCAATATTCGCCACAGCGAGCTTCGCCCGACACGAGCAACCCACAGCCCGGCCACACCTAGATGTAGACCGGTCGACATCTTCGACCGTGCGAGCCAGTCCGCTCGGCCGTTCCAACCGTGCAATTTGCTCGGCTCTGTGTAATCCGTAACGCTCGACATCATCTTTGCTCGGCCGTACTAACCGGCGCGAATCTCCCCTCTCAATTGCCCCTTAACCCCATCCGAGCTGATCGTGATTGGGGTTACAACTGTGTCCGAGCTAAAGTTGAGTTGCGCTCTTGTTAGGCCGAGCTGAATTGGGGTGTCTGCCGCCGAGCCGTGGTTGCCATTGCCGAGCCGAGCGTAATTGGGGACACGTCTGTCGCCGAGCTATCCCCATTGGCTGGCCATTACTTCCGCAGTCCCATCAAAGGTCGTACAGCCGTACTGACAGCCGCGTTTCAGAGCCACGTGGCTCCATGCCACTGGGTCGTGCATCCAGCTGTCCCCCATGCTTTGAATTTCAAACGGCTATGCCGTTTGGTGTTTTTCCCCCCATCATTAAACGTCATTTGAGGGGTCATTGTGCCCCTTCACAATCCATCTTCTTCCTTGAGCACAAAGGCGAAAACCCTAGCTCCCCCAAAACTCTCGAGCCTCCTCTGCATCTCTGCCTCCACCATTTCTGTGACTGACCCTCCATTCCAGTTCCTTTGGAAGGCCGTAAACGAGTTCTCAAGGTTGCAATCAAGCTCTCGAGGCCCAACTCTCCCCACGCTTGTTCCTGGTAAATCTTCTACCCCTACTGTTTCCTGTTTCCGTTTTTCCGGTTCTTCATTTTTTTTTTTTTGTACCATTGTTCTTTGCTTTTGTGCTTTGAGGTTACTGGGAGTCCCTCCCGTTGCTTAGAACCATCACACCCTAGGAAAACGGAAATGGAGAGGAGAGGGGGCCCTCGTGTCCCCGTTTTTCCTTAGGTATAATGAATGGGCCAGGAACTTAGGAAGTGATTAAGGCCGAAATGTACATCATTGAGGCCGTTAATTAGAATCTCTTAACTTCACTTGCTGGTCAAACCGTATAATTTATGTGTGTTAAATGTCAATCAGGTTGTACATCGTCGGAGCATAAAATGGGCAAAAAGACCAAATTTGGACAGAGTTGACTTTTTCTGGAAAAGTCAAACTGATGTTTTAAACTTGTTTGGAAATAAGTAGAAGTATAAAAAGAAAAGAGAAAGGCTTTTCTAGGGTTCTGATTTTGTTTAACCTAAAGAGGGAGAGGCTAGGGTTTGGAGGGAAAGGAACTAAAAGCTTCAAGGATGTCTCCAATGGTGGTTTCTTCTCCATCTTCCTCCTTCCACTCCTCCATGAGTGGCTAGTCGTCTTTTCTAGGGTTTTGAAGAAACCCTAGCCATGTAATAGGTTTTTCTTTTGATTTTATATTATGTAAAGGTTTGAACCATTGTATGGTGTTTTAGAAATTCTTTATATATAATTTTCATTATTCTTTCGAATATTTGGCTTTTTGTGATTGTTAAATTTTATCCATACAATTGTTTTCTTTTCCTTCACATTCAAGGTATGGGACGAACCATGCTACGAGGAACGAGTCGTATCACTACCTTAGTTTAGAGTGAACGATTCGTATTACTTGAGATGGTTCGTGCTCGTACATTGAATGTGATGATCTTCTTGTCAAATGCTTCGAACTTGTAGTTGCGAAACATTAATCCGTTCAAACCATAGCATAATTGATTTCAATTAGAAACCCTAATTATGTGGTTAGTGGTGAATTCTCTACCCTAGGATTTTTCCCCAATTCAGTAAACCAATTTCAATTATTCTTGATAATTTAATTCCTTAGTTTAATTTATTTATTATTAAATTAGATTATAAACAACCAATCTTTTTATCAAAATTAATTTAGGAATTTAATAATTAAATTAGTTTAATTTCACAAAAGTCCCTGTGGATCGATATCTGGACTTGCCATTATTCTAAAAGAATTTGGTATAGTTTCGTATTTATTTTTGGTGTGTTCAACGACCCATCAAATTTTGGCGCCGTTGCCGGGGACTTCTGGCGAAATTAGTTAATTTAAAGTTACATTCTTATTTTAATTTTTAGTTTAGGATTTTATGCTTTTGGTGTTGCTAAGTGTGCAGAGTGTTTGAAATTGGAGCTATCATTGAAGTGCAAGCGGAGCGCAGCCGAGCTAAAAAAAAAAAACGCAGCACTAAAGTGAGTAAACAGAAGCAAACACTCACAAGCAAAGCACCAAAGTGCTAAAACGAAAGTCAAATCTCAATTGGGGATTGGAGACAACGTCTACACGTCAAGCATCCGCAAGACGAGTAAAGCGTTTTCGTTAAACCGCTGTGAGTATTTCTTCCTTTGGTATTTTGCTTTCGTAACTTAGTGCATAGAGTCGGAACTTGTTGTGTGTTTGGGTAGTGTATGCACGGGCGTCGTTCTTGTCGCCCTGAATTGTGGTGTTTGGACCTTGAACTAGAAAGGACCCTTAGGAGACTTAGGGCTTCTGCCCGTGTTCCTAGGCTTGAATATTCATATCCATACATTGAGCCATTAGAGATGGCAGATCCTAATGTCCCGAATGTGCCCAACCGGACACTTAAGGATTATTTTACACCCACTGCATATACATCACCATCATGCATCCAATTGCCCAACACCACTACTGCTCATTATGAGATTAAGTCCAGCACCATACAAATGCTCCCATCATTCCATGGACTAACTCATGATGACCCTTATAAGCATTTGAATGAATTTCTGGAAATTTGCTCGACAGTGAGGATCCAGAATTTCACAAATGAGGCCTTAATGTTGCGATTGTTTCCATTCTCGTTAAAGGATAAAGCCAAACACTGGCTAAATTCTTTACCTGCTAATTCAATCACAAGTTGGGACCAATTACAGCAACGGTTCTTGGAGAAGTACTTTCCCATAGGTAAAACCAACCAACTTAGGCGAGCCATCACAAACTTTGCTCAAATGGATGGCGAGCAATTCCATGAGACGTGGGAAAGACTTAGAGACCTTCTCCAACAGTGTCCCCACCACCAAGTGCCTGATTGGCAACTTGTTCAAACATTCTATTATGGCTTAACTGAGCCACACCGCCAAATGGTGGATTCGTCCTGTGGTGGGACATTTATGTCTAAAAGTGATGCCGAGGCATGGCAATTGTTTGAGAACTTAAGTGATAATTCCCTTCACCATGCCTCCGCAGCCCGGCAAGTCCGGCAACCCGTAGTTGGAGCCCCGAAAGAGGGGGCATTTATGAGGTCGGGCAAAACCTAGAGTTAGCCCAACAAGTAGAGGCATTGTCCCGCAAGATGGACCAATTATTAGCTACGGGACATGCCCCTACCCAGCAAGTTCAGCCTCAATTCCACGAGGCATGTGTTATTTGTGCGAGCCCTGCTCATGACTTGAGTGAGTGCCCTTCGGCATCACAATTTCCGGAATTAGTCCAAGAGCATGTGAATGCGGCTCAAGGATTCTCCAACCCGGGTAATGACCCATATTCCAACACATATAATCTGGGATGGAGAAATCAATCTCCCTAATTTCCATGGAGACCCCCTTCACAAGGCACTTCTTACAATCCTCCACCACCACCAAGGCAGAATTTCAATAATTTTGCCAACCAATCATCTTACCGACCACTGCACCTTATACCTATGGCACCCCCCACAACCATATCGGCAACCACAACCACACCACCCCCCCCCCCCCCCCCCCCCCCCCCCTCCTTTCCTTAGGCAACTCTCCTTTGCTTTGAGACTCAGGTGTTGGAAGTTCTCTCAGAACTTAAGGGGTTAGCACCGATAGTTCACTCCCACACTCACTCTATTGCCAAGATAGAGACCCAATTGGGTCAAATGGCTAACAACATGAATCGGAGAGAGGAGGGAAAATTACCAAGTCAAACTGTGGCCAACCCTAAGGGACAATACGGGGCAGAGAGTTCGGGTGGGAATGGTAAGCATGAACAAGTTCAAGCGGTGGTTGCTTTAAGAAGTGGTAGGAATTAGAGCCTCAGTCATTGCGTCTGATGCAACTAGAGTTAGGAAGGGTGACCACGGAGGTTCACCTAATGAGAGCAAGGGTGAGGGGGAAACAATTAAGAGGGATGACTTAGTCCCTAGTACTTCATTTGAGCCCACGGCACCATATGTGCCTAAGGCACCCTTCCCCCAGTGCCTTGACACACCGTCCCCTTTTAATAAGAAGGCGGCATCTATGGAGGCAATGATGGATGTATTTAAACAGGTAAAAATCAACCTCCCCCTGTTGGAGGCGATTAAGCAAGTACCATCATATGCCAAATTTCTGAAGGACCTTTGTACGCAAAAGCGTAAATCTAGGACACATGTGTCCCAAAAGGTCCTACTCACGGAGCAAGTAAGCTCCATCTTGTTGAATGACACACCTCCTAAGCTTAAGGACCCGGTGCCCCAACCATTGCATGCATTAAGGGGACCATTTCATTGATAGGGCCTTATTGGATTTAGGGGCGAGTGTCAATTTGTTGCCGTACTCTGTGTACGAGGAATTTGGGCTTGGCGAGTTGAAGCCCACTACTGTTACTCTTCAGTTGGCTGACCGGTCCCAAAGTGCCACGTGGCATGATTGAGGATGTATTAGTTAAGGTTGATAGGTTCTACTTCCCTGTTGACTTTTTGGTTTTAGATATGGAACCGGTAGCCAGTTCGAGGAAACAAATCCCGGTGATTTTGGGTCGACCTTTCTTGGCTACGGCCAATGCATGCATTAATTGTCGGACCGGGGTTATGGAAGTTTCATTTGGTAACATGCAAGTGAAACTTAATGTTTTCCAAGCATCACAACAACCTCATGAGAGAGAGGAGTGCTTATTAGTGGATGTTGTGGATGAGATTGTTGAGGAGGCTTTGCCCTCCATTCTTGTAGAGGACCCTTTAGAGGCTTGTCTAGCTCATTTTGGGTTTGAAAATTTTGATATAGATGGGTCAGTTGAGGAGGTAATGTCTTGCTTAATTCTTCTTCTACACCGGATTTTCCTCCATGGAAAGCCCGGTTTGAGTCACTTTCCTCCTCTGTCGAGAGAGCCTGCCACACCATCTTTGGTCACACCACCTACACTTGAGTTGAAGCCACTTCCGGCCACACTCAAGTATGCATTTTTAGGGCCCCAGGAGACTTTACCAGTTATCATTGCATCTGACTTGACTGCGGAGCAGGAGAGTCAGTTAATGAGTGTTCTCGTGGCACATCGGAGTGCTATAGGGTGGTCAGTGGCTGATTTGAAAGGGATAGATCCCTCCGTGTGCATGCATTATATACATCTAGAGGAGGACACCAAACCTTCTCGCGAAATGCAACGGAGACTGAATCCTAACATGAAAGAGGTGGTGAAGAAGGAGGTTTTGAAATTGTTGGATGCGGGTATCATATACCCCATCTCGGATAGTAAGTGGGTGAGTCCCACACAAGTGGTGCCCAAGAAATCGGCATCACTGTTGTTGAGAATGAGGGAGGAGAGTTAGTCCCCACACGAACCACTACTACTGGGTGGCGAGTGTGTATTGATTATAGGAGATAAATTCCTCGACTAGGAAGGACCATTTTCCCTTACCTTTCATTGACCAAATCCTAGAGCGGTTAGCGGGGCAGGGTTTTTATTGTTTTCTTGATGGCTATTCGGGGTATAATCAAGTCCCGGTGTACCCCGCTGACCAGGAAAAGACCACATTCACATGCCCTTTTGGCACTTTTGCTTACAGGCGCATGCCCTTCGGGCTATGTAATGCACCGGCGACCTTTCAACGGTGTATGATGGCCATTTTCTCCGACATGGTGGAGAAATTCTTAGAGGTTTTTATATGGATGACTTTTCGGTGTTTGGACCGTCTTTTGAGGAATGCCTTAGGAACTTGACTAGAGTGTTAGAACGATGTATTGAGGCAAACCTAATCTTGAGTTGGGAAAAGAGCCATTTTATGGTTCGTGAGGGTATAGTGTTGGGACACATTGTGTCCCCTCGAGGTATAGAGGTTGACAAGGCTAAGGTTGACCTCATTGCAGGCCTTCTCCACCCAATTCCGTGCGTCAAATCAGGTCGTTCTTAGGGCATGCAGGTTTTTACCGTAGGTTCATTAAAGACTTCAGTAAGATATCACGTCCTTTGTGTAGTTTACTGTTAAGACGCCCTTTTGTCTTTGATGAGGCATGCTTAAAGGCATTTGAAACACTGAGAATGGCCTTGACCACTGCCCCAATCATGAAATCACCAGATTGGTCACTTCCCTTTGAAATCATGTGTGATGCCTCTGATTATGCTGTCGGGGCTGTGTTGGGCCAAAGGGTCAATAAGGCACCATTTGCTATATATATGCTAGTCGCACTCTCTCGGATGCTCAATTGAACTACACTACTACCGAGAAAGAGTTGCTAGCTGTGGTCTTTGCCTTAGACAAATTCCGGTCTTATCTCCTAGGTTCCAAGGTCATAGTCTTCACTGATCATGCGCGCTTTGCGGTATTTATTATCTAAGAAAGAGACCAAACCTAGGTTGATTAGATGGATTTTGTTGCTTCAGGAATTTGACTTAGAGATCCGTGATAAGAAAGGATCCGAGAATGTGGTGGCGGATCATCTCTCTCCGAATCCTTGTTGAGTATAATAGTGACCCTCTTATTTTGCATGATTCGTTTCCGGACGAACAACTCTTTGAGCTGTCACAAGCGAGCCCCCCGTGGTTTGCGTATATTGTGAATTACTTGGCCATTGGGCAAATTCCACAGAATTGGTCTAAGCAAGCAAAGATCGATTCTTTTCGCAGGTCAAGTATTACTTTTGGGAGGATCCGGAGTTGTTTAAATATTGCTCCGACCAAGTGATCCGACGGTGTGTGCCGGAGAGTGAGGTGCATAGCATTCTTACATTTTGTCATTCTTCTGCATGTGGCGGTCATTTTAGTGGGCATAAAACGGCCGCCAAGATTTTACAGAGTGGGTTTTATTGGCCCACAATTTTTAAAGATGCCCATCAATTTTGTAGAACTTGTTTGCGCTGTCAGCAAATGGGTTCGATGTCTCGGCGTGACATGATGCCAATGTCCCCTATTCTTGTGGTAGAAATATTTGATGTATGGGGGATTGATTTTATGGGCCCCTTCCCGTCATCATTCGGGTTTGAGTACATTCTCTTGGCAGTTTATGCTGTCTAATTCAATAGCTACCCGAACAAACGATCATAGAGTGGTAATCAAGTTTTTTGCATGAAAACATCTTTAGTGTCGTTTTGGGTTTCCTAGAGCCATAATAAGTGATCAGGGTACACATTTTTGTAACCGGTTCTTTGAGTCGGTAGTTAAGAAATACTCTATCACTCATAAAGTTGGCACTCCATACCACCCTCAAACTAGTGGCCAAGTGGAAGTCTCAAATAGGGAGGTAAAACACATAATTGAGAAAACTGTGAGACCGGATAGGAAGGATTGGTCACAAAGGTTAATTGATGCATTATGGGCTTACCGCACTGCTTATAAGACACCCATTGGGATGTCACCATATAGAGCGGTGTTCGGCAAAGCTTGCCATCTCCCGGTTGAACTTGAGCACCGAGCATTGTGGGCCATAAAGAAGTTTAACTTCGATATGGCCGCGGCTGGGCTCAACCGGAAATTGCAACTCAATGAGTTGGAGGAAATCCGGAATGATGCATATGAGAGTTCGAGAGTTTTTAAAGCTCGGACTAAAGAATTTCATGACAAGCACATTAATAGAAAATCCTTTGAACCCGGCCAAAAAGTGTGGCTTTTTAATTCAAAATTGAGACTCTTTCCGGGTAAGCTAAGGTCTAGATGGGATGGCCCCTTTGAGGTTGTTGAGGCATTCATTCACGGCGCCGTTGAGGTGCGAGATTCAAAGACCGGCCACACTTTCAAAGTGAATGGCCAAAGATTGAAACCATATATAGAGGGGATTGGGAATGGGGATATGATTGAGTCCATTGCTTTGATGGACCCATTTTACTACGATTGAGATTGATTTGATGTTCTCTTTTCTTTCCCTTCTATGCTATTCTGTTTTTCTTTGATCTCGTCATGCTTTACTTGCGTCTAGGAGACTTAAAAATCCTCTAAAGGTGTAATTCCTTTGGTGTTTGCCGTGCCCGAACGGCATCTGACGGTCTGGTATAGCCACCTAACCGTGTTTGTAGTGAGTTCCTAGGAGACCAACTGAGACGGTGGAAACTAAACGCAAAGGTTTGGGATTTCCGAGACTAGAGTCTGGTTTAAATACCCAGGGGTGTGGAGATTGCTTCAAAACTACTCCGGCTTGAACTCTGTATGGTAGCCCCATAGGTTGAGGTAGCTTAATGCGCCTCGATTCTGGATACCGAATCAACCTAGTCTGTCACCCTGTTGGAGATAGGGAAAGTTACAAACACATGTTAGGGAGAAAAGTAGTACCCGTGGTTTTCGCGTGAAGATTATACCTTTAGTGGGCATTCTGTATGTTCTTTGTGCTTTATTTATTTCGGATGCAATTGAAGGTAGAAATGGTTTATATATTTGGTTGTACTAGCCCGAAGGCTATAAACTACGCTGGGTTTTATTACCTGGGGGATTCTGAAGTGGCAACTTTATGCCATAACTTTGGTGCCTTTTGTTAGGTGCTGAGAGTTAATTAAAAAAAAAAAAAAAAACATGCTTTCATGTTTATTTTCTGTGTTTTAAAAAATAATAATAATAAATAAAAAAATAGTTGTTATACTTGTTCATTTAAAAAAAAAAAAAAAAACTTATTGTTATACTTGTTCAATTGTAAACCAATACAAATTTATAAATTAAAAAAAAAAAAAAAGAGAAAATGCCGCATGTGCGGCACTGTGCGCACATGAGGCAAAAATATCTCACAAAACAATTTGCCCCCTGCTTTAAAGGCAGGTGCGGGCTGGGCAACGTGAACCAAGCCGCACGTGCGGCTTGGGCCCCGCACGTGCAGGACGCCGATTGAAAAAAAAATAAAATAAAATAAAAATAAAATAAAATAAAATAAATCCGTGAGGGAGGGGCAAATCGCCGCACGAGCGGCTAATCCTCGCAGGTGCGGAAAATGGTAAGTGGAGAGGTTAAGCAGGTGCGCCGCAATTTGAAACATTTGTTTTATTTTATTTTATTTTTATTTTCTTTCATTTTTATTTATTTAAGTAAATAAATTTTATAAGTACATAAATAATTTCAAAATAAATAAATAAATATACAATTATTGTATTTATAATTTTTTTTATATTATTAAAAAAAATATTTTTAATTATTTTATTATTATTTATTCATTTTTATTTTCTATTTTTTTATTATTCATTTATTAATTATTTTCGTACAAAAAAAAAAAAAAAAACCAAACAAACCTTATCTAACCTCTCACTCTCTCTCCAATCCCTCTCACTCTCAGATTCACTCTCTCTCTCCCTATCTTATCTCTCTCTCTTCTCAACCCCACACAAACCCACTATCTTCCATCTTCTTCTTCTTCTCCACCTTTTTTCTTCTTCTTCTTCTTTCTTCTTCTTCTCACCACCATCATCTCATCGCCGGCGTCCTATTTCCTCACCGTCCGTCAAAACTCCGGTGACCACCATTTTTTTCCGGCGAACCTCCATTCTTTTTCTCTCTTTTTCACTTTTTCAAGGTAATTTTTTTCTTTTCTTTTTGTAGATTTGTGGATGTAGGATTAATTTGTAGAGTTTTTATTTTTATTTTTGTGTATTGTTGATCTATAGTTCCAAAAAAAAAAAAAAAATGTTCATAAGTGCTTTATTTATTTATTTTTTTTTTTAGTGTTCATTCTTTTTCTTTTATGTTTAGTTTTGTTTTAATTTAATTTGTTTTTCTTGAGTTGTAGAATGCATGTTTAGTTAGTGTGTTTTCAAAAAAAAAAAAAAAAAAAAAAAAAAAAAAAACTCAACACTGAGCATCTGCTGGAGAAGATGAACGCCGCACGTGCGGCTTGGGCCCCGCACGTGCGGGAATTTTCCGAAAAAAAAATAAAAAATAAAAATAAAAATAAAATTCAGAAATCATGTGCTAATACTAATCCTAATTTAGTTTATTTTTATTCCCTCTATTTGTTTAGTTTAAATTGTTTCGTAGTGATTCTGGTTCGCTTAATTATTTAGTGGATTTTGTTTTTATTTTTATTTTTATTTTTTTATTATTTGTGTAGTTAGTATTTCATTTTAATTATTAATTCTATAATGTCTTTGTTCATTTAATTATTTAGTAGTTTAGTTTTTATTTTACTTTATTTTCGGAATTTTTTTTTATTTCATATTATTTTCTTTTCTTTTCCTTTATTCTATTTAAAAAAAAAAAGTGTTTAGTTTAGGTTATTTTATTTTATACTTTAGTCTCTTTTGTCGTTTAGTTATTTTAGAGTTTAGTTTAAGTTTAGTTTAGTTTAGCGTAATTTATTTTCTAGTTTAGTTAATTTCATTTAATGTCATTTTTTTATTCATTTATTAATTATTTTCGTTTTTACAAAAAAAAAAAAAAAAAAAAAAGTGGGAATTGCATGAGGTACATTAGTGGCCAAACTTGTGCTTTCATATTTTATTTTATTCTCATGATTGGTTCCACGGGTTTGTGTCTATTTGTTTTTGGTGTGTGCAGGATATGAGTCGCCGTGTTGCTCGGGCCTCCAAGAAGGCCAGAGGTTCCCCTCTTCGGCGCCACCACCGCCACCGCACCGTCACCACCATCCCCGCACCACCACCGGGTGACTTGCCCCGGCCAGAGTGGGCTTCACGCCCTCTTCACAAGCTTACGCAGTTCAACTGCAATTTTTTCAGGGTGAGGCCGACACTACTTGGGCCGTTGAGCAGCTCCGACTCCGGCAACAGTTGGGCCTTTGCTCTGTCACAGCGCCCACTTATCCTCGTCTGGTACGACTCTTCTACCAGAACCTATATGAGTCACCCACCGAGGCTGGACTGCTCTCTAACATTGATGGTCAGGCTGTCCACATCACCTCATCCATGATTGCCACAGTGTTAGGGTTTTTCTCCAAGCCGGAATATCAGCCCTTCCCGGAAGTTGAGGATCGACAGCCCATTCATAGCCTCATCCAGCAATACTTCCCGGGGGCCCATGGTGATCTCAGTTTCACATGCTTACGGCGGAGCGAGCTACCTAGCCGCTTACTATTCCTGGATTTCGTGGTCCATAAGAATGTCCTTCCACTTGGGCATCGAGCTGAGCGACGATTGGAGTTTGTTCGGGTTCTACACGGGTATCAGTATGGCTATCAGGTCCTGCTTGCGCGTACCATCTTCATGCACTTGCAGAAATTTCTACGAGAGGCAGTTCGGCCTGATCCTATGCAAAACCTAACTTGGCCACTACCATTTGCCAATCTGCTGACCCTCTTGTTTCAGCTGAACCACCTCCACATTGCTGAGGATGAGGAGATTGATAGAGGGTATCCGACTTTCGGCCAGCGGGAATGGCAGCATAGCATATCTCGTATCCCGCAGCCGGTTGGTGCCCCAGTTGATGAGGCTCAGGATCCTGTAGACCACCCAGCTCATCCTGTTCCCCCCGTGCCTCCCCCAGGGGACCCGCTCTACATGACTCGCGAGGAGTACTTACAGCTTCAGCACTCTGTGGATCAGGTCCACAGTACTCTTCGTGATCATCACCAGAGTCTCATGGAGTTGCGCACGGATTTTCAGGCGCATTGCGACTATTCCCGGGCGACCTTCGACCAGCTGCTCGCCCACCAGCAACGGATTCATGATGACGCTTTTGAGACGCGCTCTATGATGCAAGCTTTGTTCGCCCAGCACTTCCCGCCACCACCACCACCGGCTTCCCCGTAGTCCCTACCTGTATATTGCTTTGTCTTTTTTATTTTTATTTTTGTTTTCCTTTTTATTTTCTTTCTTTTCTTAAAAAAAAAAAAAAAAAAAAAATGGTGTGACGTGTATAGATGTTACTCTCTGCCTACCTGGATGTGCACCTACAATTCAGGTAATATTCTCTCATTTCTCTTTACTTTTCCATTGAGGACAATGTCATATTCAAGTTGGGGGATGAGGGTTATATTTTCTTTTGTGCATTTCTATCTGGCTCATAATTCATGCTTATACTTGTTTCACTTTATTGCATTACTTCACTTGATGTGACTTTTTGCTAGTAGGGTGATGATATTTGCTTATGTTAATTGGAGAGCATAGTAGACTTGTATGAAAAGGATTTATTGGGTAGATACTTGCATGCGATGTTTGCACGAGGAGAGTTGTCTGTGTTTGTGATTTTAGTACACTTGTCATGAGTATGTCTTAATTCACATGAACACACTATCATAGCGGTGATCTTTTTATTATAATCCCTGGTGTACATCATTGATAATAGCTAGAATTGCAGAAAAAAATAAATGAGGAGTCAAGATTCTTAAAAAAAAAAAAAAAAAAAATTAAAAAAAAAAAAAAAAAACACTTGACTTGTTTGGGTTCGTAGTCTTTTTAACTCGAGTTATTAAGCCCGTAGGGGTGTCTTTACACCTAATGCCCTAAAACCGTCTGGTTTGGGAGTCATTGGCCCAAAACTTGCTACATGGGTTAATTAGAAAGCTTAAGGGACTTGGACATTGCACAGTTAAGGAGAAATAAGAAGAGTGACTTGTTCGGATTCGTAGCCTTTTCAACTCGAGTTATTAAGCCCGTAGGGGTGTCTTTACACCTAGTGCCCTAAAACCGTCTGGTTTGGGAGTCATTGGCCCAATACTTGCTACATGGGTTGATTAGAAAGCTTAATGGATCCGGACATTGCACAGTCATTTGAAAAAAAAAAAAAAAAAAAAAAAAAAAGGTCTTTGAGAATCTTGGCTGCAACAGGTTAGTTTTTCTGTATATGTTGGGTGTTATTATGAGTTACACTGGGCTATTATAGTGGATAGTTAACTAATATGGAGATTGCACTTTACACCAAGGGTACTCATGACTTGTCTACTAGCATGCACAAGTATAGGGAACTTTACTTTTGTATTAACTGAATTGTGGTGTTGACTCAATAGGTTCCTTCATGCTTGTCCACTATGTCTTTAATGACTCATGATATCTCAATATCACACTGTAGTGGCACATAAGTTGATTGTTAGGTGGAGTAGTGTGGTCATTTGTTGTTGAGTATATATGAATATGTTAATGTTTGTGGGTATCATTTCTGGAAACCCTCACGAGACTTTACTCGTCCACTTGGGGTAACTTTGTGGTTTAAAGGCTTGTTGCATATGCTAAATGCAACCGTTTTCCCACGAAAGAGGAAATAGATAGATTTTGTTTAATTTTATTTTACTTGCTTGAGGACTAGCAAGTAGTAAGTTGGGGGATGTGATTAAGGCCGAAATGTACATCATTGAGGCCGTTAATTAGAATCTCTTAACTTCACTTGCTGGTCAAACCGTATAATTTATGTGTGTTAAATGTCAATCAGGTTGTACATCGTCGGAGCATAAAATGGGCAAAAAGACCAAATTTGGGACAGAGTTGACTTTTTCTGGAAAAGTCAAACTGATGTTTTAAACTTGTTTGGAAATAAGTAGAAGTATAAAAAGAAAAGAGAAAGGCTTTTCTAGGGTTCTGATTTTGTTTAACCTAAAGAGGGAGAGGCTAGGGTTTGGAGGGAAAGGAACTAAAAGCTTCAAGGATGTCTCCAATGGTGGTTTCTTCTCCATCTTCCTCCTTCCACTCCTCCATGAGTGGCTAGTCGTCTTTTCTAGGGTTTTGAAGAAACCCTAGCCATGTAATAGGTTTTTCTTTTTGATTTTATATTATGTAAAGGTTTGAACCATTGTATGGTGTTTTAGAAATTCTTTATATATAATTTTCATTATTCTTTCGAATATTTGGCTTTCTGTGATTGTTAAATATTATCCATACAATTGTTTTCTTTTCCTTCACGTTCAAGGTATGGGACGAACCATGCTACGAGGAACGAGTCGTATCACTACCTTAGTTTAGAGTGAACGATTCGTATTACTTGAGATGGTTCGTGCTCGTACATTGAATGTGATGATCTTCTTGTCAAATGCTTCGAACTTGTAGTTGCGAAACATTAATCCGTTCAAACCATAGCATAATTGATTTCAATTAGAAACCCTAATTATGTGGTTAGTGGTGAATTCTCTACCCTAGGATTTTTCCCCAATTCAGTAAACCAATTTCAATTATTCTTGATAATTTAATTCCTTTGTTTAATTTATTTATTATTAAATTAGATTATAAACAACCAATCTTTTTATCAAAATTAATTTAGGAATTTAATAATTAAATTAGTTTAATTTCACAAAAGTCTCTGTGGATCGATATTTGGACTTGCCATTATTCTAAAAGAATTTGGTATAGTTTCGTATTTATTTTTGGTGTGTTCAACGACCCATCAGGAAGAACTGGATGAACACGATGAATACTGAGCCAAACCGAGCAAAACGCTCATTTAGATCCGCCATTAGAGCTATAGCCGAGCAAAAATCAGTTTGTGGCTTCTCGTAGAGGCTGCGACTGGGCTGGGTGTCCCACCAGCTCGATGAGTAGAATGAGCCGAACAAAAAATCGTTAAAATTTCGCCTAATACCTTAACCGAGCTGAAGGATCAACTAGGTCCTGCATGTAGCCTTAACCGAGCTAGAATCGGACTAGGAGGATTAGGGACACCCGTAGTTAAACCGAGCTGAAACTTCTCGGTCAGAACACCAAATCCTTTCCTGAGCTATTTCCACTAGGAGCCGCGCAATATCTGCCGTGCTAACCCTTGGCCTGATTTTTCAATATGCAGAACAAATAGGACCGACCAAGCCCTTCAGAGTCACCACTGGTGGAGCTCAAAGCCCGAGCAACCACACAACATTTTTGACCGAGATACAGAGTAAATAAGATCGACCTAGATGGGAAAATACCGGTTTATGGTCAGCACGCCCGGCGCGGTGGCTGAGTTCCGTAAAGACTACCACATTCCGGACGACGTAGTCATTGAGCTCGCTAAAAAAGGGGATACGCCGTGGGGAGACTTAGACCGGTGCCCCTTCACGGTCGTTTCCATTGTCGAGGGAGGGCTCCGTTTCCCCGTGCAGCCATTGATCTGTGAATTTTTGAGGCAGACAAGGCTTTGCCCGAGCCAAGTTTCCACAAACACATACAAGATAATAAATGGCGTCGCCGAGCTGAACCGAAGGCTCGGTCTCAATCTCGGCCTCGCAGAAATTTTTCACCAATACAGCCTTAGTAAAAATAAGGGTGGGTTTTGCTGGTACCTCAAGGTCAAGAAGGGCCGAGCAAAACTTGTCGAGGGCAACCCGGACAAAGAAGTCAATGACGACGACTTCCTCTGGGTGTCCGGTAATTATGAGGACACCGAGGCGCACATACCGGGCTGGTACATTAGGAAAGATTTCGGCCATTCTGGTGAGTAGCCTGGCTCACCGTGCTATCTTCGTTATGCATCAATTTCTTTATTATTTTGTACCGGTCTAACACTTGTCTTCTTGCAGATAAGCACTTGGCAGCGGACTACTTCCAAGTCAACCAGGAGGCCATCTGAGCTGTGCTACGCTACCCGGAAGAGGAGAGGGAAGCATCAAAACTCCTCGGTTTTGAGCAAACATACAATTACCAAGCGCCGCGCAAGAGCAGAGTCACTGACTTTCTGTGCGCTCCATCTCCCGAGCCAGATCCCAACTTGCCACCGATCAGACTCGTCCCTCTCACCGCCGTGCAGGAGATGGCAAAAATCAGGGCGATCAAGTCCATGATCACCGGGGAGGAAGGGGAGTCCCAGCCTCCAGAGGCAGCCGGGGGAACTTCCTCCGCCCCCGCCGGACAAACAGAAGGAGCAGTGCTCGCCCTGGCCAGCGAACAAGCTGACCGGTCAAAGAAAAGGCCGAGGAAAGATAAGGCCGGGCAGAGCCTCGTTGACGAAGACTCAACCGGGGTTGGATCGACTGAACTAGCAGACCAGACCGAGCAGCCACTCGCCCGCAAATCCAAGGGCAAGGGCCCTGCTACCCCGCCGGTCTGGGCGCCAGAGTTCACATATCAAGGCCGAGCAGTTTCAACTGGAGACTCGGTCCAGGAGGACAAGGATCACTCGCTTGGTTTTAACTTGACCAAGGGGTTGGCCTTGCCCGAGGACATGAAAAGGCACGATGAGCTATCTGACCTCAAGGTCCTTCGCTCGGCAGCAGAGTCAATAGTGCTGGTAAGTAGAATACTCTTAGCTTCAAGTTTTTGTTCGGTTTTTTGCACGGTTTCAGAACGCTAACAATCTTTCGTTTGTTCGCAGGCCGCGCAGAAGAATTATCTCGCCCATGATCGCATGATCAAGCTGCGCCAAAATCTGCGCGATGCTATCACGGAGAACAAGACCCAGAAAGCCGAGATAGAGAGACTTCGGGCCGAGCAAGAAGTGATTGCGGCCGAGCGGGATGCGCTGCAGATGAAGGTCGACCGGGCTGACGCGGACAAGCATGAGGCCGTGAAGAAGGCCAAAGCTCGGTATCTCGCCGAGCTCAGAAAACTGCGGGATGCTAACAAGGCGGCCATGGACAAGGCGGTAGACGACGCAGAGGACCGGGGATACGAGCAGGGGGAGAAAACCTATGAACGTCAAGTCCGGTCGGCCAAGGACATCTTTTTCCAATGTGGCTGGAAGGCCGCCGTGGAGAAAGTTGGCCTTGGTCAGGATTCTGACATGTTCATCAACCCTCCCCCTGCCTATATCCCGGTCTATATGCTGGCATATTCTAAGGCCGAACAAAATCGCCTTATTGCGGAGGCAAGGAAGGAGGCAGAAGAAGAAGCCGCCGCCGAGAAACAAGCCGAACAAACTCCATCCGAAGCGTCCCCAAACGTTGAAGATGAAGCAACTGGTCGGGATGTGGTCACGGTGGAAGGGGCTGAAAATGATGCCGAGGAGGGCCTGCCCGAGCAAACATTACCGAGCGTCGAGTCGGAGGGGACCGAACAACACCTTGTGTTAGATTGAAGACCTTTTTCATTTGCCTGTTTTTTGTATTCTTCTTTTCGTTTTGCAATGTAACCGGGCTACGCCCCCTTTTGTACCGAACCTTTCTATCAATGAAATGTAACTTTTTGCTCGTACATCTGTTGTTTCTGTTCGGCTTGTGCATGTTTGAATTTCTCGCTCACACTTCATGAGACTTGCAGGTCGGCTGACCCGCACAAACAGTCGTTGCATTTTAAAAACAAAATGGTATTTTGTACTTGGCCGAGCAAAATCTGCTCGGCCTCGTTCGGTTGGCAACAATTAGTCGGCCGAGCAAAAGCTAGCCCACCTTTGTGAAGTTTTAATGTGCCAATATTTCCTTTCGGCCGAGCAAAATGCAGCTCGGCCGTATAATTGCTGGACAATTCACCAACATTGTCAATTCCACCGAGCAAAATCAGCTCGTTTCCCATATTGGATAGTCCCCCAATATGCTGGGTGGGCCGAGCAAAATCAGCTCGGCTCCTACATTGGGCAAAACACCAATGTTTTAGCTAGGTTGGTCATGCCGCCAACATTCCCACCGGGCGAGCAAAACCAGCTCGGCCCTAATGCGCATTATCCCACACGCAACTGTTTGTGCGGTCTGCTCCCATTCCGAGGAAGACAGTCCGGTTACCTTCAGGTCGGTTCTTGCCCCTGGCATCCATAATTGCCTTTTGTGTCTTGTGATATCATTGGACAAATGTAATACCGAACAAAAAGACTAATTTTCATTACAAAAACATTGCCATCTCTTACATCACATGCCAAAGGGCTAGAGGTCTAAAAAAGCTAAGCAACATGAACGAATTACAATTCAAAAGTAAAAGACCTTGAGGTTTGCTGCATTCCACGGTCTGGGGATAGCCTTGCCATCTAAGTCTTCCAGATGGTATGCCCCTTGCCAGCAAGGCCAATCACCTTGTATGGTCCTTCCCAATTTGCACCGAGCTTGCCTTCGCCAGGGATCACTGTGTTGCCAAGCACCTTCCTGAGGACCCAATCCCCAATCTTGAATAGCCTAGGGTGCACTGCCTTGTTGTATTTTTTGGACAGTTCCTGCTGATAAGCCGCTATATGGATCAATGCGCGCTCTCTCGCCTTTCTTCAGCAAGGTCCAGTTCTAGTGCCACGGTCTCATCGTTCAAGTCTGGCTGGAAACTTTCTGAGCGGATGGTTGGCATGCCAATCTCTAATGGGATGACGGCCTCCATACCATAAGCCAAAGCAAACGGTGTTTCTCCGGTCGACCGTCTTGGCGTAGTGCGGTATGCCCATAGCACATTAGGAAGCTCTTCAACCCACTTTCCCTTTGCCTTCTCGAGCCGCTTCTTCAGCCCATCCAGGATGGTCTTGTTTGAGGCCTCTGCTTGACCGTTCGACTGAGGATAGGCTGGCGTTGAATTGTAGAACTCAATCTTCAACTCTTCGCAAAATCCGCGAAAGAGTTTCCCATCGAATTGAGTGCCATTATCTGAGATGAGCGCCCTGGGGATACCGAAGCGAGTGATAACATTTTGCCAAACAAATTTCTTAACGTCCTTTTCCTTAATGGTTGCCAGTGGCTCGGCTCCCCCACTTGGTGAAATAGTCAGTGGCGGCGATGAAAAACTTGCGATTGCCCGGTGCAACTGGGAGTGGTCCAACAATATCCAATCCCCAAAGTGCGAACGGCCAAGGACTTGTGAGCGAGAGTAACTCCCTTGCTGGCTGGTGGATTTGGTGAGCAAATTTCTGACACTTTTCACATCGGCGACGTATTTCTGCGCGTCTGCCTGCATGCATGGCCACCAGTAACCTTGGGATTGCTCGGTACGCCAGAGATCTGCCCCCTGTATGGCTTCCGCAGATGCCCTCATGGATTTCAAAGAGAAAATCTCCACCCTGGCGGGGTGGACGCACTTCAAATACGGCCCGGTGAAGGACTTCTTATATAAGGCTCCGGATGGGGAGAGCCAAAACCGCTCTGATTTTGCTCGGATCTTGTGTGCCGCCTTCTTTTCTTCTGGTAGAACTCTATCTTTCAGGAAGGCAATGATGGGGTCCATCCAAGAGGGACCCAAGTCGGCGCAGTGTATCTCGGTTGCTTCTGGTTCCTCAATGCTTGGCCGAGGCAAAAACTCTATCATCAAGGGGTTAGGAAAAGCTGTCTGAGTGGAGGCGAGCCCAGCCAATTCGTCAGCCGTGTTGTTTGCTTCGCGGTTTATCTGTTCCACTCTTATCGCAGAGAACTTCTTGATCTCTTCTCGCACCCAACGCTTGATACTTGGCCATCCTTTCATCCCTTGCCTCATACTCCCCTGAGACCTGATTGACCACCAGCTTGGAGTCGCTGAAAACCATAAGGGCTGTGGCTTTCATTCTCAATGCGCTTCTCAAACCGGCGAGGAGGGCTTCATACTCTGCCTCGTTGTTAGACGCTGGGAAGCCGAGCGTAATTGCTTGCTCAATAATCAGCCCATCTGGCGAAGTCAGCACAATTCCCAGCCCGGCCCCATGCCTGTTGGACGCCCCATCGACAAACAACTTCCACATCTCGCCAAGAAACAGCTTCCAGCAATCAGACGGATTTTGGGAGCTTCTCAATTCCAAGTCTTTGGTAGGCTCAATCTGGTCTCCTTGCACGTCTTTGCTGGGTGCTTCTTTTGTTGAGTCGTCGGCCTTTGCTATTTCAAGCAAGCTCTGCTCTTCTCCCGCTCGCGAGCCATCACATATCTCTGTTGCCAGAATCCTGGGTTGTGCTAATTCCGCACCAACCAAATCAACCGGACAGACTGGATGTGTTCCTGGGGCAAATTCCGCCACAAAATCTGCAAGGGCTTGCGCTTTGATCGCGGTGCGTGGTTGGAACTTAATGTCATACTGGCCCAATTCCACGGCCCATTTCAGAATTCTCCCCGTGAAGTCCGCCTTTTCGAAGAGCACCTTAAGTGGAAATTCGGTCAGCACTACTATTGTATGGGCATGAAAATAGTGCGCCAGTTTTCTTGACGCCATCATTAGGGCCAGTGCCAATTTTTCCAAGGGAAGATATCTGGTTTCGGCCGGGAGCAGGGTCTTGCTTACATAGAAGATTGGTAGGTGCTGGACGCCCTCAGCACGAACCAATACCGCGCTCACCGCGTGTTGAGAAACAGCCACGTAGAGGTACAGCTCTTCACCCGGCTGAGGAGTGACCAGAATCGGGGCCGAGGAGAGATATGCTTTTAAGTCTGCCAGTGCACGGTCGCACTCTTCGTCCCAGAAGAACTTGGACTTCAAAGTTTTGAAGAAGGGCCTGCAACGATCCGAAGACCGGCTGATAAATCTGTTCAGCGCGGCTGCCATCCCGGCAAGATGTTGCACGTCCTTTGTGGAATTCGGACGCTCCAGCTCTTGTATTGCTTTGATTTGGGATGGGTCGGCTTCAATTCCTCGGTTTGTAACCAGAAATCCCAGAAACTTTCCCGTGCCAACTCCGAAGGCGCATTTAGAGGCGTTCAGACGAAGCTTGTGATGCTTTAGTATGGCAAACATTTCTGCTAGGTCGGCGAGATGTTGGGACTTCTCCTTACTCTTCACCACCATATCGTCGATATAGGCTTCCATAGTTCGGCCCAGGAGGGGAGCGAACATCTTTGTCACCATACGCTGGAAGGTTGCTCCAGCATTCTTCAATCCGAATGGCATGACCTTGTAGCAGTATAAGCCTCTGGGGGTGGTGAACGACGTGATCTCTCTGTCCGGCTCATACATGGCTATCTGGTGATAGCCGCGGTATGCGTCCAAGAAGCTAAACCTCTGATGGCCAGCGGTTAAGTCCACCAACTGGTCAATTCGAGGGAGGGGAAAGCTATCCTTTGGGCAAGCGCGGTTGACAGTCTTGTAGTCAACGCAAACTCGCCATTTGCCGTTCTTCTTAGGAACCACCACCGTGTTAGATATCCACCGAGGGTATTGCACCTCCTCTATGGCCCCGGCCTCCAACAAATTCTTCACTTCTTCCGCAACCACTTCAGCATGGTGTAAGGCCGAACGGCGCGTTCTCTGTATGACTGGCCGCGCATTAGGGAAAACATTCAGCTGGTGGCAAATGAAGCTTGGGTCGACGCCAGGCATATCGTAAGGCGTCCATGCAAAAGCCTCCAAGTTGGAAACCAAGAAGTTGACATAATCTGCCCGCTCGGCACTAGACAAAGATGATCCCAGGAGGAAGAACTTAGTTGGATCATTTTCGTCAATGCGCACTTCCACCAAATCTTCGACCGATTTTTCCTCGGCCTTCCTTCCCACGTCCTCAAGGACCTCCTTTCCCTCGGGCCCCTCGATCATTTGGACAAACCCTTTGGCTGCTCGGCTGCCATTTACCGCAACGAAGCATTGTTTTGCCATCACCTGGTCTCCCCAAACTTCCTCTATTTGCCCATTCGACGCCGGAAAGCGCATTACTTGGTGGAAGGTTGAAGCAACTGCTTGCATGGCGTGCAGCCAGCCCCTGCCTAAGATTAAGTTGTAGGTGGATGGAACTTTGAGCACCCAGAACTCCACTTGTTTTACTACTGAGCCCGCTTTGACCGGCAAAATGATCTTTCCGATCGGCCATTCCGGTTGTGAGTTGAAGCCGACCAAAGGGATGTCGCAGGAGCCAAATCCCTGTCTTCTAACTTCATCTGTTTGAATGCGTCATAATACATTATTTCGACCGAACTCCCCTGGTCGATCAATATTCTCTTGATATCAAAGTCTTTGACGCGGAGAGTCACCACCAAGGCATCATTGTGCGGCATCTGCACCCTTTCCAGGTCCTTGGTTGAGAAGGAAAGGATGTCCCTCTCTTCGATTTTTCCCTTCTTTACGGCGGGCTGAACAGAGAGCACTTCCCTCATGTGCTCAGCCTTCTTTATCATTCCTCTAAGTTCGCAAACCCTTGCTGGTTCAATGATGCCGTGGATGACGTTGATCACACCCTGTGGGGGCGCCTCTAGGGCAGCCATTCCGTTTGGCTCGGTTTGTCCAGTCGGCGCGGCCTTGACTCCCCCATCTATATATTGGTCAAGGTGCCCTGCCGCCACCAACTCCTCCAAATGCTGTTTGAGCGGCAAGCAATCTTCCGTCCGGTGCCCCCGTTCTTCATGGAAGGTGCAACGATACTTAGGATTGAAGCCCCGCTGCGCACTCCCCAGCTTGGCCGGCCAACGGACAAATGGCTCCCCTCGGATTTCGCTCAGAATGCGGTAGATGGGAATTTTGAAGACCGTGGTAATCCCCGTCCGCGCCTTCAGTTTTCTCTTGGCATCCTCCGCTGCATCGCGAGGTGCATCAGCCCGGTCGTTTCTCTCTTCTTCTTCTCTCTGCGTCCTTTGTTTCGTCATTTTGCCGTCCCTCGGCGCTGATCTTTTGGTCGGTCACTTGGGCGGTTATCCTCCTGCCCAACCGAGTTAACTTTCCCCGCTGTCCTGCCCCCGCGACCGGATTATTCTTCTCGGTCGCAGAGGCAGCGTCATCTTCCACACGAATGTGTTCGTTGATTCGCTGCATCAAAGATTCCATGGTGGTGGGCTGATGCATCGTGAGCGAATCTCGCAGTCTATGTCCGACTGGGAGGCCCCTCTTGTATTGAGTGATCGCCAGATTGGTAGGGCAGTCGAGGATCTCGTTGTAAGTCTCCCAATACTTTGCATTGTACGCCTTCAGCGAACTCCCAGATTCCATCTTGACGCCCAGGAGATGGTCTACCTCCTTCGGCGTTCGAGTGTTAGTCTTGAATCTGGTGACGAAGGCTTCCGCTAGTTGCTGCCACCCCTCGATACTCCCCTCCGGGAGCCTTTCGAACCACTTCAAGCCCAGCTCTCCCAAGCTTGCTGGGAATATGAGGCACATCAAGGCATCGTTCCGCCGTGTGGCCAGCCATCACTTGCCGGTAATGACTCACGTGCATGTACGGATCCGTCTTGCCGTCGTACAGAGTGAATTTTGGCTGGTGGAATCCGGCAGGGAGTGGGGTGCTCTCAATCTCTGGGGACAATGGGGTGGCTGTAAGCCTCGCCAGCTCTTTGTCCACCAGTGCTGGGGCTACGTCTCTGGGCGCCGGCATCATCACCTCTTCACTGCAACGAACTGGGGCACTCAGCCTCTGGAGCGCCGGCACCCTCTGAGCCTCCCCGACGCGCGCTCTCTCCTCCAGCACGTCTCTGAGATCCCTGGAACGAGAGGAGGCAGAGTATTGCGACGTTGATGACGGGCGCGAGGGGCGATAGGTGCTGTCGCGAGTAATGGATCTGCCCTCTCGCTGGTCAGAGTCTCCAACCCCATAGTTCCTGGTGATGGAGATTGAATGAGTCCTCCTCTGGCGGCGACTGCTAGAACGAGGGGAGGGGGTGCGCTCACTGAGGTTGCCCCTCTCCAGCAACACCCTTCCCCCTCACTTGGCGCTTCAGAAGCTCCATCTCCGCCGCCATCCTACGAATGAGGGCTTCTTGGTCCTTGAGTTTATGCTCCAGGCGCTCCTCACGGGACTCCCCCCGGCGCCGGCGGCCCTCAGGACTCTGTGAACGATCTGAACTCCTCCCACGCTTGTCGCGCGCTCCCCGCGAAGAGGTTTCTAGGCCCGCCATGGTTGGAACATTAGGGGGGCCTTCTCTCCTCCGCACGTATTCTGGAGTGACACCATCGACGACGGACAGCGGAACTTCGTCGTTGTTGGCCATGGAAATGGTCGAAGAAGCTTACAGAACAAGGGTTGAATATCAAACTTTTCCCACAGACGGCGCCAATTGTACGGGGGCGAAATATTCTTTGCTCTCCGTACGCCTTGAACGTCAAGCTTCTGGCAACGGCGTCTATCTCTGCAACACAAAAACGGTGAGCTGCCCGCGTGGTGTGCCGGAAAGACCCTCCGACGCAAGTCAAGTTTGGGAAGAAGACAATGAGGAGAGAGTGTTTGAGAGAGAGTTCGCATACCTCCAACGTTCGTCTTCTCCCCTCTCTAGGCTGGTGGCCACGCAGCCTCAAGATTGTGCGCGCACTACCTCTGCTGTCCTTCCCTGGACAGGTGGCAATGCGCGCCTCTCACCACCTTACGCGTGTAAAGGTTTGTCCTTTCACCAGTAACGCGCAGAACTACCAACGGTATTGAGGCGTTGTGGGCAGATGTCCTCTCCTCACACCATTGGCCCAGGTGGCACACATCACCGGAGTACCACGACCGGCCTAACGCTTGTGCAGAATCAACATCACATTCACTCCGCCGAGCTATACGTCGTCGACCTGTAACCTCGACCATCTTGGCCGAACTATTATTGGTCGGTGCATCATGACCAACCGTCGCGAGGCATGCCGGCCTCCAACCGGTCTACCTTTAATCTCGGTCCAAGGCTTGCCGGTCCTGAACGAGCTAATGGTTTAGCTCGGGTTTCCTTTTGGTTTGGTCAATATTCGCCATAGCGAGCTTCGCCCGACACGAGCAACCCACAGCCCGGCCACACCTAGATGTAGACCGGTCGACATCTTTGACCGTGCGAGCCAGTCCGCTCGGCCGTTCCAACCGTGCAATTTGCTCGGCTCCGTGTAATCCGTAACGCTCGACATCATCTTTGGTCGGCCATACTAACCGGCGCGAATCTCCCCTCTCAGTTACAATTATTGGACTGATCTAATTTTTTATGAGTGATATATAGAAAAAAAATCTTACAAAATGAATGATTTGGATCACAAAACTAAGTTCGTAGTAAGTTCCTATAACGATTCTGGTTTGGACCCGACCCATTTAATAGTTTGGATTCAGGTTTTATTGTTGTATATGGTTGTCATGACTCGAACTCACTCTTATGGATTAAGGTCATAACCGGTCAGTAATTAGGGGATTACCTATGGCCTCAAACAAAAATTAAACATATTTCAACAGAGTTAAGGGGTCAAGACGGAAGCAACTTAAAAATTTTATCTATAGAGCTGTGCTTACATGACACGTCAAAACATTTCATATGTACTCATTAATAACCCACATCAAAAGGGAAATAACATAGGATTTTTACACTACAGGATCATTCAAGTCATGGTCAGCCAAACCAAAAGCTTATGTACATGGCGATCTAACATTTTCGCCAAAGTAACAAAAAGGAAGGCAAAAGAAACAAAACAAGTCTCGTGTGTGAGACGTTTGGGCTGACTCCTCAAAACTTGACTTTCCTCACATACTTCACCGAGGCTGGGTTTGAACATCTCTTTGCTCACCTACATACACATAAATGAGAGTGAGCAAAAGCCTAGTGAATAACATCAAATAAAGAAGGTACATGAATGAAATTTTAAACAGACGTATCAAACGGCCTTGGGCCCATTCATGTTTCCATCTGGTACATTAACAACTTCAAGCCCAAACATACCAAACGGCCTGTGGCCCACTTTGTTCCTAACAGACAGCCTCGGGCCTAATTTATTCATGTCAAACGGTCTCGGGCCCAATTCATTCTTGTTGAACGGCCTTTGGCCAAATCATTCCCATCAAACGGCTTTTGGTCCAATCATTCATGTCAAACAGCCTTCGGCCTATTCGTTCATGTCAAACGGCCTTCGGCCCATTCGTTCATGTCAAACGGCATTCGGCCCATTCGTTCATGTCAAACGGTCTTTGGCCCATTCATTCATGTCAAACGGCCTTCGGCCCATTCGTTCATGTTAAACGGCCTTTGGCCCAATCATTCATGTCAAACAGCCTTTGGCCCAATTATTCATATTAGACGGCCTTTGGCCCAATCATTTATGAAATGTGCATTCGTACTTAAGAACATAATCACATTATAATCATAATTGTAATCCAACGGCCTTACCCAATCATATGGCATAACGAATATTGGTTCACAATTCCAATTAACAAACTTATGAAACTCAAATAAGAGTAAGCAATTAGACAAATAGCATATTTCAAAATATCTTTACTGAGATATTACTCACAGTGTTCTACTGGTGGATTAGTTCTTATGCTCGACCTTACATAATACATAACACATATTGGGTTACAAACGATTCAATCCGTTCTTAATTTATTTCTTTCTCTTAGGCCTCTTTCTTATCATTTTTGGTCATATACAAAGCTCAATTCATGCCTAAAAGTGCTTAGAAATGGAAGAGAACGAAAAATGAAACACAAAACAACTTTTTAAAATTTCTGAAACAGGGCTCTCCGCTCGAGCGCAGCTTTGGTTGCTCGAGCATACCCTTTTGGTCTGCAAAAGTACTGGTTACCCCATTTTTACGCTCGAGAGTGACCCTAGTCGATCGAGCCAAGAGTCAAAACATGTGAGTGGCCGCTCGAGCGCAACTCCTCTCGCTCGAGCGAACATCTCTGTCTGCAAAACTTTTGGTTGCTTGCATTCTCTGCTTGAGCAGTAACTTCTTCGCTCGAGCGGAGAGATCGAATTCTGGGTTTTTCAAGATTATGTTTGAGTTTCAAAACTTGGTTCCAACCAATGTGACTTATAACATAAGACTCATATTTCTACCATATAACTTTTAAAATGAATATAAGGGCCAATTTTATAAGATTTGAACCTCAAATTCACATAAATCCATCTCATAAACTCAAATCATATCAAATTCACTTCATAACTTCAAAACTCATGCAAATTAATTTCCATATCATTTTGAATTATACATGCATGTGAAATATAGGCTTCATTTTCAACTTAAATAGTACAAATGATGATCAACTTCATGAAACTCAACATTATCATGCTTGCATGTGCAATTTTGTGTCAAATCCTTCGTCAATTTAGAGATCATCTTTCAATTCTTTCATTGATGACATAAATCCTTAAAATTGAGATTCATATCATAATAATTCATGCTTGCATGTGCCAAATAGCCTTTAATTCATCATAAAATGCATGTTTGGACTCAAATATGCAAACTCATGACAATTCTTTACATACATGTACATACAAACTTTAAATTTATCAAATTCAACTCAATTCATATTCTTGATTACAATTTATCTTTGAGTTCACATAATTACCTAAAGGCTCCAATCTTCCAATTTCTAGCAAGTTCTTGAGCCTAGCCTTTCAAATCTTGAATTCTCTTGCAAAAATCTACAAGGATGGCTTCTCTCTCTCTCTCTAAACCGGCCCTCTCTCTCTCTCTAGAGTGTAATCTCAACTAAGTGTGAGAAATGAGTTCAATCTAAGCTCATATGGCCCATATATATACACTTGGCTAATCAACTTAATTAAGGCCAATTAACTACGCTTAAATTAATCAATTTAATCCAATTATTTTGATACGAATCATTTTTTAATTAAATTTCACCGTAGACTTTAAAAATTATGGCGATCATAATAAACCAACCAATTTTGGTTTCCGTAGCCGATAAGACCTTCAATTTTCAATTCAAAGCACAGATTCCAACAGATTTTCCTACGGTGAACAGATGCAAAGCCAAAATCACATATAATCATGCAATTAACATCCAAATTCAAATTAAGCACATAATTACAAACATAATCATGATTAATTAACATAGTACAAGACAGGGTTATCACAATGGTTGTTCATGTCCTATTTCATCTTACACTTCATTGAGTTGGTTATCATGTGTTTTGGTAGCGTTTGGAACAGGTCGGGGTTAGTTTTCAAAATGGTTGTTGTCTAGGTTTTAGCTCTTTCGTTTGAGCGACATTTCTTGCGCTCAAGCCGTCTTTGTGAACTTCCAGTACTTTTGCAAGTCTGCAAAACTTTTGGGAGCTAGTATTCTTCACTCGAGCGATGCTTGCTCGAGTGACGCTTGCTCGAGCGGCACTTTTTGTGCTCGAGCATGGGTCTTCTGTCTGCAAAACTTCTAGGAGTTTGTAATCTTTGCTTGAGCGACAAACTTCTTCGCTCAAGCGGTCACATCTTTTGTGTTTGGACGCTTGAGCGACCTGCGTGTATATTAGTTCATAAAATCACTTTTCTGAGTCACTTTTTCACTTTTTTTCTTTCTAAACATTTCAAAACCTTATTTTCTCTCACTCTCTCTTTAAAACTCATCTATTCTACTCAAATTCGCCTAGATCCGTCGATCTTTTCACCCGTGTCCCTTTGTTAAAAAGGTAGAGCTCGACGATGGTTTCATTTTAATCGGAGCAAAGTTAATTTTCGGCGTCTTTGAGTTTCCTACACTCTCTCTCTCTTGTCTTCTAAGCTTGAGGTAGGGATTTCTCCACACTTTCTTATGATTTTTAACTTAGCTATTTGTGTTTTGAAACAATATTGTGATTTGGGGAATTTTTGAACAAATCTAGGGTTTTGGGTCAAAACTCAAAAGAGCGATTTTCTAATGGTTTCATGCAAATGGTTGTGAGATTGGAAATGTGGTTGAGTTGTGATAAAATAGTTGGTTTCAATATGTAGAATTAATTTTGGAAGAAAAATGGGGTTTTGCCCTAATTATGTCAAAAGTTAATTTTATATAAATTATGGAATTGGTGTTGGAAATATGAAATTGGATTGGTTTTGATGAGGATGGTAGAGTTGGGTATGTATAACCATTCACATCTTGGAATTTAGAAAGTTTATCTTTATGGAAATTAATTATCTATTTAGAGATATTTGTTTTGAGCTATTGGTGGATGATAGCTATGATTATTGTAGAAATTGCATAAGAATTAGGAGAATTGTAACTATTTTCTCATTCAATTACATTGAGCATTACCTCACACTTTTATATTGGAAATGTTTATTGTTTTGAGAAAAATGAATGAATCTAGGAAGTATGTATTGTCTCGTGGAAATAAGTTGGCCTGAGTGTCCATGGTAAAAGTCGTAAAAACCGCAGGTATACATGGGTATCGATCTTGCGGATGAAATTTTCGTGAAATGGCAATAGTAGAGCTTTTATAACCTACGTATACATGGGTGCCGATCCCATGGACGAAATTTTCGTGATATGGCAATAGTAGAGCTTGCATAGTCTACGTTTATATGAGTGCCAATTTACGGTTTCCTGCGGACAAAATTTTTTGTAAAATATTGTATTTGTTTTAGGGTTCCCAGAGTATGATTCACTACCCTGTTTTCTATTGTAAAATAAATGATTTATGAATTATGATATTAGCCTAGCACTTATGGTTTTGAAAAGAGATATAAAATGTCTTGGCACGAGTATTGCATATGCATTCACCTTATAACTTTGTTAAGAAGATTCATATATTGTTTTGGATTATTTCTACTGGGTTTTGGCATAACTTATATGGGAAAAACATTTTAGGTGCATATGACATGTCTCCGCCAAGGCAATAGCATGGGAGGACTTAGAACAAGAGTTTTCATTTTGTTGATTTTTTTTGTATATATTTTGTACATGCCAATGGCCTTTAACTGTATTGGACTTAGATTCCACTTTTGTTGTAAACAAGTATCGTCTTGGAAAGTTGTAAGCCTTTAGGGCATTTCTTATTTGTTTTAACTTTCATCCTGTTTCCTTATTATGTAACATATGCTATAGATTCAGGGTTAGACTTGTGAATGTATATCAGCATATGCTATTCTTTTGTAAAACTTAATTGGAAATTAATGAAAAATAATTACTTTATCATTGTTGTCACTTATTGATGTTGTGGATGGGTTATGACATTTATTTCAGGGCGTTACAGTTCCACGGGCCCGAACAACACATCTATTGTGATTTAGTGTTGAGTTCGAATACACTAAAGTTGAATATCTCAATTTCACATGTGAAATTGGTGCATTATGGAACTAATATGTACATATGACAATGATTTGAACTATTTATCTCATATGACAAATTGAAAAGAACACATTTACAAAAAATTAAATTGATTAAACATAAATAATCATATAATCAAATTACATATATGTTATAACAAATGAACGGTCTATTATTAAAAACAATTGTATAAATAAAAATGATCTAATAGTATGATAATCGATATTGAATGAATTTGATTGTTTGTATGAATGATTTTCTTATTATATATATATATCATTAAAAGTAGTATTTTTCGTTCGCTTAGGTGACACATTTTAAAGGTTTTTTTTTTTTTTTCCTTTCCTCTCTCTCTCTCTCTCTTCTCTCTCTAAAAAAACCACATCAGCATACCTTTTTCCATTTACATATAAAGTTCTACACAAATTTAATTTTAATTATAATAACCAATTTTATATGGACTCTATTTGAGAAATATTTATTTTCTATATATTTTTTTATTGTGTATTTAGTTTTATCGTTGTCAGATTTCTTTTATATAGTTGATATTTTAATTTAATTATTATAATATTTGAAAAAAAATTATCTTGATAAATAAATAAATAAGACAGAATATGCTTAATTACGTACATCGCAATGATCAAATTTAGGTGGCACATTTTAAAGACTTTCCTTTTTTTTCTTTTTCTTTTTTTCTAAAAAGCCACATTAGTATGTCTTTTTTATTTATATATAAAGCTCTACACAAATTCAATTTCAATTATAATAACCAATTTTATATGAACTCTATTTGAGAAATATTTATTTTCCATATATTTTTCATTGTGTATTTAGTTTTTCCGTTGTCAGATTTCTTTTATATAGTTGATAGTTTAATTTAATTATTATGATATTTGAAAAAAAAATTATTTCGATACACAAATAAATAAGACAAAATGTGCTTAATTATGTATATCGCACAGATCAAATTAATTTTCTTTTATATTTTTTTTTATCTATCTAATTGATGTCTTAATACTAATGTATATTTAATTTTTTTTATTTAATATGAAATTATTTATTACAAAATATTTACATTTAATTTAAATTTTATATACCCATATACAATATGTATGAATAATTCAAAAAGAATATTAAACAAACAAAAAAATAAAATCAATACTCTACGTATTTAATTTATGTATTTTCTTCTTAATCCAATCACAATATATTTATATTTAATCTTTTAAATAAATTTTGTATAGTTCTATTTCTACATATTTGTATTTTTCAAATAAAAATAAAACAAAATAATTAGAATCACTTTTAATTTTATATTACTAATTCTCTTTCTAATTTTACTATCATTGTTAATATTAAAATAAGTATTTATTTTACTATCTTATAATTTAATATATATATATATATATCATATAAAATCATTATACAATAATTACACTTTTATAGCACAATAGAACTAAAATTATCAAAATAAATAATTTAACTAAACTTATTATATATAAGTATTCAAGTAACACTTTTATAGAATGATGAAACAAAAATTATTAAAATAAATAATTAAAATTAAAATTTTATTTTAAATTAATTTTTTATAACACATATCATAGTATAAAATATTATTACGTTAATTAAAGTTAATACCATTGTGATTTTATGTCAGACATCATATTTTTATAAGTGATTTACATACATGTGTAGAGTCTAATTTGATATTGATTAATTAAAATAATGAAACTCAATACTTTTTTGTTAACTTTTTAGAAGATAAATTGGCAAATGCTAAATGATAAATAGTGTGGAGTATTATTTTAAAGAATAATGATTCATCGAAAATGATTATGTATATTTAAAGCACCTATTGATGTTTCTTCAATAGTTTTTAATTAAAATTTTTGAATTTATAGTATTATTAATAATGCATCTTCGTAAGATCTGCCATAAAAGATATGCAAAAATAATTTGGTTGGAATAAAAAATTTGTGATTATTATAATGTGTTATGTAATTAATCAAAACTTTTTTGAGAACTGAAATTATTAAGATTATAGAGATTTTATACTCGATTTCCTTTTAGGACATTGTTTATGATTTGAATTTGTAATTTTTTATGCATTAATGTGAATAACTCTTACCATTTTACTGATATAAGCATAAATTCTGCATTTGAGCCAACCCACCTTCAGTACTGTTTCGTATAACAAAATACTTAAATATTGTCATATAAAAGTATTGTAAGCATGTAGACGCGCTCTCGGGAACTCTCCGATATCCGCGCGCTTGCGAGGGGGCACGAATTCTCGTTTTGTTCTGAGCTTACTACTACAGTTCGGACTCAATGTCACGGTTCTGAATCTAATCTCGCAAAGTGCAATGCAAGACCGATAAATCACCAAAGAGTCCAAATCCAGCAAATCGTTTTGGAAAACTGATTTTTGTAAAGAAGTGCCAAACATGGACTGCTTTGCCAGATACAGAGTCGCCACCTAAATATTTTATTTTGGGAAATTTAGGAAATTCTGACTTGTGCCTAAGGCCACGTGTCCGTCATCACCAAAGTTGCCTCGGCTCGGGAACTTGGGTACGATGGGGAAGGTCATGCAATCAGCACCCCCGCTCGCCCGATCAAAGATCGGCTTGTACTAAGCATGATATCTTGTTTTTGAAAACACATGTGTTCTTATTCCGATTATTAACCTAGAATTACTATGTGATGTGCACAGCATACAAGTATAGACTAGATCGCCTAAGTTGGAGCAAAACATTGCACGTTTGTTTGTTTGAAAATGGTTTGAAGTTTGCTACTCGCAAGTAGGCTAAATCGAAGATTTCAATGAATTGTTCCAATTCAAGTGATCTAACCTCCACCCACAGGCATTCAGGCAGTTAATCAAATAAGCAATTAGCCTCATGGCAAACATGCTTTCATGGTAATCAATAACACACATGCAGTATGCTAAAGCGTAAACACTCACAGTGTACTCCGAGCCAAAACAGGGAACTAGTTAGTAATCAATGCATGATCCTAGTTCATGTTAAGATAGCTAATGCAACACATGCAAAAATGTAACTAGAAATAGGCTCGACTATTCTAAGATGGCATACGAGATGCGATTAGATAACATGTATTCAATTTGGTATTGAAATACAATGTAGTTAGTATGATGCGCCGAGCCCGGTGCATGTAATACAGATGAATGGATGCCCACATGCCAACATAAGGATGCTAATTGAAACATGCCCTAAGACTAACCATCAAAAGCAGGTAAGTAAAAGAGAGAAAGAAATGGAGGTTAGAAGACAAGTACACACGCACGCACACTTATTACAAAATTCGCCCTCTCAACGGAGGGTCCGAATAAATAATACAAACCAACTAATTAACTAACTAACAAGCTAATTAATTATTACATAACCGAATGAATAACTAGCTACAACTAATTATTACAAAACTTAATTAATTGACAAATAAGGAAAATAGTAAACCATGCTGTTCCAGCTCTGGTTGAGGGAGAAGAGGATGCATGCTCGGTTACCGTCCCGAAAAACTCTCCGGTTGCTCTCAAGAGGCTCTGTCTGCAGGGTGTCCTCAAGGAATTCCTGCTAGATCTTACCAAAAACATGCTGGGGAGTGCATCAGTGGCCTGCCGGCCATGGGGAGCTTCTGCCGACCCCCCTGCCGACCAAGAGTGGGCACTGCCGGCCAAGAATGAAGAACTACCAGCCATCTTCAAAGCACTGCCGGCCACTGATGTGTTGTGACACCAAGCTGCAGCAGGGCACAAAATAGAGAAAATGGATGGTCTCCCAAGGGTATGTACGCACTATGCCACCCCATATCACCTCAAAACATCAAGGGAGAGGCATAATCGGATCCACGACCATCAATCACGCATCCGATGTATGATGGCCAAAGATCCAACTTGTGCACATCAATGTGAAATGAATGCACAAATAAACACATAAGTGCCTAGAACTCTATCATGGATAATCAAGAGCGTTGGCGACCGAGAATTGAGACACGTTTAATCACTTGAAGTATGAAATGTCCTTCGTTTCTTGTGCTCGGATTAACACTTAATCCAAACAACAATGCAATACAAGTATGGCATACACAATGCGACTCAAGTATGCAAACATGCAATATGACTTAAGCATGCAAAGATGTAATGCAATATGAACAACCTAACAAGGCTAATGGCATACACAATGCTAATGCATGCAACAACTAAGTATACACAATGCAAATAATGGCATGCTCAATGCAATGTTACCTAAGCATATACAATGCAAAGTATAAGGCATGGACAATGCGATGTAACGCAAGCATGCAAACAACATGTAATCAACCATGTTCAATGGACTTAAACTGAAACAGACAGACCTCAAATATGCCCAAATCAGTGGCCAAAAGTGTTGAAATGAGGGCACAAAAGCAAGGTATGCATGCACAATGCATTAGCCCAAGAATTAAAGCATAAGGACACAACTCTCAAACATGAGTAAAGAGTGATAATCATGATAAGATGGCAATGAGGTAAACTCTGAAATCTCATGTAAATGGATGCCAAACCCACTAAACAATATAAGCATATCATGCTAGGATGTTCAAAGCACGAAACTAGCACAGGGACTTAAACCATGGCCATGCAAGGCAAACCCTAAAGGGCCAAGGGCAACCAAAACAGTCCCAAGGCAGGTCAAAATAAGACCAAAAGCATGCTCAAACCTAGCCAATACAAGCTAGAACAAAAGACCGAAAGCATGGAGCATGCAAGGCTACAAATGGGTATTACACTACACCTATTAAAACCGAACATGGCATGACTTGAGAAATAAAAATCAGAGTTATATCATGGCAAAATAACCCCAAAAACACATTGAAAATACAGCTTGCAAGCTTAGGCATGAAGGCATACGCAATGGTTCATGTTAAGGCATAAATGGGGAAACCCTCCAACGCATTGAAAGCATGTCAAAAGAAAGTGTACGACCACATTACATGGACTGAAATAACATAACAAGTGATGTCAAATCATTGAAATAGGCCAAGTAACACATGTTAGTGGACTCAATACACAAAGCCAACAAGCTAGATTGAACAAAGGCTATACAAAGCAAGTCATGTATGACCAAAGCAATACAAATCAGACCTTAAACATGCTAAAACATGAACAAAGTCTCCTCAGAGCTAAGCTAAAAGTATGCTAGAAGGACATGTTAAAGCATGATGCATGTTAAGGCAATAGAGAGGATTACACTACAAGTGCATTAGGCATGCAAGAAGTGATCAAACCAAACCCTAATAGAGATATAACATGGCAAAACATCACCAAAAACCCACTGAAATGGAAACAAAACAAGCTAAAATGACATGCCAAAGCATGAAGCATATAGAGCTAGTTTAAGAGATTTACACTACAAGTGTATTAGGCATGCATGGAGTGACCAAACTAAGTACAAATAGTGGCATGCCATGCTAAAATAAGCCCAAATACAAGCTAAGATATGGCCAACATAAACTTACCAAGAGTGCTCACACATGAGGCATTCAAAGCAAGTAAACAAGACACAAAGGAGAGGGGATGACCCTCTCCTATTTAGGAACCAAAACCACCTTTCCACCACTGAAAATTCTCTGGATTTTCAGTGGTAGAAAGGTCATGCAAAAGCTTCAACAAGAGCCTAAAGGGATGGCTCAAAATAAGGCCTAATAAGGCCTAAGAGGGGGTAAACAGTCCCCAACGAAAAAATGACCTTAAACAAAGATCTAAAGCACTTAAAAAAAGAACTTTTTTTAGTTGAAAGCAAGGCCTAAAACAATATGCAAGGATGGCCAAAATGAGGTACAAATAAATGCTAAAATGGGAAATATGCTCACCTTTGAAGTTCAACTTTGAAAACAGCAAGCTCAGGTGCCCAAAACCCACTTTCAGAACTCAAACAACACTGCCAAGAACCTCAGCCCAAAGATGGTGGTGTATCTCTATGTGTTGTAGTGCAAAAGTGCAAGAACAATGGCCTTTAGAGCACTATTCTATGCAATATAGAGAGAGAGAATGAGAAATATAGAGAGATATATATATCTTCTCTAAAAAATGGCTCAACCTCTGATAGAGAGGAAGGCCTCTCCTGATATAGAAGAAAAACAAGGAGAAGCTTGTTAAACAAGCTTGGCAAGGGCTTCATCCCTTTATACATGTGTATGGAGGAGAGAGGAGTGAAAACCAGCTGGCTCAAAAGATCTGGCGTGAAACCTGCAGAGACAAGGGGTCTGCCGCCCATCAGTGGTGGCCGGCAGTGGCTCACTGATGGCCGACAGGGCCAAAAGGTGGTCGGCAGTGCCTTCCAAGAAGCATGCAGAAAGGGCCAACACCTGGTCCAAGAATGGAGCAGAAAGGGTACAGGGTTTGGAAACCTCAAACCTGTGACGTTCCGCCGCGACAGTCGAGTACTCGACGAGCAATCGAACTAGCTGTTGGATGTACCTGCAAGCACAACCAAGTCTTGAGGACGGTAAAAAATGGGGTGTCTACGGTTGCCCCTCTTTGACAGAACTCGAAAGTTACAAAGTGACGGGAGTGAATGTCAAAGCCCAGAGACGACCCATTTTTGACAAGGCTGAAGACTTAGGCTAGCATTCAATATAACCATACAGAGATGCGCCCGTAGGCTGGGGCAAAATGCAAATGATATGCACGATGCAAAAGCATAACTTATGATTATGCAAAGAAAGCTATAATGAAGCAATATCATGCAAAGTAAATGCGACATTTTAAGCATGTGAAAAAATAGATAACAGTCCTACATATTTCGACAGAAAAGATATAAGAAAAGTATGCAATTCTCACCACGTCTCATGCGGAGTGAATACAATACCGTTTGGTTCGTCTGGTCGTGCCAGCTTCAAATGAACCGTACATACAATATCGTGCTTGTAAAAGAAAGAAACTCAACAGGTACAATATCGTTAGAAATATACATAGCCATGCAAGTGAAAAGTGCGTGACAACGCAAGTGGAGGGGTGCATAACAATGCAACCTAAACGTGCGCATAACAATACGAAAATGGATGCAAGACAATGCAACCTAAGTGTGACGCATGACAATGCGAAAAGGGATGCAAGACAATGCAACCTAAGTGTGACGCATAACAATGCGGTAAGGGATGAAAGACAATGTAACCTAACTGTGACGCATAACAATGCGATGAGGGATGCAAGACAATGCAACCTAAGTGTGACGCATAACAATACGGAAGGGATGCAAGACAATGCAACCTAAGTGAGACGCATAACAATGCGGAAGGGAAAACAAACATAACAATGCAAGTGAGGTGTACATAACAATGCAATACACTAACAAGTGCAGGTAAAGTGCGCAAGATAGTGTGAGTGAAATGTAATGCACAAAACAGTGCGATGCGCAAAATAGCGCGAATGAGATGCAATGCACTAACAAGTGCAGATGAGGTGCGCAAGATAACGCGAACAATGCACTAACAGGAGCAGGAAGGTGCGCAAGATAGTGCGATACGCAAAATAGGGCGAACAATGCACTAACAGGTGCAGAAAGGTGCGCAAAATAGTGCGAGCAACGCACTGACAGGTGCAGGAAGGTACACAAAATAGCGCGAGCAATGCACTGACAGGTGCAGGAAGGTGCGCAAAATAGCGCGAGCAATGCACTGACAGGTGCAGGAAGGTGCGCAAGATAGCGCGAGCAATGCACTAATAGGAAAGGTGCGCAAGATAACACGAGCAATGCACTAACAGGTGCAGAAAGGTGCGCAAGATAGCGCGAGCAATGCACTAACAGGTGCAGGTGATACAAAGGGGCGACGTTCCAATCGTGCTGGAACCAAGAGAGAAAGAAAAACAACTGATCAGGCGCGTATACAACGCAACCTGAGATAATTTCCAAACACGCTGAAATCGTGTGAGGAAAGGGACACTCAAACCACGCTGAAATCGTGAGAGGAGGTCCAAAAACAAGCAATCAGGAGCGTATACCTGTGGTATTCCATGCTGTGTGTAGGGACACTTTAATCCGCTGAATCGTGGGGTAACAAATTCACACGCTGAAATCGTGTGAGGAATAAACAAATTCTAACCACGCTGAAATCGTGAGAAGAGGTAAACAAATTCCAAACATGCTGAAAATCGTGTGAGGAAGGAACAAACTCTAACCACGCTGAAATCGTGAGAAGAGGTAAACAAATTCCAAACACGCTGAAAATCGTGTGAGGAAGGAACAAACTCTAACCACACTGAAATCGTGAGAAGAGGTAAACAAATTCCAAACACGCTGAAAATCGTGTAAGGAAAGAGGGGGAAGAAGAAACATAGGGATATATCCCCGTGTTTCCGAAGGAAAGGGAAACATAAGGGCATATCCCCGTGTTTCCCGAAAGAAAGAGAAACATAGGGACATATCCCCGTGTTTCGGAAAGAAAGAGAAAGTGTGCACAACAATGCAACAAGAGGAAAGGTACACCCCTCAGCATATCACACGCGAGAGAGGAAAGGGAAAACCTCTCAGCGTATTACACGCAAGAGAGGAAAGGGAAAAATCTCTCAGCGTATCACACGCGAGAGAGGAAAGGGAAAAAAAAAAAAAATCCCTCAGCGTATCACACGCGAGAGAGGAAAGAGAAAACCTCTCAGTGTATCACATGCGAGAGAGGGAAAAGAAAAATCTCTCAGCGTATCACACGCAAAAGAAGAAAGGTAAACCTCTCAGCATATCACACACGAGAGAAGAAAGGTAAACTTCTCAGCGTATCACACACAAGAGAAGAAAAGTAAACTTCTCAGCGTATCACACGCGAGAGAAGAAAGGACTATGCAAGAAAGTGCAGTCATCCAAACGCGTGTCAAACGCGAGAGGAGAAAGGTATCCAAACGCGCGCCAAATGCGAGAGGAGGGAGTTATGAGTCAAACTGAACCGGAACTTGCCTGAATGAACAGTACATACAATACCGTGCATAAATGAGAAAGAAACTTGATTGGTAAAAATGCAATACAATGCATGATGTTAACAAAATGCAATAAACAAACAAAGCGGTGCTTTAGAAAGCACCTCACGAGGTGAGGGCCGGTGAACCGCTCTACTCTGATGAGGATCCCCTCCTTGTGTTCTTCGAACTCTTACTTCAACTCACAGTAAAAGGTCCGAAAGGTGACAAGGAGCAACGTCTGCTGGGGAAACCAAGATGCCTTTTCTTCTTGATATCACAACTTTCCTATTCTCCAACGGGGTGACAGACTAGGTTGGTTCAGTATCAGAACCGAGGCGCAACCGGTACCTCGACCTATGGGGCTTCCATACAGATTTCAAGCCGGAGATACACCCCTGGTATTTAAACCAGACTTTGGTCGCGGAATTCCAACTTGTGTTCTAGGCATCAGTCATTCGAACTCTAGTTTCCACCGTCGCAGTTGATCTCCTAGGAACTCATTGTAAACACAGCCAAAATGCCTCTGGCAGGGATCGGTACTCCGGGAGAGCACTTTTGATTGTCATTCTGGCATTGAAACAGTCAACACAGCATTTGATTCACTTTGAACACACAGCTCATACAGCACATACTGGATGTAGTGACGAAACTTGCAAAAGTTGAAACAAACTCAGATGCTCCAAATTTTCCTCTTTTCTTTTGCTTTGCAGCCTGGAACCTATACAGCTTCAGATAGGCCCTGGTTCCACTGTTCTGACATGACCTGGGTTAAACCCTGCGATTTTACGAAAGAACGAATCTGTTTTGTACAAATGTGGAGAATGACACAGCACTCCGAGCATAAAACGATTTTTTGAAATTGAGAAATGAGTCCTTGACTGGGTATTGAGCCTATAACTAACCACAGCAAAAACAACTCAACAACGGAAAACAAAAGGTAAAAAACCTACACATCGAGAAACACTCGAAACGACTCAAAACAAGAATCGAGACAAAACAAAAGACACGACACTCAGACGTGCACATGGAGCCTGTTTCTCGGGGTATTGTTTCTCACCCTTTTCTCATTTGGTGATTCTCACATCACTCGGCCCTCAAGCTCTGTTTTTCTAAAAAAGCCTTTTTCTTCACTTTTTCTCTCAACGCACATCTCTCTATTCTTTAATCTCTCATTTTTCATCCCTCCCCTGGGTGGTCGGTGGATAAACAAGAAGTTGCGGGCTCTTGCCCATAGCATTCTGCTAGATTCTCATTCTTCTGCTCAGAACAGTGAGCTTCTCTCGTAGAGGGGGGGCGTTACAACTGGATGCGTAGCCAATCTGCAGTTGACATCGGCTGACGATGTTTTGCTGAGGAGTTTGGACGTGATTAGATCTGTCCAGATGAGGGAGTGGAATACCCTGCTCTATTTTCAATTCATGCTTCGCACTTGGCTTGATACCTCGTTGCTCGGAAGATGAGATAGCTTTCGGCATTTTGATGTTAGCTTCAGTTGCCCCCTTTTCTGGCAGGTAGAGTGCCCTTCTCGGCAAGTATGTTGACAATGGGGAAAAGACAGAACACCTGACTCAACTATGCCCCTAGTTTATCATTTTGACCATTTTTTGTTTTGGCTTTTTACTAAAAAAATTTTGACCAATATGAGAGTTAGATTAACATACTTGTTCACTTTTCTGATTTAAAATCATGCAAGTCAGGCTATGAGCACTGAAAATTTTCCTTTTTGGGGTCCAAGAAATGGTCCAATTTTGAAAAAAAATGGAATAATTTTCGAGAAAATTAGTCAACCTCAGTAAAAATTCTCAAAAACTGTTTTTGCAAATGGTCACTGCTTGACCAACACGGAACTTACTCTTGAGAGGCGAAACCTCAGATCCAAAATAATAGAAAATTGCCCCTTGTCTAAATAGCGCTGCACAGCAACGGAAAGTTGCCCCTTGTGTGAATGGCGACTCATGGCAATGGAAAGTTGCCCTTTTGTCTGAATAGCGCCGTAGCATACTGTAAACAGTTCTCATAGTGATGATCACAACCGAACTCTCGGATACAGAGAAGACAAACATGATCAGAACCATTACATGAACATAGTCGATTTTGGAAGTGTTTATGGCTGGACTTCAGAATGAAGTTGTCTACGTATCCCAAACATGGGAATCAAGCCGTACGTAGTTTCGGTTAAGGTACACTCGGGTATTAACCTCCCATTTTGCGCTCTAACTTTTGCCAAGGCCGCCCTTTCTGGGTTTTCAACCTTGCGAGCTTTGTTTTTCTTGTTTCTTTTCATTCTTTTCATTTCTTTTTCTCTTTCTTTTCATTTTAGCATTTTTTGTTGTTCTTTTCTTTCTTTTCTTTTTTCATTCTTTGCATTTTTTTCTTTTTTGTTTTTCTTTCTCTTTTTTTTTTTTTTTGCTCTAACTTTTGCCTGGGTCGCCCTTCCGGGTTTTCAGCCCAATGAGCCTCTTAAGGGTAAAAGTGTAGCTTTGTTCATATCAAATGGTTTTGAGATCTCGAAGCCATCTGGATCTAAGAGAGTGGCTGTTGTTCGCTGATGATATAGGAGTCCATCCAATGGGGGCTGAATTTGCCCCTAGTGTTATGGATAGGAACTGGGTTGTTCTTCAGCAAAACTTTTTTCTTTCCTCCCTTCTGGGATTTGGAATTCTTGCCAGTCTTCCCTGGTTTGCAGAAAAGACTCATCTTTGACTCTTCGAGTGCATCTGACATTTTTGCCCCTAGTTCAAGGGTTGCTTCTGATCTAGCTTCGCAAGCTTCCTTTGATCACAACTGATCTTCTTGATCTTTTCTTGCCCCTAGTTCGTGGGCTGCTTCTGATCCGGCCATACAAGGCTTACATCGTGGTTGACCGTTGAACATTCTGAATCTACGTTCAAGGTCCGAAAGCCAGGAATCGAGTTTCGGGGCAGAGAGCGATCCTAGGCTGCACAATCTCGAGAGTGATTCCACACAGGTCTTCGCAGGACCGCGCAAAACATTTTTTGAAATCTTTTAAGAAAGCGACAAATCGCTCGCGCTGAAGACAGTGCGGAACCAATCTGAATCAAGCCAGGATCCTTCTTAGTACTCATGTTAACAAATATGATCTCAATCATTAAGGGCCCAGCATGCCTCTCTTTCTCTCAATTGATCAAATTTTTGCAAATCCCGAGGAATTCCTTCATTTTCGTTTTCACCACAATGTTTGAAAAGTTTTAAAAAACTTAGGTCAATGCAATAATTTCAAGGCACAGAAAAGCAGGTGAAGTGCACTGCCATTTCATTCAGATTTCTGGCACAACTGGCACAAGGCAGAAGCAAACACAAGAGTGTGAAAATTACTGCTGTTTCATGCAGATCTGTTGGCACAACTGGCTCCAAGGCAGAAACAGACTCAGAAGAAAGCAAAAAGACAAACACAAAACAAAATAATGATGTCCGAGGTAACACTCCCGGAGTCACCAAGACAGACCCAACTGACATAGTACAAAAAGACTGACTATATACAAGACAACGAAACTGACTGAATACCCAAGTCAGAAAGCACAAAACTAGCATTCGCAAATGCTTAAAATAGTGCGTGCCATACGCCACATCTGAAGTAAATCGAGCACTATCCGCAGGTGGTTCATCCCCTGATCACATAGTCGCATTATCCTCCAGGTTCACTAATCCAGTGACGATAGACTTTGTTGAGCTTGGTGGGAGGACGACCCCGTTGTCAAACAAATCCTGTACCTCATGGCGAAGATGAAAGCAATTGTCGGTGGTGTGACCGGTCTGTTGATGGTACGCACAGTACTGGGTAGCGTCATGACTAGGTGGAAGACGACTAGGGAGAAGCCGAGGCTCGAGGGGTTTGCGATGCCCCTTTTCAGCAAGGATTTGAAGAGCCTTGGACAAAGGCATGTAGAGGGCATGGAAGGCCCTGCGACCTTCGGGTAGATACTTCGAGGTTTGTGGATTTTTACCGGGTGCACTAGAAAAAGGGTCGGTAGGTACCGGCTTGATTTGCTGATCTTTCCCAGGTGTAGAATTAGAGTTGGAAGGAACAGTTCTGGTGTGATGGCCCTTATCCCGATTTTCCCCTTGGCTTGAACTGCCCTCGTTCTGAGTGACGAAAGTGTCATTCACAGTTTTTGTAGCAACTGCGAGCACTTGCTATTTGTTCAGTCCCCCGGCTTTCAAAGCCTCAATAGCCTGCCGAAGTTGTTCATAGGGATTAGTGTCTGCCCCCACCTTGTTTTTACCACTCGCCTCAGCTTGGTCGAAGGTTTGGGTTACCACATCAGTGCGAAGTCCTGTTGTTGCCGACATGTTATTGCCCAAACAGGGAGGGGCTTCGGGTTGACTGAGTTCAATTACAATTCGCCCCAATAGTGGAGGCTCTTCTGGCATAAAGTTCCCGGCATGTGATATGATTGGTGGCGGAGCCGACATTCCGAAGGCTAGATCAGTCACAGATCTCTGAAGATCGCCGATCATTCCCATCAGCTCAAAAGTGGTGGGCTCACGGGTTTGAAATAATTGGGGTTCCCAGATTGGATGTGCGGTAGGTGACCTGGGCGGGTGTGGCATGTCAGTATTGGTCTCACCTTACATGGTGATTCCCTGGTTTAAAGCCGCTGTCATAACCACAATCTCTTCTGAACTCTGCATCATCATGAGTCTGCTGAACAGAACAGAGGTGATGTGACTGGTGACTAACGGATCAGATGAACCAGTGAGCCTTGATTGGCCTTTCTCTGTCTTGCCTCAGTGAAGGAGAATACTGGCTGCTCTTGAACTGAATTTCTGACCTGACAAAGTCTATCAGCACAAGTCCGGTGTACTTAGGGGATATCGGAGCCTTCTGAAGCTACGGTTCCCAAGACTACCTAGCAAAAGAGAAAATAGGCAGCATTTCAGCCCAATTTCACTGGAACAGATACGAGCATAACTGAATAACTGTACTCTCTACTGAACTCTGCCCAAATTCTGCTTGTAAACTAATACCCTCAGGTAAAACCGATTCCCTAAAGTGCTGATGCCCGTAGGCCTGATACCCAGACTTGCAAACTGATATATGCATTCCTATAGAGACACACTCTAAAAACACATAGTAAGCAAATGAGAGCCAAAACACTCCTATGTTGGGGTAGGGTTTCCCTGTTTTATTTTGTCAGGAGCTAGGGTTTCACTACGCACACAGCGATTTCAAACAACCTATAATCGGGTAAGTAACCTGTCCTAACTTGGAATGGTCACTACAGTTTCCGATATGCACTAGGTCGAATGGTCAAAAAGGGTGCTCCGGTAAAATCGGGGTTTGTGTTCTCGTCGTAGCAGAGCCTGCAACCGGTCAGCCTTATGGCACGCTTCTCAAAGTGAGCCTCCGGCAAACCGTTCAAGAATAGCATACGGCAAACACGGTGTCCTAGGCGCACCAATGCAAATGCAATGCAAAGAAACACATAAGTGTAATCAAAACAAGATATCATGAGTTCGAGTCAAGTTCTCTAAATCCCCAACAGAGTCACCAGAAACTGTAGACGTGCTCTTGGGAACTCTCCGATATCCGCGCGCCTGCGAGGAGGCGCGAATTCTCGTTTTGTTCTGAGCTTACTACTACAGTTTGGACTCAATGTCACGGTTCTGAATCTGATCTCGCAAAGTGCAATACAAGACCGATAAATCACCAAAGAGACCAAATCCGGCAAATCGTTTTGGAAAACTGATTTCTGTAAAGAAGTGCCAAACATAGGCTGCTTTGCTAGATACAGAGTCGCTACCTAAATATTTTATTTTGGGGTATTTAGGAAATCCTGACTCGTGCCTAAGGCCACGTGTCCGTCATCACCAAAGTTGCCTCGGCTCGGGAACTTAGGTACGATTGGGGAAGGTCATGCAATGAGCACCCCCGCTCGCCCGATCAAAGATCAACCTGTACTAAGCATGATATCTTGTTTTTGAAAACACATGTGTTCTTATTCTAGTTATTAACCTAGAATTACTATGTGATGCGCACAGTATACAAGTATAGACTAGATCGCCTAAGTTGGAGCAAAACATTGCATGTTTGTTTGTTTCAAAACGGTTTGAAGTTTGCTACTCGCAAGTAGGATAAATCGAAGATTTCAATGAATTGTTCCAATTCAAGTGATCTAACCTCCACCCACAGGCATTCAGGAAGTTAATCAAATAAGCAATCAGCCTCATGGCAAACATGCTTTCATGGTAATCAATAACACACATGCAGTATGCTAAAGCGTAAACACTCACAGTGTACTCCGAGCCAAAACAGGTAACTAGTTAGTAATCAATGCATGATCCTAGTTCATGTTAAGATGGCTAATGTAACACATGCAAAAATGCAACTAGAAATAGGCTCGACTATTCTAAGATGTCATCGAGATGCGATTAGATAACATGATCATTTGGTATTGAAATACAATGCAGTTAGTATGATACGCCGAGCCCGGTGCATGCAAACAGATGAATGGATGCACGCATACAAACATAAGGATGCTAATTGAAACATGCCCTAAGACCAACCATCAAAAGCAGGTAAGTAAAAGAGAGAAAAGATGGGGGTTGGAAGACATGCACAATGCACGCACACTATTACAAATTCGCCCTCTCAACGGAGGGTCCGAATAAATAATACAAACCAACTAATTAACTAACTAACAATAATTAATTATATAACCGAATGAATACTAGCTACAACTAATTATTAAAAACTTAATTAATTGACAAATAAGGAAAATAGTAAACCATGCTGTTCCAGCTCTGGTTGAGGGAGAAGAGGATGCATGCTCGGTTGCCGTCCCGAAAAAACTCTCCGGTTGCTCTCAAGAGGCTCTGTCTGCAGGGTGTCCTCAAGGAATTCCTGCTGGATCTTACCAAAAACATGCTGGGGAGTGCATCAGTGGCTTGCCGGCCATGGGGAGCTTTTGCCGACCCCCCTGCCGACCAAGAGTGGGCACTGCCGGCCAAGAATGAAGAACTGCCGGCCATTTTCAAAACACTGCCGGCCACTGATGTGCTGTGACACCAAGCTGCAGCAGAGTACAAAATAGAGAAAATGGAGGGTCTCCCAAGGGTATGTATGCACTATGCCACCCCATATCACCTCAAAACATCAAGGGAGAGGCATAATCGGATCCACGACCATGTGGACGCGCCCCACGTGAGGGCCTCACCCCACAGTTCGGACTCGATTTGTCATGGTTCTTAATCTGAACCAAAGAGTCCAAATTCGGCAAATCGTTTTGAGAAAACAGATTTTTAGAAAAGAAGTGCCAAACATGGACTGCTTTGCCAGATACAAAGTCGCCACCTAAATTTTTTAATTGGGGAATTTAGGAAACCCTGACTCGTTTGCCAAAGGCCACGTGTCCGTCATCACCAAAGTTGCCTCGGCTCGGGAACTTGGGTACGATTGGGGAAGGTCAGCTATGAGCACCCCCTTTCGCCCGATCCGAAGATCAGCCTCTACTAACCATGATATCTTGTTTTTGAAAACACATGCGTTCTTATTCCGATTAATTAGCTAGAATTACTATGTGATGCGCGCAGCAAAACAATTATAGACTAGATCGCCTAATTTGGAACAAAGCATTGCATATCCGTTCGTTTGGAAAATGGTTTGGAATTTGTTACTTGCAAGTAGGCTAAAAACACAGATTTCAATGAGTTGTCCCAACTCAAACAATCCAACATTCACTCACAGGCATTCAGGCAGTTTATATCACATAAGCAGCTAGCCTCATGGCAATCATGCTATCATGTTAACATTTACACTCATGCGAGATGCTAAAACATAAAACACTTGCAGTGTACTCCAAGCCAAAACAATGAACATGTTAGCAATCATGCATGATCCAAGTCCATGTTAAGTGGCTAATGCAACGCATACAAAATGTCACTAGAATAGGCTCGGCTAATCCTAGGATGACATGTGGGATGCAACAAGTAGCACGTATTCAAGTTAGATTTGGAATACTATGCTGTTAGTATGATACGCCGAGCCCGGTGCATGCAATACTGATGAATGATGCACGCATGCATAGCATAAGAATGCTAAATTAAACATGTCCTAATACTAACCATCAAAAGCAGGTAAGTAAAAGGGAGAAAGAAGTGGGGGTTGGAAGACATGCACGCACGCATCCACACTTATTACAAATACGCCCTCACTCGGAGGGACCAAAAGAATAATACAAATTTAACTAGCCTACAAACTAATTAAATATTACAGACCAGTTAAACTAGTTAAGCAAATTAGCTAATCTAATAAAACAGTAAACAGTCACGGGAAGAGGGCCCAATGCAAGGCGTGCTCGGCTCCGCTCGGAAGTCCATTGCTATGCACAAGTTGCCCCTGTCCACACTGCTTTCCTTCTCTGATCAGTGCAAGATTCCCAAAATGCACTCTATGAACCCTGTGGGATGCCACCGGCCAAGGGAAATGGTCACCGGCGAAATGGGATGATCACCGGCCACCGGAAATGATCACCGGCCACCAATTGTTGGTCAGTCGGCACTAAAAATGGTCGGCCGGCCAAACCTTCCTGTAGAATCCTGTTTTGACAGCAACAGAGGGCAAAACAAGGCATAACAATGCATTTCAAGCAAATGTGTGCAACATCACATCCCTTATCATGTTTATGACTCAAAGGGACATGGTTCTCGATTCTCGGACCACCAACCACGCATTTCAATGCATGATGGCCCAAAAAAACCAAGTATGCACTTTGATTGTAAATGAAATGCACACAAAAAACACCCAATAAATCCTAACCTCTATCATGCTCAATCAAGAGGTAAGGAATGCATGCTCAATGCAATGAGACCTAAGCATGTGAACTAGGCATACAATATGAACATGCAAGCAAATTATGATGCTAGGCATACAACCTAAGGAGTCAATCATGCAAGGCATGGGATGACAAGCATACGAAATGTAATGTGGGCATGCAAGTAGGCAAGGCATGTGACAACATGTTAGGCAACTTGACCAAGATAAATGCATGCCAAATGCAAAGCCACTTAAACATGCAACAACACGTGATAAGCCAAGTATGCAATCAACACACAAAGGGTGGACTTAAACCAATTTAGGCAGCCCTCAAGCAAGCCCAAAACAGTGGCCAATGCTATGGAAATGAGGGACAATTACACATACAAACACGCATGCGAATGGGCCAACACTTAAGCATCAAACAAGCAACCTTTAAGCACACTTAAAAGAAGATAAATATAGACACATGGCAAGCATGCCAAACTCTGAAATTGCATAAAATAGAGGTGCCAAACCAACTAATTAAAGCAAACAAAATGCTCATGACATCCCACATTCAAGGCCTACAAGCTAGAATGCAAGAGACTATACAAAGCATGTTGAGCATGACCAAAGCAACTGAAAACAGAGCTAAAGCATACTAAAACAAGCATGAAAGCTTCACAAAGCTAGGCCTAAATCATGCTAGAACAAGGGTTAAAGCCTAAAGCATGTTAAGGCAAATTTAAGGCATTACAAGACAAGTGTGCTAAGCAAGCATGGTGTGTCTAAACCAAGTAAAAACAGAGCTATATTATGACATAATAAGCGCAAAAAAACAGCTAAGGCATGGCCATCATACACTTAAACATGTTGCTCACACATGAGGCAAAAATGACCCTTTTCAAGGACAACAAGGAGAGGGGGTGGCCCTCTCCTTCTTAGGACCTCAAGGCACCATCCTTACCACTGAAATCCCTCAAGATTTCAGTGGTGAGGAGGCCCAAACAAGGTGGTCCCGGAGCTCACCAAAATGGCACAAAAATAGGGCCTAACAAGGCTTATAAGGGGTCAAACAACCCCAAAGCTTAAAACACCCTTAACCAACTATTTAAAGCACTCAAAAACAAAACTTTTATTAGTTATATGCTAAGTCTAAAAACAGTTGCAAGATAGGTGAAAAAGCCATGCAAAAATGGGGTAAAAAGAGTGAAGTTCTTACCCTTGTTGACCCTCTTCACAAACAATGCTCCAGCTGGTTCTTTGAGTTCAAAACCACCCAAGAACACCAAGAACAACCCTCTGGCCCCTCAGCAACCAAGAGAAGGTGTAATACTATGTGTTTGTGTGCAATAGTAAGACTAAACACACACAAAGAGAGAGATATAGAGATAGGTGATATGTAAACCTTAACCCTAAAACTCAAAGCTCTGAAAAATTGTTCAACCCCAAGCAAGACAGAAGAGGCTCCCTCTTATAGAGCTCCCTCTTGTAAAGCTTTCCAAACAAGCTAGTCAAGAGGGAGATCTCTCCATACACGTGTATGGAGGGGAGCAAAGTGTATGCCAGCTAGCACAACTGGCATAAAAATATCTGCAAAAGCAGATGAACAGTGGTCGGCCAGCCAAAAATGCAATTTGACCAAAATAGATGGTCGGCCGGCCACAAATAGTGCCGGTCGGCCAAACATTTGGCCGGTGGCAACAAACCAGTGGCCGGTGGCCTCAAGCCATGGCCGGTGATGTGTGGGGATGGCCAACAAGCCATTTCCTGCCCCTCAAAGGCAAAGCACAAGTGTTTGGTGCAAAACCAGACACAAAACAGTCAAGCCGAGAGATCTTGAGGCAAGGCGCGTGGCCGAGACCTCCGAGAACTCAGGACGAACACAAACATAGATGATCACCGAGTGCTCAAGCGGTGACGTCCAAGTCTTGAGGACGGTAAAAAATGGGGTGTCTACAGACCATCAATTACGCATCCTGATGCATGATGGCCAAAGATCCAACTTGTGCACATTAATGTGAAATGAATGCACAAATAAACACATAAGTGCCTAGAACTCTATCATGGATAATCAAGAGCGTCGGCGACCGAGAATTGAGACACGTTTCATCACTTGAAGTATGAAATGTCCTTCGTTTCTCGTGCTCGGATTAACACTTAATCCAAACAACAATGCAATACAAGTATGGCATACACAATGCGACTCAAGTATGCAAACATGCAATATGACTTAAGCATGTAAACATGTAATGCAATATGAACAACCTAACAAGGCTAATGGCATACACAATGCTAATGCATGCAACAACTAAGTATACACAATGCAAATAATGGCATGCTCAATGCAATGTTACCTAAGTATACACAATGCAAAGTATAAGGCATGGACAATGCGATGTAATGCAAGCATGCAAACAACATGTAATCAACCATGATCAATGGACTTAAATCGAAACGGACAGATCTCAGATATGCCCAAATCAGTGGCCAAAAGTGTTGAAATGAGGGCACAAAAGCAAGGTATGCATGCACAATGCATTAGTCCAAGAATTAAAGCATAAGGACACAACTCTCAAACATGAGCAAAGAGTGATAATCATGATAAGATGGCAATGAGGTAAACTCTGAAATCTCATGTAAATGGATGCCAAACCCACTAAACAGTGTAAGCATATCATGCTAGGATGTTCAAAGCACGAAACTAGCATAGGGACTTAAACCATGGCCATGCAAGGCAAACCCCAAAGGGCCAAGGGCAACCAAAATAATTCCAAGGCAGGTCAAAATAAGACCAAAAGCATGCTCAAACCTAGCCAATACAAGCTAGAACAAAAGACCGAAAGCATGGAGCATGCAAGGCTACAAAGGGGTATTACACTACACCTATTAAAACCGAACATGGCATGACTTAAGAAACAAAAATCAGAGTTATATCATGGCAAAATAACCCCAAAAACACATTGAAATAATAGCTTGCAAGCTTAGGTATGAAGGCATACGCAATGGTTCATGTTAAGGCATAAATGGAGAAACCCTCCAACGCATTGAAAGCATGTCAAAAGAAAGTGTACGACCACATTACATGGACTGAAATAACATAACAAGTGATGTCAAATCATTGAAATAGGCCAAGTAACACATGTTAGTGGACTCAATACACAAAGCCAACAAGCTAGATTGAACAAAGGCTATACAAAGCAAGTCATGTATGACCAAAGCAACACAAATCAGACCTTAAACATGCTAAAACATGAACAAAGTCTCCTTAGAGCTAAGCCAAAAGCATGCTAGAATGACATGTTAAAGCATGATGCATGTCAAGGCAATAGAGAGGATTACACTACAAGTGCATTAGGCATGCAAGAGGTGATCAAACCAAACCCTAATAGAGGTATAACATGGTAAAACATCACCAAAAACCCACTGAAATGGAAACAAAACAAGCTAAAATGACATGTCAAAGCATGAAGCATATAGAGCTAGTTTAAGAGATTTACACTACAAGTGTATTAGGCATGCATGGAGTGACCAAACTAAGTAAAAACAATGGCATGCCATGCTAAAATAAGCCCAAATACAAGCTAAGATATGGCCAACATAAACTTACCAAGAGTGCTCACACATGAGGCATTCAAAGCAAGTAAACAAAACACAAAGGAGAGGGGATGACCCTCTCCTATTTAGGACACCAAAACCACCTTTCCACCACTGAAAATCCTCTGCATTTTCAGTGGTAGAAAGGTCATGCAAAAGCTTCAACAAGAGCCTAAAGGGATGGCTTAAAATAAGGCCTAACAAGGCCTAAGAGGGGGTAAACAGCCCCCAACAAAAAAATGACCTTAAACAAAGATCTAAAGCACTTAAAAAAAGAACTTTTTTTAGTTGAAAGCAAGGCCTAAAACAATATGCAAGGATGGCCAAAATGAGGTACAAATAAATGCTAAAATGGGGAATATGCTCACCTTTGAAGTTCAACTTTGAAAACAGCAAGCTCAGGTGCCCAAAACCCACTTTCAGAGCTCAAACAACACTGCCAAGAACCTCAGCCCAAAGATGGTGGTGTATCTCTATGTGTTGTAGTGCAAAAGTGCAAGAACAATGGACTTTAGAGCACTATTCTATGCAATATAGAGAGAGAGAATGAGAAATATATACAGAGAGAGATATATATCTTCTCTAAAAAATGGCTCAACCTCTGATAGAGAGGAAGGCCTCTCCTTATATAGAAGAAAAACAAGGAGAAACTTGTTAAACAAGCTTGGCAAGAGCTTCATCCTTCCATACACGTGTATAGAGGGGAGAGGAGTGAAAACCAGCTGGCTCAAAAGATCTGGCGTGAAACCTGTTGAGACAAGGGGTCTGCCGCCCATCAGTGGTGGCCGGCAGTGGCTCACTGATGGCCGGTAGGCCTCATCAATGGCCGGCAGTAACAAAGGCATGGCCGGCAGGGCCAAAAGGTGGTCGGTAGTGCCTTCCAAGTAGCATGCAGAAAGGGCCAACACCTAGTCCAAGAATGGGGCAAAAAGGGTACAAGGTTTGGAAAGCTCAAACCTGTGACGTTCTGCCGCGACAATCGAGTATTCGACGAGCAATCGAACTAGTTGTTGGATGTACCTGTAAGTACAACCAAGTCTTGAGGACGGTCAAAAATGGGGTGTCTACAAAGCATAATCAAACATCACTTGAAATATAATTAAAGACTCGATATACCACTTTAGACATAACAAAAAGTATAAGAAACTAGCAAAGTCTTTTTCAATTAATGACCAAAATAATACACCATGAGTTATAACTAAGTCATAATTTGTATATTATAGAATTTTTTATTTTATTTATTTTTTTTCTTTCAGAAAAAAATATTTTGATACAAGTGGAATTCATGATTTTTGATAAATTTGCTTAACACAAATGAGGATTTGATTTTCGATTGAATTTTTTTTTTAAATACTTTGGAAAAAAAAATGTTTTTTTGAGCCTTTACATATTACCACACACAGAGTAATAAAATTTTCATTAGCCATTAGTAAATCTGTTTGTATTTGATTTTAAATTGTTAAAGTTTTTTACACAAAGTAAGTTTGAAAATTAATTTTTCATTTTAAAAATAATTTCCTATGCATCGCACAGATTATTTTTCATTGTGTATTTAGTCTTGTCGTTATCAAATTTCTTTTATATAATTGATATTTTAATTTAATTATTCTGATATTGAAAAGAAAATTATCTCGATATACAAATAAATAAGTAAATAAGACAGAATGTGTTTAATTATGTGCATCGCAATGATCAAATTAATTTTATTTTATATATTTTTTATTTTTTGTCTATCTTATTGACGTCTTAAATTATTTATTACAAAACATTTATATTTTATTTAAATTTTATATACCTATATACAATATGTTTGAATAATTCAAAAAGAATATTAAAGAAATAATTAATACTCTACATAGTTAATTTATGTATTTTCTTCTTAGTCCAATCACAACATATTTATATTTAATCTTTTAAATAAATTCTATATAGTTCTAATTTTACATATTTTTATTTTCTAAATAAATATAAAAATAAAAATTAAATTAAATAATTAGAATCAATTTTAGTTTCATATTACTAATTCTCTTTCTAATTTAACTATTATTTTTAATATCAAAATGAGTGTTTATTTTACTATCCTATAATTTACTATATATCATATAAGATTGTTATATGATAATTACACTTTTATAACACAATAAAACTAAAATTGTCAAAATAAACAAATAATTTAACTAAATTTATTATATATAAGTATTCAAGTAACAATTTTATCGAACGATAAGATTAAAATTATTAAAATAAATAATTTAAATTTAAGTTTTATTTTAAATTAAAATTAAAATTATTCTTTTGTAAGATATATCATAATATAATGCACCATGAGTTATGATATGTTTTTATTATTTTTAGAAAAAAATATTTTGATACAGGTGCAACTCATGATTTTTAGTAAATTGGATTAACACAAATGAAAATTTGATTTCAAGTTCAGAATACACCTCTTTTTTTCTTTTCTTTCTTTTTATAATAACTTTGAAAAAATTATTTTAATGAGTTTTTATTTTTATATATATATTTTTTTACATAAAATCACATACAATGACAAAAATTTTCATTAGTTATTAACAAATCTGTTTGTATTTAATTTTTAATTATTAAAATATTATACACATAAAGTATTAAGATTCAAAATTAATTTTTTATTTTAAAAATAAACTGGTTTAGTTATATAAGATCAACAGTTTAAATCATGGCCAAAGTGAGTCTAAATATAGATTAACTTGATCTTGAAGTTGAGATCTTCAACTTTAATAAATTCGGACTCTCTGACTTGTTTTGAGAAGAGAAAAAACCAACTTATTAATTTTTTTTAATTTAACTTTTTTTTAAAAAAAAATAGAGAAATAATACTACCTGAATAATTGCTGACTTTTTCTGATCATGTTGTCAAAAGAGAGCTTCGTCATTCGCTTACTTCAAACAAAACCAAACATATCAATGGCATTTGTACTTGGGCGGGCTGTCGGGTCCGGGTTGATTTGTGGTAGTTAATAGGCCCACCACATTGCGACGGCGAATGATTTGTATTGCGGTCTCCGCTCATGATCACGACTCCAAATACATCCCAAGTGGGAGACAAAAGACAACACAGCAAAGCAGTATACTAGTCTAGGCACGTTGAGAGAGATAGAGTGAGAGAGAGAGAGAGTTGAAATATCTTTGAAGGAATTGGTGAAGATGGTGAGCAAAACAGAGGAAGCACAAGTGAACAGGTTGGAGAATCAGGTGGACAATGGAGGAGGAGGTGCTTGGGAGTACCTTTGTCTCGTTCGGAAGCTCAAGCTTCGACGCTCCGACAAGGTCTTGAAGCACGGCTTGTCGATCTTGAACGACCCTAGTAAGCGATCTAGTCTCGGCCCTGAAGGTACACGCACAAAAAAAAAACTTGTTTTTTCAATCCATGTAACGCGTGATTCGTAATACCTAATTGCTAAATTTGAATTGGGGTCCCAAAGTATGCAGCTTTAAATTCTGTAATTGGGTACTTTAGATCTTTGGTTATTTGCTTGATTGTGTTCGAATTTGATGAAAAACTGGACCTTTTTATGGCTTCTGATCACTGTAGTCTTAAAATTAATACTATGTTATTGTCATATATTTATTTCTGATATTGTTTGGGCAATCATCTGGGTTTCTTGTGAAGTTGTTGATGAATTTAATACTATGCAACTTGCACTTTACTTGCATGGTGAGAAAATGGCTGTTTGGAGGCAGCCAGGACCTCTAGTTCACCATCAGAGAGGGCTACGGTACGACTAATTCTCAGTGTTTGATTGAAATAATTTCCTCAAGTAAGCCACACAACATGTACATAAATTGGAAAAGCCTAAAATGATAAATGCATGTATAGATAATTGCATAGTTGTCAAATTGGGATTCACCATGGATCAAAATTATAATTTTGTTACTCGTGAATAGAATCGAGAATCGTTAAGATTCTGTACAAAACTATAAAAAAATGATGTTAAACAATCGTATATATGAAATAAATTGATTTTGACATGTATTATAAAGTAGTTATTATATGAGGATATGATTACACTTTCTAATTGGGAAGGTATTGCCTTCATAATAAGAGCTGTGAGTCTAAATCCCAGCACTGTAAAATGTAAAATTATTCAAAAATCGTAATTTAATCTCTTGTGACAATTTAAAAATGGACATAGGAACCCTGTGGAGTATAATAAGAAGAAAACCAAACCAAACCATACGATGCGGACTCATATCAATGGCATTTGTACTTGGGCGGGCTGTCGGGTCCGGGTTGATTTGTGGTAGTTAATAGGCCCACCACATTGCGACGGCGAATGATTTGTATTGTGGTCTCCGCTTCATGATTACGACTCCAAATACATCCCAAGTGGGAGACAAACGACAACACAACAAAGTACAGGTATACTAGTCTAGGCAAATTGAGAGAGAGAGAGAGAGAGAGTTGATATATCTTTGAAGGAATTGGTGAAGATGGTGAGCAAAACAGAGGAAGCACAAGTGAACAGGTTGGAGAATCAGGTGGACAATGGAGGAGGAGGGGCTTGGGAGTGCCTTTGTCTCGTTCGGAAGCTCAAGCTTCGACGCTCCGACAAGGTCTTGAAGCACGGCTTGTTGATCTTGAACGACGCTAGTAAACGATCTAGTCTAGGCCCTGAAGGTACACACACAAAAAAAAAAAACTTGTTTTTTCAATCCATGTAACGCGTAATTCGTAATACCTAATTGCTAGATTTGAATTGGGGTCCCAAAAGTACGCAGCTTTAAATTCTGTAATTGGGTACTTTAGATCTTTGGTTAAACTGTTGTGAGGTTTTTGGAATCAACTTTGCTTGATTGTGTTCGAATTTGATGCAAAACTGGGCCTTTTTATGGCTTCTGATCACTGTAGTCTTAAAATTAATACTATGTTACTGTCATATATTTATTTCTGATATTGTTTGGGCAATAATCTGGGTTTCTTGTGAAGTTGTTGATGAATTTAATGCTATGCAACTTGCACTTTACTTGCATGGTGAGAAAATGGCTGTTTGGAGGCAGCCAGGACCTCTAGTTCACCATCAGAGAGGGATACGATACGGCTAATCCTCAGTGTTTGATTGAAATAATTTCCTCAAGTAAGCCACCCATGTACGATAAATTGGAAAAGCCTAAAATGATAAATACATGTATAGATAATTGCATAATTGTCAAATTGAGATTCATACCATGAATCAAAATAATAATTTTGTTAATCGTGAATAGAATTGAGAATCGTTAAGATTCAGTACAAAACTATAAAAAATGATGTTAAACAATCGTATATATGAAATAAATTGATTTTGACATGTATTATAAGGTAGTTATTATATGAGGATACGATTACACTGTCTAATTGGGAAGGTATTGCCTTCGTAACAAGAGCTGTGAGTCTAAATCCCAGCACTGTAAAATTACTCAAAAATCATAATGTAATCTTTTGTGACAATTTAAAAATGGACCTAGGAACCCTATGTAGAGTATAATAATAAGAAGAAATTAAGTAAAATTCTTTCTTTTGAAACTTAACACTTAAAAAGTTATGTGTGCTGCTTGTTCTAAAAGAAAAAAAGAAGAAGAAGTTGTGAAACCATTAATTTGACCGATGTAATATTGAACCATATTTATGTCACTAAAATAAGAATAGATAATTCATTGGTGCAAATTACTTTAACCTTAAACATCCTTAGACAATGTATTTGACATTTTTTTGAGAAAAAAAAGAAGTTAAGGATGTGTTGGGTCTGATTCGATCTTATTAAAAACTTTATAATTACCAAAAAAATAACAAATCGTGTATGGATATTGGTTACTTTCATACAAAATACTCTTAGAAGTTGTATTATGTGATTTTTACTGAAAAAAAAGGAGCTAAAAAAGGTTGGAATCTATCAGGCACCATAGTTTCAAGAATTGCTTGAATCATAAAAAGTGAATCGAATATTGAATACATTGTGAATTGTGCGATCGACTATAGATTTTATCCTAAAATAGATTCATATTCATTCATTGATTCGTATTGATTTATGCATGAATTGCGAATCGAATCGCATCGCAAATCCTAAGATTCTAATAACAGAGGATAATTGTTTATTCAAAATCTAATGTCTACCAAACCATCGCTAACAACTCCTATCCTAACAAATTATCATCAACAACCAAAATATATGAGAGAAAGATTCACTAAATATATAAATATCCTACCCGCACTTGCTTATCAAAAAATAAAAAAAAGAAATTCATACCCCCATTGAGGTCAACCTTGTCCTCAACGTTGGGTCTTCATTCCAAACTAGTGGTGGAGGCGGCCAACCGACTTATCATGAAATTTTAAATTCGAGAAAAATAACGTAGGACTTTGATGGCTGACTTTGACTTCATAAAATTTACATAAGCCAAAAAAGTTGACCATAGTAGTGACCATTTTCATTCCACAATAAAATTTGTATCCACTTATGTATTTATTGTAAATGAATGCATCAACTGGTTCCTTGAATATTGGATTGATGAACTAGAAGGGGTCTTCAAAATTTTTATTGTATTCCTTCAAGTCATGAAGCCCTTTACAGCTCTTAAGCAACCTGTCATCATTGCAAGAAATATTTTTTTTTTTGAAAATTCAGTGGCTCATTAGTTGCTTCATTCCTTGAGTTTGAGCAATATTTTCAACTCTTGCTTCTTTGAGCAATATATTGACTGCCCGTTTGGGAACTTGGCTTTCTGAATGGCTTTTATGAGGTGAAAAAAATTAATTTGTTTGGAATGATTTTTTTTATTGAATAGATAGTTGTGGGGGAGAAAGTGATTGATTGATGTGCATAATAATGTGACATTTTACTAATGGGATTGAATTTGTTGGCTTTTTGTTTTTTGTTTTTTACCCAAAAAGCTTTCTTGCCAAACAGGGCCTGAATTGAATCAATTTTTTTTTTTTGGATTCATTCAACGGATTCCATTTTTCGAAGATCTTCTTTTTATGGCATTTTGAATCTTGATTGGTTCCATTGCATGAACTAGGCTGGAGGTTCTAATTCCAGTTTTTATGAATCAAATTCAATTGTACTAAAAACAGAATAAAAGTAGATTGGAGGGATAAAATGGTTGTTTGGAGGAAGCCAAGGTCTCTAGTCCACTATTAGAAAGGTATAAATAATTCTCTTGTGTTTGCACAGACTGTGTACTGAAATAATTTCCTCCCAAATTAAGCCATATGACATCTACAAGGTTACAATAAATAGGAAAAGCCTAAAAGATAATTTTTTATTCAAATTCTATTCTCTACCAAAAATCTGAACAACTCCGATCCTAACAACCCGCCTCCCATGAGAAACATTTTATTTATGTATCTTTAACCATAATAGCTAGGGATGGACAAACATTGGGCTGGGTTGGACCGACATTATATAGTAAAAGTATGTGTGTCATCCCAAGCATGGCCCAGCCCGACATTTAGCCTAACCTAGTCATCCCGAGCCTAACCTAGAATGTCTAAATCCCAAGCCTGCCCACTTAACCCAATAAATATGAACTATTAATTATTTTTTTTTTTTCTCTCTTGAATGACTATTAAATTATTTAAACTCTTTTAATAACCATTTTGAATTATGGTATTAATAAAATTTAATTATAAAATGAATATAATCTTTAAAAAGTGCTTTAATTTAAATTATAGAAAGCATATATATATATGTATGTATTTTCTTTATCTTTTAATTTTTATTTATTTATTTTGTAACTAAATAATATAAAATTTTAAATTAATAATTTTTAAATAGGCGGCCCAGGCTGGGCTAAAACTCTTTATCCCAAGCCTAGCTTGAAAATTAAATGGGTTCAGAAATTTTGCCTAGCCCGGCCCTATGGGCTAAATATTTTTCGTAAGCCTTACAAATATTGGGCGAGGCTGGGCGGGTTGGGTAAGCCATTGGGCCGATGGGCCCCCCCAATCTATACTATATATTAAGCAAAATGGGGTTTTTAACCCCAAGCCTTGTGGGAGCTCCAATTTTCCAATCTAATTTTTCTAATTTTTTGATTTAAAAAAAAAAAACCCTTAGCATTTATTAACTTCTTCCAACCCCCAAGTCTTACCCTCATAATAACACTTTAATGCATTAAAAACAAGCATAATTTTTTTTTTTGAAATCCAACACATGAATTCCTTGAAAAGTCCCAACACATACGATTATTATCCCTCATAATAATACTTTAATGCATTAAGAACAAGTATAAAAAAAATTTCTTGAAAAGCCCAACACATATGATTATTATCAAAATATTAAATTTTAATATAATATAATAAAAAAAGAAGACATTTAATTCCTTGAAAAGCCCAACACATATGATTATTATCAAAATATTAAATTTTAATATAATATAAAAAAGGAAAAAAAGAAGACATTTAAAAAAAAAAAAAACATTTAAAAATTGCAATTCACATATATAGATAATTGTAAATATATTAAGAAAAAGGGGGTTTCTAAACCCCAAGCCTTGGGGGAGCTCCAATCTCTCAATCTTAATTTTCTAAATTTTTGATTTAAAAAAAAAAAAATCTCAGCATTTATTGATTTGGTCAAAATCTCCTGATCAGCATTTATTAATTTTTTCCAATCCACATGCCTGCATTTATTGATTTGGTCAAAATTCTTGATTAGCATTTAAAATCCCCTTATACAAATAATTATAGATACAGCCAGTGCATAGTTATTGCAGTAGCCTTTCTAATTTCTCCTGTATACTATGGTTAGTGATAAGATTGTTAAATTATTTTTATAAAAAATCTTAGAAAACATAATATATATATTAAAAAAAAATTAAAACAAATATAAATATCTACAATTGTTCCGTGCATAGCACGGGTGATACGCTAGTAATAACTATGCAAATACATATTGGATCCCTATGTTACATGGACTCTTCAAAATAAATCAAATACCTGTGATGGACACTCGACATTCGGACAAAGGTGTGGGATATGCGTCCAATACTTTCCATTGGACACTTCTCATATATTTGTATTTAAAACTATCTTATATGTATCATTTGTTGCGTAATTGCTATAAACATCTTTTTGACGTTGTATGGTACATATAGTACAATTTTATCTCACATAATAGATTAAAAATATAAAAAATATGACTTTTTTGCTAAGTTTGCATATCCTTAAATTTAAGATCTGATGAGTCCAATCTCTAGATACGCACTGCATCCAACACCAGTACCCCAGTCCATGGATCCTAATAGTTTCATTTAATTTAAAATGCCCCATAATTACTCGCACAATTCATCTTCCATAATTTGTTTTGCACTCTATACATAATTACTGAATTTTTCATCTTCCATTATTTGTGTTGTCCCAAAAATTACTTTAATTTGAAGTTAAGATACCAACATATATGATGCTTGGGGATGAGATGCATTATGTTTCTATTTAGTTTCCTTGTCTAATTTGAGAAAAAAACACATTTTTTTGGATTCTGAAGGGATCTTAACAACCCTATACTCATATATAGGGGCTTGCAATGGTAGATCTTACGCTTGATTTGCTTTGTTCAAATCAAATCTATATTACTTGGACTCAGGTGGGGTGTTATGTGAGGTTATTGTCTTAATCCCCGATTCATTTAATTCCCGTGTCCAAGGACATTAGGACACAACTAGATTTCATATTTCCTAATTACTTTTTTAATTATTATTATTATTCTTATTATTAAATCTGAGCTTTTTGGATAGTTCCATGGTAAATTTGACTATTTAGGCATATTATTGGGTCCATATCCAACTAAGCATGTTAGACACATATTATCTCATACCCTTACTCAAGTGTCACTTGTTCAACATAATGCTTCTCTAGTGTAGAAGTGCCTTCGTTACGTAGGTTCAAATAATATAATCATAAATCGATTGAGGCATTGGCAATTAACAATTCTTTTATCTGCTTTATTATCCCCTCAAAGGGAAGTCTTAGTGCATGAGGCTCCCGGCACTGTGAGGTTTAGGGAGGGTCAACTACTAAGTTATGCACTGGGAGCAGAGGGAATGAATGTAAGTCTAACCTACTATCATGATTATCCTTTGCTTGTTATCTCCTTATCTTCCTGTTTATAAGCCACGACTCCCTTAGACATTTCCAATTTCCAGGTATGATTATCCAATAAATTTTGGAACAAATTTCATGGTCCAGAAGCTGTCTCTTGAAGGTTAAGTTCCGAAGGATCATCCATTTAGATTCTCATCAAAATTTATGTGTCGTTGGAAAATTTTATTCCCATCCGAGGTGTCCTTGAGCCTTTAGTTATTTTTGTATTTAACCCCAATTTTGAGCTTATACTTTAATTTGGGTATATACCTTTAGACACATGGGTTCTCTTGGTAGGCTTCTCCTCCTGATTCTTGAACTCCTTTTATTTGACCCTGTACTTGCACACTTTGGCAAGTATGGACTCTGTTTTCCCTCTTTTTTCTAATTGTAGAAATGTAGACTGCTCTGCTCTGCCATGAAGCAAGAAAAGAAAATGGTATCATCTGCGAATTAAAGATGTGTCACTGCAATGCTGTTTCCCCCAACCTGTTAATTCTTTTAATTTAACTTTCCTGGTTAAGGTCCCTCCTAAGCTTCAAACCTTCTCTTCTGTTCTTGTTGTTATAGCATTTTTATTTATTCTATCTTAGAAGGTGTTCACTAAAGGTAACAAAATGTATGGAAATAAATTCTTTCCCTTTTTTTCTTGATTGGCACTGGAGTGTTTGGATTAAAGCCCGACTAATTCCTAAGGGTGCACAGGTCCTCGGCAAAGAGTTTCCCACAAGTGCACCACAGTTAAATTTTTTCCCTTTTCCTTGGAAGGTAAAAATTCATTTCTATATGGTTGAAACAATAACACAATTAGAAGAGAATTGTGGAGATCCAAGCATCCAACTCATGTTGAAGTTGGCAATGTGATTTTCTCCAAAGTGAAATATGTGAGCGTAACAATTCACCAGTTCAAAGAAAGTTTCTCTGTTGTGCACAATTATCATCAGGTTGTGAAGGTGCTTCTTGTTTCAAATTATTGGTAGGGGACCAATTGTACTTTGTGCAGATGTTGATCACGTATGGCTTGGAATTTCATCAATCCAATTGTCACAAAATGAGATAGCCACAACCAAACACAAGCCAAATTATGAGGCTGAGAGTATTAAAGTCAGCATTGAATGGTCAACTGTACTTGCATTATTTTATCAGTAATTAGTATCATGATGAATTTTAGTATCATAATGAATTAGTATCACAAGTATCATGAATTAGTATCGTTAGTATCATGATGAATTAGTATCAGTAAATTTTTTATCAGTAATTAGTATCATGGTCAACTGTACTTTCTAATGATGAATTTTTACTCAAATGGATATCTTAGGATGCCCTTTGTTTTTTAGCTAGAACTTCATATTAATGGGTGTTTTTCTTTCCCCTTTTTGTTATGTAGAATGGACTTTGTATGAGCAGGTTGCTATCGCAGCTATGGATTGCCAATGCCTTGATGTTGCAAAGGTAGAGATTTTTCTTTCTTTTATTCAGTTCTGGAATTGCTTTCCAACTCATTTGTATCTATTGAACATTTGATTACTCTGGAACCTGGCACACATTCATTTAAAATTCTTTGCCTTTAAGTTCTAATATAATGTTAGAATATGGAGATCTTGATAGACTGCTTAATTGGCCTTTCTAAAGGTTGAATAATTTTTTCGATAGTGAGTTCCATGCTGAACTGTTACTTGCTACGTGATATATCAGTAGCTTTAAGCAGTCTTTAAGTCTATTTCAGACCAGTCCTTATCTAAAGAGGGAATAAAATTTGAGATCCGTAAATCATTGGATTACCATCACCTGCTTAAAGGAGCTCAAGCGTTCTCTGTGAACTACCTATTCAACTGCTAAAAATACTAACTTATAGAATTTGGTGCATCATTCGTTCTGAAGTGCGGAAGCCCCTCTTTGAGTATAAAATTTCCTCACATTTGTCTAGTTGAAAGGATAAGCCCTTAGGCGTGACAATGTAGTAATGGTTTCTTCTAAAATTGTTTTGATTCATTGATGATTTTTGAAGTCTTGAGAGTTTGAGAGTGACCTTAAAAATTTGGAGGCGAAGGGAATGAAAACATCTATAAGGAGGGGAGGAGGCAATGGAAGTTGTAACCACTCCTCTCTCCCATCAAAAGTTTTATCATGTGCTCCCCACACAATCCACATCAATGCCAGGCACCAAACACCAAGCCTTTCCTCATTTTTTCTACTTGCCCTGCTCTCCACCATGTTCCAAGGGAAAGCCCACTTCAAACCAAACATAATGAAGGATTAAAGACCACAAATCTTATGCTACCTCACAGTGAATAACATGAGACTTCCCATCGTGTGCACACACAACACCAGCTAACATGGATCTACTTACTCCTAGTCAAGTTGTCAATGGTCAAAATCTTTCTATACACTGTTGTCCACACAAAAAAAGACGACTTTAGAAGGAGCCTTGGTCCCTCAAACCTTTTCCAAGGAAAACGTACCCACCTTTGACACACTATAACTTAACTTCAAAATGTTTGTAATTTGACCTCATCCATCTAATTTCATCCTTGACATCACCAAAGCAAGGAATAGCATAAAGATGCCCAAGAATATCCAACACCTCCCCCAATCTCTCAATTATTTAGGTCTCTAACTCTCTGCCAAGGTCAATATCCCAAAATACATAGCTGCCATATACCTTGATATATTCACGATACATGCCGTACTATTTGTCACAATGTGAACAATATGAGGAATGCTGTAGAAATACCCAATAAGTCACTTCCAACATATTTTTTGCCATGCCATTAATGATTTTAGAACCTTGCATGGTTAGTATTCCCCACCTGTTGTGGATGCCTTTCCACAGCCCTAGACCATTAGACATAGTAAACTTCTCTGATGCCGGCCTCCCACATGCATCCATATTTGCAGTCCACTTGTATCTCTTCCTCTTGCAAGCAAACATCCACAACCACTTTCCCAACAAAGCTTGGTTGAAGATGTTAGCCTTGGAATCCAAACCTCCTCTTAACAGAGTGCACACAATATCTGAATCCACTTGATGGCATTTGAACTCATCCCTTACCCCACCCTAATGGAAATCGTGTTGATTTGCCGAGCCTGTGATAGTGAGCAACATGAGCTAGGTAGGGAAGTTGGACAAGGTGCTTTTAATCAAGGTTAATCTCCCACCTTTGGACAAATAATGTTTCTTCCATTTCCCTAATTGCCTATGAAATCTCTTAATAACCAAATCCCAAATACCCTTCCTCTTGAGAAGAACCAAGTATGAAAAAGGCAAAGACTCCACTTTTCATCCAAGGATATCAACTTAGTCCCCCACGTTTGGCACATCAACAATATGAATAAGGTCCGATTTCTCCAAATTTACTTCATGCTTCCAGCTTCGAAACCACCTCAAAACACAAAAGCACATAACGAAGATATCCAATTGTTGCTCCTATGCCTCCTAAAACATATAAGTATCATCAATATGAAGTAAATGGGATATCAGTAATAAAAATCCATCAATGCACCTAATTTTGTTCCAATGCCCAATAATTGCGTTCTCAATCGTTCTGTTAAACACCTCCATAATCAAGATGAACAACCAAGGATACAAGGGTACCCTAATGCTAGCCCCTTGATGTTTGGAAAAAGCTAATCGGGGATCCACTAGCCAATACTGAGAGCTTGACAAAAGAATACACAATTGGATTCAACCCCTCCATTTTTGCTCGAATCCCATTCTCTCCTAAGCATTACATTATGGGTTTCCAATTACATGGTTGGTTGTAGGCTTTCTCAATATCCAACTTACTAATAATCAATTTTCAATGGTTGATGCATGGAACGAAGATCATGGGTATACCGAGAGAGGAAACCCATTTGAAGATATATCACCTCCAAGAACCATGATGAACGTTGTTTACCGGAGACTTGGTTCACATATCCCAAGGAAGAAATCACAACCAGGGGTATATTCGCCTCTATTTTAGGTGGCCTTCTCACTAAAAACTAGCAAGAGCTAGCTTGCATTGAGGATTGAATGAAATTCAACTGTTAGAAATGGTTGAATTTGCCAACATTGTTTGCCTTTCGAATCAAACTAAGTCCTAGGGGCTTTATAGCTACTTTCATTCTAAACTAGACGAGTCAAGAGAAGAGACTCAAATACTGAGGCTCTGACCATGGAGCTAGGTGTTTTGGTGGTTGTTAACAATCCCTCTATTGACAAAGAAGATCTTTGAGATTGTGAAGGTGATTGTTCTTGTGGTTAACTTTGGAACCCTTGAATGTGTGGGGCCACCACCTTGAGGGATTGGGATGCGAATCGCAGCAGAGGCACATCATGATGAAGAGGAGTTTAGAACTCAAGATAGGTAATGTTTGGAATATGCCAAGTAGAGTGTTGATTGATGCTGAAGCTTGGCCGAGCTTGGAAAGCATCCCTTGAAAATTTTAGTAGTGGGTCTCACATGCTACGAAGTGAGATCGGAGGAAAATGCATGTGAACAAAAAAGAGATGAGACAAGGTTGTTTGCCATATCAAGGGGGAGGAATTTGAGGGCGATATTCAGTTTTCATTTTCTTTCCAGTAAAATTTAATGAATCTTAGGAGTTAACTGCAGGGCATGTACACAAATCAACCCTGAGCTCGCGAGTCTCTTGAGTACAATAAATTAGCCTGAGCAAGAATTTTGGCGCTTGGCTTGAGCTTGGAAATTCTCCTTTCTTTTTGTGTTTTTTATTCTTTCCTTTCTCTTGTTACTGAGCCAAATGAAAATCTGATACATGATTCAGCTTAGTTTTTAGGCAATGCTCATAATTGCTTACTGTTTTCCTCTACTTGGTTTTTACATTGAAATTTATGTTGTCAGTGAACAGAGTAGGCCGTGGTGCTTTCTCCTATACGTAAATGGTGGAACCTTGTTAATAGAAATTCAGTTGTCTATCCTGCATCTTTTTCCGCAAGTTATAGCTTCTTCATCTGTCCTATTGACTTTTAATTGAGATATCACAATAGACATGCTATTTATATGTAGGTAAAATAGTTCTTTTGATAAATACTTTTTTTTCATTCCCAAAACCATTTCATTAACACATGCTTATAGATTAACTGCCTATTCATCAGATCATGTCAGATCGGTGCTTAGGACTCTTAGGAGTTCATATTTATTGGGCTAAAACTTGTTAGGTATGGGGGAACATTACTCCAATTTAGAACAGTATCCATTACTTTTCATATGTTGCAGTAGACACTATCAATTGCTGGACTCTGTTCTGGATATAATTGTCTTTGTGTTGGTATTATCTTGTGAACATGAAATGGTGGTTAGTTTCTTTTATTCTCCTGCTGGGGAGGGAGGAAGTGGTCCCTTCTCTTTTCACTATTTAGGTCTCACTGGGTTTTGGTTAGATGGGTGGTCGAAATTTGAATAGTTGGAGAAGAGGGTATGGAGTTATAGGTAGATCAGTGTGGGAGGTCTCATTAGAAGGGGAGTATACACAATGGGGAAGTTGAAGCATTTGGATGTTCTTCTTGTAATTTTTTTTGGGCTGTAAGGATGATGCTTTATCTTTGTGGATTATTTATTTTAGTTTTGTTACATTTTCACATAATGAGAGCAAGTGGATGTATGGTTTTCTTGCTCACTTTGACACATTGTGTATACATATGTTGTGGCCCCTTGGAAGTCCTGGTGATTTTTCTTATTTGTCAAATAATTACCTTTCAAATAAAAGCAAATGCATGTAGCTTCTTTCATCATTCCTTGAACTAGGATTGCATCTATGAATGCATATTTGGACTGGCAGTTATATTTGGTATTCAATCAGTTGAACATGAAGTTGATGCAATTTATACCATGAATTCATATGCAGGACTGCATAAAGGTTTTACAAAAGAAATTCCCTGAGAGCAAGAGGGTTGGTGAGTCCAACTAACTTATTGCTATATAATGGCATCAGAATTTATTTATTTATTATTATTATTATCATTTTGGAGGTAGCCTTTGCATGCTTACTTATGTTGGTCAGTTTTGAGTAGGGTTGTAAACGAGGCGAGCCAAGGCCAGCTTTAGTATGCTTGGGTTTGTTTATTAAGATTTTAACGAGAATGAGTTCAAGCTCGAGCTCAATAAAAATTTCACGAACCAAGCTCGAGCCAAGTTGGCTTAGGCTTGACTCAAGCTTGAGTCTGTTTACGAGCCTTAACGAGCCAAAAAATTTATGACAAATTACACTAACAGTCTCTATAGTTTGGACTTTGTGTCACCTTGGTCCTTGACTTTTCAATTGTGACACATTTGACCCTGATTTTTAAATTTTGTTTAAAATAAGGATAATTGAAAATACCATTGCTCAATTTCAAGGGTAAAAATTAAAATAATCAATTTGATAAAATATAAACGAATTTGACAAAAATAAATTAAAACAAAATATTTTTAAATTTTTGAATTTTTAAAAATTATTTCTACCCACCAAAAATAAAATTATATAAAATTGATAAATCTTTTACTCATTTATTTATTTATTTATTTTTACCAAATTAATTTTTATTATGTGTTTGGATGATGATCATGTAATGGGTGGTTGTTAGGCTTTTAATGTGTAATCGATATATTTAATATATGAAATGTTTTTAATTTTGGATTTTTTGATTTAATGGATTGGTTTAATAATAATATCAAAGTTGTCGCCATATTTGACTTTTGGAAAAATAGAAACTAATTTAATAAAAATAAAAATAACCCCCCATTGCATGATCATCATCCAAGCATATAATAAAAATTAATTTGGTAAAAAAAATAAAAATAAATAAATGTGTAAAAAATTTATCAATTTTACATAATTTTATTTTTGGTGAGTAGAAATAATTTTTAAAAATTCAAAAATATCTTTTTGACATTTATTTTTGTCAAATTAGTTTATATTTTATCAAATTGACGATTTTGTCCTTGAAATTGATCAATGGTATCTTCACTTGTTCTTATTTGGAACAAGAATCAAGATTCAAGGTCAAATGTATTACAATTAAAAAGTTAAGGACCAAAATGACACAAACCTTAAACTATAGGGACTGTTAGTGTAATTCGCCCAAAAATTTATAAATACATACTTACATATGAAACTAAAGTTACAACTAAAACTTTAATTATACAATTATATATAGAATATATATAAACATACTAAAAAACAGACAATATTTTACCAAAATAATAATATCTACCACCACTATTATATAAATGTACTATTTATAGTTAACTATTATTTATATTTATATTTTTTAAATATATAAATAACATGTTTTTCTTTTTTTCTATACATATTTTTACATTATTTAATATATAAATAGTAAATGTTAAACGAGACAGCTAATGAGCCGAGTTTTAGTATGTTTGAGCTTGTTTATTAAAAATTTAACGAGCTTGAGCTGGAACTCAAGCGCAAAAAAAATTTAACGAATCGAATGAGTTGTTACCAAGCTGAGCTCAAGCCTGTTCACGAATGGTTTTGTTCATTTGCAGCCCTAGTTTTGAGTGACATGACTTAAATTCATAGCCCGTATTTTATGTCAAAATATCCCAGCCAGTGAAATATCTCAGAAAAACAATACGCTCCATACTGATATCATTTTCATTATTCTGGGTGTCTCTTCTGCCTGCACTCATGCTAGCGACAGTGGCATTGCTGCAAAATGGTGGTATTTGCTAAATAAATGCCTGGAATGAGACCACTTTGCCCCAAAAGGTGGTCAACAAATATAAGTTGCGTCAATATGTGGTCACACGCATAAACGCCATGCCATGAGTGGATGAGGACTATATATATGATTTGAGATCTTGAATTTTGAGGCCATAGAAATAAATGGGATGAGAATTAAAGTGGTTAATGGTTATGTTATAAAATGACATTTTAGTGATTCATATAAGATATTTATTAGGTTAGGGCTCTTTGAACTTTAGACTTAATTTATTTTGTTTTTTCCCCCCCTATTCTTTTCATAAGTAGTGTATGTAAGTATTAATTAAAAACTTAAAAAGTCACCAATTGAGGTGCAACCCATGTTCATGTAGCACATACCATGAAGCCTGTACGTCTCTAAGAAGGAACAACTAGAAAACTCAAAGCATCATCAAGGGAGAGATTAATAGGCCTTGTCATCCAATGGAATCAGATCTGGAAAATGTCCCTAATTCCTTCAATTAAGTGTCAAGTTCTCTCCCTAGATATGTGCATTGCGCAGAACAGAGTAACACTCTTCACCTCCTTGTAATTTATGTGTAATTTCAGTTTTTTGAGTTCAAATGCATAATGCAAAACGTTCCATGGTAAGTTTTTTCAGATATACTTGAAAGCTTTGGTTTTGCGTTGGAAAATAAGTCAATTCATTGTGTCTTTTATATATTTTTTATACACTTTAATAACTATGGTCAAAGTGGAGGATCAGCAAGTTGTGCATCGTTTTGGGAAGTCATGGTGGCTTCCAATGTGGCGCAAGATCACTGGAGAAGGGCTGGGTGAGAGCAGAAGGGCAGTAGAGGACTTAGGTCTGGTGAACAATAGTTAATACCTGGTGGAGGGATCTCTCTTCTTATTAAATAGGGGAGTAGGCCTTCTATTTAAAGAAGGGTTGGTCATGCCAGCATGCATTGATAATTTTTTTTAGATATACTTGGAGGCTTTGGATGCTCAATATTGGGTCTAGCGAACGTCGGACAATAGTTATTGCATGGGTGAAGTGATCTTTTTCTTCTTATATTGCACGAGGACCAGAGGAGGTCTTTTGTCTATAGAAGAGTCGGTCCAGAGGGGCAGTCAAATGGAGCCTATTCGTGTGCCCTGAGTAGACTAGGGGATAGGTGGCTGCCAACTTTTGGCCTACAATGAGATGCGGAGGTATTAGGTGCTGGAGTGCTCATAGATGCTGCAATGGCTAACTGATGTACGACTCTGCATCTTTCGCTCTTTGTGGCTTAGAGATGTCTTCATATGGTGAATCCTCTCTCCAAGATTGGTCGAGGAGTTGGTCCCTTGAGAGACGATCGGAAGTGTAGATGAGTCAGATACTAGCGACTTTAGACAAATTATTGGCTCACTTTTTAGGGGATATTTTAGGAATTCTGCAAAGGGATTGTGAGGATCAAATGAAAAATCTTGATCAAGAAGTTCCCAAGCATGAGAAATGTGATGTGTATTTGACAGAAAATTTAGAAGGTGTTGAAGACCAAGCAGTCGTAATTGAAGGGCGATCACATCCTACACCAAAAAGGGTTTTACCAAAAGAAGAGCTTCCTATTGACCTACGAAGAAACCAATGCTTTGATCAAGTTAGACAAAGTTGATTTTATTGGTGTTGAGGATTTTCTTTGTGTGTTCAATCCAGGTCTGGTGGACATCGTCAACAGCTTGAAAACTAAGATTAATCGGATTTTGAAGAAAATAAAGAAGTTAGCATAATCAAAATATTTGACTCACTGGCGTGGATGAGTTCGATATTTAAAAGGGAACTTGAGGTTGAGTTTTTTTTCTCAGTCGGGGAGAATGATGTGGAACATGGAGTTCAATATTCATGCATGCGTGCAACGACTTTGGCATGGAGGCCTTATTTACAATTTTATAATTTTATGTCTTTAATATTTATATTTATTTTTTAATTATAGTTTAATTAGGAGTCTTATTAATATTTGGTTTTCTATTTTATTGGAGATTTTAGTTTACTTTTTCTATTAGGGTTATTAGCTTATAGGTGAGAATGTTTGGCATGGTATTATTCAGAATTGATTAATAAGATTGTGAGCATTTAAGGTCGTGGCCTCTGTGTGTGCTCAGGTTCACCCCATAAACCATGACCAAGGTACTAACCCTAGGTCTTTCTTTGAGCACAAGTTACTATGAGAGTCTTGTAGGTGCCTCATGAGGTCTTATAAGTTGAGGAGGATAAGTTACTCGACTAGAGAGCCACTTTTCCGAGTCCAAGGAAACCCTACTTAGGTCATAGCATAGGGTGGGGCATGCTTGGCCAAAGAATGGGTGTGTTTGGGCTTTTAGTTGGACATGTGGCTACACCTCATTGCTCCATGTGGTGTTCTAAGGCAGTTGCCTTGTGTTGGTGAGGGCTAGCATTGTAATGATGTGGATAGGCTACATGGACAAGGGATGCACGTACCTATAATAATGATCTAAGGCCTCGTTTGGCAAGTGACTTTTTTAGCCAAAAAGTTAAAAAGTTACTAACAAACCAAAAAGCCAACAACTTATACCAAAAAGTCAAAGATTCTCTTTTCTCTCTACTTTTTGCACATTTTTTCGTAAAAAGCCAAAAGGTCATTTCAAACATACTAGTTTTTTTTAGCTCATATTTTAGCCAAATAGCTAAAAAGTTATTAAATTAGCCTGTTCCCAAACGAGGCCTAAAATGGGGTGATCCACAATCACCAAGTTGTCTACAATGAAATATAATAGATATATTGCAGTTTTTTTTCCTGTGTAGCCTATGAGGCTATGACTCATTTACTTAATTCCTTAAATTATTTTACTCTGGATTTTCTGCAAGACAGAGCAGAATCATTCAAATCCACAGCACAACCAGTTCTCTCCTTTGGAAATTTGGACAGAATATCCTATCCTCGTGACAATTGTATCCATCGTACCAAAAGTTTGTTGATTTGTTCTTTTTGTGGTACAACCTTGCATCTTGTTGGTTGTTTCTACCTCATCAGTTAAGAAATTATAGGTGGTCATTGCATCAATTGTATGAATTGGAAGATAGCTTACAGGACTTAACTGAGAAAGTACTAGGTTTGTGGTCAGTAATTCAGGACATAGTACTTTCTCGGTTAAGTCCTATAGTACTGTGCCCATTTTTTTTGGGGTAAATCTATAAGGCTACTATATGTATATTCTTGTATATATACATCAATATATATATATATATATAGAGAGAGAGAGAGAGAGAGAGAGAGAGATGGTTTTCAAAATCCTTTAAAGCTATATGTGACTTGTCGTTGTGGTGAAGTTTGTCACTCAATCACAGGATTTATCAGTTGATAGTGGACTGATCCCCCTGATAAGGACATATTGTTGCCTATTGGATCAATACAGGTAGTTTTGATTTGAACTATACATCAACTACTAGTTAGATTGATGATGCAGAATATAAGAAGCTCAAGGAAGGCTAATTTTTTTTTAAAAAAAGATAGTATTTGGACATTGGGTTGATTTCATAGAGAAACTGATAGAAATCTTCTATAATTATGTTTCTAGTATTATTAGTCTTATTTTATAATTATATTTATGTTTTTTAAGATTTTAAGTTTAGGGGTATTTTGGTAACAACAATGCTAGAGACCCACATTTTGCACCCACGTATGCATCCATAATGATGTGGCAAGGGCAGTGGATCCCATATCATTGAGTGTTAAACTAATAAAAATTGACATTTGTCAGATTATATCATTGTGGGTTGAATTGTGGAAAGATTTATGTGGGTCTCAAACATTTTCTATTTTGGTAATTTGCAGAATTTCCGAATATGGGTTGTGTGGGTCGCCCATGGGTTGTCTTGTAAGTCAAGTTATTTAGTTAGTCTTTGTTTTTGTTTCTTGTTTAGTCTTAAATTAGTTTTAGAAGTCAAAGATATTTTAGTAGTTTACTTTTTTTGTTATAGTTAGTTTAGGAAGTCTCCTAATTCTATATAAAGCCATGTAATGCTTATATTTTAATAAAGTTGATATTTTAGAGAATTTTGAGAGCTTTGAAGCCTCTTTGGGTTTGTGTGCCCTAATCCTAGGTGTGATGCCTTCGAAATTTAGGCATGATGCCTAGACCTAACCCTCTAAAAGGGCACTTTTCAACCTCAAAACTCCTTCCAATCACTCTCAAATCAACCCTAATCCCTTCCCTTACCTATTAGCCTTCAATTTAACCCTTTAAACCCTAAATTACTCTCTCTGTTTTCAAAATTCAGCACTGTCCTGCATCAATTGATATATTTGCTTATAGAATTGCTGTATATATTATTTATTTATTTTTTTGAACATCAACAAAATTTTATTAAGAAAGAAAAGTGAAAGAGGACAAGAAGTTCTCATACAAAGAAGGAGAAAAAACAAAACAAAAGCACAAAACTCTTAGCACTAGGGACGGCAAACAATAGCCTAATCCCTAGAGATCAAGAACAAAAGGTACTACTTTAAAAGGAGGGGATACAGATGCCCAAAACGAAACCAAATATCCCACCCTATGCCACAAAGCCTCTACACTTGATTCCTTGCTATGAAAAAGTCTTGCATTTCTCTCCAACCATTTAGTCCAGAAAATAACAAAAACAATGCATGACCATAGTGTTTTGGCTCTTTTGGTGGTCCCAAACCCTTTGAACCTAACAAGAAGCATATGAATGCAGTCCCGCGGAGCAACCCACTGATCATTACATAAGTTGAAAAGTCGCTACCATAATTCAAAAGCCACTAGGCAATGAAGGAATAGATGATTTGCTACCTCTGAATTCCTCTTGCACATTGCACACCATTGAGGGCAAAGATTAGGTTTGCTTTGGAAAACATCGTTAGTCGTGACACCCTTATGAGCTAAAGACCACATGAAGAACTTCACTTTATGAGGGACACCTGCTTTCCAAATTTTCTTATGAATAGAAAACAAAGGAACAGAGGGATTATCAATAAGCTTATCAAAAAAGGATTTAGAGGAAAAGATCCCTGAAGGTACAGGATTCCAGACCCTAATGTTACTGAGAGGAAGAAAGAGAGACCCCATCAAGCAATACAAACAAAGATGCCAACTCAATGGCCTCCTTATCATTTAAGTTTCTAAGGAAATCAAAATTCCAAGAGATGGGTGCCATAAAAGAGCATGCCACCGACGCTATTGAAACGTTCTGAGACCGAACCAACCGAAAAAGAAGACGAAAAGCTCTATCAAACGAGCTCTCTCCTAACCACACATCCTCCCAAAACGGATGCTCTCCCAATTTCCCACTCTCAATGAAAGGAAATTAGACACAATTGGATACAAGCAAGAAATGGACTTCCACGGTGAACGGCAATTACCTCTATTAACCACATTAGAATTTCTACCATTGGGTTGAACTCCATACTTGCTTTTAACAATTAAACACCATAGCGATTCACTTCCAACAGGAAACCTCCACTACCACTTGCCCAATAGAGCAATATTCCTAGCAATGATATTCTCTATAGCTAGGGCCCCTTTATCCCTAGGGAGAGAAACTGTCTCCCACTTAACCAAATGGACCCGTTTATCCTCTTCACACCCTTTCCAAAGAAAATCTTATCAATTTCTCAGTTTTCCTTATTATGCTAACTGGAATTTTGAGAAGGGATAAGAAATAAATAGGAACAGAGCCTAATACAGATTGTACTAAAGTATACTTCCCCTCCCTAGACAACAAAGCTCGCTTCTATCCCTCTAATCTTTTACCAATTTTGACAAGAACATGCTCCCAAAATGACACCAATCTAGGATCTCCCCCCAATGGAAGCTGCAATTATTTGAGAGGAAATGATTCAATGGAACATCCCAACATATCCGCCACCCTTTGCAATTAGCCATCTCCCAGATTAATGCCCGTAACACTACTCTTGCTAAGATTGACCTTGAGTCTTGACACAATTTCAAAAATTCTTAGAATCTTTAGCAAACTACCCACTTTACTTTCTGCCTTTGATGAGAAAAATATAATATTATTTGTGAATTGTAAATGAGTGGCTCTAATCCTATTCCTCCCCACCACAAAACCCTCAAATACTTGTTCAAGACTCTTAAAAGATCTTTCCTCTTAAGATTGTAAATGCGGTTGACATAATAGTTCTTTATCCTAAACTAATTTTGTTCCATTTGAGGTGACAAAATGGTGTGGCAGCCTAGATTAGAAAATGCCTAAGGGTCCATTTGGTTTAGTTTTATAATCATGATTTGAGTGTGGAGTTGTGATTTAAGTATGGAGTTGTGAGTTAAGTTTTGAAAAGAAAAAAATTATTTGGTTATGAGTTTTGAAAAAAGTTGAGTTTTTGAATTTTGAATTTTGAAAAGAGTTTTAAGTTGTATTTTGAAATTTTTTGGTTTTTTTTTTTTTTTTTTTTTTTTTTTTAAATATTCAAAAATGTTTAAGAAAATTTTATTTTTTTATTTTAAATATATAATTTTTATTTTAAATATTTTATTTTATTTTAAATATTTTTATTTTTTTAATATATTAAACTCAAAACACAACTCCACATTTAAATCATAACCAAACACATAATTCAAAATCAATTCAAAAACTATTTTCAAAACTCAAAACCAAACACATAACTCAAAATTCAATTCAAAAACTCTTTTCAAAATTCCATAAAAAAAAATTCAATTTTTTTTTTTATTTTGTTCTTTAAAATTATTTTTTTATTTTATATTTTTTTGACAAAAATATTTTTTTCAAAAAATATTTTGTTTAATTTTATTTTTTTGAAAAATAATTTTTGTTATTTTTTAAGTATTGGCCAAATAATTTGTTATGATTTAGATATATATGGCAATCCAATTTTTTTTTTTCAAATTTAAAAAAAAAAAATATTTAAAAAATGTAATTTTTTTAAAATATTAAAAAAATTAAAACATTTAAAAATATATTTATAAAATAAAATAAAATATTTAAAATAAAAAATAAAAAAATATTTAAAATAAATTTTAAATTTTTTTTAAATATTTTTAAAAAATACAGCGCACAAATGTATGAAATATATTTTAAAATTTTTAAATATTTTTAAAAAATACAGCTCGCAAATGTATGAAATATAGTGCACATTAAAATAAATAAATAAATATTTACAATATAAAATATTTACCCTAAAAAAATAAAATTAAGAAAAATTTAAATATTTAAAAAATAAATTCAAAAAATTTCAAAATACAACTCAAAACTCTTTTCAAAACTCATAACCAAATAAATTTTCTTTTTTCAAAACTTAACTAAAAACTCATAACTCAAAACACAACTTTACATTCAAATCATGATTCTAAAAATAATTTTAAAAAACAAAATAAAAAAATATTTTTTTGAAGAATTTTTGCTAAAAATAGAGTTTTAAAAAGAGTTTGGTTATGAGTTTTGAATGAGTTTTGAGTTGTGTGTTTGGTTGAGTTTTGAAAATAGTTTTTGAATTGAGTTTTGAGTTGTGTGTTTGGTTATGAATTTTGAAATTTTTTGATTAGAATCACAATTTGAAAACAAAACCAACTGCAATCTAATTTTTTTTGAATTGTCATGGTTTATAGTCCTGGCTTGGCATAATTACAGGTCAGTTAGAAGCAATGCTGCTTGAAGCTAAGGGATTGTGGGCGGAGGCAGAAAAAGCTTACTCAAGCCTTTTGGAGGATAATCCACTAGATCAAGTAAGTTCCTATACAGGTTCTTCATGAACTGAAATTCATTTTTAATTGAATGGTTCAACTTCTTCCTTTGCAAGAAAAGGGTTGCTGTCCTTACTAGTGGAGATAGAAAAACTAACCTATATCTTACATGTCAACTCTTTTTCATTATTCTAATTCAGGTAATTCACAAGAGGAGGGCAGCTATGGCAAAGGCCCAAGGCAATCTTTCAGGGGCCATTGAATGGCTAAATAAATATCTGGAAATGTGAGGAAGATCTCAAAAGCATACGTTTTCAATTTTATCAATGTTCTAACTTGTGTGGTTGCGTGGTTGGATTTTTTACTTTTTATTTCCAGATTTATGGCAGATCATGATGCCTGGAGGGAACTTGCTGAAATATATGTCTCTCTACAAATGTGAGATACTTGTAGTTTGCATTTTCTTACAGGAAAACAAGTAATCAAATATTCAGTATTTCTCTACTGTTTGGAGAATTTATAGATTACCTTGGCTTATTCTATGTGTTCTCTTTTTTCTTTTCCTTTTATGGTTTAACTAGGTACAAGCAAGCGGCTTTCTGCTATGAAGAGCTAATCTTATCTCAACCAACAAATCCACTGTATCACCTAGCCTATGCCGATGTAAGTGGAATTTATTTTAGCTCTTTGTATTTTTTTTGGATTTCCATTTGTTTCCCGGGAAAAGTAGTAGTTACAGAGACATATGTTATGGACAAGGAGTTTCCTTCTTGTTTTCCTGTTAGGGTTAAAAGCACAGAACACTATCCAGTACAAGCCCTAGTGAGAACTTTTCCTGGGACATCATTTTACATAAGTTGCATTAGGTATGATTTAGCTTGTCTTACAGAATGCTATTGACTAGAAAGTGGTACATTCTGGATTGTTATTAGAATCGAAATCTTGGTGATCACCGCCACAATTGTAAATTTATTAGGCCAAAGAGCATTCATGAAGGATGTAGATGGTGTATGACAAAACATGCTCAAATCTATAACAGCTGGCTTGTTTCCTATTTTCCTGAAATTTGTCTAGACAAGTGGTTGGTTTTTACCTATCCAAGGAAAATTGCTCCATTTCCTTCAGAATCAACTATGCAGCTTTTTTTTTCTTGAGTGACTGAGGATTATTTTTTCTTTCTCAATTGACTGAGGATAATAGAAGTCATTAATATTCTAAAACATATCATAAGATGATGTTGTCAGCTTTAACGAAGCTCTTGCTGAAGAAAATAAGACTGTCCCGATTGGGCTGGATCCAAGAAGTGGGACTAGTGTTTTTCATGTGGCACCCCCTATAGTTTTGGGTAATTGTTTTTATTTAACATAACATGTTAAACAATTAGACCTTACAGATTGCCAACAAACACCATCCTATTCTAGGAAATTCTTATTGTTGGGCTGAAGAGATGTTTGTGAAAAATAACCTATAATATAATGCCAAAGCCAAATGAATAATAAGAAGAATACATAGACAAGAATAAATGAGAGAGAGAGAGAGAGCAACCACACAAGAAATGCCAAGAATTTATGTGATTCGGCAATTGCCTACATCCATGGGCCAGTCTCCTATGAATCCACTATAATCAAACACAGAATACAAGGGAGGTAAATTACCTCACTTGACCGAATACAATAACCTCGCTTTCAACAGCACAACTCGCACAAAGTCTCCTTTGGTGTGGTTGAACCCATAGTGGAACACAAAAAATGAAGGCTATAGTTTTCTGTGACTAGCATTTAAAGAGTCATAACTCACTGTTTTTGTTTCATTTGAAGCCTTTTAAAAAACTATGGTTCAAAATTTATCCCAAAAAAAAAAAAAAAAAAAAAAAAATCTATGGTTCAAAGTCTTTACTATATTTTCTCTCTACCCAAAACACTATGAGTACCACCTTTTTGTAGGTGCTGAATGAAACATCTAAATGCTTCTATGCATGTACGGCCATTTGAATTCCCAAGCAAGGTAATTACTCTTATTTGGAGTTTTAAGCACATGATGCATTTAAATGAGTACATTGACCTTGCTCTTGCAATTTCTTGCTTTGAAATATCCAGTCATGCATGCATCTTTTCAATAATTTATTTAGCTAATAAAGAATGAGCATCGGCCATCTCTTGCACTTCCTTATGCATGCAATAAATGCTATTATAGGCTGGAACCACACAATATCAGATATCTTGATTCTATTGTGTTTAAGATGGATAGAAGTCCCAACACCGTGGTTAAATTCACATGTCTGAATTATTTGGTTTGGAAATCTAAAATGGAGGACATTCTTTACTACAAGGATTTGTATGATTCAATTGACGATAAAGGGCCGAAGCCAAATGACAAGATCAATAAAGAATTGGAAAATATGAATAGAAAGACCATTGACACCACCAAACAATGGTCAGTTAGGTGTAGGAATATTGATAATAAGGAGTGATGGTTATTTGGGGTATATGGTCCTAATAGTTTTGGGAGAAGGCAGGAGTGGTGGGAGGAGCCTGTAGGTCTATATGCGTTGTGTTATTCCAATTGGTGTGTGGGGGGAGATTTTAACATGGTTATGTTTCTATCATGAAAGCTCAATGGGACCTCAGTTAATAAAGAAGAGGGATTTTGAATTCTTTATTAGAGATTGTGGTTTGATTGATCCTCCTTTTCTTAATGTTGTATGCACTTTGTTCAATCTTTAGGAGAGGGTGGTCTGTTGTAGGTTGGATTGTTTCTTGTTTTTGCTAGGATGGGATGAGATTTTCCCAAACACAAGGCAGGGGGTGTACTTCTATGAATCATTTCTAATCATTGTTCTGTTGTGATTGAGAGTTGTTGTTTAAATGGGGACCATAATCTTTCAGGTTTAGAAAATGTGGTTGGTTAGAGCATCATTCTTTTAAAAACAATTTTGAGGATTGGTGGACAGGTTGTAGATGTCAAGGACGGAGGGTTTCAAATTCATGAGGAAATGAAAGTGATGAAGGAGAGATTGAAGGAGTGGAATAGAGAGGTTTTTGGTGGCCTGAGCAAGAGGACAAAGAAGCTTACCCAAAGAATAGAAGAGTTGGATATTATGGAGGCGAGGGATGGTTTGGATGGAAACTTGAGGAATGAAATGATTGAATTAAAAGCCAAGTTTGAAGAAAGATTTTTTAAGGAACAAATCTTTTGGGCTCAAAAGACCAATCTATGATGGGTCAAGGAGAATTATATTAAGAATAAAGCTTTGAAGCTCCTCCTATTAAGAATAAAACTTTGAAGCTTTACATTTCTGCATGTGAGAATTCTATTGGGAGTCTATTAGCTTAGGATAATGAGAGTGGAAAGGAGCATGTAGTTTATTATCTCAGCCGGCTTCTAACTCCTGTTGAATGCAGATACAATCCAATTTTTCTACAATAAAATTGAGGCATTATATGCTTATAGTTTTAGTTTACTTAGTTTGCAAAACTGGTCTCATTAAGTATTTGCTTTCTCAGCCTATGTCATTAATCGAATTTTCCTTTTAATACATTCCTCAAAGAGTTGTGAAAGGATGGGCCCTGGCAGATTTTCTTGGCGATCATCCTTGTCTAGAAATCAACAATGAATCTGCATTTGGCCTGGCCTCTTGTGTTCTTCACTCCTTGTTGTTTGATGGTTCTAAGACTGATCAAGTTTTTGACTGGAAACCTCTCTGTAAACCTCACTGTACATTACCCGTATTAATAGCTCATCTTCTCTGACTGGTTAAAGGGCTTTCCAATTTAGCTTTGTAGATAGCTGTTACTACTTTCAATCAAGGGTGATAAAATAGAAATAAAATGTTCTCAAGAGTTTGGAACCTCTTACCGACTGGTTTTGGAATTAGACATTAGAAAGGTTTTCAATGGAGTTTGAAGTGACAGGCTTGTAAAATTAATTAGTAATTGGATGTAGATTGAGATGTTGGAATCCAATGTTTCCACTTATGCTCCGTTTGTTTTGGCGGACAATGTTTTTTGCATTTTTTGGTGTTTGGTACAACGGAAAACAAAAGTCGACTAAAAACATTTTCTATGGTCAACGGAAAACAAGCCTATTTGGGTGGAAAATGTTTTCCACTTTTAAAAGGCAGACATTTTCTGAACTAAAGTTTTACCATTGCCACCACCACCACCATCATCTCCACAACCACACCACCACCACCACCACCACCACCCCCACCACCCCATCACTACTACCACCACCACCACACCACTACCATTGCCGCTGCCGCTGCCACCACCACCACTGCTGCCGCCGCCGCCACCACCACCACCACCGCCATTGCCACCACTACTACCGCCACTAATGCAACTATTAGTGCATTAGTTTTAAGAATGCAATCAAATATAGGAAAAAGTTTTTTAGAAAATGTTTTCCGCTAAAACAAACGGAGCGTAACTGACCATTTGAAATTATGTGCTTCTCTAAACCGGGCTTTTTGAGTGGATAGGGTTCGCCCCTTCAAGGTTCTTTTCGTTAATGAATTTTTCATTTGGTAAAAATTGTTTTTGGGTTCTAGTTGGCTTGGACGGGGTTGTCAAAAACTGCCGAAATTGGGATACAATATTAAAACTAAAAAGATTTACAATGGCAAGTATGTAGTGATGGGGATCGGAAAGGCATTGGATGACAACCAATTAAAGGAAATAGGGATTTTATTTTATTTTATTTATGTTTCCTTTTTAAGGTTATTTCTAGTTTTTTATTTATTTTTTATTAAATTAGTTGTATATTCTATTTTTGGTAACATTAATTAGATTTTGATGAATAATATTGATTATTGACATTGGTATTGAGTGATATTTTGGGATTGTGGTACAATCCACTAAAGTTTAATCCGGTTCCCCAGGATTAGCTGTGCCCTTTTTTTTTTTTTGTAATTTTTTTTAACGGCGCTTGTTGCATGTTTTCAAGTTCTCTCAAGTTCTAAACTTAAGAAAAGCCCAACCCTTGATGAGTATATCAATTGAATTGAATCTTTAGCGTTCTTTGGCTGGAACAGGTGCTTTACACACTTGGTGGACTGGAAAACCTTCAGACAGCTAAGAAATATTATGCATCTGCAATAGACTTGACTGGTGGCAAGAACACCAGAGCACTTTATGGTATTTGCTTGGTGAGCTCTCTCTCTCTCTCTCTCTCTCTCTCTCTCTCTCTCTCTATGTATAAAATATGTATATTTGTCTTATGGTTGCCAAGTTGTATGACTGAAACAAAGTCCCATTCCTGTTATTTAGTGTACGTTTGGCATTGGACAGCTGACAAAAGGGCGTAACAAGGATGACAAAGAGAACTCAGAGTTGCGATCTCTGGCAGTGACAGCATTGGAGAAAGATTACAAGCAGACCGCTCCCGGCAAGCTTTCTTTGCTTAGTTCGACCTTGAGAAGCTTAAAACTTTCATCATAACTACTCTTCCCTTTTGATTGGAGCTTTTAATTATTGCCTCCTCACCCTGAATTCGAAGGGGGCCGAACTACATTTTAGTCAATTTCTGGTTTTTTGTCATACTCTTTCGTGTTGTTTTCAGTTCCTAATATGAGGATGTGATTTATTTCTTTGAATACGAAATAATAAACATGTGTCTTAGTTTTTATTGCCCTCTAGGCAAATTCGAGATAGTATATTTATTGTTGATTCCGTGGATTTCATCTTCTAAAATTTATGGTATCATGTGATATCTAAACATAGCCTTAAATGTAAAAAGAATTCTGGAGAAATTCTATTTCCACCCACCTAATAAACTCAGGGCAAATCTTTTCTCAATATACATCTCTATTAATTTAATTTTTAAGTAATTATCTCAATCACATCCTTAAAATTACAAATAAATCCTTCACTCATAACATCACACATTTTACCCTTAAATATACACCCTTCAATTTATCCCAATTTACATTTCTACTTCCACCTGTGATTTGGTTCAAACAGGAAGAAGAAGAAGTTCAAATAGGAAAAAAAAAAAAAAAAAAATCTGCACTTTCCTCACCTCCATTAAAGATTTCAAGAGCTTCATTAAATATCTACTAAACACTGTGAAAACCTTGTTTAAGGTAAGAAATCTTTCAATTTTATTATTATATTTATCATTTTGTTATTACATTGACAATTTTCGGATATCTTTTCACTCCATTGGCGTGAAAGTCTGTTTTTTCCATAGCTGTGCGTGCTGTGTAGATCTCGGCACTGGGTTGCCGAATATGTGTGTTTCATTTGGAACTTGGTAACCGAAGATTATGTATAATTTCGTCCAATCACTGCCGAAAAAAATACATAAGTTCGAAATTTGATTTCTGAATATATGCTATATATTCGGTTCTTTTATTTCGAATAAATGCAATAATTTCAGTTTTTAATTACTAAAATATTTGTGTATGTTCGGTCCTGAAGTGCCGAATGGTTTTTTATTTTTTGGGTAATATATGATATAGAACCAGGTTACATAGGCCACCAATATTTGTTTTACTTTAGATTCTTTTCCAATAATTTTATTTTATGCGTATGTTTATGTATTTATTTTTTTTCCTGAAATTGAATGCATAACAATAGTAGTAGGGTTATGTATTTAACTTATTTTTTTAATTTCATATAATCCAAATTGTGAATTTAATGGTCTATAACTACGTATTAGATTTCATTAAGGTGGCATGGTTAGGCTGCTTATTACACGCATTGATGTGATCCTTTTATGGGAGTGCTTATTATGTTTCATTATATTGGGTTGATAAGAACAACTTTTCTTATGCAGATGGATGTCGGTCCTAGTGAACGTCGGTCAGTAACAGCTTCGAACAGAAGACTTTGTGAATTAGAGAGACATGGACGACGTGGACGTGCTCGAGTGCATGATGATGACATGCACATTGCCATGGATGATGATCCTATACATGGTGCACCAGTTATGGATGATATTGCTATGGATTATGACCCTACTGATGATGATGCTGACATTGTTGATGAAGATATCCTTACTCAGCCATTTCCGAGAGGTCCAACTGATCCATCAATCCTTAAAAGTTTTAAAAGTCGTGTTGCCGCAGCTATTTGGAATGGTGTTGATGAAGGGGGGCCCTTAAAGTGTCATAATCACACATCTAAGATTCGTTCGTGGCCGTGGTGGGAACAAGGAAACAACGCTACATTTGTAAACATTGTGGAGATGTCAGGACTTGCATAATTAGCTCGTTGCACGTATCGCTTTGTCAATAAAATTGTAGTGTTTAGTTTTGTTGAGAGATGGCAACCGGAGACAAACACCTTCCATTTGACTGTTGGAGAGATGACTATCACATTAGACGATGTCACCACTATCCTAGGGCTTCCCATTATAGGCAAATCTATTAGTGTGCGTAAGTTGTCAGAAAGGCGGGCCATTGCATTAGTAGTTAATACGTTGGAAATTGATGAGCAAGACGTCAGACATGAGATATGTAGTGTTGGAGGAAATTCAGTGAAGCTTGAGTGGTTGAGGGCACACTTTCATAATGTTACAGACAATGATTCAATGGAAAGAATTGCATGTGCAGGTAGAGCATATTTGCTATTTTTGTTGGGTTGTACACTTTTCAGTGACAAGACTTGTACTAGGGTCCCCATTGTTTATTTGAGTTTGTTGTCCGATTTGATGACTGTATCTTTATATGCTTGGGGTGTTGCTGCATTGACATACTTATATAGACAGTTAGGGTACGCTAGCAGGTCCGGCGTGAAACAAATAGCCGGTTACATGACACTCCTTGAGGGATGGATTTATGAGCACTTTCGTGGATTCCGATCATACTTGAATATGAATTACACTTGAGACATGCCAGATGTTTACCGTTGGACTTCTCGGAGAGAGTTTGGTGAAGAGACACAGTTGCAGGCTTTTCAAGAGGACTTGATAGGTTAGGTGTACATGATGTAGTTGAAAAGTCCTTCAAAATTTGAAACTCTATATCAATACAAATTTACAGTTGTCATATCTTTACAGTTTTTATTGTTTGTAGGTTATTGGGACCCGTACTAGGTTGCAAAGATGTCCATCCATGTCATCCAGTTACGTTTTAACCAACGGTTGCTTAAAATGTTTGGAAGTAGTTGAACCATATCACCCTGATAGAGTGTTGAGACATTTAGTCGAGTGCAAGACAATCCTTATCTGTTAGCATATTATACTCACCGAAAGTGTTAGCATTTTATATTAGCCGAAAGTTGCACTATAGTAGATTGTAATATTCTATAATTATCTCTCTTGGTAAAACCCTAATCCTCATTTATAAATAAGGGATGATATTCAATCATACTTAAGCTGGTATCCCAAACTTCATGGTATCAAGAGCTACACCTCTAGGGTTTAGGGTTTCGAAAACGTACTAGTTGGATCATTGCTGGGTCGAGCTTTCAGTCGCCGTATAACTGCTTCGTCTTCCTCAGCTTGTGGATCATCTGCTTCGTCTTCGTCTTCATCAGTCGGTGGATCACTCTGCTTCGTCTCCTTCAGCCGCTCGTCGCTCGCTCTCGTCGTCCTCAGCTCGTCGCTCGTCTTCGTCACTCGTCGTCCTCAGCTCCTTTGTCGCCTTCGTCGCTCGTCGTCCTCAGCCGTTCGTCGATCGTCCTCAGCCATTCGTCCTCACTCTCGTCCACTGTTTGGTATGTATAGCCTCTGTCGTGTCTCACCGTATATATAAATATATATACCCTGATATAACTTGGTATATATAAATATATATATCACCTCGTACCAATACATGTATACATAAATCAATAAATTTATATATATATATAAAAAAAAAACACAAAAAAAAAAAAAAAGGTTTCTTAATTTTGTTATGTCTTTATAGTGGTCATTGTGCCTGTTCTCTCACTGCCACCTTCCGGGTTTGTGATTACCACTAGTTTTGTTGCGGGTTCGGTAGTGTTGTATCCATGACAGATTCCACCAGTGTGTCCCCTTCTTCTCACACACCGAGGAGTGAGAGTCCCATTATACCTACTACCATGACTGAGAACCCCAACCCTAGTCTGAAAATCACCACCTCTCTATTCAATGGTCAGAACTACCTAGCATGGTCTCAAAGTTTGACTATGTTTTTGAAGAGCAGAGGGAAGATGGGATATGTTGATGGCAGGATACGGGCACCTAGTACCACTGACTCAGGTTATGTCCAATGGGAGATTACCAACTCTTTGATTGTGAGTTGGCTTATCCATTCGATGGTTCCAGAACTTGGTGAGGGCTACTTGTCTATGGAGACTGCCCAGGACGTTTGGGATGCTGTGGCTGTCACCTATTCCCGCAAAGGGAATTTTTCACAGGCATTTGAGTTGCGCCACTCTATTGAGAGCTCACTTCAGGGGGAGCAGACTGTTCTTCAGTTCTTCACTTTCCTCACCAACGGCTGGAAACGCCTTGACCACCTGGAAGACTATAAGCCCGTTTGGCCTACTGATTCTGTCGGGTACAAGAAGTTCATCGCATGGGAACGGGTCTTTAAATTTCTGGCCGGCCTCAATGTGGAGTATGATCCAGTTAGGGGTCGAGTTCTAGGTATGGACACTCTTCCTTCACTTCAGGAGGCATTTGTCTATGTCCAGAATGAGGAGAGTCGCCGGTTTGCTATGATGTCCCCTGTCTCTACTGACCGTTCAGCATTACTGTCTACTCCTCGAGATGGCCTCAGCCTGACTCCCATTCCTCCGTCTGCTGCTAAGGAGTCTGTATTCTGTGATTATTGCAAGAAGCCGCGGCATACTCGTGAAACGTGTTGGAAGCTTCATGGGACTCCCTCTGGGGGTCGAGGTGATCGGTCTGGTTCTCGAGGAGGTCGATCAGGCCAATCTAGAGGACGTGGTTCCTATTCCCTGGCTCATCAATCTAGTGCCGTTGATACACTTGATTCTAATTCTGCTTCTGTTGGCCAAGCTTCTGATATTGAGCTGGAGGATGCTTTGCGCCAATTGTTGGACCACCGGTCTTCTCCTGCTCTCAGTACAGCTTCCTCGTCCTTTGCCCGCTCAGGTAACTTAGCCTCTTCTCCTTGTGTTTTCCTGTGTCATAAGTCTTTGCCTTGGATCATTGATCCTGGTGCCTTAGATCATATGTCTGGCTCCACTGATCTTTTCTCTGTCTATAAGCCCTCTTCAGGTCAGGACAAAGTTAGGATTGCCGATGGTACTGTTTCTTCCCATTCTGGAAAAGGTTTGTTCCACGTCACTCCTACCATCCATCTGTCTTCTGTTCTCTATGTCTCCAATTTTTCTATTAATCTATTATCCTTGAGTCGTCTCACCCAGGATTTAAATTGTAGTGTGATGTTTTTTCCTGATCATTGTCTTTTTCAGGACCTTGTCACGAGGAGGACGATTGGCAGTGGTAGTACAGAAAACGGTCTCTACTTCCTAGATCAACCGGACAAACTTGCTTACTCTTTCACCACGTCTTCTACTACCCCCGCTGATTTATGGCTGTGGCATCGACGTCTTGGGCATCCTTCATTTAATTTACTTAAGCATTTATTTCCTTCTAGTTTCGCAAATCATCAGGTGTCTGACTTTCTTTGTGAGTCTTGTCAACTTGGAAAACAGCACAGAACTTCTTTTGCTCCCAGTTTGAATAAAAGTTTAGTTCCTTTTTCTTTAATACATTCTGATGTTTGGGGTCCCTCTCGTGTTATGTCTGTGAAAGGTCATCGATGGTTTGTTACATTTATTGATGATTTTTCTCGTGCTACTTGGGTGTATTTCATGAAAGATAAGAGTGAGTTTTCTCTGTGTTTCGCACTTTTCATAAGATGATTTGTACTCAATTTGGGGCCACTGTCAAACTCTTTCGTTCTGATAATGGCGGGCGGGGAATACATAGATTCTGGGGTTAGGACAATATTTCTCTACTCAATGGCATTATCTATCAGACCTTTTGCACCAATACCCCTCAAACAAAATAGGGTGGCGAAAACGCAAAGAATCGGCATCTTCTTGACATGGCTCGGTGCATTGTTTTTCTATGAATGTGCCTCGGCCCTATTGGGGCGACGCTGTGTTCTCACCGCTGCCCATCTTATTAATCGTCTCCCTACCCAGGTCTTGCAAAAATAGGCTCCTCTTCACGTCCTCCTAAGTTCTCAGTCCTTGTTTTCTATTCCTCCAAAATTTTTTGGTTGTGTCTGTTTGTTCATAATCACTCTCACTCTCGTGGTAAGTTGGACCCGCGCTCCCTCAAGTGTGTTTTCCTTGGTTACTCTCCCTACTCAAAAGGGGTATAAATGTTACCACCCTCTTCTCGTAAGTGGTTTGTGTCCAATGGATGTTACTTTCTTTGAGTCCCAGTCCTATTCTTGTCCTCCGGTGTCACCGTCCTCATTTCCGGGGGAGCCTTAGTGTGAAGTGAGTCCTGTGCTTCCTATGGTGGAACCTAGAACCAGTTGTTCTTGCACCACTCTCTTCTACTGGGACTATAGAACCCACCATCACCAAGGATAAGGAGGGCGAATGTTATGTCGGGACAAGACAGACAACAAGTTAACTGGATATAAAGGGACCATCTGCTACTCCACTGCCATCTCCTTGTTTGATGAGAGTCTAGGTAACTTCGCGAATCTCTTGAATCCATTGATCTTGATGTTCCTATTGCCAAGAGGAAGGGTGTGAGATCTTGTACTCAACATCCTATCTCACAGTTTGTGTCATACACTCATTTGTCATCCTCATATAGAGCGTTTGTGTCCAATATTTCCTCTGTTAGCATTCCTAACCATTTTTAGGATGCTCTTGCTACCTCTGAGTGGAAACTAGCCATGATTGAGGAAATGAAAGCACTTAGGAAGAATGGCACTTGGGAATTGATTGAGTTACCTACGGGCAAACGACCTGTGGGATGTAAATGGGTATATACTGTGAAACACAAAGCAGATAGGTCTATTGAGCGTTACAAGGGAAGACTTGTGGCAAAAGGGTTTACTCAGACATATGGCATTGATTATCAGGAGACCTTCGCACCCGTGGCTAAGATGAATTCAGTCAGAGTACTTCTCTCTCTAGCGGCTAATCTTGATTGGCCGCTTTATCAGTTTGATGTCAAGAATGTTTTTCTCCATGGTGACCTCGAAGAAGAGGTATATATGGACATTCCTCCTGGTTTTGAGGATCATCAGACAGAAGGCAAAGTATGCAAGCTTCGAAAGTCATTATATGGTCTCAAACAGTCTCCAAGGGCTTGGTTTGAGAGATTTACTCAGGCTATGTTTAACTATGGCTTCAAACAAAGTCAGACAGATCACACATTGTTTGTGAAACATTCCTCACGTGGTAAGACTACAACACTTATTGTTTATGTAGATGACATAGTTCTTACAGGCAATGATAGTGAGGAAATACCTCTGTTGAAGAAATATTTAGCTAATGAATTTGAAATCAAAGACTTGGGAAGCTTGAAGTGTTTTCTGGGAATTGAAGTTGCTCGCTCTAAGGATGGGATATTTATCTCACAGAGAAAATATGTGCTTGACCTGTTGAAGGAAACTGGGATGCTTGGCTGCAAGGCATGTGCCACTCCACTGGAACCCAATCAGAAATTGGGGGATGATAAAGGAGGAGAAGTTGTTGATAGGGGGAGCTATCAGCGATTAGTAGGTAAGCTCATTTACTTATCTCACTCCTGTCCTGATATTGCTGTTGCTGTCAGTGTGGTTAGTCAGTTTATGCATGCTCCTCATCAGATTCACCTTGAGGCTGTCATGAGAATCTTGAGGTATTTGAAGTCTGCTCCTGGTAAGGGTCTTTATTTTTCAAAGTATGATCATTTTCGTGTGGAAGCCTATACAGATGCTGATTGGGCTGGATCAGTAACTGATAGGAGATCGACTTCAGGGTATTGCACATTTGTTGGAGGCAACCTAGTTACTTGGAGGAGTAAGAAACAGAATATGGTTGCCAGGTCAAGCGCAGAAGCTGAGTTTAGAGCTATGGCACAAGGTGTGTGTGAACTTTTATGGCTCAAGTTATTTTTGAGTGATCTAGGTATTGATCAGACGGACTCCATGCGGTTATACTGTGATAATAAGGCCGCCATCAACATTGCTCACAATCCAGTTCAACATAACAGGACAAAACATGTTGAGATTGATCGCCACTTCATTAAGGAGAAACTCACTAGTGGTACCATTTGTACTCCTTTTGTCCAGTCTGGTGAACAACTTGCTGACATTCTCACCAAGGGGGTTGGGAATAAACCATTTCATGACATATTAGACAAGCTGGGCATGAGAGATATCTTCGCACCAACTTGAGGGGGAGTGTTAGCATATTATACTCACCGAAAGTGTTAGCATTTTTATATTAGCCGAAAGTTGCACTATAGTAGGGTTTGTATTATTCTATAATTATCTCTCTTGTGTAAATCCTAAATCCTCATTTATAAATAAGGGATGATATTCAATCATACCCTAAGCTGGTTACCCAAGCTTCAAATCCACCACTTGGCCCTATGCGTGCTTCTCGAGGAGCCACAGCTCCACGCTACAATGTTATGTATGCATACTTGGACATCATTTGGGAGGCATGGGACAACCATGTGTTATCTAATCGGAGGAGTACATCGGTACGGCAACCTTGGGATTGTGTTCCTGGTTACATGGATTGGTACCAAACCATTACCCATATGTATGTACAAAACCCAGCGCGTCGTTCTCAAGTGGACCCGAATATCCATCATTATCAGTATCCTAGCCAAGACGCACATGTATCCTTTTTTTCATTTACATTACAAATTATTTATGTAAACTGTTACACGTTTATACATAATGTTATATTTGTTCTCGTAATGCAGCGTATGTCACAGATACATCAGATTACTCATCCTTTCATTGAGGCTGGCTATGATGACAGTGTTCAACATCCTGATAGGCTTTACTACGCGATTAATGCAATCAAACAACTTCTTCAAGATCAACACATTAGTGAAGCTGCGCCCAGCACATGCACTCAGGGTCGGTCTGCACCCAGCTCTTCCACTGCACATCGTTTTGGAGCACATTACACTCGCCGGTCACGTAATTAATAGTAGTTCATAATGTTAGCACAAGTAGTTTCTGATGATTTTCGTGGATGTATAAGGAGACAAATATTATTATTATCTTCGGATTATATATTTTTTGGATTATGTACAAGCACAGATGTAGTTTGTAATGGTGTAGATGGATTGAACTACTATTTAGTATATATATATATATATATATATTTACATACTTGTTTAATCTTATTACTTTTTAACAACAATTGCATTTAGTTAATATTATTTTTATTACGTTTTGTGTTCAGACAATGTAAAAATAATATGACATCCATTCCATAAATTAGAGAACTATAATGCATATAATATTCTATTTTTTTTTTAAAAAACTGACAATTACAAAATCCAATGGCAAAATGATATCTACCTCGTTACTTTATGCTAGTAAATCATAAAAGCTAATGTCTTAAAACTGTCATTACTACTCTGTAATACCTCAATCTATGTCAACTACATCAAATGTCTCTTGAGTAGCTACATTAGGTCCTATGTTGTCTTTGAATTTTTAAACGCAGCTAACATATGCATTCTCCCATTCTGACGCACAAGGGTGATGGTGAACTCGCCAAAGCACGGCAATGGGAGGAACTGGATGATCGGCTTCCAAAAACACCTGCACATACATCCAAAAAATTACATATCTTTACCAAATACATAAAATTTGCAATTACACAAATATTAGACAACAATGTTTGGTTATTTTCATAACTTATACCTGCACAAAATGATTTCCATTGACAAATCCAATGGCAATCTCGTGACGATCAGCTAGGGTTACTGGTGGTGATCTCAAAGGTAAGAAAGTGAGACACTGTTGCAATGACAAGTGGTACAAGACTACATTATGAAATGATGCAATAAGATGCCCCATGTCAGGCATAGTCATCTAACGATCAAAGCCTGGGCTATTTTCAAAATATGAAAGGATGTGTGTCAACTCCTTAACTCTCTCATGCGAACCATATAGTATGACGTATTCATCTATGTGATTATTCAATTCAAGTAGCAGATCACGCCTAACTTGCATCCAGTCATTCTCTCAAAGACCAAGTAAACCTGCAATAGCTCTAAATCCACAATTCCCATCACCATCTACATCCTTTATCAATTTTATAAATGGTATTAACATAGGCAGGAAGTCAGCAGCATATGCACTTGGTAAACTTGTTTTTGTACAATATGGCTTTGTCTTCACATTCCGCTTCTTCTCATACACTTTTGAAACTCCCTTTTTCTTTGATTGACTGGAAGCTAATGTGTTCCGGCTATCATGCTCATCGTCAACCAACTCAAATGCACATGGGTCACGACGACAAGATATATCAATTTTCTTATGTCCTCGACACGGATTAGGTTTTACATCGGGCTCAATAAGAAAAGTACTCGCTGGATTTGCAATTTCCCTCAACTTCTTCAACATATCCAATTACGTGGCAATATCAGACTCTTCGAACTGCTTCAAAATCAACTCAAGTTCTGGGATACAAGTCAATTCCAACTTCTGTTCCTTCGGATTATGCACACATATAATAAGGTGCGTCCAATGTACATGTATGCTACTGAGTGGAATATGATGGCCTTGTCTCATGTAATCTGCAATCTCGTGAGCACAAGGTAAACCATGTGTGTGCCTAAGAACACACCCACATGTTGCAACATCAATTCCAACTGAATTTGCTCTCTTACTCTCTGCCAACACGTACTCCAATGCACAAATAGACACATTATCCCGGAGCTCTTTGAATTGAGAAGGTTTGAATTGATGTTGTACAATTGTCAAACTCTTCTCGAATGATGCTTTAACTTGAATATGCTGCAACTCAAGTAGACTATGTAGTTGTTCAAATGAAACGTCAAATGTCATTTGACTTGAATCTAATTGCCTCTTCAATCTAGCATGAGCACTCTCAACCTTATTCATATGGATGTAAACCAAAATAGTCAAGCACAATAATTAAAAATAACAGTATGATTTATAATAAATTAAAAAAAAAAAAACAAATGTTACCGATTGGTTGTAACATTGCCAAAATGCATACACATGTCTGTATGTACCGCAATGAATTTTTCTTTATATGGATTCAACCAACTCACAGTAACATACTTGATTGCCTCCGAATAGTTACTGAAATCCTTATGTAGTGTTGCAAGGTGATCATTGTATTCCTCTTTAGTCGATGACAATATCAAATAGTTCCATGCAATGTTAAACTTGTCTCATTTTTCTTTTGTCTCAAACATTTTCTTGCATTTTGTCAATACATTCTTATTAATATACCAACGATATAACAAATGTCGAGCATTCGGAAAGGTGTTGTCAATGGCATTCATCAAAGCAAGCTCTTTGTCTGTAACAATGACTTCAGGTAAAACACTGTCGTCCATAAGATCACGCAATGTTTGTAATGCCCATGCATAATTATCAACCTGCTCAGTTTGCAAGTATGCGATAGCCACGGAGAATGTCATATGAGTTGATGTTACTCCCACAATTTCAAGAAGAGGAAGCCGATATCTATTCGTCTTATATGTGTAATCCATAATCAACACACGAGGGAATGTACGAAGCAAATCCAAACTCACTGGGTGTGCCCAAAACAAGTCCGTGACAGTCATAGAGCCTTTCTCACATCGATGACGCTCAATGTACTTATGTTTCGCTAATTCACCCAGCAGTTGTTGCATTTGGGATCTACCAGCTTTCTGTAGAACCCTACATCGATGTCATACATTGTAAACTGTCTTCATTGTGCTCATATTAAGGGCATCCCTCTGTTTGAGTGTAATGAGTATCTCTTTTGGTCTTACTAGGCTCTTTGACATATCAACTAATAGTGACTTTTCATTAGCTGACAATCTCCCTACATATGAATGTTCTTGGAGATGCTCTGCAGCTGGATGATTATGCAGCCCACAAACTACATTCAATGTCCATTCATCGTTTGTTTTCAACTTGAATGCCCTCAAATCAAATGGACATTTGCACTTCTTCGTATCAATTTGTCTCAATAAGTCTTTTGGGCTATCTTTCAACTTTTTACGCAATCTATACTTCCCACTCCGCTCACAAGCAAGATAAATTCTTGGTCTCTTACGACCACCACCATAGTCCGATGTCCTTATAATAATAACAAAGCCATTTATCCTTCTAATGTCACGTACCCAAGTGAACAATTCATCTTTGTTGTCGAAAACCTATATACAATGTCACACAACTTTTATAATAACAAACTAAACAAACTAACTAATACAAATTTATGAACTTACAAATTTTATGTTAAAAATTACCTGTTTAGCTGTAAAATGACTAGTACAATCCACCATAATATCCGATCGAACCTCAAGTTCTTCAGTGCATGCCATCTAAAGAGGAGGGGAAAAAATTTAATTCGGTTCTACAAAGTCGAAATAAATAAAAAAATTCGGACATAAAAAAACTAAAATAATAACAAATTTCGGCATAAAAAAACCGAAAATATTAATTTTATTCGGAAGTCTAAAACCAAAATAAGTTAAAAAAATCTTAGGTAAAGTGATGAACTATTTATATTACTTCAGTATTTGATTTCCGAATTAGTTTAACAAATTCGGCACTGTATTTCTGACTAAAAAATGCCAAAAAAAAAAAAAAATGATTTTGCTATCACCATTGCTTGAGTTTGAACTTTCATAGGTTCGCAACTTTTCCATATCAAAATCAAGTAAAAATTATTGAACTAATAATTAAACGATCTTAATAATCAAGTATAAACTTAAATATTAAAATAATATGGGAGATGTTTTGTTTGCAAATAACAAGAGGAGTACAGAGTGTGTAAGAAGCAAAGTAACTACAAAAGAAAAATTAGAGTTTAATTTTTTTATTTCAAAAAGTGTATATTGAGATATTTTATTTCTAAAAGATGTGTATAGAGAATATATATATATATAGAGAATATATATATATATATATATAATATTAGGTGTGTTGATCAATAGCTATTATAGTAATTTTCAATTAGGATATAATTGTCATTAAGTTAATTTTTTATTAAATGTGTTCCCTGACTTTATCAGGTGGGTGAAAATAAAATTTCTCGAAATTTTGATAATGTTAAGGAAGACAACAAAAAGGGCTATGAATTTTTAATTTTTACATTTATAGAAATCCATCATTTAACTCTTTTCTTTTACCTTTTATTGTTAAATGTAAATTATGTGAGTAGTAGATACGCAATTTATTGGTCATGTAAAACTTTAGATGAACGTTGTACAAGAGCATCTCTAATGCTATTAGATATTTTACTTATCTAAAAATTATTATTAATGTGTATATATATATATATATTATTTTGCCTATTAATTTTTTCATGTTTTCACTCTAGCCCTCTCTTTATTTTAACTATTCATCTAAATATTGCTTAGTTTATGAATTGTCACATTAACAACAAAGATGAAGGGAAAGAATTGTAAGTGTCAAACAGGTTTTGGCTAGCCTTTGAAGGCTAATTACATTTAGTTAATGAATGTAAATTGAGACAAAATATCTAATCCTATACCTAGTGCATTTTGATTAGGTATTTTAACTAGGGAGATTTGGTTAAAGTAGTAGCATAATAAAATTTTAATACATTAAGGATAAGTATAAAAAAATTTCCTTGAAAAGTTCAATATATACCATTATTATTAAAATATTAAATTTTAAAATAATATAACTTTTAATGTAGATGTCGATTTTTAATACAATTAGTATTTTTAGAATTCTCTTATCAAGATCTATCAAATCTATCAAGTAAGATTCATGTTGAATATGAAATTTAAAAAAAAAAAAATTATTTCCGTGTAAATTGATATAAATAGTAACAAGTTATTCTATTTCACAGTAACATGTTATTCTGTTTGACAGTAACATGTTACTCTGATAATATTGTCCAAGAAAATAAAAAAAGAAGATATTTTACTTTATCCTTACTCAATTATGTGTTTTCTTCTTAGTGGGTTTATGAAATAAAATAAATTGGGTCCAGTGAAGGGTCCAGTGAAGGGGTTTTGACTAAATTTCCCCTTTAACTAATAGGCATTATTTTAACTAACAAGTAAATTATGTCATAAGTTTCTGTAGATTAAGTGAAAGATCAATTTAGTTTCTATAGTTTTAATTTGAACAATTTGATTCTTGCACTTTCAATTTTGTTGTAATGTGATTTTTTCATTATGTGTCGTTAACATTTTAAATGGAAAAATATCACATGTAAAATTAGAGGGATCAAAATAAAATTTAAAAGAAATTATAAGAATGTATTTGCGTCTCAGAAATTAAGGGCAAACATGTAGGCTAATGTGTTGTAAATGCGAGCGTGCCAAGACGTTGAACTTATTGGAATTGTGATTTGGAATTTCTAACTTCCACAAGACTTGACTGTGTGGCTAAGACACTAGTTCGAATCTTGCCCCAATAAAGAGGACTTGTAACAAATTTACTAGGTGCAAAGAAAATAGTATTGAACTTTCATTAACTGGAATGAAGTACAATTTGACTAGGCAAACTAAGGCTAACCTAAGTGAACAACTAACTGCAGGAATTGAGTTGTTTAAGTAAAAGATAATTGCCAAAAAAGATGTGTAAATAAGCTCTTGATTGAGTTTTTGGTGCTCGACCCTTGCAAATGGTGTACTTGGAGTCCTTTTACAGTGCTAATTGGTCTCTCATTTTTGCTCTATTTACATGTACGTGGTAGCACTAGTTTTTTCCAGCTATCCCCGTGATCTTTGGCTTGAGCCCAAATCTAGCAACCACTTTGACCAACGGTTGAATCTCCCCACTTTATAGGTTTCATGGCCCACTTGGTCGGTTTGATTTTCAACATATGCGCTATTTCTCCCAAACATGGCTTTAACCATCCACACTTTAATAGGGGGTGACTTCAGCCACTTCCTTCTTCCTAGGAGGTGTGGGCCTCAACCACTTCCTACTTCGTAGGAAATAGTCGAGGTCTCTCTTTATTCATGCATATTATTTGTTTAATAAAAAATAAAAACAAAGTCAACTACTGCCACCTAGATTCTAGGCCATTCCTGTCTCGACACTTGACTTGCTGGAGTAGTGCCATGTCATCCTTCTTGCCACATGGCATTCTGCCAAAAAGGTACAAACAATGCCCCCTTCAAGTGTATCGTTTAGATATCTAGCATATATTTGAATTAGGATTAGATTTCCCCCCATCTTCTCGCCACGATCCTTGCACCTCTTTAATTCGAACCAACATTTTCTCCTTGAGTTATCTCCTTACTTCCGACTTGTAGAATTATTGGGCTCACTTTTAGGTCCAATTTCAATGATGAACCGTTCACATTTTAAGATTTATTGAGTATATCATACCTATAAAAAATCAAGTTGATCGGATATCGGAAACTACATGTTCGGATCATCAAATTAAAAACTATTTTTTAAAAAAATTTAATAAATGATTTTCCGAACACATACTTTCTGATATCCGATCAATTTGATTTTTTACAAGTATGATATACTCAATAAATCTTAAAATATGAACGGTTCGGATTATTGAAATTGAGCCCAAAAATGGGCCCAATAACCTTGTAAGTAGGGAGTGAAAGAGAAAACTCAAAGAGAGAGGATCTTGATTCCTTTAATACATATCTTTGAAACCATATGCATCAAGGGATGTTTGACTTTCATCCTAATAGCTTCGCTACCCATTCTGTCACAACTGCTGCTAGGAAGTTGACCGTTGTGTCCCTTTTTGAATTTTAAACCCTTGCTACCAAGACCTGCCGTAAAGACTTCTTAGAGTAATTCCAACTACACTCTTTACTTTTCACTAATTATAGTATAAAAAAAGTAAAAAAAGTACACTTTTTATTTTACTTAATTACTTTAGCTATTGTGTTCTCCAACCACGCTCTTTATTTTAGCTAATCATTTAAACTAATTTAATTAATTTTTAAAATAAAAAAATACTAATTGTTGATATTTTACTAATATAAATTTGCAATAATAATAAATTTGCCCATACAAACATACAAAACCTGTAGAATGAGGAAAAAATACAAACTACAAAATAAGTTATTCCGTAATTCATCAAACAGAATTGAAAGAATATATGAAATTGCTATATACACACACACACATATATATATATATATATATAAAATATATAAAATCCCAAATCCAAGACATAAATATACAAAAATCTAAAATATATACATACATAATTGTTTGGAGAGCCTCTGGGACTCTTCAATTGTAGCCACCAAAAAAATAGGATGGTAAAATAGATAGCCCAATAGCTAGCTCATTGAAGCTCAAAATTAGACTTACACTGGCTAAAATACCTAACAAGTCTTGTTTAACTATCCCCTTGAAGATGCTCTTTAGAGAAGCTATATCACCAACACTTTGCAACTTCCTTTCAATTTCTATTATTTCCTTTCTCTACCACAGCTTCTTTCCATTCCATTCAAAATTTCAAAAGTCCTCATTTCCTTGCTGCCATGGCTACAAAGAAAGCTCCCACTTCTAAAAAGGACCCCAGCAACATTGGGTCTCTTGTTGACGATCTTCTTAAAGACAAGAAGCCCAAGATTTACATAGAATTTCTAATGGATCTTCCTTCTCCCACGTGATCTTCTTTGCATTGCAAGCTAGGGCTTGGGCATAGGGTCCAACTCCTTTACCATATTATTGTGAGTAAATTTGTAAACATAAAATTATGGGCCTCTAACACTTCTTGTAAACAAATGCTGTGGTATCCCTAAAAATGTGTATACCATATGCACCGATGTTACACATTTTTATGGTATGTGTTACGTATTTTTGTAGTATATGTTACATATTTTATTTGGTAAAGTTACGACAAATTGTAGTTAAGAAATGAAGTTAAAAAAGAAAGTAACGCATTTTATGGCATTGTTACGTATTTTTGTGGTAATATTGTACATTTTTTTGTTAGAAAATGTTTGAATAAAAAAATGTGTAACATTACCACAAAAATGCACAACATTATCACAAAATATGTAATTTCATTTCAGAATAACAAATAATCAAAAAAATTAAGTAACATTTTTCACAACAATACATAACATACAACACAAAAATACATAATAAGATGTATATGATATACCATTTTTCCAAACTTCTATACTTTTGGTGGGATTAACTCTCCTCCATACCTTCATCTCTTCATGCATCTCCAAATTCCTCTTGTGGGCTCTAATTCGAAGCCGCACCAATAATCCGAACTGTCTATCTAGTAGGCACTGTAATAAAAATCATCCATACAAAAAATCAGCTCTATCGGACAATTATAAACACATGAATAAATCGCAATCACCTTGCTTGGTTTTGATTGATTTTCTGAAAATTAAATTTCTTATTTTTCGTATTTTTTATTTTTAGTGAATTTTTTAAAATATTTGAAGTAATGTTTTTTTTTTTTACTTTTTAGATACACATAACTTAGATTCAGCTAAAAAGTAAAATACTTGTAAAAAAAATATTTTAAAAAATCAATAAATACATAAAAATACAAAAATGTACTGAATTTTTGTATTTTTTTATATGGTTTTGTATTTAATGAGTTTTTAAAGATTTTTTTTCATAAATATTATACTTTTTAAGTGTATCTACGTTAGGTGCATCTAAAAAATAAAAAATACGAAAAACAAAAAAAATCAATTTTCTGAAAAGTGAGTTGAATTTTCTAAAACCAAACAAGGTGATTTTGTTTTATAAAATAAATAGCAAATATGATTATGAACTTAAACTATTTATTTTATAAAACAAAATGTGATTAATTCTTATGTTTATAATTGTCCGATGAAATTGATTTTTTGTATGAATGACATTTATTGCGTTACTTACGAGATAGACTGTTTGGATCATCTGTGTGAATCCAAATTGAGACTCACAAGAAAAATATTAGGATAAATTACACTGATACCCCCTTAAGGTTTGAGTTTGATACAAATTCTTCTTTCACATTTCAAAAATTACATTGCACCCCTTGTTAGTGTATGGCATTTAACTGGGTTAACAGAAAACATAAATTTACTTTAATACCATCACACTTAAAAGGAAAATTACCAAATTATCTCACCTAAAACAAACTTTTCTTTCCATAGAACTCTCACTGCTCTCTCTCTCTCTTCCATTCGTCATATCTCTCTCAGACCACCCTTCATAACCCATCTCATTCATGTTGAAATTTCAGTGCTCTTTTGTTAGTTATGACTTGTGGGTGCCTACGTTTTGTTGACTAGGTGTTGATTTTACCATTTGCTTTTGAGATTTTGCATTAGTTGCTTTGCAACAAAAAATCTTAAGCATTTGTTAGTAAAAATTATGTTGGGTCTAGATTGACAGCAATCAAACAATAACATTAAACTAAACAATTTAAACAAGAACAATCAAATTGTGGTACTAGTTCTATTGACTCAAAAGGATGAGGATTTCTTTGGATAAATTGATGGTAACAAAGTAAATAAGTAAAATCAACAGATGGTAACAAAGTAGACAAGATAAACAAAAGTAATTTCAATTTGAAATCACCAAAGTTCACCCAGTTATAAAGTTCAAATTACAGTGGAAGAAACTACTAAGTTACAATCTGAATTACTCCCAAGTCTAAAAAACTAAGTCGTTATGCTGTTGTTGATGTCTTATTCAATCTGTCTTCTATCTATTTGTAGAGTAACAATTGACAGTTTCCCATTTGAAGTATAACGGCTGGAGGCAATTTGTCCACTTCATGAAACAAAATCAACTCATATCCCTTATAAAATGCTAAAACTGTCACACGTTGCCAACTTGCCACCATTTTCCAAGCCCATTTTCATCATCGGTAAACAATAACAAAACAAATAATAATACTAATAATACAAATGTTTGTGGCCATAATTTATATTAAAAAAATAATTTATGGTCTGAATCGACAGACCAAAATCGACAAGTCACAATCAATAATATTAGATTTGGCCATGATTGACGGGTCACAATCGACAGAAAACAATCTACGATGCAAACAATGCTCCCCCAACTCTTTAAGAATGAGAAATCTCAAATTCTTGAAGAGTTGTATATAGAATTTATTTGGCCTAGACTTTTTCACCAAACAGACATATATAAAATATATGTTGTGAAACATGTATAAACTACTTATCACCAAAATCAACTATATTCTTTGGTCTTATATTATTCAAACAATGTTAGATCTTTAGCCAATTCATCAAATTACGTCTTTGTGTGATCCGCAAACCCAAAATAGGTGTTGAATGCCATAATCCATAGTTTTGCATGGCTCAAAATTTTTGAAAAATTTCACATTTCGAACAATGTCAAAAATATTAAAATCATCATGAAGTGATTGTTCATCATTTTTAGCCATAGTTGGTTTGAAATCAAACTTTTTAACTACATTGTTTGCATCACTCTTTGAACTGAGATCTGCAAAAAAGGGCTGATTTTTCCTTTCACACATTAATGGGTTGGAAATATTTTTTGACAACCTAAAAAATACTTCTTCCTTGTGAAATTGCCCCCCTACCATGGAATTTTTATTCTCATGGCCTTTCGTTTTGTCACTCGTAACAATTGATGAATTAACTTTTTCTTCATTCACAACCTTTGAAGGCGTAGAAAGAATAATTGAAAAGTCACAAATTTTGGTTTCTGTAAGAATTTTCAATGTTTCCTTCCATTGATGAATTTCGATCTCAAAATGGTCAATTTGATCATCAAGTTGACCAATCACTCTATCAAAATGATTTCATGTTTTTAACCTCAACTAAAATGATAATGGCGCTATTGTTTGAATTTTTGCCAATCAAGATAATCAATTTTTTCTTGTAAATATAAAATTTCATTCTCACACCAATACATTTCATCTTCACAAAACTAAATCACTTCATCTATTTTTCTCGACACGTCATTCCGTGGAAATCCACTCATTGGAATATCATGTGACTATGTTTTCATATCGTATTTTAGATCTTCTTGTACTTCATCTTGCCTTCGAATTCTTGTCATCATTCCAAATTAGGAAGAGGTCCCACTGGGCGTGCCAAAAATTGTTAATAAAAATTATGTTGAACCTAGATCGACAGCAACCAAACAATAATATTAAACTAAACAATTTAAACAAGAACAATCAAGCAATTGTGGTACTGGTTCGAATGTCTTAAAAGGATAAGGATTCTTTGGATCAATTGATGGTAACAAAGTAAACAAGTAAAACAAAGTGCTTTATATCAACTGATGGTAACAAAGTAGACAAGATAAACAAAAGTAATTTCAATTTAAAATCACCAAAGTTCACCCGGTTATAAAGTTCAAATTACAATGGAAGAAACTACTCCTAAAGTTACAATCTGAACTACTCTTGAGTCTGAGCTACTCCTGAGTCTAAAACACTAGGTTGCTGTGCTGTTGTTGATGCCTTCTCCAATTTGTCTTCTGTCTATTTGTAGAGTAACAATCGACAGTTTCCCATTCGAAGTATAAATGTTGGAGGCAGTTTTGCCACTTCATGAAACAAAATCAACTCATGTCCCTTATAAAATGTTAAAACTGCCACATGTTGCCAACTTGCCACCATTTTCCAACCCATTTCCATCATTTGTAAACAATAACAAAACAAATAATAATACTAATAAGGAAAATTTGGCTATAAACCCCCCATTATCTTCTTTTTATTATTAAAAGGACTAAGAAAAATATTATACTTTTAAAATCCCCTCATAATTATAAAGTCTTGTATAAATGACAAAATTTATTATTTAAATATTTTATTAGACTATTATATCCTCAACTCTAATCACCATCTCAACCTCTCAAGTTTCGTCTGATACAACTATTGCTTATACATAGACGATGACGCCATGGCTAGGGTTTCAAAGGAGATCTGGTCGGAGTGACCAAATCTAATAGCAAATGCCTCCATAGAAATGATCAAAATAGCAAAAGTTCATCCTCAATCAATGGCTTCATTGTTTGCACCTAAGGAATAAGCTCTCTGTCTTAAGATCTGAAAAATTCATCACTCGTAACTTTCTCTTCGGATGATTATGACGATGAGCAACGCCAATTGATGATGGAGATGGTGGAGGTATGAGAGATGATATGCGGATATGGTGAAGATTTGTGGGAGAGAGTTATGTGTATGTGTGTGTGTGTGAGAGAGAGAGAGAGAAGACACAATAATGATAGAAGACGCAATAAGGATTGAATTACTCTAATTCACAAAGAATCAAGTAAATTTTTTTTTTAATTTGTTAATAGATCTTAGAGTAAAATTTGACCCTGATTCATTTATTTAGTATATATTTTATTTTTTGTAATAGTAAAATTTTACTCTGGTTAAAAACATGTTGATTTGCTTAACAATATAAAATTTTACTTTAAATCAGAGTAAAGTAAACATGTTGATTTGTTTAACGATATAAAATTTTAGTTTGAATCACAGTAAACTTTACTCTGATTCAGGGTAAAATTTTACTCTGAATTAGAGTAAAGTTTACTATCATTCAAAGTAAAATTTTATTCTGAAATACACTGTGAGGATGGCTTAATATGAGAGCTGATAGATATGAAGGTAATATAGTAAAAGAAACAAATTTTAAAATATTAGAGGGTTTTGAAAGTACCTATATAATTCTTATCTTTTTGAAAGACAAATTAGGCAGTGAGGGGTCTATCACCAAATCCTCTTACTAATAATACAAATGTTTTTGGCCATAATTTATATTAAAAATAATTTATGGTCTGAATCGACAGATCAAAATTGATAGGTCACAATCAATAATATTAGATTTGGCTACGATCAATAGATCACAATTAATTAAATTTGGCCACAATCGATAGGTCACAAACAATCTATGGTGCAAACAACATATTACATGTTTGATTAATTGATTCAAAGAAGTAATTTTCTCTCAGCATGAAAGCCTGCTTTGATTTGTTAGGTGGTGATGTGACAATGCATGGTGGTGATGTGGAGTAAGAAGAGAATAATGATCTATTGTTGTTCGTATAAAAAAAATTACACAAAGGAGGGAAATAAAGAAACGGTAAAATTAGAATTACAAAAATAACAGTTAACATTAACAAAACCCACCAGTTGGAATTTTCAGAATGTAAGGGAGCTATAATTTTCATTTAAAGGGTGTCGGTGTAATTTTCAAAAAAAAATGTGGCAGTGCATTAATATGGAGACAACTTGACTTTTGGAGTTACACAAAGCAGTGAATGTCCAAATTATAATGTCATTAGTGATGACGTCTCTGAAGATTGTCATTTATATCATCAGCATGGTGACTTTGCCTTACACATAACTTTGTCATTTTCTTCATTTGTTTCGGAAATTTTTATTAAAGTTTGGTTATAATTTATTTATTTTTAATTATAACTTTATAAGATTGAATTATAATATTTATAATAACTAAATTTATAAATGTCATAATTTATATATGATATACACTATTTTGAGGATAGTGCTATAGCGTTACTCTAGACGTATTATTTATTATTATTTTTAATGGATGTTTAAAATAAAAATCTAAAAATTGTGTTTTTTGAATTATTTAAAAAAAATTAATTTGACAAACATTGAAAATACTGAAAATATATTTAAAATTTTTAATAAATATTTTCCCACAAAAAATAAAATTATATGAAAATGATGATTTTTAAATTTTTTTTATAAAAATTCTAAAAAAAAAAAAATTTGTGTAAACCAAACAAAAAAAAATCTTTTTTTTATTTTTTATAATTTTCACAATTAATTACACTAAAACTCTTTCAACTATTAAGAATAACCTTGCTTTTAAATTTATGACCATGTACATATCAACCCTTAAATTTTAAAAGTCCTACAAATGTCCCTTTTTTAAAGATGGTCTCCATAGATAAAAGTAATACATTTTTATAGTTATAAATAAATAAAAGATGAGATAAGACGATATTCAGTAATATTTAAGGAGATCTTGGCATAATTAACTCATTTTTGATATCTAAGTAATTTTGAACTATTTTTCTAAATAAATGTTTTATTAAATGATAAATACGACTTCAACTCATTTACTTAAAAAAAAATAAAATAAATAAATCGTGAAACATGATTTCATTGAATAAATTGGGGTCAGCCTCAGCTTCCAAATAATTTCTTATTTGTATTTTCTTTGACAATTCCCCTTTTGTTTTGTCTGGCACTAATGTCAATAAGTATGGTTCGTTGAGGTGATTGTCGGAGTATTTTCTTCTCCTCAAAATTTAAAATTACTTCAATAAAATTTTCTTTTATTTTTTTATCAATTGATAAGAAAATATTTACAAATATTAAGAAAATTAACCAATTCTGAAGCCCAATCTTAGCAATCACTATAAAAAAAGAGGAATAATGTTTGGTGGCCCTAAAACTGTGGCTCAAATTGGCTCAAATTTCCTGTTTTGGTAACTTTATTTTTTATTTTTTTTTTTTTCTTACCTGATAGGGAAATTTGAGCCAATTTGAGCCACTAATTTCGGGCTCCCTACCATTGCCCAAAAAAGAGCCATCTTGATAAGAAACAAACAATTAAAAAAATGACAAAGATGGACTCTCTCATTTCTCAATTGAAAATATACATGAACAAAATAAAATAAAATAGCCAACTGATCTGTCCTAGTTAGTTAGTCAAAAATAAGTTTACATTATTAATTTTTCTATCTAATGTATCTTATAAAAATTGATTATTTATAAAGATTATGTGATCAAATTAGACTAATAGTGTTGGAGAATTTTCAAAATTTATAATTTAATTTTTGGGTATTTTCAAAACCTTCCTTGTTTTTCTTTGGAAAGATTGAAATAAGCTTAGGGTCTTTGTCCCACATCGGAAAAAGAGGAAAACTTGAAGTACTTAATAAAGTGCTATATGGAATATTCCTTTGAATATGAAATTGTGAGGTGAAAGTTAGTGTGCATGCACCCACACCGCAAGACCATCCGCACACGCCACTGGCATGGGCAGTGGGCTGTGTGGCGTTTGATGGCGCACTTTGCACTTTGTATGGACACATCAGCGCAAGGTGCCATGAGGGTGCTTTTCTATATGCATCAGACAGGTTGGAGCGATGACGTGGATCCAACTTGGAATACAGTTAGCTCCACATGGTAGCGATGTGGCGTCCGATGGTGATGAGTCAACCAACCGATCGAATGGTTGCGTGTCCGATCTGGAGCAATTTGATCATAGTCGTTGATTGGAGATACGCTCGATCGTACGAATGAGATGGAACCCGATCGTGATCAGGTGTGATCAGTCAAGGAAGCTATTCGGTGTGAGAATGATCTGCACCATAGATCGTCAATCCAACGGTTAGATCTGATCGGATGCGATCAAGGGACATGACCATTCGATCAGATACATCAAGGCCTATAAATAGACTGCGAATTTAGCCATTTCAATCCATTCAAAAATTTAGAAAGCATCATTGCAATTCCCTCTCTCTCTCTCTCTCTCTCTCTCTCTCTCGATTTAGAGTTTTCGATCAAGAGTTTCTTAAGCACAGTTCTGCTTTTCTTACTGGTAATCAAGTTCTGCAGATTTGATTATCAGTGTCTTGGTTTTCTTGATTATATCAAGAGTATTCTGATCTACTATCATCAGTGTAGGCGCCGGTAGACTTGATCTTTAGATTAGGTTTCATTGTATCCTAGAGGTAAATTTGCTGTAACCCTTGCACACTTTTTGGTGGGTGCAAATATTGTCTTTAGGAAAGCGACTATGTAACGTGACTTGAAGCACCAAATTTCTGTTCTACATAGACAAGATCGTCGCCACGTTTTGAAGACCTAAAGACCACCAATTGAAGAATTCAAGACAAATTGTTCTAACAATCTAAAGACAATGTTTGGATATGGCGATGTCTATTCAAAAAATGACTTAAGATTTCATGAAGCTTGACTGATTTGATGGAGGAAATTTCCGACGCTGGCAAAAGAAGATGCACTTTTTGCTCACCACTCTCAAAGTGGTCTATGTGTTGACTACCCCCTATTCGGCAGAGCAAGAAGACGAGACTGTGGAGCAAACCTGTACCAGAACCAAATGAGAGAATGATGACTACATTTGCCAATGACACATTCTGAATGCTCTGTCAGACTCTCTGTTCGATGTGTATCAATATCTGGAAACGACAAAGAAACTATGGGACATATTACAGTCAAAGTACCTGACCGAGGATGCCACTAGTAAGAAATTTCTTGTTAGTAATTTTATGTGTTTTATTATGATTGATACAAAGTCCATTATGGAACAATTCTATGAGATCCAACATATTTTGAGTCAGTTTCGACAAAAGAATATGAACATGAATGAATCTATTGTAGTTTCATCTATAATAGAGAAACTGCCATCTTCTTGGAAGGATTTTAAGAAAATTCTGAAACACAAAAAGAAAGATCTTCCTTTAGAGAAATTGGCTCAACACATCCGAGTTGAGGAAGAGTCAAGGCTTCTTGAAAGTAAAGATAACCAATTGGCTCAGACTTCCAAGATTCACATGGTGGATGACGGCAAGAGGGTCAACAAAAAGAAGCGTAAGTGCGACCCCTAACTTGAGAAAGATACTAAGAAGTCGAAAGGCGCTTGCTGGCATTGTGGCAAGCTAAGGCACTTCAAAAATGAATGCTGGTCATACAAGAACAAGTTCGTGGCTATTTTATTCGAGGTGAACATGCTCGAAAATGCTAGTGATTTGTGGATTGACTCAGGAGCAACAAGGCATGTTTGCAACGATAAGAGCCGTTTCACTACTTATGAACAAGTAAGTGATGAAATAGTTCTCTACATGGGCAACTCTTCAACTGCTGCTATCAAAGGCAAAGGGACGGTGGATCTAGAGTATACATCTGGAAAAGTCTTAAGTCTTAATGATGTTTATCATGTACCTGATGCCAGGAAAAACCTTGTATTTGGAAGCCTACTTAATAAGCATGGTTTTAAGTTAGTATTTGAGTCGGACAAATTTGTCCTGTCTAAAGGTGGGATTTTTGGTAGGAAGAATTACATGTATCAGGGAATGTTCAAACTTAACGTTATCAATAGTACATCTACTTCTGCTTATATTGTTGATTGTCTTTCTTTATTGCATGCTCGTTTAGGTCATGTTAATACTAGGAAAATGCATGATAACGTTAATTTAGATTTAATTCCTAAGTATGATATAGATATGTTTGAAAAATGTAAATTTTGTGTGCAATCTAAAATTACTCGCATTTCATTTCCAGAAGTAGATAAAAACCACATTTTTGCTTGAACTTGTGCATAGTGATGTATGTGACGTGCATAGTGATGTATGTGACATGCATAGTATCCCCACTAGAAGTGGTAAGAAATATTTTGTAAAATTCATTGATGATTTTTCTAAGTACTGTCATATCTATCTTTTGCATTCAAAAAATGAGGTGTTTGAGAAATTCAAGATTTTTAAGATAGAAGTAGTAATTTAGTGTAATGTCAAAATAAAGAGACTTAGGTCTGATAGAGGCGGTGAATCCCGTTTTCCAGAATATTGTGAAAATGTTGATATTATTCATGAGAAGTCTACACCCTACACACCATAACAAAATGGAGTAGTTGAAAGAAAGAATATGGCATTAACAGAAATGATTAATGCTATGCTTTCTTACTCTAGTTTAGATTTCGATTTTTAGGGTGAAGCCTTGTTCACTGCCTATCACATACTCAATAGAATTCCTCTCAAAGGAAGAAATGTTACTCCTTATGAATTTTGGAAAAGCAAGAAACCTAATCTAGGTTACTTGAAAACGTGGGGCTGTATAGCAATAGTTAGATTGCCTAAACCTAAAAGGAAGAAATTAGGTGAAAAAGGAATTCAATACATATTCCTTAGCTATGCTATACATAGCAAAGCATATAGGTTTCTGGTAGTAGAGCCCAATGGTTTAGTGGAAACAAATACCATCATTGAATCACGTGATGCAGCATTTTATGAGAATTGTTTCACAATCATTCCATGGTTGGATTCTAATCAAGGAAATGAATTAACTCCTTTGATTCTACAGAGGAAAATGAATGACCTGAACACATTGAGCCTAATGAACCTAATGAGCCTGTTGAGTTAAGGAGGAGTAAGAGGGCTAGGACTGAGAAGTCATTTGGCTCTAATTTCATTACTTACCTTGTAGAAGGAACTAGGAAAGCTTATTGTAAGAAAACAATGATTTCGTTGAATATGGATTCAAATCGATCAACCTTTGAGGAGGTTATAAAGTCTCAAGATATTGCTTTTTGGAAAGAAGCAATAAACGATGAGATGGATTCTATCATGGGTAACAATACCTGGATACTTGCTAATTTACCACCTGGATCCAAAACAATTGATTGTAAATGGATTTTCAAAAGGAAAATGAAAGTTGACGGCACAGTTGACAAGTTCAAAGTAAGATTAATTGCTAAGGGTTTTACTCAAAATGAGGGTATCGATTATTTTGAGACATATGCTTCAGTGGCCAGAATCGCCACAATTCGAGTGTTGATTGCCTTAGCCTCAATCTACAAGCTTGAAATCCATCAAATGGATGTTAAGACCGCTTTCCTAAATGGAGAGTTAGATGAGGAAATCTACATGCAACAATCGTAAGGATTTGGTCTGCAGGGTCAAGAACACAAAGTGTGTAAACTCGTGAAGTCATTATATTGACTGAAACAAGCTCGAAAACAGTGACATGAGAAATTTGACAAAGTAATAGTGTCAAATGGTTTTAGGATACATGAATCTGATAAGTGTGTTTATAGTAAGTTTACTGGCAATAGAGGTGTAATCATATACCTTTATGTAGATGACATACTTATTTTTGGTATTGACAATAATGTCATTGAAAGTACTAAAAGTTTCTTGTCGTCTAGCTTTAGTATGAAAGACATGGGCTTGGCTGATATAATTCTTGGTATTAAGATCAAATGAGAGGACAATAATTTGATTCTTACCCAGTCGCACTATATTGAGAAAATTCTTAAAAACTTTAATCAATATAATTGTACACCTATGTCTACACCTTTTGATTCAAATTTGAAATTGTATCCTAATACTAGAAGAGCTGTTGATCAGCTATAATACTTAAGAGTAATAGGTAGCCTGATGTATGCCATGACTTGCACTAAACCTTATATTGCATTTGCAGTGGAAAAACTTAGTAGATATAGTAGTAATCCTAGTAGTGTGCATTGGCATGCTGTTAACTGAGTACTTAGGTACTTGAGGAAAACAATAGACTATGGAATAATCTATAATGGCTATCCAGCAGTGTTGGGAGGATTCACAGATGCTAGTTGGATAACTGATCGTGAAGATCACTCATCCACGAGTGGTTGGATTTTTACTCTTGGAGGAGGAGCTATCTCTTGGGGTTCTAAGAAGCAAACATGCATAACAGAGTCAACCACGGTGTCTGAGTTTGTAGCATTGGCTTCTTGTAGCAAAGAGGCAGAGTAGCTAGGGAATCTCTTGTTAGAGATTAAGATATGGCCAAAACCTATGCCACCAATATCTTTGCATTGTGATAATGAAGCAACTTTATCATGGGCCTATAGCCATGTCTATAATGGAAAGTCTAGGCATATAGGACCGAGACATAGCTGTGTTAGGAAGTTAATCACAGAATGTGTGATTACCATTAGTTATGTGAAGTCAAGTGAAAACTTGGCTGACCCCTTAACAAAGGGACTTGTAAGGGATTTGGTGTGGAAAGCATCAAAGGGGATGGGTCTTAAGCCCACTTAACATAATCACTCATGGTGGAAAATCGACTAAACGCTTGAAGAAACATCAAGTCTTGAGTTCAATGAGTCCAAGTACACCATATGTCGTGATTGCAAGTACTTAGTTTTATTTCATTTTTATCCCAAGGTTGAAGTGCTTGGTACATGTAATGTGAAAATAAGAGGATGAGTTAGAAAACTCTTAATAAGCTTACAATTGGGTTGTTAGGGTACTGTAAATTACAGGGGTACTCTCAGTAAGCTTACCTATGTGAGTGTAGGAGGTGGTGTCGTTTCCTATGAGCCCAAGGGCTTGACTCTAGAGTGCTCATGAAACAGGATATAGACACAAGGCCAATCCACGTGTCGGTTTGTTTGAATACTTGAGGTAACTTGTACTGTGCGTGAGACATGTTCGGTTAGTCATATAAGATCGCTAGTTCAAAGACAAGTCTACTATGCCATCATGACTAACTTTGAGGTGTCTTCACTAAGTGGATGATTCAAATCGTAAGATATCTTCACCTATGCATAAGGCTGTCAAGTAAACCAAGAGTCATCATATGGTATTTTGAAAATGGTGGGGGAATGTTGGGAAATTTTCAAAATGGTTTTCAAAATTTATAGTTTAATTTTTGGTTGTTTTCAAAACCTTTGTTGTTTTTCTTTGGAAAGCTTGAAATAAGCTTGGAGACTTTGTCTCACATCGGAAAGAGAGGAAAACATAGAGCACTTAATAAAGTACTACATGGAATTTTCCTTTGAATATGGAATTGTGAGGTGAAAGCTAGTGTGCATACACCCACATCGCAAGGATGGTGCTTCGTACCATCCGCACATGCACACGTGCGTGCGAGTGGCGTGGGTAGTGGGCTGTGTGGCGTTTGATAGCGCACTTTGCACTTAGCACAGGCGCAAGGCGCCCTGAGGGCGCTTTCCTATTTGCATCAGACAAGTTAGAGCGATGACGTGAATCCAACGTGGCATGGGTGACGTGGAATACAGTTAGCTCCTCATGGCAGTGATGTGGTATCCGTTGGTGATGAGTCAACTAACGAATCGAATGGTTGCGTGTCCGATATGGAACGGTTTGATCATAGTCGCTGATTGGAGATGCATGCGATCGTACAGATGAGATGTCACCCGATCATGATCAGGTGTGATTAGTCAAGGAAGCTATTCGGTGTAAGAATGATCTGCACCATAGATCGTCGATCTAACAGTCATATTTGATTTGATGCGATCAAGGGATATGACCATTCGATCAGATGCATCAAGTCCTATAAGTAGGCTGCGAATTCAGCCATTTTAATCCATCCAAAAATTCAAAAAGCATTCTTGTAATTCTCTCTCTCTCTCATTCTTGATTTAGAGTTTTCGATCAAGAGTTTTTTAAGCACATTTCTGCTTTTGTTACTGGTAATCAAGTTCTGTAGATTTGATTATCGGTGTCTTGGTTTTCTTAATTATATCAAGAGTATTCTGATCTACTATCGTTAGTGCAGATGCCGGTAGACTTGATCTTTAGATCAGGCTTCATTGTATCCTGGAGGCAAATTTGCTATAACCCCCTACACACGTTTTGATAGGTGCAAATATTAACTTTAGGAAAATGACTAAGTAACGCGACTTGAAACACCAAATTTCTGTTCTACATAGACAAGATCATCGCTAAGTTTTGAAGACCTGAAGACCACCAACTGAAGAATTCAAGATGAATTGTTCCAACAAATAGTACTATATATATATATATATATTTTTTTTTTGCTACAAATCGATTATAAAATATGTTCTATTTTTATTATGCAATAAAACTGATATAAATTAGGGAGACTTATTTATAAGTCTTTTTTCAGACTCTTATGCTAGGCTAAGTCCTATGTAATTTCTTATAGACTCTCAAGTCCTATTTTCATAAGAATGTATTCCATAAGATCCTACATAAACATAACGTGACATGACACTTACATAAACGTAACGTAACGTGACACCTATATAAACGTAACGTAACGTGACACCAATATGAACGTAACGTGACACCTATATAAACGTAACGTAACGTGACACCTATATAAACGTAACGTGACACTTACATAAACGTAACGTAACGTGTCACGTTACGTTTCGCAAACTTAATAAATTTTTATTTTTTTAAATTAAATGTGAAAATGTTACTGATTTATGTTGGTGTCATATTACGTTTTATATAAATATGATCTATGATAATATGATTAAAAAAAAATCAAAAAATTACATATATATATATATATATATGTGTGTGTGATGAGAGAGAAGATACGCATTGCAACCCACGCCGAAGCTCCGAGCCCCAAGACCCCCCGCGCCCCGTGCCTGATGTCGTTTTTTTCATGGTGCCATTCCACCTCCGTAGATTATAAAATCCTGGCATCCACTTTCATACTTTAAAAAAAAAAAATTATTATTATTATTATTTTATAATGATAATAAGTTGGACTATCGAAAATTACAAAATATTAGAATCTTATAAGAAATGTTGAAGATTTTTTAAATTTTATTTTAATGGTTTGACAAAAGAGTTTTTCGCTTATTTGATTCGTGTATGTAAGGGTTCAAGAAAGTAGTTAGAATATTCGAAGATCTTCGAAGATTCTTCGAGAATATTATGAGAGGCTTAGATTCTTCAATGGTCTCAACTCAAGAACACAATAACACAAGGAGATGATGGAGATAAGAGATTGGGTGAAGAAGAAGGCAAAATGGCTAGAGAGAGAATAATGGCAAGGCTCTCCCATGGATCTCCCACTTTCACTCTCAAGGTTGATAATGGAGGTGGGAAATTAGTTCTTTCCCAAGAGTCATCTCTCCAAAAAATTCATCCCTTGTAAAGCTATGGGTGGGTGCTATTTATAGGCACCTCATGATGTAGGACCGAGCCCATGTACAAGGCACATGGGAAGTATTCTCTCTAACTATTTTGTCCGAGGAGGTGATCTCTCCGAGGAGGTGACTTCTCCGAGGAAGTGATTTCTCCGAGGAGGTGACCTCTCCGAGGAGGTGATTTCTCCGAGGAGGTGACTTCTCCGAGGAAGTGATTTCTCCGAGGAGGTGACCTCTCCGAGGAGGTGATTTCTCCGAGGAGGTGACTTCTCCGAGGAGGTGATTTCTCCGAGGAGGTGACTTCCCTGAGGAGGTGATTTCTCCGAGGAGGTGACCTCTCCGAGGAGGTGATTTCTCCGAGGAGGTGACTTCTCCGAGGATGAGAGAAAACCCCGAAGTGGAAATCAACCCCTCGGCGAACCCTTCTTCTTAGCCACACCTAACCAATGTCCCCAATCATCCCAAAGGGTCAGGGTAGTCCCAGAGGACGTCCTGCCGCATCAGGGTCAGGGGTAGTTCAAGAGAACGCCCTGCCGCAAATATTGCCGAGTCTCAGGGACCCCCTAGATCGTGCCACCTCGACCCGGGTATAGGCTAGTTTAACCGAAGAGTGAATTTATCTCCACTCACCGTCCTCGGGATCGGGTCCTTTGTTCGGACTCCATTACGCCCATGGTTCTGGTGCGTAGATCCCGGAAAGCTCCGAGCCCGCAAGTGTTCTGGGACTCATTAACGGAGCGGCTTCTAGATTGCGTCTGAATCCGTTCGAAGCCAAGTGCTTCGGACCTCTAGGTTCGTGGATCCGAACCCTTCGAGTCCGAGTGCCTCGGATCTCTAGGCTTGCTTAATACCCTTTCGAGTCCGGGCCCGAGTAAGTCTCTAGGTCGTGGATCCGAACCCTTCGAGGCTTAGAGCCATTCAACCCGTTTGACGGCGATAAATCCGGGCCACCAATCTTGGACTTGCGATAAATTCGGGCCCACCAATCTTGGGCTATTGGGCCTAAATAATTTAGTGGGCTCAAATTAGCCCCTCTTACATTTGCCCCTTGCGTGTATGAGAAATTGTAATTTTCTCGGACATGCATAATTTCACTTCGTCAGCCATGCTTCACATTATATACAGGTATATACGACACAGACATATACGGATCTATATACAGACATATACGGAGATATATACTCGTGGAGAATATGCCGTTTGCAACCGTCAGTGGGAATATGCCGTTACTGAGAAGGCATATTCCGTTTGCTGACGTCAGCATACGCAAAAAGAAAAATGCAAGGATGTGGAATGCGGGGTTTCGAACCTCTGACCTCAAGCTCGGCCTCCGAATCCTTAACCACTTAGCCAAACCATTGAACCCAAGCCACTCGGATGACAGAAACACTTCAAACAAATATCTATATTACATACCTATACAATATATATACATATATGCATACACAATTCTCCCGCGTCTCTTGCCGCGTTTGGCACGCGGGCTCTGCTTTTGTATCGATTGGCCGACAAAAGCAACCCCCTCGGTTTGCAAGCCTGCCTCGACCCTCTCCCTCTCTTTGTCTTTCTCTCTCGTCCTCTTCCTCTCTTCAGTATCCGCCTTCTTCTTCTTAACCATTCTCTTCTTCTTCTCCTTCTCCATTACTCTTCCAGCTTCCTCCGCCTTCTTCTTTTTCTCTTCTGTTTTCTGCCATTCTTCTATGATTTCTTTCTTCTCTTCTCTTTTGCATGGCTTCGTCTCGCCCTCTCTCTCTTTTTCCGGATCTTAATGATCCATCAAGCTCCTCTGGGCCAAGTGCCCCTGCTTTTACGCATCACAATCTTCCCACACTAACAATTGAGCAAGTGATGTCTGCTCAAACTGATATTGATGCCAACCACCTCACGTTGAAGTCGTGTATGGAAACAGTGGCTGCGGTCACTAATTTGTCTCACCGTCTGCAAAACAAGACGAGTGAGCTACATCGGGTTAATGCCCAACTCAATCTGCTTCAACAGATGTATAGGGATGCACGAGCGGAGATTTGTGCGCTGAAGGCAGAGAACAAAGAACTGAAACGGAAGACTACCTCCATGGAGAGTACAGAGGTAAAACGACAGGCCACTTGTCTGGACCAGTTTGGAGCGCCGGCATATTTTTCCTTTGATGGTCGGCGAAAAGTTAACTCTTTTGCCGGAAACATTGAGGCAGGGCCTCCGAAGGCCGATGACAAAAAGAGGAAGAGGCGGCGATGGCAGAGTCGAGTAAATGAGGCTGGCATGTGGTCGGCATCTGCGAAGACGACGAAGAAGAACAAGATCTGTGTGTGTTTTTTTATTTTATTTCTTTTTCTGGACTTTTTTTTTTTTTTTTTTTTTTTTGGGTTTGTTTGGTTTATGTTATTTTATTTTATTTGGAGTCTCTGTAATCGGGGATGTCCTCCCCTGACTGTAATGAAATCAGTTTCTTTTTTTTTTTGTTTTGGGTTTTGCTCATCACTGGCATGACTGGCATATTTGAGCTTGAAAACAACTTGTTTGATTGAACTGGAGAATGATTGAATTTTTTTTTTTTTTTTTTTTTTTTTTTTTTTTTTTTAAGTCTGAATTAGCCATTGACTCTTTACTAATCTGAATCAAAAAATAACACGGATTTTTTTTTTTTTTTACAATATAAAACATATTATTATTTTTTTTTTCGGACACCAAATACATATTCGTGCTACGTTTGTTTGTTTGTTTGTTTTTTTTTTTTTCAAAAAACAAAACCAATCCTGATCCTTTAATTCTTTAGGAGCCTGAATGATTCTAAGTTTTCTAGAACATTTGAAGATGCATTATTTTATTCCAAATCATAGCAAATTAAAAAACTTTTTTTTTTATTCTTGACAAGATATGGCCATTCTTTCTTTTTTAGAATAAAGCAGTCCACTAACTTTTATTTTTTTTTTTATTAATAATAACTTTTATGAAATAAATTAATATCTTTTCTGCATTTTCATAAGTAATGGGCCAACTCTCTATCGGATGGTGTACATCGTTCTCCCATGTTCAGCAGCTGGCCATATTTCTTCTCCAAACACTGCACTGGTGGCAAGTACTTTATCCCCAACAGTGAACATGCCAGACTTGTCAGCTGATTCCCCAACACCAATGGCATCAATGTAAGTTCCACCATCTCTGCCTTTTCTAAACTTCAACCCATATGGCTGCACCAATTCCACCTCATACTCTTCAGCTTCATCTTCCTTCTCACCTTCACTCTCCGATTTCGATGATGATGTCTTGGCCTCTGCTTCCGATGCTCTAACCATCAATATTGAAGTTGGTTTTACCAAATGGAAGGTATTGCTGAAACTTATTGAATTGCTCAGAAATGAGAGATTACTGGATACAGATTTCACAAATTTGGGTGACAGAGATAGGTATGCCTTTGCTGATGCTGCCGACATGCTACCCCAGCTCCACCTGTTGCAGACATCGTGACCCAAGTTGCTATCGGCCTCTCTCTTCTGCAACTTCGCCTCTTCTTGCAGACCACTGCTGCTTCCGGCCTCGGCTGTCCAGCTCCGGCTACGCAAATCCTCCAAAACCATTTTCTTTTCTTTTCTTTTTTTTTTTTTATAAAGAAAATTAAGAAAATAATAATCTAAACTTCACTCCTCTTTTTGCAGCAGAGTTTCGTTTTGCCTCTGCAACAACACGGGGTCATCCTTGCTTGCACACCATTTGCTGCCGCAACTCCTGGTGCCACAACCGCCGTGTCCTGCGCCTCTGCTGCAGCTTCGCCATCGATCCCGACTGCCCAGAGCTGACCACACCATTGCCCATTCAACGTGACGCGTGTGGTTGCCAACTCCTCTGCGACACCACTGCTGCCTCCGGTTTTGGATTGTCCGACATTGACCACACATGACCTGACCTTGGCTACAGTTTCAAGAATCAAGGTCCTCTTACTATATGATCTACTGGACTTGTCCGATAAATTTTCAAAGGATGATACAATCAACCGAAAGACATCCTTAATCTGATCATCATCATACGGAGCATCTGGTGCAGTAATTCTTGTGATCTCACTGATGCAAGAGGCAACTGCAACTTTCACATCTACATCTGGATGCCTTAAAAGTTCATCTGCAACCAATGCCTTCATAGATGGAGAAAGTGCAGTTTGCATGGATTTTGATGGTGCCGCTACTGAAAATTTTCTTAGGCTTGTCTTGAAATTCTTTGGGCAGGAATGTATATATATTGATTATCATATATATTTTTTGTTTAGAGCTTGGATTACCCAGATTTTTGTTCTACTTGCTCACGACTACATCGCCGTGGCTCAAGCTCCCATCGGCCTCTCGTTGCTCCAGCTCCGATCACTGCTGGCTTCGACGGTTCCAACGCAGACCACACACGTTCGCCCTCTCAACGCAACGTGTGTGGTTGTCGACTCTTCTGTGGTACCAGCGTTGCTTCTGGCTTCAACTTGTCCGACGCCGACCACGCACGTTCGCCCACTCAACGCAACGTGTGTGGTCCTGCCCGGCCTAGCTCAGTCTTGTTGATCTTGATCGACGCCGACTCAGCTACATCTCCAACGCCGACTACACACGTTGCCCTTTCAACGCGACGTGTGTGTGGGCCTGTCTAGCACTGCGTAGCTCGGCATCGGCCTCAGGTGTATCTGGCTCATATTTGTGGTCTTGCCACTATTTCCAGCCGTGCTCTTCTTCTGTTGGCGTGAATCTGTGAGTAACTCTTTCAATTGTTTTATTGATAATGTAAGAACATCATACTTGACTTTTATGTAACCGATGAATAAATTCTCGATACCCGAACTTAGCGAACAATTTGTTTGAAATGATGTAGTGCCATAGCAGAGAGTAAAACCATATATTGTTGATGTAACATCTATCTCGGTAACGCTTGAATCATAGTCTGAACTCGATATTGCTTATGTCGTTTGGCGGTTTTGCTATTTCAGGCGAATGAATTCTTGTGCGAAATCCACGACCTCGGGGCCCCTAGAACCTGCACTAATGAGAGCAAGGGCTGTTCCTCGGAAGTCCGAACAGAAGCAAAACTGTCTCTCGGGAATCCGAAAGTAGCAAACACCCTACTTTGGCAAGAAAGATTCCTCTGGAAGATAACCGAGTCTACCAAGCTTGCACCAACAGAAGTGAAGATTGTCTCTCAGAAGTCCGAGCAGAAGCTCCGAGCAGAAGCAAGGCTGTCATTCAGAAGTTCGAGCGGAAACAAGACTGTCCCTCGGAAGTCTGAGCAGAAGCAAAGCTCTCCCTCAGAAGTCCGAGGCTGTCCCCCGAGAGTCTGAATAGTAATACACATTCTACTTCAGCGAGAAAGATCCCCGAAGCTTGCATTGACAGAAGTAAGGGTTATTCTTCGGAAGTCCGAGTGGGAGCACATATGCTACTTCAGCCAGAAAGACCCTCAAAGCTTGCATTGATGGAAGCCATGGCTGCTCTTCGGAGGTCCGAATGGAAGTACACTTCTGCTGTGTCAAGAAAACTCCCTTCAGGTTGGTAACTGAGTCTACTATTCATTTTTCTTCTTTGAGGGGCAACAAAAATTGAAAACTGTTTCAAGCAACATAACACAATGAAGATATACAATGTAGAGAAAAAATAACTTCTAATGGAAATACATAATATGGAGGCAATAAATTTCTTCATAACATAAGAAAGATAGAACTTCTTGGATAATGTAGTAAATATAAATTGTAAATGTCATAGATAGACTTCTTCTGCGGAATGTTGACATTTGCCCCTAGAGTTGCAAGATCATTTGGAAAGCTTTCACCAGTTGCTCGGGTTGTGGCCATCATGCACCATCATAGCCATGAAGTTGTTGATGCTTGTCAGTGCCGACTTGACCTCCATTTGTTGCTGGTGGTGCGAAATTCGAACCCATCACCAACATGGTGTGGGTGAGATTTTGAAAGGTTGTGAGAATCTCTTGTTGAGTGTGTTGGAGTTCTTGAATGGCTTCAAGGATGAGAGGTGAGTCTTGAACTTGAGTCCTTTCATCACCACCATTAGAAGAGCCTTGTTGATGAGTCTCATTATCTGCCATTTTTGCCGGTGTTGTATGAGTTCCAAATCTCGTTGAAACCATTAACCAATCCGCCTCCCCAGCAGAGTCGCCAAATGTATATAAGGGTTCAAGAAAGTAGTTAGAATATTCGAAGATCTTCGAAGATTCTTCGAGAATATTATGAGAGGCTTAGATTCTTCAATGGTCTCAACTCAAGAACACAATAACACAAGGAGATGATGGAGATAAGAGATTGGGTGAAGAAGAAGGCAAAATGGCTAGAGAGAGAATAATGGCAAGGCTCTCCCATGGATCTCCCACTTTCACTCTCAAGGTTGATAATGGAGGTGGGAAATTAGTTCTTTCCCAAGAGTCATCTCTCCAAAAAATTCATCCCTTGTAAAGCTATGGGTGGGTGCTATTTATAGGCACCTCATGATGTAGGACCGAGCCATGTACAAGGCACATGGGAAGTATTCTCTCTAACCATTTTGTCCGAGGAGGTGATCTCTCCGAGGAGGTGACTTCTCGAGGAGGTGATTTCTCGAGGAGGTGTCTCCGAGGAGGTGATTTCTCCGAGGAGGTGACTTCCCCGAGGAGGTGATTTCTCCGAGGAGGTGATTTCTCCGAGGAGGTGACTTCTCCGAGGATGAGAGAAAACCCCGAAGTGGAAATCAACCCCTCGGCGAACCCTTCTTCTTAGCCACACCTAACCAATGATCCCCAATCATCCCAAAGGGTCAGGGGTAGTCCCAGAGGACGTCCTGCCGCATCAGGGTCAGGGGTAGTTCAAGAGAATGCCCTGCCGCAAATATTGCCGAGTCTCAGGGACCTCCTAGATCGTGCCACCTCGACCCGGGTATAGGCTAGTTTAACCGAAGAGTGAATTTATCTCCACTCACCGTCCTCGGGATCGGGTCCTTTGTTCGGACTCCATTACGCCCATGGTCTGGTGCGTAGATCCCGGAAAGCTCCGAGCCCGCAAGTGTTCTGGGACTCATTAACGGAGCGGCTTCTAGATTGCGTCTGAATCCGTTCGAAGCCAAGTGCTTCGGACCTCTAGGTTCGTGGATCCGAACCCTTTCGAGTCCGAGTGCCTCGGATCTCTAGGCTTGCTTAATACCCTTTCGAGTCCGGGCCCGAGTAAGTCTCTAGGTTCGTGGATCCGAACCCTTTCGAGGCTTAGAGCCATTCAACCCGTTTGACGGCGATAAATCCGGGCCCACCAATCTTGGACTTGCGATAAATTCGGGCCCACCAATCTTGGGCTATTGGGCCTAAATAATTTAGTGGGCTCAAATTAGCCCCTCTTACAATTCGTATAAGATATTATAATCAAATTTAATAAAAAAATTGAATAGTACCATAAATTATAGGTGTTACGTTACGTTACGTTTATGTAGATATGTCACGTTACGTTTATATAGGTGTCACGTTACGTTTATGTAGGTGTTACGTTACGTTACGTTTATGTAGATATGTCACGTTACGTTTATGTAGATGTCACGTTACGTATAGGTGTCACGTTACGTTTATGTAGGTGTCACGTTACGTTACGTTATATCAATTTCCCTATATATGGTTTTATTATTATTTATGATTATTAACAACTAATATTGAGGGTAAATGTGTCAAGAAACTTCCCACAGGACTTATGGGAACATAAGTTTTTTTGTGGAACCAAATGTAGCACAAGTCTCCCTAATAGGACTTATAAATAATTTTCCCTATAAATTATGATCCACATATATGCCATTGGTGGGTGAAACATTTGACTACATTGAATGAGTCATGGAAGCTACAACAAATAATGCTACACTTGTATGTTTGAAGTTAAAATCACATTTTGTTTATCATCTTATATGAAACTCACTGCATCAATCAATGTGGATTTGCAACATCAAATAATAAGCAAAATATGGTATAAAAAACATCTTAAGTGTACATTTTAAGTTGTCGTTTGGTAATAATTTTTTTTGCCTAAAAAAGTATAAAAAGATAAAATAGGTTAAATAAATTAATAAGATAAAATGTCACATTCAAAACATAATTATTTTATTTTTTTTCTCACAACCACCGCATTCAAATTAAAAAAAGTCCAAAATTCTTCCCAAACGGAACTAATTTAGCTAGGTTAAATTAGCCAAAATTTTAAAAAACAGGCTAAATTAGCTCTTCCCGAACCAAATCTAAGCAACGTTAATTTGAAAGGCTTTTGTTGTTGCAATAGCATATCTCATTTTAATTTAATAAACTTTATTTTATTTTATTTATATTAAGTTACAATAAATTTTTTAAACCTTTATTTTTTTTTTCATCAGGAATAATTATTTATATAAAACTTACATAATTACAACGAATATAAAGGATCTTCCTAACATGAGACAAATTTCATTGATTTTATAATTTTTTTTCTACCTTTTCACAAATTTTAAATTATTATTTTTTATTCATATTTGATATTAAATAATATCTCAAACACTTGGTAACATTTGTCAATAGCAAATTGGAAGATTTATTTATAAATCTCATTTAGTAGACTTATAACCAAATAAGTCCATAAAAGCTTTTGATGTTCCATCAAAATATTTAGGCTTATATTTCATTAGGTCATTTTTCTCATATTAGAATTATTATGTGGATTATTTTACTCTTATAGACTTTTATTGTAGTGGGGAATTACATGCCGGTAGAAGAAAGGGAAAAAAATTATAAACATATAGGAGTGCAAGTGTGTCTGTGGTGGAGTCAAAATGAAATACTTGCATGCCCTCCATATATTGGTAATTTGTTTTCCCTTCTCCCACCTGTATATAATTCCCCTTTATTATAATAAGATAAATTACAAATACACTCCTGAGGTTTACTTAAAGTATAGATTACCCCTTATGATTTGAAAAATTACAAATACTCCCTTGTTAGAATTATTTATTTAACATAATTATTTAAAAAAATGAAATTCATAATTCTCTCCTATACAATAATAAAATTACCTAAATTATTAATTGAAACATATTTCTAACATCATTAAAAACTGTTAATTGACTTGATAATTTATTAATAAAAGTGATGATTTGTTATGAAATTAGAAATCTCAAGGGTTGAATGTAATTTTCAAAGTCACAAGGGGCGATTTGTATTTTAATCAAACCTTAGGGGGTGTATTTATAATTTACCCATTATAATATCTAGGGAGATTATGATAATTAATGATATTTTTCATTAAACACTATTAAAAAAAGTCACTAATTGTTAATTTTTAGCGACAATTTGAAAATTTTATCATAAAAAATGTCACTAATTATAAATTTTACAATTTAAAAAATCATAACAAAAAAAGTCACAAACTTTTAATTTTTAGTGACAATTTAAGAATTGTCACAAAAAAGTCACTAATTGTGAGTTTTAGCAACAATTTATAAAAATCTTGATAGAAAAAGTCACTAATTATTAATTTTTAGCGACATATGTAAAATATTGTCAGAAAATTATTTTTTATCTACGATTAGGACTTAGGGAAATTTTTTTTAAGGTCCCTGGTATTAAGATTTTACAGCATAAAGGACGCTCAATATTTTCATAATGTCTAAGGTCCCTCAAGTTGATCCAAAGAAAATTAATCCAGAGAAAATTGGTCCAGAGAAATTTCTCTGGACTTCGGAATTTCTCTCCAGAGAAATTTTGGATTTATCTCCAGAGAAATTTTGAATTTTGAATTTTTCTGACTTCGAAATTTCTCTGACTTCGGAATGTGTTTTAACCAAATTTCTCTGACTTCGGAATTTATCAAATGTGTTTTCATAATGTGTTTTAACCAATTTCTCTGACGATGTTGTTTCTCATGATATCGAGAAGAATCGATCTAGTTGCCATTAAACAGAGAATGAGAGGAAATGAGGCCACAAAGTTGCCATTAAACAGAGAAGGGGGAAAGAGAGAGAGTAATGAAAGTGACATGGGGGGGTGTGTTTACTTGCTTGCTCCTGTGTCATTTTTCATGAAAAATACCTTGAGAGCTCTTCTTTCATGAAAATCCTTTAGAAGTTGAGAGCAAAGTCCTCGTAGTAGTGAAAGAAACTCTTTTCTTAGCAAAGAAAATGGGTTATGGGTTATAGGAAGAGAGAGTTCAGAGAAATTGTTTTAATCAAATTAGAGAAAAATTTCTCTCTGTGTTTGTTCACAATTTTAAACAAGGCAGAGAAAATTACTCAGAGAAAATTGAAATTTCTCTGGCTTTGTTCACAAATTTCTTTTGACTTTGTTCAGAGAAAATTGAAATTTCTTTCCAGATAAATTCTAGACTTTTCTGATAAATTTTTTACTCAAGCTTTCATCATTTTCCTCCTCCAGCGAAACTCTGGAAATCCAGAGAAATTCCAAAACAAATCATGCTATGTTTTCTATTTTCTTGGGAATTAATTGCTTTTTTTTTTTTTTTTTTTTGAAAAGGGGAATTAATTGCTATGTTGGATTGGATCTCAAACCCACTAGCTGCCCTTGTTGGGTGCTACTTAGTTTGCTAAGTTTTCTGTTTTACTCTGTTTTCTTTCGTTGGCTGTTAATTTTCTGTTCAAAAAAAAAAAAAAAAATTTATAGAATTGCTCCATCCCCCAGATTGGAAGTCGAGAAATCTGAACATGGGAGTTGAAAGTAATCAAATTTACTAAACAAGGATGAGAATTTACATACTTCTATTGAATCTTGATACAATTATAGGATAGGCAATGAGAAATGATAATTGCTAACATTACTTACCAGGAATGACGGTGGAAAAAGTATGGAGATGGCAAACTAGTAATTTCCAAACTGGGTTATGTGAAAACGGAGGCAGACCAGAGATTTTTTTGTTGAAAATATTTGATTTGATTTCTATTGGGTAATCGGCAATGATGTATTTGTGCTAAGACAGTTAGCAAACTTCAAAGTTTAGAAACTCTTCAAGCTTTGAATCAGCAGCAGCAGTTGAGCTTCGAGCTCGATTCATAGGCAGCGGCGCCAGTGGTGGACGGTGGTTCTGGTGGTTCTAGTGGCGGCAACGGTGGTGGTTGGATGGACTGTGTGATGAAGCGACCGAGACTCTTTGGTGATGTTGGCGCAGTGTTGATTTCAGCTCCACCGCCATTGAAGATGTATATATATATATATATATTTGTGCATGTATTCTAGAGAGAGAGAGAGAAGTGGGAAGCTGAGGTTTGATTTCAGTCAAATTTTTCTGTGATATATGGGTGTGGGAGTTGAGGGACCTTAGACATCATAAAATAATATTATGGATCTCTTCCATTACTAAAGATGGGAGAGGGACCTTAGACTAATTTTCCCTAGGACTTATTTTCAATATGATTTGATGGAAATTAAGTCCAACTATTAAGATCTATTGGTAATTTATCCTAATATATATATACATATATTATACCATATATCTAGGAGAGAGAATATCAATTATTAGATATATTTTATTTGTGATATATATAAAACATTGTATATAGAATATGAAAGATTATTTTTCTTAGTATTTTCTTTGTCTCAATGTGAGAGATTTACTTAATAAAGGATCTTCCGTCACAATAATTTTGCATTAAGGTCCTGTTATTGGACAACATTTAGAAGAGAATGCTAGTTGTAGACTGATAATAGAGATTGATGGACTCACAACAAAGATGATGGTAAACCGGCGATGAACAATCATTTTTTTGCTATTGTTACACACAAACTGTAATCTCTTCGTCAATTTGGGTAGCCACCGGTATTGTATAATTTATTCACTAGTGTTATACCGGCATTGATTATATACAGATTTTTCTAAAAAGGTACGTCAATATATATGAACTATTTGATAATTTTTTATATATTGCTTGATATTTTTTATATATTATTTGTTTACTATATTTATTGTTTGAACAATTTTTTTTTGTTTTTGTTTTTGTTATCATTAAACAATAAGATGCTTGATCCTCACACCCCTATAGCAACCTATACAATCTCATTCTCTGTAACTAAAACAAGTATGACATTGGAAACAGGGGATCTTAATTTGCAAGTGTAAAATTAGTGGCATGTGATTGCGTTTGTGTCCAAAACAAAGACGTGACAGTAAAAAAGGGTTGCAAGCAGCTCCTTTGAAATCTAACCCAAATTGACATTGTCACAATCATTCTTAGCTCCTTTGAAATCATTCTCAGATTGGGCTACTATCCAATCTAATTAACCTTCAAATTTCGTATTTGTTATCCTGAAAAAATTGTGAACAAAACAAGGGACCATGGGGCAAACTCAGAGCGATGGTGGAACGAAGCCGGAGCGATGCTGGAGAAGGTTGTGAAAATTCTGGATAAGCGACAGAGTTCTATTTGAGAGATCCGATTTAAAAAAAAAAAATTAGAGATTTAATTCAGCAATTGGGAATTTATTTTAAGGGGCAAAAATGGCATTGTCTGTCTTGAACACAATTGTTTAGGACTTAAACAAAACTGTGTAGTTTTATCTTATAGCAGTCATTGCTGGGCGGTCCACACAAGCAGGTTTGATGCTCCTCAATTTTGTTTCATATTTTCATACTACAGTATGAATGTTTATATCGATATGAATTTAGTGTTTTTTTTTTTTTTAAAACTAATTGTATATTAATTGTAAATTATGAACATTCATATTGTATTTTGGTATGAATTTTTTTTATAAAGTTTTTTCGAAAATTAGTTGTATGTTTGTTATTTTTGTGACTATGTTTGTTAGTTGAACAATCATTTTTGTACCATTGAACAATTGAAATAGTCAATTTTCACATTTTTTAGTTTTGTTTTATATTTTCATGTTGCAGTGGAAATGTTCACATTGGTATGTGTTTATTTTTTTAAAAACTAATTGTATATTAATTATAAATTGTGAACATTCACATTATATTTTGGTATGAATTTCTTTTTTCGAAAGTTAGTTGTATGTTTGTTATTTTTGTTACTATGCTTGTTGGTTGAAAAAATATTTTTGTTACCATTGAACAATAGAAATAGTCAATTTTAATTTTTTTTCAAATTTTATTTTTTAATTTTTTTTTTTATTTTCACGTTGTAGCGTAAATGTTCACATTAGTAGTAGCGTAAATGTTCACATTAGTATGAGTTTAGTTTTTTTAAGGCTAGCTGTATGTTAATTATAAATTGTGAATATTCACATAGTATTTTGATATGAGTTTTATTTTTTTGAAGGTTAGTTGTATGTTTGTTGTTTATTGTAAACATTCACATTATACTTTAATATGTGTTTTGTTTTTTTGAAACTTAGTTGCATATTTGTTGTTTACTGTGAGCATTCATATTGTATTTTGATTTTCATTTAAATTTTTTATCGTGTTATTTTTAAAATTTTCAATTATAAAAAAGTTGAAAATTCGTAATTTGATATTTTTTTTCCATAAAATGAGGGAGATATTTTCTCCATAGAATAAGGGAATGGTTTTCTCCTTAGAATGAGTGAGATTTTCTCCATAAAACGAGAGACTATTGTTATTTTTTTATTATATATTACTTTCAAAATGAAAGCATATGCAAAAAAATTAGAAGGGTGATTTAGTTATATTACATTAAACAGGATCTAATCGAATATTTAAAAAGAAGATGGGTTAGATGGATAGGGGGTGCAGATTGACATTGTTTAAGTTGGCCTGAGTGTCTATGGTGAAAGACTAAAAATACACGCGGAGTAAGTACCACATGCCTTCTGGTTAGGAGCCGGTAAAGTGGGAATTGATAGTGCTTAACATGCCTACTTGTAGACACTAGCTTAGGGATTACCTGAGTCGTATTTATCGCCCCGTTGTATATTTTGCAATTTATGAGATAATGACTTTTGAAATGAGAGTTGCATATGGTTTTCAAAATGAAACAAAGTTATGGATTTTGAAGCATAACATCCATTTTGGTAAGACTGCTTAAGCATATATACTTTGTTAAGATCTCTCCACCGGGCTTGTGCTCACCCTTAGTGGATTTCTGTAGGAAAAGATGTGGTGCTACAGCCTAACTAAGGGCGAGGAATGTGTTTGAGAGTGTAACACCCTCAAAATAATACATAAAGCCCAACAATCTTGACATGCATAGACATAAGAGAAATAAACATTTTTCATTTATTAGAGTATTCATTACAAAAGTATTACATGTTGACAACAAAAGTAAATTCCCTACGGGCTTACAACTTTCCAAGCCAACACTTGGTTACAAGAAGAGAGTACTAACTCAAATACATATTAAGCCCTTGGCTTGAATTTACATGTAATACTTCAAAAAATAACAAAACAACAAAAGAGTCTTCAACTCCCAGAACCTCCCAAGCTATGTCCTTGGAGGTGGCATATCACTTGGACCTGAAAATGATGTCACATATAGGGTGAGCCACAACCCAGTAGAGATATACTAAACCAAGTATAAGCAATGACTAAAACAATAGTATTTGATAGGAGGTTAACACTTATAAACCAATTTATCTCACAATACAGTTCCATGACAAACATGTCCATGTTACATTTCTTTTCTCCTTTACTTATCAAAATCATTTCAATACATGGCTCAGAACCTGGCCAAACAATTCAAAGAGACTAAAATTCATACTAGAACAAGTCCAAATTTTCACAATTCATAAATGAGATTTCATCTCATATTTAAACATTTCCATACTCCAAATAATACACATATTCGCTGTATTAACACTTCCATTTAATACACATATTTGCTGTATTAACCCTTCAATCTGATACACATATTTGATGTATCAATAGAGTTCATCTCCTATCTCCTCCCAAACCGGTTTGAGAGTCCATCCCCTATCTTCCCTCAAACCATGGAGTACATATTCCAAGTATATAAACAATTATCATATACAAGGATCAATCAATACATATATTTGATGTATTATTCCAACTGTCATATTCATTGACAAATTCAATGTGATTAGTTTCGGTTTTCCCTAATCAACATGCAGTGTCTACAACAATCAAGACTATCCTCCACCGATAGCCCAAAGCAATTATTTCTAAACAGAAAATAAATGCGTCAACAGATATAATATCAACATTTTCCATGGGTAAGTGATAAATCAATCCAACTACACCATATAATCCCATAATTTCCCAATCTCATAATTTTCAACTCAATTTCTCATTTTCCCAAAATTAATTATACAAATTAATTTGTCATAATAACTAGGGCATTTTCCCATATTTCACATATCAACCCTAAGGTTTGATTTCACCAATCTCGCAACATAGATTCCATTCTTTTACAACTCACATACACATAGGTTTTAATATTTGAAAACTCCTCTTTCATAAATTACATAACAAACCCTAACTTTCTCAATATTACCCAACATCACCAACTATTCAAAATGACCAAAATTAAAGACAAAACTCATAAGATGGAGTAGGGTACCCCTACCTCGAAATGAAGAGCTCAAATGGAGAAGATGATCAAAATCCAAAGTGCTCAAAATCCACAAACTCTCAGATTAAAACGTATCCCACACAACCTTCTATCTTTCTTACAAAGGACTAAGGGTAGAAACATACTAAAAATAGATGAAACCCTAGAGAGAAGGTGTGTAGAGAGAGAGAGAGAGCTCGGATCTAGGGTTTTGAAATCAAAAGAGATGAAAAGTGAAGTGTTTACCCGCTGTTGTCTACTGATATAACACAGGCTTGCTCGAGCGAATGATTGGTCGCTCGAGCGACCAGACAAAGAACCCTCGCTCGAGCGTAGAAAGCCTCACTCGAGCCAACAATGTGAAGCTTCAGGTCTGCAACCCAGAAGCACGCTCGAGCGACAGAATGCTCGCTCGAGTGAAGAAACTCAAAACATACACCTCGCTTGCTCGAGCGAAGGAAAGCTCACTCGAGCCAAGAAATGCAACTCTCAGGTCTAAAACCAGACGCAGACGCAAGCTTGAGCGAAGGACTTCTCGCTCGAGCCACCAAATACAAACCTCAACTCTCACTCAAGCGAAGAAACCCTGGCTCGAGCGAAGGATCTAAAACAAAGAGCTCGCTTAAGCGACAAAGTCCTCACTCGAGCAAAGACACCAAAATCTAGGCAACAACCATTTGCTCCCAATCACACCCAACCTGTAACAAACCTGCCTAACACATCCTATAACTCAAAAATAAGGAATTAAAGGATGACAACAAGATATATACAACAATAAGCTCTACGGAACCTAAGTTCGGATACAACAACCAAATGGGGAAAGACCGGGATCGCTATGAGAGCATGAAGCTCTCTTTTGTTTTGTCGCACATTTTTGGCAAGCCAAGAGTTTTAATTGTATGGGTTTTTGATGACCATCTTTTGTGTTACCAGGCTTAAGTCTTGGAACTTGCAGTCCATTGGACATTCTTTTGTATTATTTCTATTGTTCCAATCGTCGCACATGCTATAGATTCACCCTTTAAAAAGATTGAATATGTAATGCATGTGGACTATTTTGTTAATCTCTCACATTAATGGAATACAAACATAGAGATTAGGCCATCTAGTTGAAATTATTTTAATTACAAGAGTTGATTAGACCTGTCTTATATCATTTATTTGAGGGCGTTACAGCTTGTTATCAAAGCTACCAGGCTTGAATAATTGGAACTCGCAGGAGGTGGTTTTACCACAATAGGTTCATTTTGCTAATTAGGAGATTTGTCATATTTTAAGTATTGCATAATAACATGTTTATGTAACTAGATGGGTATGTGATTGAACTTTTAGGATATTGTTTGTGTCCATTAAATTCCTTGAATTCTTATTAGAAGGGCACCTAATCAATGCTCGTTCTAATAGGAACTCTCTGCATTTCGTGGGACAAACATTATCTTGAATAAGTAATCAGTATGTGTTGATGTGAATTGCGTGTTTATGTGGAGTGAAAACTAATTGTTCACATGATTTGAGAAATTATTAATTATTGTAATGAGACATGTGAGGTTTGGTTGCGAGCACTTATGTAATTGTGTGCTAAATTGTTTGTTATTATCAGTAATTAGGATGTCAGGACAAGGTCAAATGCGAAGTGGTAGAGGTGAGAGGCGGGGTAGGCCGAGCCGAGGTGTTCATGAAGTGTTGGTTCATGAGGTTCTGATGCACAAAAAGGGGTTTGGCCAAGCTAATGTGGCCGACCAAGTGGCCCAAGTTAATGTAGCTGAGCAAATGGGACTGATGGGAGTCCTAGAGCAAGCAGATCAAGCCATAATGGGAGCCTTAGCCCGAGAATTGGCAGGGGCTTTGAGAGAGTCGATGAACATCTTGAGGGCGGAGAATCAAGCTCGAGAGAATGCTGTAGAGACGAGGTCAGGTTTTCTTACCCGAGAATTCTTGCGGGCTAAACCGGATAAGTTTCACGATGGTCTGAAGCCCAAGAAGGCAGATGAGTGGTTGGAGCAAACAATTATGATATTTCAGATGCTTCACATCGATGATAATGAACTGAGGGTGACTTCGGCGAGTTACTATCTAAGAGGGGATATGGGCCAATGGTGGAAGTATGCCAAAGGTAGGGTTGGACTGACCTGAGAGGCGTTTGTCATTGCCTTCCAGGACAAGTACCTACCTTTCACTGCTAGGGAAAGATTGAGGCAAGAATTTCAAGACCTCAAGTAATTGAATATGTCTGTGGCCGAGTTTGAGGTGGCCTCACTAGTTTGTCTCGGTTTGTACCAGAGTTAGTGGTAATGAAAGAGCGTTGTTGCATAGAGTTTGAGAAGAGGTTGAAAACTAAGATCCTATTCAAGGTTGCCAAAAACATGATCTGAAACTATGACTGCTTTGTAGAGGCGGTGGCACATGTTGAGATCACCATTTAGGGTGATTCGGAGAGACTTTGGGGTTCGAGATCTAGGGGTCAGCAGTCACAGGGAGATTTTAGGGCTAGCAAGAAGCATAGAGGCTTTGTTTCATCCAAGTCTCAACCACAACAGACTAGATTCACTTTTCCTTTCCTAGTGTCGGTTCGGGAATGAGTGGTTAGGGTGGGTTTACTTGTCTTAAGTGTGGCTAGTTGGGTCACAAGGCCAATACATGTCCACAGAAGGGAGGAGAACAAAAAATGCCCCTACCACCACCACCGGCTAACCGATCCTACAGTTAGTCCTCAAGTAGAGGTCAAAGACCTACCTGTTTTCAGTGTGGCCAGTTGGTACATATGAGGAGAGCATGTTTGCAGTTAGGATGCACATCTGATGCATCAAGGTCAAGGCAGACTCAGAGTCATCAGCAAGCTTATTTAGTCCAGGGCTCACAAGGGATCCAAGTTGTAGCACCTATATCCTTCAAAGCTTTTGGGAAGTGTATTTGAATCCTTTATTTTATTTTGGAAATCTTTGGTGTCGTTGTATCTTGGTTTTGGAGGAGTACAAATCAATTTAGACTTGTTGGGTTTGTTTGTTCATGCTTGTTTACGTCGAAAAGTTGTTTGGGAACCTAGAAATTCTATTCTAGGGTCGACACCAGCCTTCCTAAGGGTCGACCCTTACCTGTTGGTGAAGTTTCTGGAAGTGTTGCTGGTTTTTAGGGTCGACACCAGCCTTAGTGGTGTCGACACCTGCTTCTTGTTGCTGTCCACAAGGGTCGACACCGGTCTGGGAGAGGTCAACCCTTGTATGTTGCTGAATCTGGGAGTTGCTTGCTGGAATTTGGTGTCGACACCAGTCTGGGGGGGTTGACACCTTACCTGTTGCACTCTTTACTTTTCTGTTTGAAGGGTCGACGCCTCTATGCAGGGGTCAACCCCTGCCAATCTTTTTTTAGATTTCAGTCCGGTTTGGGCCCTATTTTTTGGAGATTTTAACTTGATCTTTTGGGTTGACTTTGGGACTTCATTTTACTTTGACCTAGCACTATAAATAGGTCCCTCACTTAACCTTTTGCTTTACTTTTTCTTCTCTTCCTCCATCTCCAAACCGTGAGTCACTCTCTCTCTCTCTCTCTCTCTCCGAAATCACTTTTTGCTCAAAGATCTTTAGATCTACTCACTTGGAAGCATCTCTTCGCCTTGCTCCTTTGAGATTAAGTGTAGAGCTTGTCAAGGGCTTCGTTTTAATCGGGGCAAGTTGTTGTTTAAGCGCCATCAACTTTTGGGCTTTTCTTTATTCTCTCTCTTCTAAGCTTGAGGTAGGGATCTTTTCTACACTTTCATATGATATTTAGCTTAGTTATTTGTATCTTGTGTAACAATGATGTGATTTGGGGGTGTTTAAGGCAAATCTAGGGTTTGGGCATAAAATGGAAAGAGGGATTTTTGGGTGAAGGTGAAATAAATGCTTGAGGGGTTTGAAAATGATGTTGTATTGTGTATGATTTGATGATTTTAGCACTTTTCCCTAATTGAATCAAATTATTTTTTGGTATAAATAATGAAATTGACATTGAAAATTTGAAATTGAAAGGGTATTGATATGAATGGTGGGATTAGTTATATGTTACTCCATTCTTTGGTAGTTTCGAATAAACTATTTGTTATGAGATTTTACATCTATTTAGAAATAACTGTATTGGGCTATCGGTGGAGGATAACTATGATTGTTGTAGAAATTGCATGCGGATTAGGTGAATTAAAACTAATCGCTTGTGCTTGTCACTGAATATGACTATATTTATATACATTGTATATGTATAATTATTTGGAAGTGGAAAGAGAATGTACTCCATTGTTTGAGTTTGTGATTAAATACATTGCATATGTATGAATGATTGTTTGAGAGGAGAAATGGGATGGACTCCATTATAATTAAGTTGGTTGGAGTGTCCTGGGTGAAAGTCCCGAAACTATACATGGGTGCTTAGCTCGCGGACGAAATATCTGAAAAATGGTAATTGTAGTGTTTGTATAGCCTAAGTTTACATGGGTCCCGCTTGACGGCTGCTTGCGGACGAAATATCCGTGAAAGAATACATGGTTCCCGTTTTGACGGTTACTTACGAACGAAATATCCGTGAAAGAAAAGTTTGAAGTACTTATATGTTGATAATGTGGTTCTAGAACTAATGAGCTGTAATCTCGTTTGGGTTGTTGAGAAATGATGAAATTGGCTCATGTAATTAAATGAAATGAAGGGAAATGGTTTAATGATTGAGTTTGGTAATTTAAGATTATACAAATTGTGGATGCCTTTATCTATGACGTTGTATATGCATAGTGTACTTATACCTGTGCTAAATTTCATATACTATGTTAGATGGTTTCTACTGGGTTGTGGCTCACCCTACTTGGGAATAACATTTTCAGGTAATGATGGCATGCCTCCACCAAGGCAATAGCGTCGGAGAAACTTTTGGAAGCAAGGGCTTCTCGTTTTGATTATATATTTTTGTAAAGCCAAGGGCTTAAGATATAATGAGTGAAGCTCACTTTTGATTGTAACCGAGATATGTCTTGGAAGATGTAAGCCCGTAGGGCAATGAACTTGCTGTTATTAATTTGCATTACATGCTATAGATTTGTAATGAACGTTTATGAATGTATAATGCATGTAATCTCTTTTGTAATGCGAATTCTGTTATGTGAAAGTGTACTAATTTTGTTATATTCATTTCTCTTATGAGTTGGGTTATTCTTTTTTGTTTTTATAACTTGGTATCAGAGCGTACCGGGTTTGAATACTTTGGGTATGTATGAAGTGGTTAGTACCACAATGGATTTGTCTCACTTGCTAGAGACTCAAGTGTGAACGATATGTGCTTATATGACAACATGCTTATGTGATTATTTGGGTATGGGATTAAATTTCTTGGATGTTGATTGGGTCTACGGGTTTCTAGGAGTCCTGTTAGAAAGGCACTTGATCACTGCTATTTCTAATTGGAACTCTAGCAATGCTGCATGATAGTCATTATCCGGAGATGGAATTCATATGTGTTTACGTGAGTACATGCTTATGTGGAGTGAATTACTGTTGTCCAATATATTAGGACGCGAGTGATTTAGCTTCAGCACATTTGTGAATGTGTTAATCTCTTTTGTTACCTTCATTAGGATGTCAGGACATGATCGTGGAGGTAGGCGTGGTAGACCTAGGAGGCACGAGGTGCTTATATTGGACGAGATTCCGGCGCAGGAGGAAGGGGTTAGTCAGGCCAACGTGGCCGAACCAATAGGTTAGCAGGCTATGGGCGCCTTAGATCGCGAAATGGCCGGAGCATTGAAGGGAATCGATGGACATTCTCAAAGCTGAGAATCAAGTCCAGGCCCAAGTAACTGAGGCAGGGCCTTCTTTTCTGAAGAGGGAGTTTTTCCGGTGAAATCCGGATGAGTTTTTGGGCAACCCAAAGGAACCACTAAAGACAGATGAGTGGCTGGAACAGATGGTGAAAACGTTTGAGATGCTTGACGTCAAAGACGGGGGTTTGAGAGTGACCTTGGGGTCCTTCCAGTTGAAGAGAGACACAAGTCAATGGTGGAAGTATGCGAGGGGATGCATTGGAGGGACTTGGGAGGCTTTTGTTGACGCCTTCCAGGACAAGTACTTGCCTCCCACTGTTGGGGAGAAATTGAGGAATCAATTTTCTCGCCTCAAGCAGTTGAACACACCTATAGCCGAGTTTGAGGCCACTTTCATTAGCCTCTCTAGATTTTCACTTGAATTGGTGGCGACTGAGGAGCGCCGTTGTTTGGAGTTCGAGAAGAGATTGAGGACCAGACTCATGTTTCGAGTGGCTGGGTCCATGATTAGAGATTATGGGCACCTTGTGGAGGCGACGACTCATCTTGAGACCATCATGCAGGCAAAGGAGGAGAGGATGAGCGGCTCCAGGATAAGTCAGGATAATCAGGGGGACGGTAAGAGACAGAGGGTTTCTAACCCTCAACAGTCTTAGGGAGTTCAGTCGAGGTCTATCTTTCCAATGCCTAACTTGGGTTCTAGGAGAGGTGGTTAGGGAGATGTGACCTATTTCAAGTGTGGTCAGTTGGGTCACAAGTCTCCAGCTTGCCCACAGAAAGTAGGAGGGCATAGAACAGCTTCGTCTTCGGCTCGTTCTCAGAGCCAGAGTCAGGGTAGAGGACAGCCGTCCACTTGCTATCAGTGTGGCCAGGCAAGCACTTGAAGAGGTCTTGCCCACAGTTGGGTGGCACACCTGGTGCGTCTAGTTTGAGGCAGACACCGAGTCACTAGTCAGCACAGTCAGCACAGTCCTCGAGGGCCAATTAGGGAACTTATTCAGCTCAGTCAGTACAACAGGCCTATGCTCCGAGGGGTGAGCAGGTAGATTAGAGATTAACAGGGCGTGTGTATGCTGTTACCGCGCCAGATGTTGTACCTGCTCCTTCAGTAGTGAGAGGTACTTTCCAGTTTTGCAATTCAGTTGCTAATGTGTTGATTGATACGGGTGCATCCCATTCTTTTATCTCATCTACATTTGCATCTGTTTTGGGGTTAGAGTTGGCACAGTTAGCATCTCCTATTTGTGTAGAGTCAACTATTGGTGGTGAGGTTATATTGAAACAGGGGTGTCGGGGTTGTAACATAGAGGTCGCTGATCGTCGACTTCCATTTGCATTTGTTTTGCTTGACATGACTAGTTATGATGTTATTTTGGGTATGGACTAGTTATGGCTGTTATAGATTGTTATCGTCAGAGGGTTACTGTATGTACCTCGAGTGGCGACTACTTTTATTTCTTGGGGGACCGGGTAGATAGAGTTTTATCACCGGTATATGATCTGTGTGGGCGGAGTGAGCGTAGTTGTCTTCTTGCTAACTTCTTAAATAGTGAATGTGATGAAGTCTGACTTGAGTTGCCAAGGGCGGTTTGTGAATACCTCGATGTCTTTCCCAAGGATCTTACTAGTTTACCACCTCACCAAGAGGTCGAGTTCTCTATTGATTTAGTACCTGGCATGACACCGATTTCTGTGGCACCGTATTGGTTTGCACCCGCTGAGTTGAGTGAGTTGAAGGTTCAATTACAAGAATTGTGAGATAAAGGTTTTATCCGTTCTAGTACTTTGCCTTGGAGAGCGCTGCCCTCTTCGCTAAAAAGAAAGATGGAGCCTTGCGACTTTGTATCGATTATCGAAAATTGAACTAGGTTACTGTTAAGAATAAGTACCCAATGCCTCGTATAGATGACCTGTTTGATCAGTTGAAGGGGTCTTGTTGTTTTCCTAAGATAGACCTGAGGTCGGGTTACCATTAGTTGAGGGTAAGGGAGGAGGATATCCCGAAAATGGCATTTTGTACTCGGTATGGCCATTATAAGTTTCTAGTGATGCCTTTTGGGCTGACTAATACACCGGCTGTGTTTATGGATTTGATGAACCGAATTTTTTGTGAGTTCTTAGACTGTTTCGTGGTCATCTTTGTGGATGACATTTTGATTTATTCACCTTCTGAGGAGGAACACAAGGAACACCTGTAGGTAGTGCTTGAATTGCTTAGAGCTCATAAGCTGTATGCTAAATTCAGAAAGTGTGAATTTTGGCTGAAAGAAGTCAAGTTCTTAGGCCATATGGAATCCCCCGGGGGGGGGGGGGAGGGTGATGGTAGATTCATCCAAGATTGAGGCAGTGTAATATTGGGTATAACCTAAGAATGCCTTTGAGATTCGTAGTTTTCTGGGGTTAGCCGGATATTACCAGAGGTTTGTGAAAGATTTCTCTAAACTAATTTCACCTTTAACTAGGCTAACAAGGAAGGGGGTCAAATTTGTGTGGGATCAGACTTGTGAGAAGTCGTTCCAGGAACTTAAAGTTAGACCCACCACTGCTTCAATTTTGATTATCCCGGAGAGGGGTTTGGGTTACTCGGTTTATTGTGATGCCTTACGTGAAAGCTTGGGTTGTGTTTTGATGTAAGAGGGGAAAGTAGTAGCCTATGGCTCACGACAGTTAAAAATACACGAGAGGAACTACCCTACTCACGACTCAAAGTTAGCGGCAGTGATCTTTGCTTTAAAGATCTGAAGGCACAATTTGTACGGTGAGAAGTTCAAAGTATTTTCTGATCACAAGAGTCTGAAATATCTGTTTACACAGAAATACTAGAACCTGAGGCAGAGAAGGTGGATGGAGTTCATAGAAGACTATGATTTCGAGTTGCATTATCATCCCGAAAATGCCAATGTAGTGGCCGATGGTTTGAGTAGGAAGTCTATCAGTAGTGTGGCCTGTGTCGCCATCTGGGAGTGGGAAATGTTGGGTACCCTTGGGGAGTTTGACTTGTATCTTGGCGAGTTTGTTGAATCGGCAACCTTGTTTTCTGTGGTTGCACAACCTATACTCGCGAACCGAGTGTTAGAAGCGCAGATGGGTGACCTTGAGGTAGATACCATTAGGGAGAAGATTTCAAGTGGGAGGGTAGAAAAGGGCTTGAACGTGTATACTGACCAAAGTGTGAGATACCGGGACCATTTGTTTGTGCTGGAGTCTTGCCGAGAGGAAGTACTCCAACAGTTTTACCATTCACGCCTTACGGTGCATCTGGGAGGCACAAAGATGTATCGTGATCGGAGTCGCCAATTTTGGTGGAGGGGTATGAAGAAGGATGTAGCCGTATTTGTATGGAAATGCCTCACTTGTCAGCAAGTGAAGGCCGAGCACCAGAGGCCAGCGAGTTTGTTACAACCCTTGCCTATAGCCGAATGGAAGTAGGAACATGTCGCGATGGATTTTGTTGCGGGTCTTCTGAGGACTCAATGGGGGTAGTGATGCCATTTGGGTGGTAGTTGATCGGTTAACCAAGTTCGCGCACTTTATACCTATGCGCGTGAATGATTCAGTAGACTATCTTACCGGCTTGTATATCAAGGACATGGTGAGGTTGCACGGGGTCCCTGTGATGATCGTTTCGGATAGAGATCCACGTTTTATAGCTCGGTTGTGGCAGAGCTAGCAGAGTGCCTTGGGCACTAGGTTAACCTGTAGCACGGTGTATCATTCTCAAACTGACGAGCTGTCCGAGCATATCATTCAGATCCTTGAGGATATGCTTCGAGGCTGTATCCTTGACTTTAAGGGACCGTGGGAGGCACTTACCCTTGGTGGAGTTTGCTTATAATAACAGTTTCCAATCGAGTATTGGCATGGCACTGTTTGAGGCCTTGTATGGTCGGCCTTGTAGATTTCCAGTGTGTTGGGCCGAAGTGGGTGACGCACATTTGTTAGGCCTAGAATTAGTTTGGGAAATGACTGAGAAAGTGGCCCTTATTCGTAAGAGATTGATTACGGTTCAGAGTCGCCAGAAAAGCTATGCCGACCGTAGGAGGAGGCCCTTGTCTTTTGAGGTGGGCGATCATGTCTTTTTGAAAATTTCACCTAGGCAGGGTTTGATGAAATTTGGGAAGAGTGGTAAGTTGTCCCCTCGGTTTATTAGCCCTTTTGAGATTCTTAAGCGGATTGGGGAAGTCGCTTACCGTTTGGTGTTACCGCTACAGTTTTCTAGGGTTCATGATGTGTTTCACATTAGTATGCTTCAGAAGTATGAGCCGGATCATCGCACATGCTGGATTTGACCGACTTAGAGGTAGATGAGGATATCTCGTATGAGGAGAGACTGGTGAGGGTCTTGGATAGACTGGACCAAGTCTTGCGAGGCAAGACAATTCCCTTAGTAAGGGTATTGTGGAAACATCACGGGGTTAAGGAAGCGACTTGGGATCATGAAATGGAAGTCCGAGAGAAATATCCGGACTTGTTTGTGGATATCTAAACATGTATTAAAATTTTAATTATGATGATGAAAGGTATAAACATTGTATATGTTTTGAATTATAAGAACATTGTATATGTTATGGGCATCTTGGAAACATGAGTTTATTATAAATATTGCATATGTTTGAGAATGTGGAATATCACATGTATTATATCACTTTGGGAGCATTGTATATGCTGTGTTAATTTCGTGAAAACTCGGATTCTAGTTAAGCATTGTAAATGTTTTGGGAAATTACAAATTTCATTTTAATATAGGGCTTGTGTATTGAGTCGATAAGAATGGATGACCGGAAAATGGGCCATGGTGATGAAATTGATTGATTATCATTGTTGGGATTGGTTTAATCATGGCTTTAAAACTTACTTAAAATTTCGGGGATGAAATTTCCTAAGGCGGGGAGGTTTTAGCACCTATATCCTTCAAAGCTTTTGGGAAGTGTGTTTGAATCCTTTATTTTATTTTGAAAATATTTGGTGTCATTGTATCTTGGTTTTGGAGGAGTACAAATCGATTTAGACTCGTTGGGTTTGTTTGTATACGCTTGTCTACGTCGAAAAGTTGTTTGGGAACCTAGAAATTCTATTCTAGGGTCGACACTAGCCTTCCTAAGGGTCGACCCTTACCAGTTGGTGAAGTTTCTAGAAGTGTTATTGGAATTTAGGGTCGATACCAGCCTTAGTGGTGTCGACACCTACTTCTTCTTACTGTCCACAAGGGTCGACACCAGTCTGGGAGGGGTTGACCCTTGTATGTTACTGAATCTGGGCGTTGTTTGTTGGAATTTGGTATCGCCACCAATCTGGGGGGGGGGGGTTCAACACCTTTCCTGTTGCATTCTTTGCTTTTCTGTATAAAGGGTCGACCCCTCTGTTGCAGGGGTCGACCCCTGCGAATCTTTTTTTTAGATTTCAGTCCAGTTTAGGCCCTACTTTTTAGGGATTTTGACTTGATCTTTTGGGTTGACTTTGGGACTTCATTTTACTTTGACCTAGCACTATAAATAGGTCCTTCACTTAACATTTTCTTTACTTTTTCTTCTCTTCCTCCCTCTCCAAACTGTGAGTCACTCTTTCTCTCTCTCTCTCTCCAAAATCACTTTTTGGTCAAAGATCTTTAGATCTACTCACTTGGAAGCATCTCCTCGCCTTGCTCCTTTGAGATTAAGTGTAGAGCTTGTCAGGGGCTTCGTTTTGATCGGGGGCAAGTTGTTGTTTCACCGCCATCAACTTTTGGGCTCTTCTCCCTTCTCTCTCTTCTAAGCTTAAGGTAGGGATCTTTTCTACACTTTCATATGATATTTAGCTTAGTTATTTGTATCTTGTGTAACAATGATGTGATTTGGGGGTGTTTAAGGCAAACCTAGGGTTTGGGCATAAAATGGAAAGAGGGGCTTTTGGGTGAAGGTGAAATAAATGCTTGAGGGGTTTGAAAATGATGTTGTATTGTATATGATTTGATGATTTTGACACTTGGCTAACATTTGGAGGAAAATGGGGATTTGCCCTAATTGAATCAAATTATTTTTTGGTATAAATAATGAAATTGACATTGAAAATGTGAAATTGAAAGGGTATTGATATGAATGGTGGGATTGGTTATGTGTTACTCCATTCTTTGGTAGTTTTGAATAAACTATCTGTTATGAGATTTTATATATGTTTAGAAATAACTGTATTGGGCTATCGGCGGAGGATAGCTATGATTGTTGTAGAAATTGCATGCAGATTAGGTGAATTAAAACTAATCGCTTGTGCTTGTCATTGAATATGACTATATTTATATACATTGTATATATATGGTTATTGGAAGTGGAAAGAGGATGTACTCCGTTGTTTGAGTTTGTGATTAAATACATTGCATATATATGAATGATTGTTTGGGAGGAGAAAGAGGATGGATTCTATTATAATTAAGTTGGTCGGAGTGTCCTAGATGAAAGTCCCGAAACTATACATGGGTGCCTAGCCCGTGGACGAAATATCCGTAAAATGACAATTGTAGTGCCTGTATAGCCTACGTTTACATGGGTCCCGTTTGACGGCTGTCTGCGAACGAAATATCCGTGAAAGAAAAGTTTGAAGTGCTTACATGTTGATAATGTGGTTCTAGAACTAATGAGTTGTAATCTCATTTGGGTTGTTGAGAAATGATGAAATTGGCTGATGTAGTTAAATGAAATGAAGGGAAATGGTTTAATGATTGAGTTTGGTAATTTAAGAATATACAAAATGTGGATGCCTTTATCTTTGACATTGTATATGCATGGTGTGCTTATACCTTTGCTAAATTTCATATACTGTGTTAGATGGTTTCTTCACCCTACTTGGGAATAATATTTTCAGGTAATGATGACATGCCTCCACCAAGGCAATAGTGTCTAGGGTTGGGCATAGGGTTATCCGACCCGCCCAAACCGCCCTACCCGAACCGAACCGCATACGCGTGGGCGGTTTCGCAAACACATTAGGGTAGGGTGCGGGTTGGATTTTATATAAATTTCGGGTTGCGGGCGGGTTGCGGGTTTGAACCGCACCCGCCCAACCCGCCCGCATTAAATTAATTTTTTTCCCCCTCTTTCAAATCTAGCCGTCCATCTCACACCATTTCACTCATCTCATCTATTACAAACAAAACAAAAAAGAAAAACCCTAATCGTCTCCTTACTCTCTCAGTCTCATCTCAAGTTCAACTCATTACTGTCTCTCTCTCTCACTCTCTCGTTTCGTTGTTCTTCATATTTGCACCGATCACTCTCTGACTCTCTCGTTGTTCATCTCATCGCACCGATCATCGCACCGCCGATCTACTCACAGATAAACAACTCTCTCTCTCAATCTCTGTCTCTCTCTCTCTCTCGCCCCGATCGTTGATTTTTTTTGGAATCTGATCTGTTCTGTTTATTCTGCACCGATCTGATCTGTTCATGTTGATTTTGGAATCTGAATGGGTTGGAATCTGATCTGTTCATGTTGATTTGGGAATCTGAATGGGTTGGAATCTGAATCTGTTTGGAATCTGATCTGTTCTGTTTTGGAATCAGATCTGTTCATGTTGATTTTGTTGAATTTGTTCTTAAGAAATTTGTGTATGTATGTATGTTAAGAAATTTGTTTGAATTTGTTCTTAAGAATTTTTGTTGAATCTATGTATGTATGTATGTATGTTAAGAAATTTGTTCTTAAGAAATTTGTTCTTAGTTGTGTTGAATCTGTGGATGTATGTTAATTTTGTATGTTATTAATTGTGTATGTTAATTTTATTAAATCTGAAATCTTTGGAATTCAGATTAAATCTGAAATCTGTTTACATTGAATCTGTTTACATTTTTGGAATTCAGATTAAATCTGAAATCTGTTTACATTCAATCTGTTTACATTGTATGTTATTAAATCTGAAATCTGTTTACATTTATTGTCTGTTTACAAACTGATTGGTTTCCATGTTGCTATATTTATTGTTTGGGTTGGGAGTTGTTATAACATCATTTGTTTTATTTTTCACCATTTTGTCTAACTGAATTACATAACAATAAATTATTTACTTTCATTAATTCTTTAATAAGTATATATATAGCAGGTGATATAAAATGATAACAAAACATGATTAAAATCCATATATATATATATATATATTGTGAGATATGTTTGGTTGATTTTTGATAATGTATTGTTTTTGTCCTTGTAGCTCAATTTGTTGGGATAGAATTACGAAGTGAAGTGGTGAATGGAAGTATGAAGGAATATCCATCCAATGGCATCAACTTTGCAAGTGCTGGCAGCAGTGTCCTTCGTGGAACAAACCATTATTTGGTAAGAAAAACCCCCTCCACCCCAATAACAACTACTCTTTTTAAGAGTTTGATACCTTAAATTTTTATTTGTTGTAGTGATAATTAATATCATCTAAATTCTTTCTATACCTAAAAAGCAAAAAACACTAGCATTTGTCTTATGAAGATCAATTACTAATAAATTGGATTGCATATATAGCAATGCTACACTTCTAAAAAAAATTTGAAAACAAAAATCAGAAAATCCTTAGAATTTGACATTAATGGTCAAGACTTACTTAGATTTTGGCCACGATTAATCTGAAATTCATGATAATTTTCTAAACACTTTTCTAGTGCCATTATATAAAAAGAAGAGCAACAGTTTAGAACCATTTTTGATCTGTATTTTCTGTTGAATTAAATATGTTATTTAAATCTGTTATTTTGAAAAAAGTTCAATCCGCAAACCGCCCGCACATCCGCGAACCCTAACCGCACAAACCGCGAACCGCATTGCGGGCGGTTGCGGGTTGACTTTTCTCCAAACCGCATAGATGCGGGTGGGTCCAAACCGAACCGCAAACCGTCCCAAACCGAACCGCGGACACCCCTAATAGCGTCGGAGAAACTTTTGGAAGCAAGGGCTTCTTGTTTTGATTGTATATTTTTGTAAAGCCAAGGGCTTAAGATGTAATGAGCGAAGTTCACTTTTGATTATAATCGAGATATGTCTTGTAAAGATGTAAGCCCGTAGAGCAATTAACTTGTTGTTATTAATTTGTATTACATGCTGTAGATTCAGAATGAACGTTTATGAATGTATAATGCATGTAATCCCTTTTGTAATACGAATTCTATTATGTGAAAGTTTACCAATTATGTTATATTCATTTCTCTTATGAGTTGAGTTATTTGTTTTATTTTGAGGGCGTTACACAAGGAGCCACCTCGGCTCAGACAGTCCAGTAGGCCTATGCTCCGAGAGATGAACAGGTTGACTGGAGGCCACAAGGGCATACATGTATGTTGTTACAGTGCCAGAACAATTGCCATGATCCTTTGATTGAGAAGCAATTTTGTTGTGTTCAATTCTTTGGCTAGTGCGTTGATTGATACGGGTGCGTTTCATTCATTTATATCTATTGCTATTGCTTTTGCTTCTGCTTTGGGGTTAGAGATTGATCTGTTGGAGTCATCTTTATAGGTTGAGTCACCGGTTGGAGGTAAGGTGGCATTGGGGCGAGTGTGCCGCTCTTGCGAGATTGAGGTCACGGATCGCCAACTTTCTTTTGATTTCATTATCTTAGACATGCACAGTTCTGATGTCATATTGTGTATGGATTGGTTGATACACTTTCAGGCTATAATAGATTATCAGCGCCACAGAGTGACTGTATGCACACCTACCGGGGATGGTTTTTATTTTCTATGTGATCGGAGTGATAATTTGATCCCACCGTTGTATGACCTTAAGGGTCGGGAAGGACTTAGCTTCCTTTTTGTCATTTCCTGGATTGATGAGGGTAGTATGGTCTGAGATGACTTGCCAAGGGTAGTTTCTGAATACCTGGATTTGTACTAATTAGGGACATCAATTATGTATCTGTAAGTGGGACGTCACCCAAGTCGCTTTTGGGGTTTTGCCATTGTTGGATTAAATTCCTGTATGGCATGTATCTCCTATAATTCGTTGACATACATGTTTACAAATACATGATTAGCTCACCTAGGAAATCTTCTTATCAGAATACTAAAGGGAAACAGACCACTAATTCTGTAAAATCCACTTTCCAAAAGAAAGACAAGTCCTTGGCAAAATGTTATAAGTGTGGAAAAATTGGCCACTATGCTAACAAATGCAGAACTAAGCAGAAAATAAAAGAATTAAATATTGATGAAGGATTAAAAGCTCAACTTTATAAGCTTATGCTTAATGCTTCCGATTCCGAAGATAGTTCTGATCAAGACAATGATAATCTGACAGAATTATATTCTAATAGTGATACCTCTTTAGATGGAGAATCAGAACAACGAGGTTGTGGTAATGGATGTTGCAACCTCAATACCGAATCTAATTATTGGAAGGTTATTGTTGAAATGAATAGTCTTTCGACTGGCCCCAGTATTAATGTCCTTTCTGGTGAACAAAAATCTATTTTAGATCTTATTAATCAAATTAAAGATCTAGAATTAAAGCTTAAAATGCTTGAAGTATGTTATTAGAAGACACAAGAACAATCCTCTGAAGATAATATACAACCCTCTTATTTTATTAAATACTAGAGATAACCCGTGCCTGAAGGCATTGCCAACAATTTTTTTGATATCGCGTGCTACGAAACTCAATGGTAATAAATCAATTCAAAATGATGATATCGCTCTGATTTAAAACTTCACATATAAGAAACTGAAATTGTTTCTACACATTGAATTAGTTAAAGCATTTATAAATTTCAAATAGCAAATTTCAAAATTAAAGTCCAAAAAATGAATTATATATTTGAATGTTGCATAAGCAAAGAATCTAGAAATATTTGCTAAATATAAAGTCCAAATAGAAAATTTTAGATTTTTATCCACGTCAAAATGACACATCTATACATTATAACAAGTTAGAATGGGATAACCTTCAATAAAAGAATGTTATTGAATTAGTATCATAACTGGTAACCCTTTCTCTTTATCAGGTTTCAATGCCTTCAAATAAAGGTCAATGAACATTTTGGTACAAAAGAATCATTCTAGCTAAACCCCCCCCCCCCCAAAAAAAAAAAAAAAAAAAATTAACATGAAAGAGCCAAGCAACGACACATAGGTAGAAGCAACGTAACCCAATGTTTCTAATATGGATTAGTAACCTGCAATAAAATCACTTGCTTAAATTCGCTTCAAAAAACCAATAGCTATGAAAAATCACGTCAAAATGCATATGAGAAATCAGAAGAAATTGTAATGAAGAATAATTGCGTCAAAAGAAACTGTAACATGAAAAATTGCATCAAAATACATATGAGAAATAGAAAAATCAATAGCTATGAATTAAGAAGAATTGAGCATAACTATTATGGTCAATTGAATTATGTCATTCAATAACGAAGTGAGAATAGACATATGTATGCATTACTAAAGTAAACAAATGAATTGAAAAGCAAATAATAGTATAGATAGACCAATTGAGAATGCCGATAAATCATACAAACCTCTAAATAGAATTAAACTCAAATTTTGTAAGGGAAGTGAATAATTTTCTTTATTAAGACTAAGAGAGTCTTGTTATAAGGAAAAAGAATTTTTGAAGGCTGTAAAACCAAACAAAATTAAATTTTAAGACAATTAAAGCTTACCTTGTGTGAAGTATCCATTTTTGGATGATCATGCTCCTTTGAGTTTCCATCTCTGTGATAATGCATAACTCATTTTTTAGTTGAAGCATTATGTATAACAATTAGTAGGCAACAAAAGAAGATTCAAATTTGAAATCAATGTTAATGGGCAAATTTAACTAAAATTAAACCGAAGGTTCATTAAATAAAATTAACTGTACTATTTGTTTTAACAAAGATTACAACCAAATACTTAAGCATACATCCACATATATGAATGTTTCATAAAGCTAAAGTTTTGTCAAGATTTGGGGTTAGCAGTTCAGATTATTCAGAATTAGAAGTGTGCAACCAAACAAACCCTTAAGAAGTGAGGCAGTGACTTGAAGAATAAAAAAAGGTTTCTAACAAATTGTTATCAAAATGGTGGGTTTTCTTACCTATTGTGGGAGCCGAATAAATGGATACTATTCGGCTTCGTATTGCGCGATTAGGGCGCCGAATATGTTAATAAAGCCGAATAGACGAGAGTCAGTAGATCCGAATAAAAGTAAGGAGAATAGGATAAAAGTAGGCTTAGGCCCCGAGGCCCAAAAAAAAGTGAGTATAAATATAAGAACCGCAAATCCAGAAAGGTATGTAAAAAATCAATTCACTTAACTTAAAGAGAAAGTTATCTTGAGTATCTGAACTAACTTGTCCGTCGGAGTGCTAATTCTGGCACCCCCGACCGGAGTTTTCCTCTTTTCAGGTGACTAGCTGAGGATCATTAGCGCCTTCTAGGATCTGAAGAGTATTTCTAAACCACTTCTCCACAATTGGCGCCGTCTGTGGGAATACTCAAATACCTCCATGGCAGGCGTGACCGGAGATCCTCCGATGGCCACCGACAAGACCGCACAGAGAGGCAACCTCATTCCAGCCAACGCGCTTGGACAACAAATGATCGCAGCAAGACCAGCCTCAGACCTCTGCTCATCGTCAAACCCAACGCAAAAGACAATATAGGCGACCATGGCGCAAGCTAGGCAAATCAAACAGAGGTTGGACAACATCATCGTTGAGAACGAACGCCTTCGTCGCGATCTGTCCTCGGAAATATCAAAATCCAAACGAACGGTGCGCCAGACTTCTGACCGACCACCGAGGGCAGATGATCGACGATCCCGGGCCCCGCAGCAAGCAACTGACGGCGGCTATGCGACAACAGATCCCCCTGCGGAGTTGGTAAAGGACGAACATCTTCACCAGTGTGTCCAGAAGGATGTAGTCGAAACACTTGCCCCTCCGCAGGGCGCAATTCCGCTTGATACCATCCACATGATATACAACCTGCCAGCAGCCCCGGCCGTACATGCGATCCAATCACATTCAGGTCCACAACAGCAGCTCACGCCAACGAAGCGGCCCCGAGAATCGCCAAGTATCACCTTTGACGATTCTGATTTGATTGGTGTATCACTCCCTCACATCGATCCGTTGGTTGTTGAGTTGCGCGTCAACCGGTTCACGGTCGAACGCGTTCTCATCGACCAGGGCAGTACCTCGGAGGTTATGTATTATAAAACCTTCATCAAACTCGGATTCAACGAGTCAGACCTGACTCCGGCCCCTTATCCACTGTTCGGCTTCAACGCCACTCTAGAATACCCATTGGGAAAGATCAGCCTACCTGTTCGGGCAGGTTCCAGAACGGTGGACGTGGAATTCTTGGTCGTCAAGCTGCCATCGCCGTACAATCTCATCATGGGGCGATTATGGTTGTATACATTGCAGGCCGTCCCAAGCACCTATCATCAACTGTTTCGTTTCCCAACAGAACACGGCATTTAGCAAATCCGCGGATCCTAGAAATCAGCCCAAGCATGTTATCTCCTCGCCGCCAGAACGCCAAAAGAACTGCAAGTAAATTCCATTGAGGTGCCGAATAGGGAAATCCTGGATGATGTTGGGCGGAATCCAAATGAGAAAGCCACGGAAGATTTAGACCGAGTTGACATTGATGGCAGCCCAGAAAAGTTCTTCATGATCGGCGTCTCTCTGAATCAGGCCGACAGGTAGCAGCTGATCTCTTTCTTGCTCAACAACCTCGACGTCTTTGCATGGACTCCGTACGAAATGCCGGGAATAGACCCGTCAGTTTCACAGCACCATCTGAATGTCGACCCGAAATGTAAGCCGATCATACAGAAGGGCCAACGGTCAGTCGCGGAGCACACTGCCGCCATTGTCGAGGAGGTAGACAAACTGCTTGACGCCAGGTGTCACGACCCAAACCCGGCCCTATGGGTTTAGTACCGTAACCGGCCAGTAATCCGAGATTACCGAAGGCCTGCTTAACAGTAGTACAGTAAAACAGAGTTCAGGGTCTGGCGGAAGCCAATACAGTAAATAAATAATGTCCATTGAGCTGTGACAGTCTGTATGCCAAAAAGATTTTTCAAGCATTCACACGTTCAGAACAGTACAGTCTATACAAAATTTACAGTCACACAGTACAGGGACCTAATCCCTTGATAACAGTACAGTTAGTAGTTGACAGTCTATACAGTAATCTAAAACAGTACGGAGACAGACGGGGGAAAAACAAAACACCCCAAAGCCATAACATGGCAACTCGGAACCTCGCAGTGAGGCACAAAGGCTGGCTTGACAAAACTGGAGTCTAACCCACGCTCCTAGCTCCGATCTGGTGGCTGAGCACCTACATATATATATAAATAGTGAGCTAAAGCCCAGTGAATAACATAATGCGTAAAGAGGTCAAGAATGAAATGTCCTTACAGTAATGAAAACAGTTCATTAAATAGTATTTCAGTCTTTCGGTCAGAACAGTTATTCAATCATATGTGGTACATCCATTAGCATAGCAGTAAACAGTAGGTCTTAAAGACCGAACAGTAATGATGGCCATCAGTTAGTAAACAGTAGTGGTTCCACGAGGGAACCGACAGAGATCTCTGTAACAGTAGCAATAACAGTATACAATAGTTGCTAAGGATGCCACAATACATTTCAGAATATAGGACATACATTCAAATCAATTAACAATAATTACTTCAGAAAACAGTTCCGTTAAACAGTCAGAAAACATTCTCAGTTGAACATATCGTTACACAATTGTTACTCACAGAGTTTGGGCTACAGTATGCTAGAGCGTGTCTCCCCAGTCGCCAACCCTACACAGTTCACAGGTTGAACACACACTAAGCTACACAGTTAGGAAATATCATAACTTAATCCCTAATTTGCCTTGGTGTGTTCTACATCTATACCCTCATTAAGATGCCTTAAACTAGGCCTAAGAATGCCTAGAATGGGATGAGGATGCAAAAATACACTTAGAAAACATTTTGCAAAGTTTGCTGAAAATAGGATCCTCGCTCGAGCGAGCCTTCCTTCGCTCGAGCGAGCTTCCAAAATCAAAGTCTTCGCTCGAGCGAGAAATCCTTCGCTCGAGCGGTCTGTCGAAACAGTAAAAGTACTGGATGCTGTGATTTTACACGCGATGGTCGCTCGATGCTCGCTCGAGCGGAGCCCTGGACAAAGGTGCTCGCTCGAGCGAGGAATCCTTCGCTCGAGCGAGGAAGCCAAATCTGGAATTTCCAGATTTGTCTCCCAAGTTCGAACCAAGCATTCTACCACCCCAAACTCGACCTCTTGGGCCCAAATTCTGCAAAACATAACTAAATTCATTGTATAACAAGTTTCAAAGCTCAATTTATGAATTCAAGCCCCAAAGGTGAGTCAATTAAAACCATTTTTCAATCCTATTTTTCATAAACATGGAGAAATGCAAACATGCATGGATTCAAACCAAATTTAAACTTCAAAACTTGTTCAAATGTACTCATTTCTTCAAGAACATGTTGAAATCATGGACTCAAGCCTAATTATGAACATGCATGTGCAATTTACCATGAACTCAACTCAAATTTCAACATTTCACCCATGCATGCATGAACTAAGCTACAATTCAACTTATTTGCACAAAAACATGACTTAATTTTAAAATGAAACATGAATCATGCAAGAGCTAGCTCAATGACAACAATAAGGAGATGAATCCCTTACCTAGAGTTTCAATTTCAAGGTGAGGAAGTTAAATTTGCAAATTTCCTACAATTCCTCAAGTCCACAAGCCAAATCTCTAGATGGAACTCAAATTCTCTCCTTCTCCTCTCTTGGTCGGCTAGAGTGTAGAAAAGGGGCCTTGGAATGTTTTGATCAAGTGTGTATAAGGTTCAAAGAATAAAAATAAACAAAGGCCCACTCAATGGCATTTGGTAAATAAATCAAAGTTTGCAATAAAACAATATTTAATCTAATTTAGTCATACCTAATCACATTTTGGGTAAATATACCATTAAATCACATAATTTCCAATGATTCCAAAACATCAATCTATTCTCGATTCGGCCGCCGATAAGGCCTTCAATTTGCAGTTTAAACACAAAAGCACGAACAGATAATCAATTAATCGAAAAGATAAAAAATGCAATACAATAGATATGCTCAGTCAATTCAGTTCCAGTTTTCAATTAGTCCATTCAGTACTTCAGTTGGTTCAATTATCAGTCATAAGCAGTCCAGTTTAGCAGTAATCAGTATGTAATTCAGTAATTTTTCGGTAAACAGTATGGGGTTGTTACACCAGGGCAATTAGAGAAGTTACTTACCCTACGTGGCTTTCCAACACAGTGGTGGTGAAGAAGAAAAATGGGACTTGGCGAGTATGCGTCGACTTCACAGATCTGAACAAAGCTTGCCCCAAAGACTGTTTTCCTCTCCCTAGAATTGACCAACTCGTCGATGCAACGGCACGTCACCAACGCATGAGCTTCCTCGATGCTTACAGAGGCTACCATCAGATCGCCATGCATCCAGATGACCAGGACAAAACTGTCTTCCTCACCCCAAGAGCAACCTATTGCTACAAAGTTATGCTCTTTGGGCTGAAGAATGCAGGGGCAACCTACCAAAGACTGGTCACTGCCATATTCAAAGAGCAACTCGGCCACACTATGGAAGTATACATAGATGATATGGTGGTCAAGTCCAAAGAAGAACAGAATCATATAGCCGATCTAGAAAAGACATTCAGCATCTTATGCAAATACAGAATGAAACTGAACGCTTCCAAGTGTGCATTTGGAATCGGCTCTGGCAAATTCCTGGGTTACATCGTCAATCACCGAGGAATCGAAGCAAACCCGAGGCAGGTCTCAGCAATTTTGGAACTCGGCTCCCCTCGTTCAGTAAAAGAAGTCCAAAAGTTGATGGGGATGGCCACTGCACTTAACAGATTCATCAGCCGGTCTACAGATCGCTGCCGACAATTCTTTTAGACATTGCGGCAGGGTAAGGCTTTTGAATGGTCCGCCGAATGCGAAGCAGCCTTCAACGGGCTCAAGACCTACCTCCGCTCAGTACCTCTCTTGACAACACCCGCCGCTGGTGACCCCCTCATCCTATATCTGGCAGTTTCCGATAGGGCCGTCAACGCTGTACTGTTAAAAGATGAGGAGGGTGAGCAACGACCAGTGTATTACGTGAGCAAGGCAATGGTTGACGCCGAAACACGCTACCTTCCGCTGGAAAAACTCATCTTAGCCCTAGTCATGGCGGCAAGAAAATTGATGCATTACTTCCAGGGACATAGCATTGGGGTGCTAACAGATTATCCCCTCCGGTTGGTACTACGGAGTGCAGAAGCATCAGGACGTGTTTCAAAATGGGCTCTTGAACTCGGCCAATACAACATTCGGTTTTTACCTAAAACTGCAATCAAGGGGCAGGTGTTGGCCGACTTTGTTGCCGAATTTACCGGCGAGCTTGCCAACTTGAAACCTGATGTTCGACCAAAGGCCGAGGTTCTACCGAAGCCGAACTGGAGAATTTATGTCGAGGATATTTGGCAATTATACTGTGATGGATCTTCTAACCAAAGGGGCAGTGGCGCCGGAGTTGTAATCATGTCTCCAGACGGCGCAGTGATCGAGCAGGCCGTCAAGCTTGGCTTCGAAGCATCAAATAACGAAGCCGAATATGAAGCCCTTCTAGCCGGTCTGCGGAATGCGCACCTTTTCGGCGCTCGGCATCTGCTTGTGTTTTGTGATTCAAAGTTGGTAATCAATCAGCTGAAGGGGGAGTATGCGGCAAGAAACGACCGTATGGCGGCCTACATGAAAACGGCCAGTTCCTTGCTGGCAAAATTCGACCATCATGAACTGAACCAAATAACGCGCGATCAGAACACACACGCGGACGCCTTGGCATGCTTAGCCTCCGCCATCAATTCTGAGATCAAACGGACCATCGAAGTAGGTTTCATCCCGGAGCCAAGTATTGGCCCTTCGGAGGAAATCCGTGTCAATGTCATATCCGCACCAAGCTGGATGGACCCCATTGCTGCATTCCTTTCTTCTGAACAACTCCCAGAGGACAAAAAAGAAGCACACAAGCTGTGAAATAAAGCCCTACGATATTATCTGGATCCGCAAAGAGGACTTTACAAAAAGTCCCTCTCTGGTCCATATTTGGAATGCGTGCACCCCGACAAAGTGGAAGAGCTTCTGACAGAGATACATGAGGGCAGTTGTGGTGCCCATTCCGGCGGATGCTTCCTGGCCCATCGAGCTATAACGCAGGGGTATTATTGGCCGACAATGAGGGCTGACGCGGAAAGCTATGTTAAAAAGTGCGAACAGTGCCAAAAGTTCTCCCCATTAACCCATCTGCATGCCGAAGAGTTGAACTCTATCACCAGCCCCTGGCCGTTTGCTCAATGGGGACTTGATATCGTAGGACCATTGCCCAGGGTCCCAGGGAACAAACGATTCTTAATCGTCGCGACAGACTACTTCACAAAATGGGTCGAAGCGGAGGCTCTGACACATATACGAGATGCCGACATTAAACGCTTTGTATGGAGAAACATCATAACCTGATTCGGCATTCCGAGAGCTCTGATCTCAAACAATGGCACCCAGTTTGATTGTGGCTTGTACCGAGAGTTATGCAGTAAATACGGCATTCGACCTTACTTCTCGTCACCGGCCTACCCACAAAGCAATGGTCAGGTCGAGGCCTCTAACAAATCCATCTTGGAAGGCATCAAAAAGAGACTGGAAAAAGCTAAAGGCAAATGGGTAGAAGAATTGCCGAGTGTATTGTGGGCTCATCGTACTACACCAAGGAGATCCACCGGAGAAACGCCGTTTGCTCTATGCTTCGGGACCCAGGCAATCTTACCACTGGAAATCGGACTCCCGACCCTGAAATTGCAAGTTTTTGACACGGGCTGAAACGACATGATGCTTGCCCTAGATCTGATTCTCATTGAAGAACGAAGAGACCGCGTCTTAGCATCCATGGCACACTACCAACAGCAGTTCGCCAAGTCGTACAATCAGCGAGTTCAGTTGCGCCGATACACGCCAAGCGAGCTTGTCCTAAAGAAGGTGCTTCCAGCCAACCGAAGACCGGCCGATGGAAAACTAAGTCCAAACTGGGACGACCCCTATCAAATCGAATCCATCGCAGGAACAGGGGCATATCGGCTTTCAGACATGACAGGAAGAAGCCTGCCACGGCCTTGGAATTCTACACATTTGCGTAAATTCTATCATTGACCTGACTTGTGGGCTTGATACTTGTACGTGTTCCATTTTTGTAATACACAGTTTCCCGTTTTCCCAAGCCTTGATTAATGAGGTCCGATTAAGCCTTCCAAGGCCAAAAAAAAAAAAAAAGACTCCGGATTCGGAGCGCCCTTCGTGGATATCACGATTGGCTAAAAAAGACTCTGGATTCGGAGCGCCCTTCGTGGATATCACGATTGGCCAAAAAAAGACTCCGGATTCGGAGCGCCCTTCGTGGATATCACGATTGGCTAAAAAAGACTCCGAATTCGGAGCGCCCTTCATGGATATCGCGATTGGCCAAAAAAAGACTCCGGATTTGGAGCGCCCTTCGTGGATATCACGATTGGCTAAAAAAGACTCCGGATTCAGAGCGCCCTTCGTGGATATCACGATTGGCCAAAAAAGACTCCGGATTTGGAGCGCCCTTCGTGCATATCTCGACTGGCCTTTCTGAGGTTTGTATTTGGACCACTTAATTGGTCGAATAAATATTCAATAAGAATCATTCGTAATTCACATCGGCCAATACGTGTCCAAACATTTACGTCATACAACACAAAACTTGCCAGAAAAATGAAGTAATACGATTAATCAAACACATAACATGTCAAGACCAAATACAAATGTTGAAAAGAAAAGAAATTCTATTTATTCAGCGCAATGTCTATTCAATCGGCACCCTCATCGTCGCTCCTCTCAATTTCGAAGTCGGGATAAGGAAAGTGATGACGATGATACAGGGGCAAGGCCGAATCAATTCCCGCGGCTTCGAAGGATTCCTCGGAAGGGCCTTGATCCAGCCGTGCTTAAATCCACGATTTTCACATCGACAGACCTCCTCGGCAAGGTCTTGTTTGGTCTTCTCTACCCCGAACTTCAGGCTATCCTGAAATCCCTTTTCATAACCCGAGGTCTGTTGGGTTCCTCTTCCCGCACCAACCAATTTAGATTGATCGGTCGCAACCGACGCGCTCGCTTGAACATTCTTCAGTTCCTGAAGCTCACGCTCAGCCTTTTCCGCGCGAACCTCCAAACTACGATTCCTTTCATCCTTTTTCTCGCTCTCACGTCGCGCTTCTCGCAGACGCATGCCGACTTCGTAGGCAGTATATAGTCTTTTCACGGCCCCGTGGATGCCGTCTCGAAATACTTCGAAATCTCGACGTCCGACCATCGATTGTTGGACTTCCGGCGGAAATATCTGTCGAGCGAACTCAACTGCCACATCTGGGTCTTTGATGATAGAGTTCGCCTCCGTCATTGGTCTATTCCTCACAGAAACCGCAAAACTTAACGGCCGCAGCGTTGCTTCAGGCTCAATTCTCGGTCGCCCATCCTTTCGGGGCGATCTGCTTCGATGACTAAGGGGCTGCTGTGTTACCCGATCCTTAGAAGTCCTTCTTTCCGCACCCATAGGCTCACTTTTGCGACTCATTGCGACATCTGATTCAGTCAATCTTCGTCCTTCCTCAGTTCCCTGAATAAAAAGTAGGGCCTTTGGCATGCATCCGCCCCATTTCTCCTTCAATATTTGCAGCCTTCTCGAGGCAACGTTAGCAATCCCAAACGTCAACAGTCGGATGCCAACTGTCCAGCCCGCGAGTAAGGCCCATTCGGCTTCCCAAGCTCGCGCCCTGACCAAGGCAAGGGCAAGGACAGATTTCTTAATCTTATCGGCCGGGTCTTCATTTGCAAACAGCCGAACAGTCTGTGCCTTTGCCAGCCCACGGTCAAGGCCCATTCGGCTTCCCAAGCTCGCGCCCTGACCAAGGCAAGGGCAAGGGCAGATTTCTTAATCTTATCGGCCGGGTCTTCATTTGCAAACGGCCGAACAGTCTGTGCCTTTGCCAGCCCACGAGTAAGGCCCATTCAGATTTCTTAATCTTATCGGCCAGGTCTTCATTTACAAACGGCCGAACAGTTTGTGCCTTTGCCAGCCCGCGAGTAAGGCCCATTCGGCTTCCCAAGCTCGCGCCCTAACAAAGGCAAGGGCAGATTTCTTAATCTTATCAGCCGGGTCTTCATTTGCAAATGGCCGAACAGTCTGTGCCTTTGCCAGCCCGCGGTCAAGGCCCATTCGGCTTCCCAAGCTCGAGCCCTGACCAAGGCAAGGGCAAGGGCAGATTTCTTAATCTTATCAGTGGGGTCTTCATTTGCAAACGGCCGAACAGTTTGTGCCTTTGCCAGTCCGCGAGTAAGGCCCATCGGCTTCCCAAGCTTGCGCCTTGACAAAGGCAAGGGCAGATTTCTTAATCTTATCGGTCGGGTCTTCATTTGCAAACGGCCGAGCAGTTTGTGCCTTTGCCAGCCCGCGAGTAAGGCCCATTCGGCTTCCCAAGCTCGCGCCCTGACAAAGGCAAGGGCAGATTTCTTAATCTTATCAGCTGGGTCTTCATTTGCAAACAGCCGAACAGTCTGTGCCTTTGCCAGCCCGCGAGTAAGGCCCATTCGGCTTCCCAAGCTCGCGCCCTGGCTAAGGCAAGGGCAGGTTTGTTAAGCAAGCCAAGGTTTATTAAGCAAGCTAATCTAAAAAAAAAAAAAAAAAAAAAAAACAGTAAAGTAGCATTCAACATTTATTGAGCACAACTCACGTCTCATATATATACTCATCACTGTAGCAACATATGAAAAATACTAAATTAAAAGTTGTAAAAGTACATTTGACAAATTTAAAACTTAAAAAACTGTCAGTTAGCTGGATCAGCCATCAGAGTCAGATTCCAATGGCTCAACATCCACTTGCTCATATGGTATCGGCATATTCAATGAAGCGTTGGCAGCAGCAAGGGCTTTAAGCCAGCCATGTTTGAATCCCTGATTTTCAAACATGAGGACCTGGTCAACGTACTCGGCAAGCCTAACATTCTTCCCGGCCTCGAATACTTTGGAGGACTCCGAGTCGGCCGCTTCCTTCGCTGCCTTCATTGCAGCTAACTCAGCCTCTAATCTGGAGATCGCCTGCTGGGCCAATTTGAGCGTATCTTCGCTCGCATCCGCCTTCTTCTCGGCATCCGATCTCAACTGATCCGCGCTACGAGCCCTCTCCATCTCGGCGTCGGCCCTTGAGGCTTCTTTATTCGCCCTCAAAGCCTCGACATTGGCCCTTCTCCTCTGGCCCTCAGCTTCCTCGCGTAGACGGCCGATCTCTTTGACGGCGTCGCGATGGTGGCGGCCCAAATCGGCTATCCATCCGACGGTCTGCAAAACAAGCATTTGGAACCTTAACTCCAACAGTATTCGGATTAAGTAAAGCTAAGTTCGACTATGTACCAAAAGCGCCGATTAGGCGGCTAGTGTTGTCGCATTCAGATCTGTTTCCACCCGGAAAGCCTCCTTGTTAGACGGCAACGACATGGACGTGGCCAAGCTGAATGCAACTTCTGGATCTTTGAGAGCCGATGCACTAGAAGAAATCAATACGTTTCTTACCATCGACTGAATCACAAAAGGAACGACCACGTCTGAGCCCTCTAATCGAGGACGTTTGCCGCCGTATTCCTCGCAGCCGGCCTCAAACTTGGCAGGGCGCTTCTCTATCTCAACTTCTTGACCGGCCTTCTCGATCACAGAAGATTCGGCATTCCGATTTGATGGTGTCTCCACCTCAACGCGCACGGACTCTGATCCACTAGCAGGCGGTGAGGATTGGGGGTCGATGACGGGCGGTATTTCGGACGGCAGGGCCTCCGCTCTTCGCCTCGCAGCCAACCTTTCCGCGTTTGCCTTCCTGGCAAGTTGTGTCAGGCTCAATCCTGCTATGTCTTCGTGGTCTGCGGCGGGAATATTCTCCAAACTGTGAACAACCGCCGTCAAGTGAAAGATCCCTCGGCCAGAAGTGGAGTGGATGGGGATCGGTCGAATTCATACCTCGACAGATTCGGTCTCAGACTGATCTGATTCGCTAAACATCAGCTACGCTCCGCTCTGAATCAGACCCATCAAAACCAACCTGCCTCAAGTTTTTGAAGTCAGACAAAATAAGAGGGATATTTTCCGCCACCGAGAAGGTCATATATGTCGGCTCGTAACGAAGCAGGATATGCGCCGACCTCCCTTGTTTCTGAAGACTTCGACGGCCGAAATATTTGAGCGCGACTTCTATATCCGAAAGAACGGTGCCGTCGGTCGAAGGCAGAACTTTCTTCAAAACGCTCCCTGCAGAAGACAAGCCGTCACATTTCAAAGAAGGGGCTTTAAAAAAAAAAAAAACGAGAAGGCAATCAGCCACCTGGCTCGCCCCTCCGTCTAGGAATAGGGTCGGTATGATCCTCCCTTTCGCCGAATTCCCAATTACCCTGGACGACGACCATAACGTCATCGACTCATTTTCCAGAACTGGAAAACATCGTAACCAGCTGATGGTCGATATCCTTGGCCCTAAGGAAGAAACCCCCGTGTCGACTAGAAGACTTAGCCAAGGCATAACAGTGCCGGACGGCTGGAATGCCAAGGTTAATTTTTAGGCGACGGTTGAGCGCTATAATCCCCATTATGATTCTAAAGAAATTCACATTAGGTTGGGAAGGGATTAAACCCCAGTAGCGAAGCACAGCTTTGAGAAACAGGTGAAGGGGGAAACGGACTCCACCCTCTGCAATTGACAAAAGGGGAAAGACAATCGTGGTTTCGTCCTCCCTCTCCATATCAAGAGTGCCGTCTGCCACAAGCGACAGATGGACATCATAAGGAATGGAGAAATGGCGTTTAAAACCAGCGATTCGATCTGACGAGAGGAGGTCTTTCAAATGTTTCGCCATGACTTAAGTTAGTAAGAATATGCCAAGGAGGGAACAAACCAGAAAAAGCCTTCAAATCAAAGGAGGAGAGAACTTACAAAGGACGAAGGGGACATCGGAAAACGAAGTTGCAGGGAATATCCAAAAGGCAAACCAGCGATGAGCGTGACGTGATACATGAAAGGGTGTCAAAATTTTAAATCGCAATAAATAAACATATGTGCAAAGGGGAAAAGTCGACACGACAACCGAAAGAAGTGCACTTAGATATCTGCATAACGATGAGGACAGCCGCCGAATTTTGGCTCTTACCTTTCGAAATTCAAAACCAAGCACTCCAGCTAACTGTCATCAGTGAAGTGCTTGGGGGGCAATTATGAGAGCCGAATAAATGGATACTATTCGGCTTCGTATTGCGCGATTAGGGCGCCGAATACGTTAATAAAGCCGAATAGACGAGGGTCAGTAGATCCGAATAAAAGTAAGGAGAATAGGATAAAAGTAGGCTCAGGCCCCGAGGTCCAAAAAAAAGTGAGTATAAATATAAGAACCGAAAATCCAGAAAGGTATGTAAAAAATCAATTCACTTAACTTAAAGAGAAAGTTATCTTGAGTATCTGAACTAACTTGTCCGTCGGAGTGCTAATTCCGGCACCCCCGACCAGAGTTTTCCTCTTTTCAGGTGACTAGCTGAGGATCATCAGCGCCTCCCAGGATCTGAAGAGTATTTCCAAACCACTTCTCCACACCTATCAAAATGATATTGAGGTTTTCATTTTCTAGAGTTCCAAGAATTAAAAACCCATAATACCAAAAATCAAATGTTTTTATTTTGCACCTTTTGTGGGTAACAAAACAGAGCAGAAAGAAAATGAGAAAGAGATTACCTTGGTGAGGATCAGTTCAGTTCCTACTCTAAAGTTGGAAATTTTTGATTGGTAACTGGTAAAAACAATGAAATCAACAAAGAAAGAGGAGCGAGGAATTTCAGAAATTAATGATTCAAACCCATTGAGGAACAAATTATTCGTAACAATTGTATATTGCAATGAGAGGAAAGAAAAATTTATATAATATCTTCTCTACGAAGGAAAAAAGAATTTGAGCACATCAAGAAATCAATATGTTTGCAACATTCAAAGGTCAATAACAGGAAAATATTACTTCATAGGACAATGACAACAATTTCATTCCACTCTCAAACTGAAACCAAAATGAAAATGAAGAAACTGCAATGCTTTTATAATTAGGCTCTTGTTCATTCCGCTCTCAACATCATCATACAGAATTCAAGCACATCAAGAAATCAATACGTTTGCAACATTCAAAGGACAATGACAGGAAAATATTACTTCATAGGATAATGACAACAATTCCACTCTCAAACTGAAACCAAAATGAAAATGAAGAAACTGCACTGCCTTTATAATTAGGCTCTTGTTTATTCCACTCTCAACATCATCATACCAAAAGGTTAAGAAAAAATAGGTTTAATTTCAAAGGACAATGATAGGAAAATATTACTTCACAGGACAATGACAACAATTTCATTCCACTTTCAAACAATGCCTTTATAATTAGGTTCTTGTTCATTCCACTCTCAACATCATCATACCAAAAGGTTAAGGAAAAATAGGTTTAATTTCAAACTGCAATACTGAAATCGAGAAGGGTTGTAAGGGAAGGAGGAAATTGACAATCTTACCTTGCGAGTTGTAAATTGAAATCTTACCTTGCGAGTTAGCATCACCCATCTACTGGAAAAACAGAGAGAGAGAGAGAGAGAGAGAGAGAGAGAGGCAAAAGCAAAAACAACAAATGAAGGGAAGAGTAGAAAAAGGGGGGAAAAAAAAAACAACATAATCAACAATACTGAAATTGAGAAGCGTTGTAAAAGAAGGAGGAAATTGACAATCTTAGCTTGCAAGTTATAAATTGAAATCGAAAGGTGAGAATCTTAGCATGCGAGTTGTAAATTGAAATCTTACCTTGCGAGTTATAAATTGAAATCGAAGGGTTGCTGAAGAGGAGCGTGAACGTGATGAAGGAGGAGAAGGAGGAGCATCGATAGCAAAGAAGGTGGGTGACGCAAAGGGTGAGAAGAAGAACAGTTGTGATAGAGAGGGTGGGTTCTGTTCAAGCAGAAGAACAGAGATTAAGAGAGGGATAGAGAGGGAATGTGGGATTGGGGACAGATGTGGGTAGGTGGGCAACCATCATTGATACATTTAGGCGACAAGCATCATTGATATCAACCGTTAGATATTGATTAGGATTCATCTTAGTCGTTTAAACAAAATGTATGTCTTAGACATTTTGATACATTTTCAAAAACCATCCTACTTTATTATATAGATGTTAAATATTAGTCTCATTTTAAAGATTTCATTAATATTTTTTGAATAATATTAATTTTATAAAAATTGAATTTATATATTAAAAGTTATATGTATTTTATTAAAATAAAATTGAATAAAATTTATTTTATTTTTCAATTATAAAGTGAGGTGGGTGATGTGATGTGTGTGTGTGTATGTGTGTGTGTGTGTGTGTGTGTGTGAGAGAGAGAGAGAGGAGAGAGAGAGAGAGAGAGAGAGAGTGTGTGTGTGTGTGTGTGTGTGTGTGCGTGTCACGACTCGAACTCACTCCTAGAGGTTTAGGCTGTGACCAGCCAATAATCTCAGATTACCTCTGGCCTTAAAGAAAAATTTGATAATTAATACTAATAACGGGACACTGCGGATGCAATATTAAAATATAAACATGTCCATCGAACAGTGCATACATGAAAGACCGTATGAAATTTAAACTTCATCCTTCCTTCTCATGGATGCAGGCACAAAATACATCATAGCATCTTATACACATATACAAAGTATCCATACATAACCAGTTCCAAAACAAAAGAACTAAACAAAGCAAAAGATCTTGATATACAAGGTTGACACAACTTAGCTTCGCATGAGTCCAAGATCGCCCCATCACGGAGGCACTCTAAAACAGTTGACAGAAATGGTGGACTCCCGAGGTTGCTTTAAGCTAGACGCTTCATTGGCTTACTTACATATATATAGGGGAAATGGATGAGCTAAGGCCTAGTGTGATACCAGTATAAAGAGGTTAAATGAATGATGTCTATCACAATGCAAAAATATTTCACATAAGTTCAAAACAAATCATAAGTGAGTATTTGTCGTATCAAAATTCACAAATCATATTCATGCGTGGTACATCCAATAGTGCGACAAAAGGCCCGAAGGCATAACAAAGGGACCACATGGGTCTAAAAAAGGACCTTATAGGTCAAGCGAAGGGACCACTTGGGTCAGCATCAAAGATCTCTGTACGTATATAACGAAGGGTCACAATATTGTTACCCCTAGGCGAGGGCCTTATAACAAAGAGCCACGGTATTGTTTCTCTCGGGTGAAGGTCTCATAGCAAAGGGCGTGGTATTGGTACCCCCAAGTGAGGGCTACACCAAGGATGCCACAATTACAGTTTAAAAGAGACAATCATTCATTCATAACGAAATAGCATTTCGAAATAGCATTTCCAAATAGTATTCGTGCAATAAATCAAAATACACTTTAACAACATATTTTTATAAAGATACTACTCACAGTGGGCTGGTACTGATGGTAGACCTTGGTTGACCACCGACACAAATCACATAACACAAATGCACGTTGAACATAAATTCGAAACAAGTAACGTATCTTAATTCAATTCTCTTACGTGTGTTTCTAACTTATTCCATGACTAAGGATGTCTAACTGATGCAAAAAAGGATGCCTTAATGGACATGAGGATGCAATTGTGTACTTAGGAATGTTAGTCAAAATTTGCTGAAAACAGGGTCTTCACTCAAGTGCACACTTGGTCGCTCAAGTAATGTGGCTTGACTACAAAAGTGCTGGTTACTCAAAATGTGCGCTCGATTGTCGCTCGAGCCAGGTGCTAAACAAAGGTGCGTTTGCTCGAGTGCACACTTGGTCACTTGAGCCAACTTCCAAAAGTCTGCAAAAATACTAGACGCCTACGATCTTCGCTTGAGCGAACTGGGTGAATTCTGGGTTTTCTAAAATTGTGTTTGAAGTTCAAAAACACTCCTTTCAAGTTCAAAACTTGCATGGTTAGTCTCAAAAGCTTAGAAAATCTTTGCAAAACATGAATTGTTGGAAATTATAAAATCAAGATCTCAAATTCTCTTTCAATTCTTCAAAACAAAGTTCAAAACATCATGTTCTTGCCATGCATGAAGTAAACTCAACTCTTTTTTTTACAAAACATGTTTATATGAGATGTTGAGTGTAAAATCATGAAGAACCTTAAGAATTAACATGTATAAGTCCAGTGCATGTATGAATTTGTAGAGAACCAAGTTCAAAGATGAAGAATTATGTATGCATGTACACAACTCACTCAAACTCACTGCATTCATGATGATTCTTGCTCAATTTTTTCAAATATATGCAAATGGTCCTGCAACTTGGTGAATTCATTTTTCTACAAGGATTATCTTCATGAATTAAGGGTAAGGATCATACCTAGAGCTTGAATTTGGCCTCAATTAAGCGTAATCTCTTCAATCTCTCTTGAATTCCCTTGAATTCCTCCTTTTTCTCTCTACAATGTTGAACTCTCTTCTACTCTCTCAATTTTCAGCTCAAGATTTGTTGAAAATGAAGTCCTAAGCTTGATTAACACACACACACACACACACACACACATACATATATAGGTTGATTAAGACTTCACTAATTGACTTCACTAATTACATGTGATTAAGACTAATCAATTGGGTTTAAGTCTAATCAATTATAATTAATTTATTATAATATTTTGATATGAATCAAATTTTAATTAAACTTACCATATAGTTTTAAATATTTCAACTAGCCTATTGAATTAATCAATTTCAGTTTTTGAATCCGTTTGGGCTTTTAATTTCGAATTTTAAGTTCGCATTCAAGCAGATATATCACAAACAAATAGATAAGTATCACATAAATACATAATTATGTAAATTATGTTCAATAAAATAATATATAAAAATGAAATGGAGATCGGAGTCGTCACAGAGAGAGAGAAGAATTGTGATGTGTGTCGTGTCTTGGTGAGTGTGTCAATGTGTGTTGTGAGGAGTTCGGATCCTCTCCAGCATGCCTCTCCAACCTTTCCTTCGGGTGACGGCCCAGATCACTCCACTGACACACGTCCCACCACACTCACTCACTCCTCACACATACGCACACACACACACACTCTCTCTCTCTCTTCCAATAAAAAAATTTAAAAAATTGTATTAATATTTTTCATTTTATTTTCACAAGATATATATATATATATATATAATTTTTAATATAAAATTTAATTTTATAAAATTAATATTATTGAAAATATACCTTTAAAATGAGACTAATATTAAATATATTTAATAAAAATTTAAAATAAATAAAAAGTAATTACTATGTTTAGTTATGTTTTCAAATTATTATTTTTTAAATATAAAAATTATTTTGATGAAAATAAACACACAAAAATCATATATTTTTGAAATTCTAAAAAACAATCTTCATTCCAAAAAAAATCATATGAAAATAATGACTTTTAATTTAATTTTATTAACCAAACGAGTTTATAATTTTTTTTAAGGAAAATAAAAAAACATATTGTATTTGGTTTGTACCTATGCACAGATTGAATTTGTGTTTTAAAGAAAATAAAAACATATTTGATTTGTACCTATGCACAGATTGAATTTATGTTTTAAAGAAAATAAAAACATATGATTTTTTTTTTTTGGAATGAAAATTGATTTTGAGAATTTCAAAAATATATGATTTTTGTGTGTTTATTTTCATCAAAATAATTTTTATATTTAAAAAATAATAATTTGAAAACATAACTAAACATAGTAATTACTTTTTATTTATTTTAAATTTTTATTAAATCTATTTAATATTAGTCTCAGTTTAAAGCTATATTTTCAATAATATTAATTTTATAAAATTAAAATTTTATATTAAAAATTATATATATATATATATGTATATATATCTTGTGAAAATAAAATGAAAAATATTGAGACAATTTTTTAAATCTTTTATTAGAAGAGAGAGAGAGAGAGAGGGAGATAGTGTGTGTGTGTAAGTGAGTGAGTGTGGTGGAACGTGTGTCAGTGACTTCACTGATTTTTTATTTTTATTTTTAAGCTAATCTCAATTATAAATGTTCAGTGAAGTGATCTGAACCGTCACCGGAGGGAACCTCCCGAGTCCAGATCATCTACCACCATTTTTTGCCGCCCTCCCTGCAGCCTATCAAAACGACGTCGTTTGGAACTTTTTTTTTTTTTCTCGGTTCTTACACTGACACACACGCTCTCTCTCTACCTTGCATTTCTTCTTCTTCTTCTTCTTCTTCTACAATAATGTCAAGAGTCTTCTCTGCTCCAAATCCAAACACTTCTCATTCTCTGATATGCAGATCTCTGTACCCTTTCAAGCCTCATTACAGGTCTCCAATCCAACACTCTTCGAACAAAAACTATCAGATCTTCACAAGTGTACAAATCTAAACAAATTGAAGCAAATTCACTCACTCATATACAGAGCTATCTTCACGAAGACCCTTTCATCGCTCCTAAATTTGTCGTACTGCGGTTCTCCGTCTGTCGGCTTCTCCGTCGACGAAATCCTATGTACACGTCCTCTACACCGCATGCATCGATCACCTTAGATCTGAGATCGTATATATATATATATATATATAAGTCCTGCTACCATTCTCTGTATTTTTGATGATTTAACCTCAATAAAAAATGAAGAAAAAATGACTCTTGAATACCTCTGGGCTCCAAATCTACAAATTTGTCACATTCTTAGATATCCATATTAGGTTTTGTTTACCTTGGATCTCTTTAGCCACTAAATCTTGGAATTTAGAGATTTTGAAGGACACCCAGACCCCCAAAAATGAATTGGAACACAACCCAACTCCAAAACAACAATGGGACTCAGAATCTCAGACACTTCATATGCAATTTCAACATATACTTCTGATGAGAGAGAAGACGTTGGGTTTAATGGGTTTTGTATGTTTCAGTCCGGATCTTCTTCTTCCCATCTTTCCCCTCTCTGCTCTCTCTTCTCTGATTCTGTGATTTTTTTTTTTTTTTTATTTATGAAATTTTGCCCCAAAACGACATCGTTTTGGGGCACCGTAGGAATGGCTGCAGGGAAAGGTGGCAGAGGATCTGAACTCTCTCCGGAGAGGCACACTGAAGAGGATACGAAATCTGTTGTGAGATGAGAGAGATTTAAGAGTTAAAAGGGTCATGTCGTTGTAATATATTTTTTACCTGTCGATGCTGTTGAAATTTTCAAACATTTCTCATTGATTTGTGGTTTACATCTTCCGAACCCATTGTATCCACTGTACGGTAATTTTCCCTAATAAAAAATTATAATAATTATAATTAAAAGGTTATATAATCATTACAAAAACATTAAGGTTTTAAAAAACAAAATTTAAGAATAAAATTAATTTTTCGGGATCGAATATTTTTGTTACGAAAAGTATCATTATTATATATTTAACAATAAAAATTGGACATTAGTGATAAATTATTATCCTTTTAGGACCAAATTTTTTGTCTCAAAAAATAAACTATTTTGAGACTAAATTATTTTGCCCCTAAAAATCTATTTATTAGTAATATTTTCAAAATTTTGTCATTAAAAGTCTTATTTTTGAGTTTTCGAGATGACCTTTTAGCGACAATTCTCATTACGATGGAAATTAATCTCTAAATATTTTTTGTAACAATATTTTTACTTTTAGAGACTAAAAACTCTTATATTTTGTAGTGAATACACACTATAAAATATTCCAATCATAACAAAAAATCACAATGAACATAATTAAAATTAGATATAGTATAGAGTCCTCTTTTGGCATGGGATTATCAGATTAAAATAGTCATAAAAAGAAAAATAAATTAATAAATTAAAATATCACATCTAAATCACAATCAATGTGTTTGGTTTTAGTTTTTTGAATTTAATTTTTTAAAAATTAAGTTTTTTTTTTGTTTTTCGTGTTTTTTTTAGCTTTAGTGAATATTTTTAAAATTTTAAGCATTTTTTAAAACTTTTTTAGATGCACCTTACTTAGATATATCTAAAAAGTAAAATATTTGTGAAAAAATATTTTAAAAAATAATTACACAAAAATACAAAAAATATATTGAATTTTTGTATTTTTTTGTATTTTTGGTATTTAGTGAATTTTTTAAAAAAAATCTCGAAAATTATATTTTTTTAAGTGTATTTATGTTAGGTGTGTCTAAAAATTAAAAAAATTACTTAAAATATTAAAAAAATTCAATAAAAAAAATATGAAAAATAAGAAAATAAGAATTTTCTAAAAAGTATTTTCAAAAAATTGGAAACATAGTGAATCATTTTATTTTTTTCCTCATAAAAATTTTAAAAAATCAAAAAATTTAACCCAAATAACACTTTTTAATATCAAATTAAAATAATTAAAAAGATAAAAAATTAAAAAATTAACTCACTTCAAACGAAGCCACATCCATAAAATGTCTCATACGTCTATAATGAAACAGATGAAGAAAATGACAAAGTTATTGTAGGTAATGTATAAGGCAAAGTCACCATGCTGATGATATAAATGACAATCTTCAGAGACGTCATCAGTAATGACATTACAACTTGGAAGAAAATGACAAAGTTAATGTTGGTAACGCATGTGTAAGGCAAAGTCACCATGCTGATGATATAAATGACAATGAGCCACGTCCCTCTAATTTTGAAATTCTACTGATGTGGTAATAAATAAATTAATAAAAAAAATATAAAATCAAAACATCATATCATAATAGGCCTGTTTGGTAGAGCTTATAAGCTGTTTATTTCAGCTTTTAACTTAATTTAAGCTAAAATATTGTGTTTGGTACAGTTTAAGTTAACCAACTTATAACTTAAATTAAGTTATTTCTCAATTTATCTCAAAAGCTGGTCAGGGGATGCTTAAATTTTTGACTTAAGTGCGTAGCTGGTCTTGGGGGCTGAAATTACTTAAATGCCCTTGTCAATACTCAAATATTAATATTATTAATTAATATTAATTAAAAAGAAAAAAATCAATATTAATTGAAAAATAAATATTAATTGGTGTTAATTATTAATAAATTCATATTGTATATTTTTATATTAATTAAAAAATAAAAAATTTGTATATTTCTGAAGAAAAAGAAAAAAATCAATATTAATTGGTATTAATTATTAATAAATTCATATTGTATATTTTTATATTAATTAAAAAATAAAAAATTGTATATTTCTAAAGAAAAAGAAAAAAATCAATGTTAATTAAAAAAATAATATTAATTGGTATTAATTATTAATAAATTAATGGGTTTTTTTTTTTTTAAGGTCCCTGGTATTATGATTTTATAGCATAAAGGACACTCAATATTTTTATAATGTCTAAGGTCCCTCAACAATATTTTCATAATGTCTAAGGTCACTCAACCTTGATCCAGAGAAATTTCAGTCCAGAGAAATTTCAGTCCAGAAAAAATTGGTTCAGAGAAATTCTGGCCCAGAGAAATTTTAAATTTCTTTGGAAAGTCTAGAGAAATTCTGAATTTCTCAGAATTTCTCTGGTCCAATTATTCTCAGAATTTCTCTAGCCCAATTCTTCCTAGAATTTCTCAGCATTTCTCTAATGCATTGGCTGAATTTCTCTGGTCCAATTCTTCTCAAAAATTTTCTAGCCCAATCCTTCCTAGAATTTCTCTGATGCATTAACTAACTGTCCTTACCATATGCAATCACATGCTCTTATGGACATTAGGTAGTACTTTGTTCTCTTTACTATATCACTAAGAAAATTTCCAGATCTGCTGCTACTTTTAGCTTGCAAAATGGCCATGATTTTGTTTAGTATTGATTAGTACTCTTTCTCTCTTGATTTTTCAATTGAATCAGTGAAATTCAATTCAGTGAATCAGAATGAGAATGCTCTGAATCATAATGTGAATGCTCTGATTCTACATCACAGAGAAAATCTCACCAGAGAATTTCTCTAGATTCAACCCAGATAAATTTGTCTCTCCACTCCAGAGAAATTTACTCATTCCTAGAGAAAATTCCCTTCAACCAGAGAAATTCACTCGAACCCTCACATACAGTTCCAACAGAAGCAAATTAAACAATAATACTTATTGCAGCAAAAATGAAATTAGTCTTTGAGAAGGAATTTTAAGTTTTGCTTCAGTAAAAAAACCAGAGAATTTCTCTGGTTTCAACCCAGAGAAAATTCAATTTTCTTTTACCTAGAGACTGTAAATTTGATCTTGAAGTTTCAATTCTGTGCATGAATGTAGGTATTTTTCTTCAGGTAGTAACTCTATGGCACCCTCAAACTCAATATAATCATCACCAGCACCATCATCCTCCTCATCAAGACCACCAGCAATCCCCTCATTGAGCCGAGTATTCTCTGGCAACTTACCATAAGCTTTCAATAACCTAGCTTCATCAGGCATATACTTGAGAATGACATCAACCTTATCGTCCTGATAATCTCTAAGTCCGACGAGTATGATGTCTCCGGCGGCGATCCAGACCTTCTTGTGCATCTTGCCACGGGTGTGACATAGTCGCTTGGTTCCGTCGATGCACATGGCTTCTCAACGACCGTTTCCGAGCATTCGCTAAACCTGAGCGTACTCTTGGCCGTCTCCTTTGAAGACGAGTTCGCGTTTCTCATCGTCTGCTTCGTTCTTACCTCTCTTTCGATTCGTTCCTCTCTCTCTAGATTCTCTCTCTAAAAAGTGCAGAGTGTTTTTGATAGGTAGAATGGAGAGACAAATCATCAAATTGGTTGATGGAGGTTTGAAGGACGAGGGATATCAAATTTCTTTGTAGGGACCTTAGACATCAAAAAATAATTTTGTGGATCTCTTCCATTACGAAAAGTGGGAGAGGGACCCTAGACCAATTTTTCCTAAATTAATATTGTATACTTTTGTAATGAATTAATTATTAATTGATACTAATTAGTAACAATTGTTGATTATTAATACTAATTGATACCAATAAAAATTATATATTAATATTAATTTATACTAATTAAGAATTTTAATATTAATTGAGACTAATTAAGCCATTAATTGATACTAATTAATAATTTTAGTATTAATTGATACTAATTAAGCAATTAATTGATACTAATTAATTAATAATGGAAAATAATTGTGACAATAATACTTCCATTACATTTTTAACAAATGAATCAATTTTTATATTAATTGATACTAATTAATACTACTTATATTAACTTTTATTAATGAAATATTTTTTTTTTGAATTAAAATTGAAAAAAATGACAAAATAATCATTTTTATATCATATAAGGATAGAAAAGACAATTATACAGTAAAAAGCTATTTTATAACTTATTAACCAAACAATACTCTACTACTTAAATCCATAATCCCATAGCTGCACCAAACAGGTTAACAGCTTATGTTCACAACTATAAGTTATAATCTGTTAAGATATAATTTATAATCATTTTTCCATAACGCTACCAAACGGGGCTAATATAATCCATTTTTATTAAAACTCATTAGAACTTCTTTATTAGAATTCTTAATCATTTTTGAAATGACAATCTTCAGAGTCGTCATTATCGACATTATAAGCTACAACATCATTATAATTTGGACATAATAAGCTGCAACATCTCAAATTTGTTTGAAAAGTGAGTTAGTTTTTTAGTGTTTTGATTTTTTAATTATTTTAATTTGAAATTAAAAAGTTTTATTTGAGTTACATTTTTTTGACTTTTTTGATTTTGATGAAAAAAATTAAATAATTATTATTTAAATATGATATTTTATTTTATTGACATTTAATTTTTTTTTTTATGACTATTTTAATCTGATAATTCCCAACTGAGATGCCAGACAAGAACTTAACATTGGCAAAGAGTAATCTCATTTGGGGTGTTTTGGGAAGATGGTTATAATCTGATTTTTGGTGAAAAGCTGATTATAAGCAGATTATAATCAGCTTTTCTGTGAGAGAAGAGGTTGGTAATAATCTGAAAATCAGATTATTACCATGTTGCCAAAAGAGGCCAAAGGTGTAGAACCGTAACCTGATTAGCTAAGTTATTGGCAAAACTAGTTTTACCTAATTTTATTTGTGATTTTTTATCGATTGATAGTCGTCGTTTAGTATTGACTTTTTTAATTGATTTTTTTAAGTTGTGACTTTTTTAGCTTAGGACTAAAAAATTTGTTTAATTTGTTTTTTTGGTTTTTATAATTTGGGTGTGAAAGTTTATTTTATTAATTTATTTAACCTATTTTATTTTATTTTATTTTATTTTATTTTGTACTTTTTTAAGGCTTAATAATGAGGATCATGTTTTTACACCATAGTAATTGCGGTTCTTATCTTCTTTGATTTTCGGAACAACATTTCTTCTTTCTCGATCAAAATAACCCAATAAAATAATCCTCCATTAGAACAATGCGGCAATTGGACTTTATAACAAAAGCATTCAAACCAATCTGTTAGCACCGTAAATCTAAAATTTTTATTATATAATTGCAGGATATGTGGTATCCTTTTATTCATTTGGAAGTTAAAAGAAGTTATAGAGATGATGGAGAATATGAAGGACAAAGTGGATGAGTGGAAGGACACATGGCAAGACAAGAATGAAGATGGAAGAAATGGGCTAATAAAATTAACATCAAAATATAATTCACATCAAAATATAATTCTAATGATGTGGCTAATAAAATTAACAAATTGTTCTTATGAGTTCGAAGCACTAAGAACAAGGGATGACCATTTAAAATGCATGAATTTGGCTAGAAAAAGCCTATGCATTTAAATAAGTGGTTGAAAATGGCTTATCTTTTCAAATTGATGGCCAATTGTTTGTATGTACACAATCAAAGCATCGAAGATACATTCGAAGAATCAAGAGTTGTTTCGAAGGTTGATTACTTCGCCTTCGAAGCTGTATAAAGCTTTGTAGATACATTCGAAGCATCAAGAGTTGTTTCGAAGGTTGATTACTTCACCTTCAAAACTAAATAAAACTTTGAAGATACATTCGAAGCATCAAGAGTTGTTTCAAAGGTTGATTACTTCACCTTCGAAACTGCATAAAGCTTCGAAGAAACATTTGAAGCGTCAAGCCTAACCTTGAAACTTCATTGTAAGTACCATCATCCTATATCAATGCTTCCAACCTTCGAGTGGTGATGTTGTTCCTTCAAAACTGTGCCGCAAGACCTTCGAACGATGAATTTGGTTTTTTATACCACCTTTGAAGCTTGTTATTGGTCATTTAGTTATAATTTCATACTCATTTGAAGCACCTTATTGGTGTTGTTATATCATTCGAAGCACTTTGTTGCTTAGATTAGTCATGTGCTTGGTTCGGCCCTTCAAAAATTCAAGTAAATATCATTTTTAAGGGCCGCGGGGGGTAATGTTAGCACCATAAATCTGCAATTTTTATTATATAATTGCAGGACACGTGGCATCCTCTTATTCATTTGGAAGTTAAAAGAAGTTATAGAGATGATGGAGAATATGAAGGACAAAGTGGATGAGTGGAAGGACACATGGCAAGATAAGAATGAAGATGGAAGAAATGGGTAGTTACTAAGTAGTTATTGCTGTATTTTTTCCTCTGTAAATAGCCATTAATGACTACATTGTAAAAGATCCAGAACTCAAATCAAAGACAGTTGATTTCAATATTTCTTGTCATTTTCCTTATCTTAGGAGTAGTTTAACATAATTTATATTTCGAAGCATTTATTTTTAACACTTTTATTTCGAAGCATTTCATGCACTTCATTTTCGAAGCATAGGAGTAGAGGTAAGTAATTATTACTTTGATTGTTCACTCAATCGTCTTTCTCCATCTCCCTTTCTTCTTTTAATTTTTCTTTTCTCTACACTTTGGCAATTTTGAAGTCCTCTTTGTTGAGGCAAAAGAACCGTCAACACAATCGCTTGATAATTGGCTTGAATTTAATCTGTAAGGATTTTTCAATCCTTGCTGGCACGCTCGCATTTATAATATTTTCCTTTGTAGGAAAAATAAGCCAACACAATCGTAGCATTCTATACAAAAATATTAGGATAAATTACATTGACACTTCTTAAAATTTGAGTTTAATACATATTATTTTTAATGTTTTGAAAAATTATATTTTCACACATGTAATTAATAATTTTATTTCATAAATTCCCTTAGCTATATAAAAAGCAACAATTTTTGATAGAAAAATAGAAAAAATTACAATGAAAAAAAAAGTAAAGCAAAGAAAAGAAAAAAAAAAGAAGTAAAATAAAACAAGAAGAGAGAGCGTATGAATTTAATATTTTTTTGATACCAACGTTAATTCCGTCTAAATAATTACAATAACAGGGAATCAGTGTAATTTCCCAAAAGTTAAAAGTGATATATATTAAATCTAAATCTCAAGAGATATAAGTATAATTTATCCAAAATATTATATAATTTTTTTATTATTATTTATAGAACGTAATATTAGTGTTCCCTCCAAATTAATTCAAAAAAAGACAACCCGTAAATGAGCTAAAAAACAAGAGATATTATCAAATTCATTCTAACTGTAATCTGCACAATAAATAGAATGAATTTAATTCACACGTTAATTTTTATGCATATGTTAACGTATTTTCTCTATGCCAAAAAGACATTATTGTATATACTTAGTGCAAATGCAAACAATATATTTATACATTAGTTTTAATCTCTTTAGACTATGTTTCGTTCATAAATTTGGATACGAATTTTAAAACGGAAAGAGAAAAAGTGTGTAAAATGTAGTTATATTTTAGTCCAAATTCTTTCTCAAATTCATGAATCAAACATAACCTTAAAATATATACATTTAAAACATGGTAACAGAGTTTAGTCTTGTATAGTTGCATTTATGATAAATAGAATGTGGAGGAATAAAATATTGGTTCAAATCCAAATACAACTAAGCAAAGTGGCCCAAAGAAAGGGAGAGGGGGGGGGGGAAAAGCCTAGATAACTGAAAGGCCCATCAAAAGGCAACTAAGGGAACAATGCACGTGACCAAGCATGAGTAAGATCTCCTTCTAGAAGGAGATCGAGATCGAGATCAATGGAACACGAGAGGACCCTTGGATTTATTTCATCCAAAAATAGAGACATCAAGCAGCAAAAACAGGAACATAGGCTAGGCCTACCAAACAATACAACTGTCCGATCAGTTTAATCAAACGGACGAAACATTTGACAAGTTGGCCACTAACGCCTAACATGTTCTAGGCCATCCACAAAGAGATGATCCAACGGTGAAAGATAAAGACAAAGACAACCTGGCCACTTGCTCGACCAAGATTCAGGAGCATGCAAAACCCTTAGATCTAATGTCAATTCAACAGATGAGACTTAAAGCCAATAACACTATAAAAGACGAAGCAGGTAAAGCAAAGAGGACAGACCAAAGGTAATTTAGAAATCCTCCTTTGTATATACTATTCACATGACCAATCAATGTTCTAACTTGATCGTCGAAGGGTCCTCTCAACTAGCCATGGTCAGAGGTGATCACTGACGATTTGATTTCTTTTTGCAGAGTAAAGTAAGGGACACATCATCTCAATTTCCCTATGGAGAAGAATTCTATCTTCCACATTGAAGATATTTTAAGAGTCTTAATCTTTTTCATTTTAATTAATTAACCAATAATTTTAGCATTTTTGTAACAAAAATTTATTTTAATTTATTTTCTATCTTTTCTTGATCATTTCATGGCATAACAACAGTATTGTATGGTTTATTTGATATCAGTCTTTTGAAGTGCCTTTTGAGAGGAATGGATTGTGACTCTTTGGAATAACAGAGGTGTTTGGTGTGGCTTATTTTGGCCAACTTATAGATTCTAGCTTTGGAAAAACTATTTTGGACTGTTTGGTTAAACTTATTTAAAACAGTTTCTGATTCTAGCAACTTATTTTAACTCAAAAAAACTGATTCTGAAAATCTGCTCACCCCTTACTTTTGATTATCAGCTTCTGCTGTAGACATATTAAGTTAAGGTTATACTCTTAGATATTTTCTTATTTTTATTTTTTAAAAAATTGAAAAGGCCCAAATAGGCATGATTATTATTATTATTATTTATTATATATTATTATTATTATATTATTATTATATTATGAGAAATGTAGACAAGTAGTGAATAATAAAAAATAAAAGTTAATTCAAAATGCTATTTCAAAGCTTATTTAACAAACACTACTGTAATTTAAATCTATAATCTAACAGCTACACCAAACAAATTAACAGCTTCTGATTAAAGTCATAATCTATAATCTATTTTAACAGTTACACCAAAGGGGGCCAACAACAGTCATTGAATCTGATATCAGTTCTTCATCACGTTTTGTGTTTGTTTGGTTTGATTTTTTTAAAATTATTTTTCATAAAATTTTATTTATTTTTAATATATTTTTTATATTTCAATTATTATTATAGCGATTCTAGTTTTGCCCCGACCTTCATTGTGTTCCGGACTCGGGTTCCGTGATTGAATATTGTATCTATGTCTTGTTTTTCCCCTTTGACCCCTTTTTCAAATCTAGCCCCAAAAGCAAACTTATTAGTGTCGTTCAGATCGCGCGCGACAAGGAAATCTGCACCAGACAGCCCGCCTAGTGACTGTCTCAACCCCTCATGTGGGATAACCTAATGATGCGGGTCAATATCTGAATGGAGGTACATTAACCCGAGGTGGAATCCTAGGCATCCTTGCTCTAGGGCATAAGCGTATATGCGATTCCGGGATATAGCCGGATATAAGCAAACTTATTTGAGTTTTGAAGCTTGTTGGGCGAGTTTGGAACAAGGTGGTTGTTAGTTGGTTTAGATTGTTGTTACTCAGATTTTGGCCTCTTCACTCGAGCGAGGTTTTTTACGCTCGAGCGAGCTTTTTGTAATTTGTTTATTCGCTCGAACGAGATTTCTTGCACTCGAGCAAGAAATGAGAGTCTTCAGGTTTCTTTCCCAGACGTAGAATTTCTGGAAAGGTGAAGTGCTTCGCTCGAGCGAGCATATGCGTCTGTGAAACTTCTAAAGCTTTGCATCTTACGTTCGAGCGACTCTCCTTGAGCTTGAGCGAGGTCACTTGTTGTGTTTGGTCGCTCGAGCGACAACTCCTTCGCTCGAGCAAAGGTTGCATATATCAGTTCGCAGCAGGGTGATTTTATATCACTTTTGATCTTCTTTTTCCCTAAGAACCCTAACCCGACTCTCTCTCTCTCTCTCTCTCTCAAACTCTCTCTCTCTATATAAATACACCTTGATTTAGGGGTCTTTCAACCCTAGTCCCTTTGTTAAAAATGTAGAGCACCTTGAGGGCTCCGTGTTAATCCGAATAGATCATGGTGTTGGCTTGTTTGAAGTGTCTCCATCTTCTCCTTTGCTCTCCTAATGTTGAGGTAGGGATATTCTACTCTTTGATATGGTTTTTAACCTAGGTATTGGTCATTTTGTATAAATGGTAGAGTTGAGAGGTTTTGGATGAAGCTAGGGTTTGGGTTTGAATTTTGAAGGAGGGGTTTTCTATATTTGATTCCATATATGTAGGTGAGGACTTTATTATGATGTTATATAAAAATAAATGGTGAGATTGGGCCTTGGGGATGATATTGGAAAAATAGAAAAGTTTTGCCCTAATTTGTGTTAAAGAACTATTTTGAATAAATAATGAAATTGATGTGGGAAAAATGAAATTGGAAGGGTGTATAATTAAATGGTGTAGTTGGATTTGTTAAATCACTTACTTATGGAAATTTGGTAAATTATTTGTTTGATGGATTGTATATCTGTTTAGAAATATCTGTTTTGGGTTATCAATGGAGGATAGCTGTAATTGTTGTAGAAACTATATGAGGATTAGATGAATTGAAACTAATCATTTGAATTATGTCATTGAATATGACGGTTTGATTAAACTATTGAATATGTGACTTGGTTAATCATTGTATATAACAACGCTTTTAAATACATTGTATATGTATCATTGTTTGGGAGGAGATAGGAGATGGACTCCATTGAAAACTAAGTTGGTTGGAGTGTCCAGGGTGAAAGTCCCGAAATCTTATATATATATGGGTGTCGATTCCCTCAGATGTGAATTCCGTAAAATGGCAAGAAAATAGAAGTGCTGGATTGATGAATGTATTGAATTGTGAACCATTGAATGTAATCTCATTTCGATTGATTGGATAATAATGAATATGGTTAATAAATTAACCCAGAATGGATGAATGAGAATGGATTGAGGTATGGTTATCTATATTGCATGGTTTTGGAAAGAATTTGTGTTGGTTATGATTATTGAACATTTATCTGATGCTTATATCTTACTTAAATCTCATATATTGTTTTAGCATATCTCTACTGGGTTTTGGCTCACCTTATTTGGGAAATCATTTTCAGGTACAGGTGACATGCCATCTCCAAGAACATAGCTTGGGAGGATTTGGGGATGAAAGCTCCATTTTTGTTATTTTGCCTTGTGTTAAATGTTTATTTAAGCCGAAGGCTTGATATGTATAGAGCTTATGACTCTTTTGCTGTAACCAAGTAATATCTTGGAAAGATGTGAGCCCGTAGGGCGTTTATTTTGTTATAATTAATTAGTGTTACATGCTGTAGTTTCAGACTGAATATTTATGAAAGTATAATGCATGTAATCTCTTTTATAATATAAACTTTGATGAATGAAAGTAATACATTTCCTATTATGTTTATGAATCTCTTGGGTAGGATTATCCTCTGTATTTTGAGGGCGTTACAATTATTATTATTATTGTTATTATTATTATTATTATTATTATTATTATTGTATTTTTTATGTATACCTAATCAAGATGCATCTAAAAAATACCAACGAAAAAAAAGGCTAAAATAATTTTTAAAAAATTACTAAAAATAAGCAAAAATTTTGAACAAAAATCTGTGTATTTTTACTCTGATTTTTGTTTGTTTTTAGTGATTTTATTTTATATTTTAATTAAATTTTTTTACTTTTTAGATGGATCTAACTTTGATGTCTAAAAAGTAAAAAAAAAACAAAAAAAAAACATTTGACTAGAATATAAAAAAAAATTATTAAAGACAAACAAAAATCTATTCTAAAATCAGGTCAATGATAGCTTATTGGTGGATGCAGCTGCTGCTTGAGTGTTGTGAGTTCAGAAATTGTGGGTTGAGTGGAAGTGAGTATATATTGTGTGTTTCTAATTGTTTGCTATTGTTGCAGTCTCTTTGTAATTGGTGTGAGGTTTGCTATATACCGCTGTGGGTTGAGTTTGTGAGGAACAATACCATCCCTCCTTCTATCCAAAAGTGAAAGAATCGTCTAATGTTTATATATATCTGTATATATTTTCTTATTGTTTTTGCAGGTGTTTAATCAGTTTCCCAGTGCATGGTGGAGTCCATATATGTGGGTTGAGTGTTGTAAGGTTACATATTGTGTAATATCTATCTATTGCCGAGTGGTGTGAGATTATATATTGTGGGTTGAGTGATGGTAGTTCCCATATTATGTATATCATACTATTGTATCCTGAGCATATGCAGTTCTCTATTTGGCTATTCTCATTTTATCTTCACACTTGGACAGGTTTTACTAATCATCTGAGTTTGTGGATGAGTGTTGCAGTTGTTGTGGATGCTGGCAGATTTACGGGTTTTCTGGATGCTAGTAGCATGCAATTTGGTTTTGTTGGTCTCATTTGTGGAAAATGCTTGTATTTATTTTTGCTGGTTTTGCCTTCCTTTGCGGGCTGTGCAAGGGTAATTTATTTCTCTTGACATTATGTTTCTGTTTGATCTTGAGTTACTTCTAAGCTTTTGGGGACTTCTTAGCTGGTTGTATAGGGTTATTTGTTCCCTTTTCTTTAGGCTACTATCTGCTTATATGTATGTTCATGGCCTCATGTTCTCCATGGAGCCCTTTAACATATCTTTCGGATGCCTTATTTTGTCTATTTTTTTTCCTCTATTTATCAGGTGGGCTCATTTCCTTTGTTGTTTTTTGGGTTTGGTGGTGCCATGGTGCTGCTCGTTTGTCTTTGTTTTCTATTTCTTTGTTGTATAGCCAGCCTAAGGCATGCCCATTGTATTTGTATTATTTTGTCTTTAATTTATCATTTATTTACCCAAAAAAATAAAAAAAATAAAAAATCTATTTAAAAATAATTTCTAAAAATATAAACCAAACAAAGCAATTTCGGACCTGTCATGTTCATTTTCTATCATAGATTGGCCTTAAATGGCAGATAGAAAGATATGCATTGGTATATAATACAAGCAAATATGTGTTAGGTTAAATTGAGGTTTCTATCATTTTTTAAGTCCAGGCTTGTCTCTAGTTTATTTTGTGAATTAAACGGTATTGTTGGTCCCGTGGGGTATACTACGAGTTCTGTTTTGATAATCCGAACCGTTCGATGTGTAGAATTCGTCGAGTACTTTATTCTTGTAAAAAATTACATTGATCAGATATCAATAACTATTTGATCGGATTAGATTTTTGTCAACAATTTATTTTAAAAATTATATTTACCGTTGACAGAATTCTAATTCGATCAAATAGCTATTGCTATCCGATCAACGTAATTTTTTATAGAAATAAAGTACTCAATGAGTTCTACACATTAAACGGTTCGGATCATTGAAACAAGACCCGTGATAGGCCCCCATAGATTTAATAGTACGTTCAAATTTGATATCAGACTGGAGAAAAACTTGGCCCCATTTTTTACTTGCAATTTCGGACGGTTCATTTCCCATCATAGATGGGCCTTATATGGTAGATAAGAAGATATGCATTTGTGGTATATAAACCTGTCCATTTCCTAACATAGATGGGCCTTATATGGTAGATAGGAATATAAACCTGTCCATTTCCTAACATAGATGGGCCTTATATGGTAGATAGGAAGACATGCATTTATGGTATATAATACAAACAAAAATGTGTTAGGTTAATTTTAGGTTTCTATGATTTTTTATTTGCAATTTCGGACAGGTCATGCTCATTTCCTAGATAGGATGATATGCATTAATGATATATAATACAAATAAATATGTGTTAGGTTAAATTGAGGTTCCTATCACTTTTGAGATTAAACGTCATGGACAGCTCGTGAATATAACATTTATAGTTGTTCAATGTTTAAATGACACGTAAACCAAATGAAAGCACAAGCAAAAAAAGTCATGCCAGTCTGCACTCTTCACGTTGTTGCCCTTTTCCTACCGAAGATGGCAAAGCCCCCGTCTTGATTGTCTTGCACACCAATCACATAGTAAACAGTAATTTTCTCGTATCTATATGACGACGACGATGACTCCTCCTCGGATTCCATCTCTGAGACTATTTTTTCACAGTAATTTTTCCATGAAAACTGGTTTGAGTTCAAACACAATACCCATTCCAAATATTTAAATAATCTTCATCGATAACAAAAGAAATTGAGTTCACATTGTTTTAATCATGAAATCCAACTCAATTTTTCAAAGAAAATTGAAGCTCTGCAACAGTTGAAGGAGGTGTGTTATCAAGTGCTACGCCATTCAAAGAATAATCAATCAGAATTATGAAGGAATCATTCACCCAAATCGTAAGCTATGAACAATAACATGAAGAAATAAGCGCAACTTACTGTATCAAGTTTCAATCAGAACTCATGATAAACAAATCACGCCGTCTTCGCAAACCTGATCCTCCCCATTCCCTACACCACCGAGCCACTGTAATCACCTATACATCAACCATGGCTTTTCCCAAACCGAAAACTCACCATATAAGTAGGGTTGGAAACGAGTAGAGTTGAGTCGAGTTTTAGTATCTATTTGGACTTATTTATTAAGATTTTAACGAGTTTGAACTTGATTTTGAGCTTAATAAAAATTTAATGAATTGAGTTCAAGTCGAGTCGGCTTGAGTTGGATTTGACTCGAGTTCGAACTTGTTCACGAGCCTTAACGAATCAAAAAATTTATAAATTCATAATTGTATATGAAATTAAAGTTACAATTAAAATTTTGATTATACAATTATATACGTAATATATAAAAACATATTTTAAAAAAGTCAATATTTTACTAAAATAATAATATCTACCATCACTATAATATAAAATAATATATTATCTATAGTCAGTTATTATTTACATTTATATTTTTTAAAATATATAAATAATATATTTATCTTATTTTTTTATACATATTTTTATAGTATTTGATATATAAATGATAAATGTAAAACAAGCCAACTAATGAGTCGATTTTACAAGCAAAGTTTTAATATGTTTGGATTTATTTATTAAAAATTTAATGAATTGAGTTCGAACGAGCTCTTATCGAGCTGAGGTTAAATTTGTTTACAAAAGATTCTATTTATTTACAGGCCTAAAGAAACTTGATAGTTGCCGGTAATCAGGAGAAGGGCTCATTCATCTCTGGCAGGAGAAGAGACGACAATGGCGTAAAGAGAGGGGACTCAAGTGAAGTGAGGCTCTTTACTTTTATTTTTATTTTTTTTCATTTGACATAGGTGTTAGCTAGGCTTTGAAGAACCGTAATGTTGATATTCACACACCATCCATGTATAACATAATAATAAAATCTATACCAAAGAACCACAAAAAGAGAAATGGAGCATCAAGCTGGTGGAGGCTGGAAACTGGTATTCAGAAGAAGGCAAGGAAGATAGAGAGCATCAGCAGGCATCCATACGGTGTTTGTGGATGATATACCCATTGGTATGAACCCAAAAGACTTATATGTATTGTTTGCTAAGTTTGGGGTTGTTAAGGATGTCTTCATTCCAAATAAGAGGAGGAGATTAACACAGTCAAGATTTGGTTTTGTAAGATATGACTGCCCCATTGCGGCTAGAGTAGCAGTACAGAAAACGAATGGGATATTGTAGACACCCCATTTTTGACCGACCTTAAGACTCAGACGTCACCAACTGAGCGCTCGGTGATGTTGCATATTGTGCTCGTTCTGAGGTTGCGGAGTCACAGCTGCGAGCCTTGCCTCCGGACTTCCGGACTCTTTTGTGCTTTGCCTCGGTTTGCGAACCAGGCCCCGTTTTCTTTGTTTTCTCTTCCCGAAGGGAGGGAGAGGTTCCGTAGACCATCTCTCAGTGGCCGTAGGCTACGTTTCGTGGTCGTAGGCCATTTTTCCCGTTTGGAGCCCGGTTCCCGGTTTTCAGAGCCGTCGGCCATGTGCCTCGGTTCGGGACCGCTTAACCACCTCCGTTTGCTCCGGTTTTTGGCACACATCTTGTTTACTCCCTTTTGAGGGACACTGTGGCTCGAGAGACCAACTTCGTGGTCAAACGCCACCTCCGGTGCTTAACAGTTAGTTTTCGGGGCCCCGGGCTGCGCATTTTGGCCTCCGAATCTTCGTTTTGCATCGGTTTGGGTCCATTTTTGGCAAGGACCTTATTTTCATTGTTAGGAAGGTTATAGAAGGGTGGGAGACTAGTAATTGTTCTGAAGACCAGCTTTATTCCTTCATCGCTCTTCATCGCCCGTTTTCTTCACTAGAAAGTTGACTTTTTCCATTCCCGGGCCACTTTTTTTGACTTTCCTCCACACCATTGTGTTGTACACACCTGTGAGGCCACCAATATGGATAGGCCGGCCATCAAATCTTCCTGACCCTTTTGAACCCCTCTAAAAAGTTGGTCTTTCTCTCTCTTGGGTTACATTTTCTGGGTTTTGACCACATAGCTGTGTTCTACACACATGAGAGGCCACCTTTTTGGGGTGGCCGACCAGCAAATCTTCTTGACCCTTTTGACCCTGGCCGGCCGGCCAGGAGAGGTAGCCAGCCTTTCCACCTGAACCTCCTGAACCTAGCCGGCCAGATTCCTTTCTCCTGGTTCTTTACAGCTGTGCCAGCTGTTTTGACCCAGACCCTTGCCCGGGGATCTGCCCTTTTGGGGGGGAAATTTGGATTCATTTTCCCCCCTTTTCTCCACCCCTCTCCCTCTATATAACCAGCCTCTCTCCTTCATTTCTAAGGGTTAGAAAAAATTCTCTTGGAGCTTACATACAAACCTCCATCTCTCTCTCCTTCAACCCTCCAAACCCTAAGATTCTTGCACCATTTACACACCAACCCATAGCACAATACCTCCATCACTCATTCCAGCATCTTGGAGGACATTTGAAGAGGTTGAAAGCTCAGAAATTTGGTCTAAAAGCTGCTGGTTTACTGCTCTACAAGGGTGAGTTCCTTTTTCCCCTTTTCTAGTCTTTCCTTGCTTCATCTATAAGCCATACTTGCAAGCATTTTGGGGCTCCGACCCGAACTATAAATAGTCTTATTTTGAGCTCATCTTCATATCTGATCTAGGGTTTTTCTCTGTTTGAAGCCACCTGCTACCCCTTTCCCTTTATCTCTCTTTTAGGGCTATTTCTTGCATGATATGTTAGCCCTGTTTGTAAGTATTTCTGAGCTTCGAGCCAAACTGTAAAGTGCTTTATTTTGAGCCCCTCTTCAACTTTGTTGAAGGGCTCTTCACTATTTGAGGCCAGCTACTGCCTCTTGCTTTCTATCTCTCTTTTAAGGCCATTTTTACATCATATTGTAGCCTTACTTGTGAGCATATTTGGGACTTTCCATAAACTATAAAGTATCTTTTTTTGAGCCCCTCTTAAACTTTGTTGAAGGGATCTTTTCTGTATGAAGTCATTTACTACCCTGTTTGCTCATTCTCTCTTTTAGGACTGTTTTTGCATGATACATTAGCCCTGTTTGTGAGCCTTTTTGGACCTCGACCTAAACTGAAAAAAGTCTTTTTTTGACATCATATTCATGTTTTATTAAGGTCCATTCTCTGTTTGGAGTCATCTTCCCCTATGCATGCTTCATTCTTCCATGATTAGGGCTATGCATTAGAGCACTTGCATTGGCCATGGTTTGGCCTCTTAGCCACTGAAATACAGTAGATTTTTAGTGGCTTTAATACATTTTTGAGCCTCAAAATCAAAGGGGGGTGCCCCCCTCTCACCTTGTTTTGTTTGATGGCCTTTTTGGCCTTCCAAAGAGGCCCTATCTTGCGTGCTTTGTTGACTGATTTCAGGGCCAATTTGATGAGTTTTAGGACTATCATATTTGATTTCCAAAAGTTATTTTTCCATGCTAAGTTCCCTTGATGCATGTGCTTAATAACCCCTTGTATGCCCTTCCAAAGGAGCCTCTCATTTGTGCATGTGTTGGCTGCCTTTCCATGTTTATTTGGGCATATTTTGGCATATTTTGTTCACTGATTTTTGATGGTTTGATGAGTCCTCACTTGCTTCATATACTTTCCATGTAAACCATGTTTGCCAATCAAAATTGCATGCTATGTTAGGCCATCTTGCTAGCATCTTTTGGCCATGCTTTGAACTAGAAATGTTCATGTTTTGGGACTGCCTTGGTTCTGTCTTTATGCTTCATGATCAAATAATGCATGCTTTGTATAGCTATAAGTCAATATATGTGCTTAGTTTTGAGTTTCGGGGCTCATCTCATGCATCGGGTGCCATTTATCCATGTTTCGGGATCATTTTACATCATATTTCAGTGCTGGAGCTTGCATGTTTGTATTCCATATTTCATGCCTTGCCATGCCTTGTTAGAGTGGCATTCGTGCCTTAGGATCGGTCCTCGGTTTGCGTGCATGCGTGCACGTATCTCGAGTGTCTCATTTTCATCTTATGGCCGCTGATTTGAGTGTGGCTGAGGTCCACTCATATTTGCGTATGCCAATCATGCATTGCGTATGCCATTTCGATTCATAGCATTGTGTATGTTAGGTTGCATGTTAGGATTGCATTCATGCATGTCATGCATATTGTATTGTGCTTGGGATAGGAATTAGCCCAAGCACGAGAAACGAGGGACGTTTCGTATTCCGAGTGACGGAACGTGTCTCAATTCCCGGTCACCGACACTCCGGATCATCCATGATGGAGTCTCGGTCTTGTTATGTTTATATGTGCATTCATTCCATATTGAGTCGTGCAATTCGACTCCTCGGCCATCATGCATCGAGATGCGTGATTGGTGGCACGAGGATCGAGGACTACACTCCCTGAAGAGTAGTCAAGCATACATATGTGAAAATATATTGCCATGCCCCTTTCTTCCTCTCTGTTGCAGCAAATCAAGAATCAACAGCCTTTCAGAACTTTGCAAAATATTCCAGGCTTAATTGTAAACAGAGGCTAATCGAGGCATCACAATGGATTTTCGCGCAAGGCAACTTAAGCATGCATCATTCGTCATCCGAAGCAGAGTCGAGGCAGTCCCTAGCTTGCATGCTAATTTACTGCTTTCCTAGATTAATTTGTCAATTAATTAGGATTTTGTATTCATTCGGACTGTAATTATTTATTTGGGATTGTATATTATTTATTTGGACCCTCCGAGTGAGGGCATAATTGTAATAAGTGTGTGTGCGTGTGATGTATGTCTTCCAACCCCACGTCTTTCTCCCTTTTATTTACCAGCTTATGATGGTTAGATTAGGGCATGTTTCAATTAGCATACAGTATGATAGCATGTTTGCATTCATTCACCTGTTTTGCATGCACCGGGTTCGGCGCATCATAACCCACTACATTGTATTTTAATTTCAAGTTGAATACTTGTTAGCTGTTGCATCTCATATGCTAATGGGTCGTTGAACACACCAAAATTAAATACTAAACTATACCAAATTCTATCAGAATAATGGCAAGTCCAAGTATCGATCCACAGGGACTATTGTGAAATTAAACTAATTTAATTGTTAAATTCCTAAATTAATTTTGATAAAAAGATTGAATGATCATAACCTAATTTAATAACGAATAAATTAAACTAAGGAATTAAATTATCAAGAATAATTGAAATTGGGTTTACTGAATTGGGGAAAAATCCTAGGGTAGAGAATTCACCACTAACCACATAATTAGGGTTTCCAATTGAAATCAATTATGCTATGGTTTGAACGGATTAATGTTTCGCAACTACAAGCTCGAAGCATTTGACAAGAAGATCATCACATTCAATGTACGAGCACGAACCATCTCAAGTAATACGAATCGTTCACTCTAAACTAAGGTAGTGATACGACTCGTTCCTCGTAGCATGGTTCGTCTCATACCTTGAATGTGAAGGAATAGAAAACACATGTATAGATAACATTCAACAATCACAGAAAGTCAAATATTCGAAGGAATAATGAAAATTATATAAAAGAAACTTCTAAAACACTATACAAATGTTCAAACCTTTACATAATTTAAAATCAAAAAGAAAACTAAATAATTACATGGCTAGGGTTTCATCAAAACCCTAGAAAAGGAGACTAGCCACTCGTGGAGGAGTGGGAGGAGGTAGATGGAGAAGGAACCACCATGGGAGACATCTTTGAAGCTTCTTGTTCTTTTCTCTTTCCCAAACCCTAGCCTCTCTCTTTAGGTCAAAACCATTTCAGAACCCTAGAAAAGCCTTTTCCTCGTCCTTTTATACTTCTATTCATTTCCAAACAGGTTTAAAACATCAGTTTGACTTTTTTAGAAAAAGTCAACTCCGTCCAAATTTTAATCTTTTTGCCCATTTTATGCTCCGACGATATACAACCTGATTGACATTCAACACACATAAATTATACGGTTTGACTAGCAAGTGAAATTAAGAGATTCTAATTAACGGCTTCAATGATGTACATTTCGGTCTTAATCATATGCCATGTTTAGAATAGCCGAGCCTGCTATAGTTGCATTTTTGCATGTGTTGCATTAGGCATTTCAGCATAGTTAGGATCATGCATGGATTTCTAACATAGCTTCTGTTTTGGGCTTGGAGTACTCGGTAAGTTTTTATGCTTTAGCATCCTTGCATGCGTGTGAGTGACTGCCATGATAGCATGCTTACCATGAGGCTATGTGCTTATATGATATACCTGTTTGAATGCCTATGGGTGAAGGTTGGGTTATTTGGATTGGAACAATGCATTGACTGCGAGTTTTAAGCCCACTAGATAGTGGCAAAACCATCTTTTCTAAGCCCACCCGAGGGTGGCAAAATCTGCATTTTAAGCCTACTTGTGAGTAGCAAACCATCTTCCAAAAATGAACATGAAATGTTTTGTTCCAATTCAGGCGATCCAGTCTATACTTGTATGCTCTGCGCATCACATAGTAAATCTAGGCTAATAACCGGAATAAGAACGCATAATGTTGTCAAAACTAGATATCATGGTTAGTAGAGGCCGATCTTTGATCGGGCGAGCGGGGGTGCTCACGAAGTGACCTTCCCCAATCGTACCCAAGTTCCCGAGCCGAGGCAACTCTGGTGATGACGGACACGTGGCCTTAGGCACGAGTCAGGGTTTCCTAAATTTCCCAATATAAAATATTTAGGTGGCGACTCTGTATCTGGCAAAGCAGTCCATGTTTGGCACTTCTTTCAAAAATCTGTTTTCTCAAAACGATTTGCCGGATTTGGACTCTTTGGTTCAGATTGAGAACCGTGACAATTTGGAGTCCTGAACTGTAGTGAGCCCAAAATGAACGGAACGGGACTCATCCCTCCCGGGGCGTTCGGGGACGTCTACAGTTTCTGGCGACTCTGCTGGGGATTTAGAGAACTTGACTCGAACTCATGATATCTGGTTTTGACTACACTTGTGTGTTTCTTTGCATTGCATTTGCATTGGTGCGCCTAGGACACCGTGTTTGCCATCTGCTATTCCTGAGCGGTTTGCCAGAGGCTGCGTGCCATAAGGCTTACCGGTTACGAGCTCTACCAGTATGGGAACACAAACCCCGGCTTTACCAGGGCACCCTTTTGACTATTCGACCTAGTGCATATTCGGAATCCGTAGTGACCATTCCAAACTAGGATAGGTTGCTTACCCGATATAGGTTGTTTGAAACCGCTGCGTGCGTAGTGAAACCCTAGCTCCTGACAAAATAGGATAGGGAAACCCTACCCCAACATAGGGGTGTTTTGGCTCTCACTTATCTGTTATGTGCTTTAAGAGTGCATCTCTACAGGAATGCATGTATCAGTTTGCGAGTTTGGGTATCAGGCCTGCGGGCATCAGTCAATGTTTAAGAATCAGTTATCTGCGGGTATCGGATTCAGTCTTGGGGGACAGTGATTCAGGAATAATGATCAATGTTTAAGGACAGCGTGTATTCAGCTTATCGACCGTGTGTTGTTATGCCCAGCTGTGTGTTGTGTATTTATTTTAAGATGTTATGCTGTCCGTTTATCTGGTTATTTATTTCCTTATTGCTTTATTTATCCTTTTGCTAGGGACAGTTTTAGCACAATTGCTTCAAACCAAGCAGATATTCCCCAAGCACTTTGGACAAGAGGTCGTCGGCTTAATCGATCTGAGGATCTGATTGACGGATAGCCAGTGTTTCATTCTCTACCCCCGGTTGTCAGACGGAGGTCGAGAAAGCGTAGTGTGTTTGAGCAGAGGTTACCAGAGCAGTGGCCTACCCTAGCAGTGAACAGTCGGGCTGAGGTTCCAGTTTCTGCCATAGAGATACACATACCAGTCAGTCAGCAAGATCAGCAGAATATGGCCGGGATGGAAGAAATGATGCGACAGCTCCAAGAGAGCATAAAGCAAATGCAAGAGGACGCTGTCCGCCAAGCAGAGTTCTCTAAACAGCAGGCCACAATCATGGCCCAACAGGCCGAGCTCATCACTAGACTGCAACAGTAGAATGCAGCATCTGCCTCACATCTAGTTCCTCCTCCACCAGAGGTCCCGTTACCTGAGCAAACACCAACTGTCCAGAATGTCCTGCCAAACATCCAAAACACCTTGCCAAATGTCCAGAACATCCAGGAGGACACAGACCTTCCAACGGGGCCAGCTCCGCCCCCACTTCCGCCTCAACTGTCCAAGACACATACACCCGCCAACCACTCGGACTCTCCCTTCGAGTTCGAAGTAGACCCTACAGCACTGAAATTGAGCAAGCTCGAGAAGCTATTCAAAAAATCCCAGGGGGTAAAGGCTATCCCAGATATTGAGGACGGATATACCGATGTGGCTGTAACGTTACCGGATAGATTCAAAATACCGCAGATCGATCGCTTCGACGGATCTGGTGATCCCATGGTCCACCTCCGGCTATTCTCAGATATATTACGGCCAATGGGCCTCAGCAGACCCCAGAAGCTTTCGTTATTCGGCCGGACCCTGTCGGGTGTGGCCGCTATCTGGTATGCGAAGTTGGAGGATGATGTCAAGCGGAGTTGGGATGAAATGGCCGAGGCCTTTGTTGCGCAATACTCTTACAACACCCAAATTGAGATTACAACTCGTGATCTCGAAACAACAAGGCAGGAGCCCAAAGAGAGTTTCTCGGATTTTGTGACCTGGTGGAGGGCGAAGGCCTCGATGATGACTTTAAGGCCCACCGATAAGGACCAGATTAGGATGATTGTGCGCAATCTCCAGCCAAAACTGATGTAAAAAATGATTGTGCTCCCATTCCCCACCTTTTCGGATCTGCACGAGATGGGGGTACAAATTGAAGATGCAATGAAACAGGGTCTGATTGACCAAGACAGGGAGCAACCCCGGAGAACTTTTAACCGCAACAACAATGCAGGCCCGAGTGGCGCTGCAACTGCAAGAACATCGGAGGTAAGCATGGTCGCCACCATTCCCTCTCCCCTTCCGAGGCCCATGGCAGCCAAACCCTTCTCCGGCGCATCCGGAAACAGTACACAGACCACCAAGTACCAACCCAGAGGCCAAAGAACCTTCACCCCATTGTACATGCCCTTGTCCAAGGCTCTAGGGGTCTTAATCAGAAAAGGGCATCTAAAACCCCTGGAGCCGAGGCCATTACCAAATCCACTACCCCTTACTCACAACCCAGCCAAATATTGCACATATCACCAGCAACATGGTCATGACACCGACCAATGTTTCAGGTTGCGTCACAAGATTCAACATCTCGTTGACAAACAGGTGATTTTGCCACCAGAAAGACCCAATGTTACAACCAACCCACTCTCTACACACAACCAAGCTCCACCTCCCAAAAGAATCAACTTTATCGAAACTGGGGTCGTGTCTTACGATCCTAGCATCTATATCACCCCTTCCCATCTACCTAAGCCGGAGGTGCTCTTTCTCGACTGCACTGACTTTTTGTGCATAATGGACATCTCCACAACCCAACCTGAGCCAATGGTGGCGGCTGTTGAAGACGGTACAGGGGAGATTGCAGAAGAGAATGGAATGGTTGAGTTAGGATTTGAGCAGTCTAGGGATTTTGCTGGGGAAGCCTACGATCCGAGTGATTATATTCTGTAAGCAGGCCAGTCTGAGCCGAGTATAGAATTGCCAGAGAGGGCAGAACTGTGTGTGATCCAGGGGGATAGATTTGGGCAGGGAACGGATGATTTAACGGCCGTAGGAGAGGACTTTGCCAACCTACAGTTTTTCGATGACCAAGAATCAGGGGGCGCAGTAGTCAACTGGTTCGATTATGAGGAATCGGTAGAGGCCACTGGATGGCTGGACGATCAACCAGATGTGGTGGAAGAGCTCCAACCAGAACAGGGCCCGGCAGGGGCGAAGGTATCAGTTGTGGCTGGAAGGGCCGGAAGTCAGAGTACATTGCCGGAGAGCGCCGGTACGAAGAATTTCGCTCAGAACAGGAGCATTGTGAATGTAGAGAAAGCTGAACAATAAACTGCGCTAACGCAGGTGGAACAAGAAAAAATTTGGGATTCTGAAAGAATTCGGAAAGCCAAAGCCCATAAAGGGATTAAAAGTGCTACGGGCACGAGGACAGAAGATGCTGCAAGCATGTGGGCTGAAAGTACTACAAGTACAATCATGCCGGAGCCAGACAGATGTCTGTTGGCTGCTCACGGGATGTGGTGGGTAGACGATGATTTATGTCTTGCCCACACAGATGAAGATTAGGGAAGCAATCAACCAGATGACACCTGGTATCTCGATGAGGTTGATCACATGACAAGAAGTGGGCGGTATTTCAAGCCCCCGCACCTAGACCAGCCAGAGGCATCTGGGAAGGATAAGGAAGTTGAGAGACAGAAAGAGAAGCAGATTGAAGAAGAAGCTGTACTGAAGCAGCTGAAGAAGATATAAGCAGACATCTCCATCTGGGGACTGCTTATGGCGTCACGAGTGCACAGACAGGCTGTCCTATCTGCTATGGACAAAGCTAAACTCTCTATAGATACCACACCAGAGCAGCTAGTTGGACTGGTCTTTCCGGGAGGAGGTTCCCCGACATTAACCTTTTCGGACAAAGAACTGCCGCCTGAGGGCGTAAATCGCAAATCATAACAAACCCCTCTACATCTTGTGGAATGTAGAGACAAGTGGGTGCCAGTGGTTCTTATCGACACGGGATCCGCCATTAATGTGTGCCCGTCAAGGAGGCATATGCAATCGGGTTAAAGCCCGCGGACTTCGTGCCAACTACTCAAGTGATTAGAGCCTATGATAACACCAGCAGGAGGTGATGGGACCGTCAAAATTCAGACCCAGGTTGGTCCAGGACAAACACAACATGAATTTCCATGTCTTGGACGTTCCCACCCTTTAATCTACTCTTGGGCGGCCGTGGTGCACCAAGTGAAGGCAGTCTCTTCCATTTGCATTAGATGTTGAAGTACCCTCACGGAAGGGGGTGGCCATTGTTTTCGGGAATTCGTCAATCCATCCACCGCAGAAGTGTCTACACCAGTCTTGGAAATCGAGCACGGCACGGAGGATGTGTTCTATCAGGGTTTACTCTGGCTGAGGCTCGGGTTTGTGCAGAAATATCATGGCTGTTATTAATGAGGGAGTGTACGTCACAGTGCTCAATCTGTATACCTCATGAACAAGCTACAAACACATCCCCAGGAGGATTGGGAAGGAGTGGCCGGAAGGGTGTCGCAGCATTGGCCGAAGTGCCACACAACCCTCATACCTTTGGATTGGGTTATCAGCCCACCAAAGAGGATGGTCAAGGAAGGAAAGAAATGGCTGGGAGAGCCAGAGCGAAGAAGGCGGGAAGCCTTTTGACTTAATGCACCGACCCATTCAGGGTACCCTAAACGGACGCTTCGTCCGGGAGGGGGAGACTTTCCTTTTTGTGGCTTCCCCGAGCCTGTGGCTGAAACGGAGAAGAAGCGTGCCAGGTTTCAAGATTTTCTTTGACCTACAATTCACCGGGGATGACGTTGCCGTAGAAGCAGACAGACCCATCAGCTGAGGTTGAGCAGTGTAAGGAAGTGGATTCCGAGGGCACTGAGATTGAAATGGGGGTAGCATTGGCTTGTCTACTTTCAGATCCCCGATCACCAGAAGCGCTTGGGGGATAACTTCTCGGTTTCCATGATTGGAATGAAACGGCTGCGGGCCTACAGCAACTATTTTGGATGCATCTATCGCACCCTCTCACTTGGCAATACGAAGAGGGATTTTTGTCAGCAGTGCCGGTCAGGTAGTGAGCCGGAATCTGATTCCACCGAGTCTTGTGAGTCGGAATCAGGTTCCAGCTCGACTGAGTCTGAGTCTGGTAATCCTGGGATGATAACCCGGATGCCACAGTCTTGTCCAGGTCGTCTTTTTCTTTCTCTTTGAGTCTGTTGTAACCGAGAATCGGACGATTTGGATGTGCTTAATGAGAATCAAGTAACTGTGGTTTCTGAGTACTTTTCTGTGCCCTTGATTTATTGCATTAACTCAGACTTTCAAAATTTTGATGAAAACGACGAGGAAGAAATTCCTCCGGTTTTGCAACGCTTAATTGAACAAGAGCAGGAGAGATTTGTTAAACCCTTAATGGATGAAATCACTACTGTGAATATTGGTACTGAGGAGGACCCGCGGCTGGTCCAGATCGGGTCCACGTTGTCTTCGGAGGAACGCGAGCGCTTAGTCGCTTTATTAAAAGATTTCAAAGATGTTTTCGCGTGGTCCTACGAAGACATGCCTGGAATCGATCCTGAGATTGTACAGCACCGGATCCCTCTTGACCCCGAGGCCCGACCCGTCAAACAGAAACTCAGGAGGATCCGCCCGGATTGGGCTCTCAAGATTAAGGAAGAGGTCACCAAGCAAATCGACGCAGGCTTCCTGCTGGTATCCGAATACCCGACTTGGTTGGCCAACATTGTTCCAGTGCCGAAGAAGGATGGCAGGATCCGAGTATGCGTGGATTTCAGGGATTTGAACAGAGCCAGTCCGAAGGACGACTTTCCCTTGCCGCATATTGATGAGTTAGTGGACTTCACAGCGGGCATGCTTTGCTTTCATTCATGGATGGCTTCTCAGGGTACAATCAGATAGTGATGGCACCGAAGACCGGGAAAAGACTGCATTCACCACCCCGTGGGGGACATACTGCTACAGCTTAAGAGTATGCGTTTGGGTTGAAGAATGCTGGAGCTACTTATCAACGGGGCCGGCCCAGCGACACACACATATTGCACGACATGATCCCACAGAGGTTGAGGTGTATGTGGACGACATGATTGTCAAGTCCAAAGAAAAGAGGGGCCACTACGCCTTGCAAAAAGTTCTTCCAAAGGATCAGAGAATTCCGGTTGCGGCTGAATCCTCAGAAATGTACGTTCGGTGTTACAGCGGGAAAAATGTGGGGGTTTCTGATTACACAGAGGGTATCGAAGTCGACCCTTCCAAAATCAAGGCCATCTTAGAAATGCCCCACCAAGGACTGAAAAGGAGGTGCGAGGCTTTCTGGGTAAAGTGCAATTCATAAGACGGTTTATCTCAAAATTAACCTTGACTTGTGAACCACTTTTTGGTCTCCTGAAGAAAGGAAAGAAATTCCAATGGGACGGCCGATGCCAAGCTGCTTTTGAACAGATCAAGGAATACTTACAGAACCCGCCCGTGTTGTCACGCCAGAGCCGGGGAAACCGTTGATATTGTACCTTTCAGTGACTGAGACTACAATGGGCTGTATGCTCGCGCAAGAATCAGAGGACAAAGTGGAGAAGCCATCTACTATCTGAGCAAGAAGATGCTAGAGTATGAGACTCGCTACACACCGTTGGAGAAGGCTTGCTTAGCTTTGGTATGGGCTACCAGGAAGCTGCGGCACTACCTGTTAGCTCACTCCGTAATGTTGGTTTCACGACTCGATCCCATCAAATATCTTTTCGAGAAACCAGCACTTACGGGTAGGCTAGCTCGTTGGTTGCTGTTGCTCTCCGAATTCGATCTGAAATATGTGACACGCAAGTCAGTCAAGGGAAGAGCAGTAGCAGAATTCTTAGCCGACCATCCAGTGGAAGGGGGTGAAGCAGTCGAGTACTTATTCCCAGATGAAGCCATTTTGCACATCGACGATGAAACTTGGACGATGTACTTTGACGGAGCGTCAAATCAGTACGGGTATGGGATAGGAGTGTTGCTGATAGCACCCGACAATTCCCGTATCCCTCTAGCCTTCAAACTCCGGTTCAAAGTCTCGAACAACGAAGCAGAATATGAGGCATGCATTGCCGGTCTAGAAGCAGCCCTGGAACTAGGGGCAAGACGGTTGGACGTCATCGGGGACTCGAACCTTGTTGTGTCTCAAGCAAAAGGAGACTGGAAAGTCAAAGAAGAAAAGATGATGATGTATCACCAGACCTTGGACTTGTTAATTCCTCGGTTTGAGAAGCTAAACTTTGCTCATCTACTAAGAGAGAACAACAGGTTCGCAGATTCTTTAGCAACTCTATCTTCCATGATAGACATCCCGTTCGGAGTCCGGATGCGTCCAGTCATCATTGACCAGAAATTTGCGCCAGCCTACGAGTCGATTGCTGCTATAGATGAGGTTCAGGACGAAAACCCCTGGTATTACGACATTTGGAATTTCTGGAGAAGGAAGCATACCCGCCAGGGGTAAATGCCAAGGATAAAAGGGCAATCAGAAGAATGGCCGTTCAGTTCATCATCTGTGGGGGTAAGCTGTATAAGAGAGGTCATCTGGGAATGCATAAGCTGTGTGTCGATGCCGAAGAATCGAAGCGCCTAATGGAGGCCATCCATGGAGGGGAATGCGGTGCGCACATGAATGGAGTAATGCTAGCACGGAAGATCCTCAGACAGGGTTACTACTGGTCCACCATGGAGGAGGATTGTATCGGTTTTGTTCGGCGATGCCACAAATGTCAAATTCATGCAAATCGCATGAACATTCCGCCGTCGAAGCTGTACAATATGACTTCGCCATGGCCATTTTCAGTCTGGGGAATTGATGTGATCGGGGCTGTCACTCCGAAGGGGTCGAATGGGCATGAGTTCATCCTGGTCGCGATAGATTATTTCACGAAGTGGGTCGAGGCCCAATCTTATGCGGTGTTGAAGGCTTCACATGTTGCGAAGTTTATCAGAAACAACATCATCTGTCGCTACGGAGTCCCAAACGAGATAATTTCAGATAACGGTTCCCACTTCAAGAAGGAAGTGATTGACTTGTTGGAAAAATACAACGTGGCTTTTCATAAGTCATCTACCTATCGGCCGCAAACCAATGGAGCGGTTGAGGCCGCCAACAAGAACATCAAACACATATTGCAGAAGATGGTGGAAACCTACCGGGATGGCCAGATAAGCTGCCGTTTGCTCTGTGGGGCTACCGGACTTCAATCAGAACTTCTACTGGGGCGACTCCGTATTCATTGTTTATGGGATGGAGGCCGTTCTACCTATCGAATTGAGGTTCCGTCATTGCGAGTATTGGCTGAGTGTCAAATAGCCGAAGCAGATTGGCAGCAGAGCAGGTTTGAGGAACTCATGCTCTTTGATGAGAGAAGACTGAAAGCACTGTACCATGTTCAAGGTTATCAGCGCAGAATTGCCCGGGCTTTCAACAAGAAAGTTAAGTCCAGGAATCTAAAGGAAGGAGATTTGGTGCTCAAGGACAACCGAGCTCCCATCCACGACCCAAGGGGCAAGTTCAGACCCAATTGGACTGGTCCCTACATCATTAAGTCTATCTGGTCAGGTGGAGCTGTGGTTCTGATGGATCTAGATGGCTTAGTTCTCACAACCGATCAATATGGACAAGTTGAAGAAATATTACCCTTGAGAGGCTCGCTAGGCCGAAAACCCGAAAGGGCGACCTAGGCAAAACTCAGAGCACAAAAAATTTGAAATTATAAAAACTGAGCTCGCAAGGTTGAAAACCCGCAAAGGGCGGCCTTGGCAAAAGTTAGAGCGTAAAAGGAGAGTGAAAATACCGAGTGAACCCGAGCCTGAACTACGTAAGGCTTGATTCCCATCTTTGGGATACGTAGGCAACTTCATCCTGAAGTTCAGCCATAAACTTTTCCCCGATCAACTTTGTCCATTTGATCATCTCAGTCATCTTTGTCTATCAGCATTCATCGTATCTCCGGTGCAGTGCTTTTCAGACTAGGGGCAACTTTCCGTTGCTGTGCAGTGCCGGTACTATTCAGACTAGGGGCAACTTTCCAGTTGCTAGGATCCGGGGTTGTGCATCTCAGTGACAGATCTCAGGCGTGTCCAGTTCTGATCCATATCGAAAATGGTTTTGAAAAGTTTTAATAAAAGTTGACTTTGTTCAAATTAATCTTTTTACAACTAGACCATTTTTGGACCAAAGCGGAAAATTTTCAGTACCCACAACCTTCAATTTCATTGATTTCAATACAGAGTTCTCCTGCTCTTGCATACAAATTGAAGTTGCTTTTTATTACATTCATAAAGAAAACTTGAAAGTACTAATAAAGCAATAAATCCGGGGCATAGATAAGTCAGGTGTCCCTGCGCCCCCTCCCAGAGCTGGTCGAAGCCTCTGATGCCAAGCTGGGCCCAATCTGTGCCTCTTCATTGAGCCAATCCAAGCACTCGTCAGACAAAGTGCAACTGAAAGTGGGAGCGGGGGCCAGGAGCTCTCTAGTCCTCCATGCTGTGGCATACCGGGCAAGCTGTGCGCCTCGAACCGGGAATGTGGCAGGATACTCTATCCCCTCTGGCGGGCAAGTCTGATCATGACCGAACTGGCGTGGAACCGGAACGGAAAGTAGAACACACAGTGGGTCAGACCAATCAACTGGATCCCGGTCTGCCGGGACATGCTATAGCTCATTGCCGGGAGATTGAGCCAAGGACAGCGCCAAGCAATGCGATCTGCAGACAAATTGCACATCCAGTCGAACCACCATCCCTCATCAAGGGCATCGACTAGGCGTTGTCGAAAGAAGTAGCCGCGAGCTGAGTAGGCTGGGCAAGAGTCCACAACCTGCAATTTATCCATCAACCATACCTGGGGAGGGATGAAAAATGAGAGAATAAAGAATAGAGAGATGTACGATGAGAGAAAAGTAAGAAAAGGGTTTTGTGAGAAAAACCGAGCCTGAGGGCCGAGTGATGTGAGCAATATATATGTGAGATTGGGTGGGAAACATTACCTGCAGCAGTAGTGGACTCCCCGCAAATCTGGTCGTCTCCTGGCGATAGAAAGCATCTAAGCCCATCAGTGTCTCGGCCAATGTCATGGCGATGCAGCTCTTTCCTTCCTTCAAGCCTTGAGCAACTTAAATCAGATTAATGCGAGATCCACTAAAGCCTGGGGCAAGCAAAAAGTGAGATAGCATGCACAAGCAAAGGGCGTGTTGCCGAAAACCTTGCCAATAATGGTTGCCGCGGTCACCGGCATCAGAAAAGCGATGAATCAAGCCGAGGATGTCCAAAGCATCATGCATGGTGAGTCCACACATTCGTCCTAAAGCTTGGGCGTGGCCGAAGTGAAACTGAGGCAAAATTTCTTCATAGCGTTTAGATTCCATCAAAACTTGAAAATCTTCGAAAGTTGGACATACCTCTTGCCCGCCGAAGCTAAACACATGTGTTACCGGGTTCCAAAACCTCGCCGCGGCATGAAGGAAGGGAAGGTGCAGCGGAGTACGGCTCAGCGTGAATAGTGCATTCAAGCCGAAGCCCCGGAAGTTCAACTTTTCCGAGCCATCTAGAGAAGCGATCCAAGCTGTGAGATTTTCGACGAGAAACGCCTCCATTTTGGTGCAAAACTGAGATGAAATGAATCAACCACGAGGCTAGAGCTTTTAAAGAGGATAAGACACTATTCGGGGGGACATGTGTCAAAAATTTGGTGGCTGCTGAGCTAGGTGGCCAGCCGGCCACCTTTTCTGGTAGGCCAGCCACCCCTCTCTCCTCCAATGCAAAAAGCTGGCCGGCCAGCTCCCAAAGGTGGCCGGCCATGCTGCAAAGTTGGGTCTTTGGTACTGTTCTACCCTCTAGAAGGAAGTTCCTAGCATTTCCATGCATCGGGAGTGTCGAAGGCCTCCATTTCCTCTGTTTCGGATGCGTTCCGTCACCCAGATCGTCCGAAATACACTTTGTTTATAGAGTTGTTGTTAAGTCTTGCTTATCGAGTTGTTGTTTGCTTATCGAGTTGTTGTTTGTTGTTGAGATGTCTTATCGAGTTGTTGTTTTGTTGAGTGTCTTGTTTATCGAGTTGTTAGTTTTGATGTCGTTTGTACTTTTGTTACTTTTGTTTGCCTTACTTATCGAGTCATCAACTTTGTTGTGTTTTGCTTATCGAGTTGTAAACTTGCTAAGGTTTTGTTATTTCTTAGTAAGTTAGGTTGTTTAGTTTGTTGCGTCGGTTCACTACCTGACTTGGCAAATACACAATGCACATTTCCATTCAATCTCATTTTGGTGCAAAATGATGCGATGCGATGCATGCATAAAGAACATAAAATACAACACTTTTTCAAAAGCTGTTTCATTCCATCATGCTTCCTTTGTTACAACATTTTACAACAAGGGTACAAGTTTTACAGAAAATAAAACTGCCTAACAATGTACAATGTGCTACAACTACTAGTAAAAAGGTAAATAAAGCAGGGAACTGCATCAATGCTCTCAAGAGCAAGAATAGAGGCCCTCTTCGTCCTCTTCTGCGGAACAGCCTCTGCACCATCATCACCATCATCTGAGTCGGGCTGCCATCCTCGGAACCCTCCTCAGCCTCATCTCCACTACCGGAACAGGATCGAGCCACCCTCTCTGTCAGCAGATGTCTCTGACTGGGATCTGCAGCCTCTCCTCCTCCTCGCTGGGCTCCTCCTCTATGATGTGCGCCTGCGTCCGCCTCGTCCGAGACGACTCCCCTCTCCCAGCTCCTCGAGAAGGCCTAGATGGCCCAGCTCCTCGGAAGGCCCAGGTGGCCCGGCCTGTGGCCCGGTATATATCGGAGCATCTGAAAATGAAGAATGCAATTTGAATACATCAGCCAAATATGTATATCAGATGCAGATACAAGAAATACATGAAGTGGGTGCATGCAGGTACAGTACGTAAGTGGTGTGTGTCAGATGTGCTCTACACAGGCCCTATCAATGCAGTAAAATGTTCAAGATCAGCATGTCATCAGAAGTATGATAAATGCAAGAAAACTAAAGGTACCTGGACACCCATGATGGACAACTGCGCCTCTCTCCGCAGGACCATGCCCTCAAGTGAGGCTACCATCCCGAGCACCTCATCCATGTACTCCGGGGTGCAGATGCAAGAAGTCATCAGTAAAAATGAACCCAAAGTATCTGAGTGATAAACAAAAAGTGGAACATACCGGTGGTGAGTCAGGGTCACTGACATATCGGTGGTCAGGCATCGGAGGCTCTATCGGAATCGGGTAGGAAGTCCCATATCGCCATCCCATCAACTCAGTCGGCATATCTGGCCATCCAGGATGATGATGAGTCGGAGGAATCGGGGGAACCAATCCACCCCCTCTAGATGTGCCAGCCCTGCTGGTGGAAGGGACATCTGCAGTCCGAGCCCGGCTCGATGAGGCATACCAGCAGACCTCCTCGTCGGGTACGGACTCCCGTGGAGGCATCAAGTATGTGTGACGGTAGGTCGCATACTCCCCCTGCTCCAATGTAAGAATGCATCGGTACCTGCATAGCACAACGACATCCTGGGGAGAGAGCCTATCAGCGGTCCGCATATCGTCTGGAGGTGCTGAAGGAATGTCCTGCTAGGGTAGCCCCATACCTGACGCAAGAAGCGATCCCCCAAAAACCAGGCCCTACCAACTGGCCCCTCGAAGAGGATTCTATACCGCGAAGCACCCCATGCTGCGGCAAACTGGAATCGAAGGTCTCTACCTAAAGGCGCCCAGGGCTGCCACGTGATCTGTGGATAACCGATGCATGAGCTGATCAGAAATTGTGAATGTGCAAGATAAATCAAAAATTGGAAACATGAAGAACTGAGAGTTCTGAAATACCTCTAATGACCGCACCGTATCAAAGTACTGCCGTAGGTAGAGGAAAGACTCCCGAGGTCTCGGCCGGTACTGGCCCTCGAATATAAGTGAATAAGGGGTCGTGAGGGGCACCTCCACCTCAAGCTCCGGGGCTAACGTCGGGAAGTACGCGTAGACCCATAGCTGTGGAAAACAGAACAGTAGCCATCAGAATACAGAATGCTGAGTGCAGAATGTAAATACAAAATGCTGAGAGCAAAGTGCAAGGTACAGAATGTAAAGTGCGCCGTGTGTGCAATGTACAAATAATGAGAAGCAGAAATGTAAATCAAGAGGGCAGAAAGTACCTCCCAGGCCCTCCAATAGCCGCCAACCATGTTCCCCCGTCCGCGGGAGGTCGCGCTCATATAGCAATAGAGAGTAGCCAGGCTGGCGCCACCCCAATCATATCGGCTGACCTGTGATAGGTCCACTAGAGCACTCAACAGATAGAGCCCGACAGTGTTCCCCTATCGGCAAAGAGTGGTCCCGAAAGGAACATCAGAAATCCGCGGGTGTACTGTGCCCTCCTCAGGAGTCTCAGGCTCCATCTCCGCCCTCCTGAAATGGGAAGAAAACCAGGTATATCGGACTCTGCCCGAAGATCTGTCAACTGGCGGGCGAGCTCCCAATAAGTATATCCAGGCGGCCTCCCACTGGCCCATGTCCTCATCATATGGGATGGCCCAGCCTCCCACATCAAGGCCCGTCAATACGGCGAAGTCAAACGGGGTCATAGTCATGTCCCCGGTGGCAGAGAAATGGAAGGAGTTGGTGGTGTCCCACCATCTCTCTACCAAAGCGCCCATCAGCGTCCTACTAGCAAGACAGCGGGAGATTCCAGTGCAAAACGGCCCAAACCCTGCCACGTCAACCAAATCCCGGACAGCCTCCGGGAGCTCTGCGTACCATTCTCTCGCCGTGCTGGAGCCATATCCTCGCGCAGTACGAGAAGTCACCTGCATTCAGGATGAACACATGTATTCAGTTTCAGAATGAAATGTATAAGCTGCGTGCAAATGAAATGAATAAGCTGCGTGCAAATGAAATGTATGAGCTGTGTGCAAAATCAAATCAGATACAGAATCTGGGCTGTGTGTTCAAAATTCAAAGTATGGCTGTGTGTTCATTCAAGTTTGGGCTGCGTGTTCAACTCTCAATCAGTGTGTGCTGTGTGTTCACCTCAACAACGAGCTGTGTGTTCACATCAAGTTGGGCTGTGTGTTCATCTCAAAGTTTGGGCTGTGTTCAACTCTCAATCAGTGTGTGCTGCGTGTTCACCTCAATTTGGCTGTGTGTTCAATTCAAAGTTGGGCTGTGTGTTCATCTCAAAGTTTGGGCTGCGTGTTCAACTCTCAATCAGTGTGTGCTGTGTGTTCACCTCAACAGAGCTGTGTGTTCGACATCAAAGTTGGGCTGTGTGTTCATCTCAAAGTTTGGCTGCGTGTTCAACTCTCAATCAGTGTGTGCTGCGTGTTCACCTTCAATTGGGCTGTGTGTTCAATTTCAAAGTATGGGCTGTGTGTTCATCTCAAAGTTTGGCTGCGTGTTCATCTCAATCAGTGTGTGCTGTGTGTTCATCAACGACAGTTGGCTGTGTTTCGATATCAAAGTGTGGGCTGTGTGTTCATCTCAAAGTTTGGGCTGCGTGTTCAACTCTCAATCAGTGTGTGCTGTGTGTTCACCTCAACGATGGACCGTGTGTTCAGAAATTCAAAGTTTGGGCTGCGTGTTCAACTAACAACAAGTGTGAGCTGTGTGTTCAAAATTCAAAGTTTGGGCTGCGTGTTCAACTGACAACAAGTGTGAGCTGTGTGTTCGAAATTCAAAAACAGTGGGCTGCGTGTTCTACTCTCAACAAGTGTGTGCTGCGTGTTCACCTTCAGTTTGGGCTGTGTGTTCATCTCAAGGTTTGGGCTGTGTGTTCAATTCATCAACAAGTGTGTGCTGTATGTTCATAACCAATATACGAGCCGCATGTTCAGAAAGTCAGAGTGTTTGAACTATGTGTTCAAGATGCAAATGGAATACGGTGCTATGGACTAAACATTCAAAACAAGCTGTGTGCTTGAATAGGCGGATAAACATAGCGAAGGCACGAAATGCACAGAAAATGCAGAATACATTACAGAAAATGTAAAAGTGAAGTAAATACCTCTCGTGCCTCATGAGAGAGGTGGGACTTCGGCTCTCGCAAAAGCAGATCCCTAGGCGCTCGGTCATCGAAATCAGTAAAATGGTAGAAAATCGCCTGCGGGAGGATGTGCACCGGGGGGTCGTACCTCTCGGGGATGAATGGCCGAATCCTCGGGGGAAAAGACATAATGTCTGGCTCACCCCCAGCCCCTGGAGAACCTCCGCCTTGGGGAAAATGACCCACCATTTCGAAAAATCTGCAAAAAGGAGCAAAAATGAGCAAAATGAGCCAAAATTGGAAAAAGTCAACAAAAGTCAACTCTCGGGAAATGAAAAAGTCAACAAAAGTCAACCCCCGAGAAAATCTTCCAAATGTTGAGACAAACTTACCTCAAGTGGTGAAAATGAGAAAAGAAGCACCGAAATCAAAATTTAATCGGTTTAAAGTGACGAAAACTGAAAGATTTCGCGAAAACAACTTGCGTGGGGCGTTGGAAAACGCATATAGAGCGCAGATCTGAGGAAGAAATTGGTTTGGGAGGTAAAGGAGACAATTTTGGAGCTGGAGTTGTGAGGAAAAGTGCTTTGGATAAGCACATTTAAAGAAAAGAGAGCAAAAAGACCAAACTGCCCCGGATTTGGGCTAGGTGGCCGGCCGGCCACCTTTTCTGGCAGGCCGGCCATCTCCTTGCCTTACCCCTGGCCGGCAGCCTCCTCCTTGGGCCAAACATGGCCGGCAGCCTTCCCAAGGTAGTCTCCAAGGTCCCTGCAAATTTTGGTGATGATTGGAGTCCCCGACACCCGAGAAAGTACAAGGAAAGTGCACTTTTTGTCGCGAAACCCCTCCGCGGGAACTTCAACTCCAACTTTCAATGTGTGTTTCATCATTACTCGCCGAGAGCAAGATGTATCCTTTTTGAATATGTTGTGACCCCTCCGGGAGGTAAACCGGAGGTCACAACTGAGCCACCTTCGTCGAAACCTGCATTGTTTTGCTCGTTGTTTCGTTTCAGAATGTGCATTCGAGTTTACACTTATCCTGCATTGTTATGCACGTCACTTGCATTCTCATGCACATCACTTGCACTGTTCTGCACGTTTCACGAACATTGTCATACCCTTGTGCTTAACTTGCATTATCCCACGCGTCGCTTCTCGCATCGCGATGCACTCACCCATCACCACCTCGTTTGCCTGCATTCGATATCACACTGAACATATGTTGCTAACTATGTTGTGCTTGTTGAGTTTCTTCCTTTTGCAGGCACGATATTGTATGTATGGTTCATTTGAGGCTAGTGCGACCAGACGTGCCGCACAGGTATTGTATCTTCTCCGTGTGAGATGTGGTGAGAATTCAATGATTCTCCGCATTCTTCAACTGCATGAAATGTAGTATTGCTTTGCATTCTCGCTTAAAACTGTTGTATCTATTGTGAATATTTGCTTCATTACAGCTTGCTGCTTCGCATGATCATCGAGTTACATCCGGTTTTGTGCATTTCGCTTTGCATTTTGCCCCCTGCCTGCGGGCATGCCTGCGGGCACATTTCTCTGTTATCTAGTATGTTTGTCTAAGTCTTCGGCCTTGTCAAAAATGGGTCGTCTCTGGGCTTTGACATTCACTCCCGTCACTTATGACTTTCGAGTTCTGTCAAAGAGGGGCAACTGTAGACACCCCATTTTTGACCGACCTTAAGACTCAGACGTCACCAACTGAGCGCTCGGTGATGTTGTATATTGTGCTCGTTCTGAGGTCGCGGAGTCACGGCTGCGAGCCTTGCCTCCGGACTTCCGGACTCTTTTGTGCTTTGCCTTGGTTTGCGAACCAGGCCCCGTTTTCTTTGTTTTCTCTTCCCGAAGGGAGGGAGAGGTCCTGTAGACCATCTCTCAATGGCCGTAGGCTACGTTTCGTGGTCGTAGGCCATTTTTCCCGTTTGGAGCCTGGTTCCCAGTTTTCGAAGCCGTCGGCCGTGTGCCTCAGTTCGGGACCGCTTAACCACCTCTGTTTGCTCCGGTTTTTGGCAAACATCTTGTTTACTCCCTTTTGAGGGACACTGTGGCTCGGGAGACCAACTTCGTGGTCAAACGCCACCTCCGGTGCTTAATAGTCAGTTTTCGGGGCCCCAGGCTGCACGTTTTGGCCCCCGAACCTTCGTTTTGCATCGGTTTGGGTCCATTTTTGGCAGGGACCTTATTTTCATTGTTAGGAAGGTTGTAGAAGGGTGGGAGGCCAGCAATTGTTCTGAAGACCAGCTTTATTCCTTCATCGCTCTTCATCGCCCGTTTTCTTCACTAGAAAGCTGACTTTTTCCATTCCCGGGCCACTTTTTCTGACTTTCCTCCACACCATTGTGTTGTACACACCTGGGAGGCCACCAATATGGATAGGTCGGCCATCAACTCTTCCTGACCCTTTTGAACCCCTCTAAAAAGTTGGTTTTTCTCTCTCTTGGGTTACATTTTCTGGGTTTTGACCACATAGCTGTGTTGTACACACATGGGAGGCCACCTTTTTGGGGTGGCCGGCCAGCAAATCTTCTTGACCCTTTTGACCCTGGCCGGCCGGCTAGGGGAGGTGGCCGGCCGGCCACCTGAACCTGGCCGGCCAGATTCCTCTCTTCTGGTTCCTTACAGCTGTGCCAGCTGTTTTGACCCAGACCCCTACCCGGGGATCTGCCCTTTTGGGGGGAAAATTTGAATTCATTTTTCCCCATTTTCTCCACCCCTCTCCCTCTATATAACCAGTCTCTCCCCTTCATTTCTAAGGGTTAGAAAAAATCCTCTTGGAGCTTACATACAAACCTCCATCTCTCTCTCCTTCAAACCCTCCAAATCTTAAGATTCTTGCACCATTTACACACCAACCTATAGCACAACACCTCCATCACTCATTCCAGCATCTTGGAGGATATTTGAAGAGGTTGAAAGCTCAGAAATTTGGTCCAAAAGCTGCTGGTTTACTGCTCTACAAGGGTGAGTTCCTTTTTCCCCTTTTCTAGTCTTTTCTTGCTTCATCTATAAGCCATACTTGCAAGCATTTTTGGGCTATGACCCAAACTAGAAATAATCTTATTTTGAGCTCATCTTCATGTTTGATCAAGAGTTTTTCTCTGTTTGAAGTCACCTTCTACCCCTTTCCCTTTATCTCTCTTTTAGGGCTATTTCTTGCATGATATGTTAGCCCTGTTTGTAAGCATTTTTGGGCTTCAAGAAAAACTGTAAAGTGCTTTATTTTGAGACCCTATTCAACTTTATTGAAGGGATCTTTACTGTTTGAGGCCAGCTACTGCCTCTTTCTTTCTATCTCTCTTTTAAGGCCATTTTTACATCATATTGTAGCCTTACTTGTGGGCATATTTGGGACTTTTCATAAACTGTAAAGTATCTTTTTTTGAGCGCCTCTTCAACTTTGTTGAAGGGTTCTTTTCTGTTTGAAGTCATTTACTACCCTGTTTGCTCATTCTCTCTTTTAGGGCTGTTTTTGCATGATATATTAGCCCTATTTGTGAGCCTTTTTGGACCTCGACCTAAACTGAAAAAAGTCTTTTTTTGACATTATCTTCATGTTTGATTAAGGTCCATTCTCTGTTTGGAGTCATCTTCCCCTATGCATGCTTCATTCTTCCATGATTAGGGCTATGCATTAGAGCACTTGCATTGGCCGTGGTTTGGCCTCTTAGCCACTGAATCCAATGGATTTTCAGTAGCTTTGATGCATTTTTTAGCCTCAAAATCAGAGGGGGGTGCCCCCCTCTCACCTTGTTTTGTTTGATGGCCTTTTTGGCCTTCCAAAGAGGCCCTATCTTGCGTGCTTTGTTGACTGATTTCAGGGCCAATTTGATGAGTTTTAGGACTATCATATTTGATTTCCAAATTTTATTTTGCCATGCTAAGTGCTCATGATGCATGTGCTTAATAACCCTTTGTATGCCCTTCCAAAGGAGCCCCTCATTTGTGCATGTGTTGGCTGCCTTTCCATGTTTATTTGGGCATATTTTGGCACATTTTGTTCACTGATTTTTGATGGTTTGATGAGTCCTCACTTGCTTCATATACTTGCCATGTAAACCATGTTTGCCAATCAAAATTGCATGCTATGTTAGGCCATCTTGCTAGCATCTTTTGGCTATGCTTTGAACTAGAAATGTTCATGTTTTGGGACTGCCTTGGTTCTGTCTTTATGCTTCATGATCAAATAATGCATGCTTTGTATAGCTACAAGTCAATATATGTGCTTAGTTTTGAGTTTCGGGGCTCATCTCATGCATCGGGTGCCATTTATCCATGTTTCGGGATCATTTTGCATCATATTTTAGTGCTGGAACTTGCATGTTTGTATGCCATATTTCATGCCTTGCCATGCCTTGTTAGAGTGGCATTCGTGCCTTAGGATCGGTTCTCGGTTTGCGTGCATGCGTTCACGCATCTCGAGTGTCTCATTTTCATCTTATGGCCGCTGATGTGAGTGTGGCTGAGGTCCACTCATATTGGTGTAAGTCCATCATGCATTGTGTATGCCATTTCGATTCATAGCATTGTGTATGCTAGGTTGCATGTTAGGATTGCATTCATGCATGTCATGCATATTGCATTGTGCTTGGGATAGGAGTTAGCCCAAGCACGGGAAACGAGGGACGTTTCGTATTCCGAGTGATGGAACGTGTCTCAATTCCCGGTCACCGACACTCCGGATCATCCATGATGGAGTCCCGGTCTTGTTATGTTTATATGCGCATTCATTTCATATTGAGTTGTGCAATTCGACTCCTCGGCCATCATGCATCGAGATGCGTGATTGGTGGCACGAGGATCGAGGACTACACTCCCTGAAGAGTAGTCAAGCATACATATGTGAAAATACATTGCCATGCCCCTTTCTTGCTCTCTGTTGCAGCAAATCAAGAATCAACAGCCTTTCAAAACTTTGCAAAATATTCCGGGCTTAATTGTAAACAGAGGCTAATCGGGGCATCGCAATGGATTTCCGTGCAAGGCAACTCGAGCATGCATCATTCGTCATCCGAAGCAGAGTCGAGGCAGTCCCTAGCTTGCATGCTAATTTACTGCTTTCCTAGATTAATTTGTTAATTAATTAGGATTTTGTATTCATTCGGATTGTAATTATTTATTTGGGATTGTATATTATTTATTTGGACCCTCCGAGTGAGGGCATAATTGTAATAAGTGTGTGTGCGTGTGATGTATGTCTTTCAACCCCACGTCTTTCTCCCTTTTATTTACCAGCTTATGATGGTTAGATTAGGGCATGTTTCAATTAGCATACAGTATGATAGCATGTTTGCATTCATTCACCTGTTTTGCATGCACCGGGCTCGGCGCATCATAACCCACTGCATTGTATTTCAATTTCAAGTTGAATACTTGTTAGCTGTTGCATCTCATATGCTGATGGATCGTTGAATACACCAAAATTAAATACTAAACTATACCAAATTCTATCAGAATAATGGCAAGTCCAGGTATCGATCCACAGGGACTATTGTGAAATTAAACTAATTTAATTGTTAAATTCCTAAATTAATTTTGATAAAAAGATTGAATGATCATAACCTAATTTAATAACGAATAAATTAAACTAAGGAATTAAATTATCAAGAATAGTTGAAATTGGGTTTACTGAATTGGGGAAAAATCCTAGGGTAGAGAATTCACCACTAACCACATAATTAGGGTTTTCAATTGAAATCAATTATGCTATGGTTTGAACGAATTAATGTTTCGCAACTACAAGCTCGAAGCATTTGACAAGAAGATCATCACATTCAATGTACGAGCACGAACAATCTCAAGTAATACGAATCGTTCACTCTAAACTAAGGTAGTGATACGACTCGTTCCTCGTAGCATGGTTCGTCTCATACCTTGAATGTGAAGGAATAGAAAACACATGTATGGATAACATTCAACAATCACAGAAAGTCAAATATTCGAAGGAATAATGAAAATTATATAAAAGAAACTTCTAAAACACCATACAAATGTTCAAACCTTTACATAATTTAAAATCAAAAAGAAAACTAAATAATTACATGGCTAGGGTTTCATCAAAACCTTAGAAAAGGAGACTAGCCACTCATAGAGGAGTGGGAGGAGGTAGATGGAGAAGGAACCACCATGAGAGACATCTTTGAAGCTTCTTGTTCCTTTCTCTTTCCCAAACCCTAGCCTCTCTCTTTAGGTCAAAACCATTTCAGAACCCTAGAAAAGCCTTTTCCTTTTCCTTTTATACTTCTACTCATTTCCAAACAGATTTAAAACATCAGTTTGACTTTTCCAGAAAAAGTCAACTCCGTCCAAATTTTAATCTTTTTGCCTATTTTATGCTCTGACGATGTACAACCTGATTGACATTCAACACACATAAATTATACAGTTTGACCAGCAAGTGAAATTAAGAGATTCTAATTAACGGCCTCAATGATGTACATTTCGGCCTTAATCACATCCCCCAACTTACTACTTGCTAGTCCTCAAGCAAGTAAAATAAAATAAAATTAAACAAAATCTATCTATTTCCTCTTTCGTGAGAAAATGGTTGCATTTAGCATATGCAGCAAGCCTTTAAACCACAAAGTTCCCCCAAGTGGACGAGTAAAGTCTCGTGAGGGTTTCCAGAAATGATACCCACAAACATTAACATATTCATATATACTCAACAACAAATGATTACACTACTCCACCTAACAATCAACTTATGTGCCACTATAGTGTGATATTGAGACATCATGAGTCATTAAAGACACAGTGGACAAGCATGAAGGAACCTATTGAGTCAAAATCACAATTCAGTTAATACAAAAGTAAAGTTCCTTATACTTGTGCATGCTAGTAGACAAGTCATGAGTACCCTCGGTGTAAAGTGCAATCACCATATTAGTTAACTATCCACTATAATAGCCCAGTGTAACTCATAATAACACCCAACATATACAGAAAAACTAACTTGTTGCAGCCAAGATTCTCAAAATTTTTTTTTTTTTTTAAATGACTGTGCAATGTCTTGATCCATTAAACTTTCTAATCAACCCATGTAACAAGTTTTGGGCCAATGACTCCCAAACCAGACGGTTTTAGGGCACTAGGTGTAAAGACACCCCTACGGGCTTAATAACTCGAGTTGAAAAGGCTACGAATCCGAACAAGTCATTCTTCTTATTTTTCCTTAACTGTGCAATGTCCAAGTCCCTTAAGCTTTCTAATCAACCCATGTAGCAAGTTTTGGGCCAATGACTCCCAAACCAGACGATTTTAGGGCATTAGGTGTAGAGACACCCCTACGGGCTTAATAACTCGAGTTAAAAAGGCTACGAACCCAAACAAGTCAAGTTTGTTGTTGTTGTTGTTGTTTTTTTTTTTTTATTTAAAATAATCTTGACTCCTCATTTATTCTTTTCTGCAACTCTAGCAATTCAATGATGTACACCAGGAATTATAATAAAAAGATCACCGCTATGATAGTGTGTTCATGTGAATTAAGGCATACTCATGACAAGTGTACTAAAATCACAAACACAGACAACTCTCCTCGTGCAAACATCACATGCAAGTATCTATCCAATAAACCCTTTTCATACAAGTCTACTATGCTCTCCAATAAACATATGCAAATATCATCACCCTACTAGCAAAAAGTCACATCAAGTGAAGTAATGCAATCAAGTGAAACAGGTATAAGCATGAATTATGAGCCAAATAGAAATGCACAAAAGAAAATATAACCCTCGTCCCTCAACTTGAATATGACATTGTCCTCAATGGAAAAGTAAAGAGAAATGAGAGAATATTACCAGAATTGTAGGTGCACATCCAAGTAGGCAGAGAGTAACATATACACACTATACACATTTTTTTTTTTTTTGAAGAAAAGAAAGAATTAAATAAATGAATAAAAATGACATGAAATTAAATTAACTAAACTATAAAATAAACTAAACTAAACTAAACTAAACTAAACTATAAAATAACTAAACTACAAAAGAGACTAAAGTATAGAATAAAATAACCTAAACTAAACATTTTTTTTTAATTAATAGAAGAGAAGAAAATAAAATAAAATAAAATAAAAACTAAACTACTTAATAATGAAATGAACAATTACATCATAGAATAGAAAAAATAAATAAATAAATAAAAATAACATCACTAACTAAACAAATAAAAATAAAAATAAAAATAAAATAATCCACAAACTAATAAGAATCAGTAACGAAATAATTTAAACTAAACAAATATAGCAAATTTAAAAAAAAAACTAAATTAAGATTATTGTTAGCACCATGATATCTAGGGTTTTTTTTTTTTTTTTTACCAAAATAGAAAATAGAAAAAATAAAAATAAATAAATAAATCGATTTTTTTGTTTTTTTAATATATTAAAAAAAATAATAAATAAATAAATAAAATAATTGTATATTGATTTATTTATTTTGAAAATTTATTTATGTATTTATTTAAAATTTATTTACTTAAATAAATAAAAAATAATAAAAATAAAACAAAAGTGCCGCACATGGCCCACACCTGTGCAAACTTCAAATCTCGCAAATGTCCCGCACGTGCGGGGCCCAGGCCGCACGTGCGGCAATTTGAACCCCCTCGCGTGAATTTTTTTTTTTTTTTGGAAAAAACGGCGTCCCGCACGTGCGGGGCCCAGGCCGCACGTGTGGCTCGGTCACGGCGCACCAACGCCCGCACCTGCTTTTAAAGCAGGGGGCAACTCCTTTCAAATTCACAATTGATCATGTGAATTGAACATGTATAACAATTGAACATGTTTTTTTTTTTTTTTTAACTTATATTTGTATTTGTTTACAATTGAACAAGTATAACAATAAACTTTTTTTTTTTTAAATAAAGAAAATAAACATGAAAACATGTTTTTTTTTTAACAATAAGTACAACACAAAATTTTTTTTTTTAAATATTAAAATGAACAAGTATAACCCCCCCTTTTTTATTTTATTTTTTTAAATCAAAACTACGCATTTCTACCTTTAATTGACATCCGAAATAAATATAGTACATAAGAAAATAACGGAATGCCCACTAAAGGTATAATCTTCACGCGAAAACCACGGGTACTACTTTTCTCCCTAACTGTGTTTGTAACTTTCCCTATTCTCCAACAGGGTGACAGACTAGGTTGATTCGGTATCCAGAATCGAGGCGTATAAAGCTACCTCAACCTATGGGGCTGCCATATAGAGTTCAAGCCGAGGTAGTTTTGAAGCAATCTCCACACCCCTGGGTATTTAAACCAGACTCTAGTCTCGGAAATCTCAAACCTTTGTGTTCTAGGCTTTGCCATTCGAACTCTAGTTTCCACCGTCTCAGTTGGTCTCCTAGGAACTCACTACAAACACAGTTAGGTGGCTATACCAGACCGTCAGATGCCGTTCAGGCACGGCTAACACCAAAGGAATTACACCTTTAGAGGATTTAAAGTCTCCTAGACGCAAATAAAGCATAACGAGAATAAAGAAAAACAGAATAGCATAGAAAGGGAAGAAAAGAGAATAAGGAATCAATCTATCAATCATAGTAAAATGGGTCCATCAAACCCCTGGGTAAAGGAAAGTGATCCTTCCTAGTCGAGGAATTTAGTCTCCTATAATCAATGCACACTCGCCACCCAGTAGTGGTTCGTGTGGGGATTAACTCTCCTCCCTCATTCTCAACAACGGTGATGCCCGATTTCTTGGGCACCACTTGTGTGAGACTCACCCACTTGCTATCTGAGATGGGGTATATAATACCCGCATCCAACAATTTTAATACCTCCTCAACTGACCCATCCATATCAAAATTTTCAAACCCAAAATGAGCTAGACAAGCCTCTAAAGGGTCCTATACAAGAATGGAGGGCAAAGCCTCCTCCACAATCTCATCCACAACATTCACTAATAAGCACTCCTCTCTCTCATGAGGTTGTTGGGATGCTTGGAAAATATTAAGTTTCACTTGCATGTTGCCAAATGAAACTTCCATAACCCCGGTCCGACAATTGATACATGCATTGGCCGTAGCCAAGAAAGGTCGACCTAAGATTACCGGGATTTGTTTCTTAGAACTGGCTACCGGTTCCATATCTAACACCAAAAAGTCAATAGGGAAGTACCTATCAACCTTAACTAGTACATCCTCAATCATGCCACGTGGCACTCTGAGGGACCGGTCAGCCAATTGAAGAGTGACAGTAGTGGGCTTCAACTCGCCAAGCCCAAATTCCTCGTACACAGAGTACGGCAACAAGTTAACACTAGCCCCTAAATCCAATAAGGCCCTATCAATGAAATGGTCCCCTATAATGCATGCAATGTTTGGGGCTCCCGGGTCCTTAAGCTTAGGAGGTGTGTCATTCAACAAGATGGAGCTTACTTGCTCCGTGAGTAGGACCTTTTGGGACACATGTGTCCTAGATTTACGCTTTTGCGTACAAAGGTCCTTTAGAAATTTGGCATATGATGGTACTTGCTTAATCGCCTCCAACAGGGAGAGGTTGATTTTTACCTATTTAAAGACATCAATCATTGCCTCCATAGATGCCGCCTTCTTATTAAAAGGGGACGGTGTATCAAGGCACTGGGGAAAGGGTGCCTTAGGCACATATGGTGCCTTGGGCTCAAGTGAAGTACTAGGGACTAAGCCATCCCTCTTAAGTGTTGCCCCCTCACCCTTGCTCGCATTAGGTGTACCCCCGTGGTCACCTTTCTTAACTTTAGTTGCATCTGGCGCAACTGACTGAGGCTCTAACTCCCTACCACTTCTCAAAGCAACCACCGCCTGCACTTGCTCATGTTGTTTACCATTCCCACCTGAACTCTCTGCCATGTATTGTCCCTTAGGGTTGGCCACAGTTTGACTTGGTAATTTTCCCTCCTCTCTCCGATTCATGTTGTTAGCCATTTGACCCAATTGGGTCTCTATCTTGGCAATAGAGTGAGTGTGGGAGTGAACTATCGGTGCTAACCCCTTAAGTTCTGAGAGAACTTCCAACACATGAGTCTCAAAGGCAGAGTTTCCCTGAGGAACAGGCGAGGGTTGTGGTTGCCAGTACGGTTGTGGGGGCCGATAAGGTTGCGGTGGTTGGTAGGATGATTGGTTGGCAAAATTATTGAAATTCTGCCTTGGTGGTGGAGGATTATAAGAAGTGCCTTGTGAAGGAGGTCTCCATGAGAAATTAGGGTGATTTCTCCATCCCGGATTATATGTGTTGGAGTATGGGTCATTACTCGGGTTGGAGAATCCTTGAGCCACATTCACATGCTCTTGGACTAACTCCGGAAATTGTGATGCCGAAGGGCACTCACTCAAGACATGAGCAGGGCTCGCACATATAACACATGCCTCACGGAATTGAGGCTGATTTTGCTGGGTAGGGGCATGTCCCGTAGCTAATAAGTGGTCTATCTTGCGGGACAGTGCCTCTACTTGTTGGGCTAACTCTAGGTTTTGCCCAACCTCATAAATGCCCCCTCTTCTCGGGGCTCCAACTACTGGTTGTCGGACTTGCCGGGCTGCGGAGGCATGGTGAAGGGAATTATCACTTAAGTTCTCAAACAATTGCCATACCTCGGTATCATTTTTAGACATAAATGTCCCACCACAGGACGAATCCACCATTTGGCGGTGTGGCTCAGTTACGCCATAATAGAATGTTTGAACAAGTTGCCAATCAGGCACTTGGTGATGGGGACACTGTTGGAGAAGGTCTCTAAGTCTTTCCCACGTCTCATGGAATTGCTCGCCATCCATTTGAGCAAAGTTTGTGATGGCTCGCCTAAGTTGGTTGGTTTTACCTATGGGAAAGTACTTCTCCAAGAACCGTTGCTGTAATTGGTCCCAAGTTGTGATTGAATTAGCAGGTAAAGAATTTAGCCAGTGTTTGGCTTTATCCTTTAACGAGAATGGAAACAATCGCAACATTAAGGCCTCATTTGTGAAATTCTGGATCCTCACTGTCGAGCAAATTTCCAGAAATTCATTCAAATGCTTATAAGGGTCATCATGAGTTAGTCCATGGAATGATGGGAGCATTTGTATGGTGCTGGACTTAATCTCATAATGAGCAGCAGTGGTGTTGGGCAATTGGATGCATGATGGTGATGTATATGCAGTGGGTGTAAAATAATCCTTAAGGGTCCGGTTAGGCACATTCGGGACATTAGGATCTGCCATCTCTAATGGCTCAATGTATGAATATTCAAGCCTAGGAATACGGGCAGAGGTCCTAAGTCTCCTAAGGGTCCTTTCTAGTTCAAGGTCCAAACTCCACAATTCAGGGCGACAAGAACGACGCCCGTGCATACACTACCCAAACACACACAACAAGTTCCGACTCTGTGCACTAAGTATGAAAGCAAAATACCAAAGGAAGAAATACTCACAGCGGTTTAACGAAAACGCTTTACTCGTCTTGCGGATGCTTGACGTGTAGACGTTGTTTCCAACCTCTGTTTGAGCTTTGACTTTCGTTTTAGCACTTTGGTGCTTTGCTTGTGAGTGTTTGCTTCTGTTTACTCACTTTAGTGCTGCGGTTTTTTTTTTAAAGCTCGGCTGCGCTCCGCTTGCACTTCAATGATAGCTCCAATTTCAAACGCTCTGCACACTTAGCAACACCAAAAGCATAAAATCCTAAACTAAAAATTAAATAAGAATGTAACTTTAAATTAACTAATTTTCAGAAGTCCCCGGCAACGGCGCCAAAATTTGATGGGTCGTTGAACACACCAAAATTAAATACTAAACTATACCAAATTATCAGAATAATGGCAAGTCCAGGTATCGATCCACAGGGACTATTGTGAAATTAAACTAATTTAATTGTTAAATTCCTAAATTAATTTTGATAAAAAGATTGAATGATCATAACCTAATTTAATAACGAATAAATTAAACTAAGGAATTAAATTATCAAGAATAATTGAAATTGGGTTTACTGAATTGGGGAAAAATCCTAGGGTAGAGAATTCACCACTAACCACATAATTAGGGTTTCCAATTGAAATCAATTATGCTATGGTTTGAACGGATTAATGTTTCGCAACTACAAGTTCGAAGCATTTGACAAGAAGATCATCACATTCAATGTACGAGCACGAACCATCTCAAGTAATACGAATCGTTCACTCTAAACTAAGGTAGTGATACGACTCGTTCCTCGTAGCATGGTTCGTCTCATACCTTGAATGTGAAGGAATAGAAAACACATGTATGGATAACATTCAACAATCACAGAAAGTCAAATATTCGAAGGAATAATGAAAATTATATAAAAGAAACTTCTAAAACACCATACAAATGTTCAAACCTTTACATAATTTAAAATCAAAAAGAAAAATAAAACAATAATTACATGGCTAGGGTTTCATCAAAACCCTAGAAAATGAGACTAGCCACTCATGGAGGAGTGGGAGGAGGTAGATGGAGAAGGAACCACCATGGGAGACATCTTTGAAGCTTCTTGTTCCTTTCTCTTTCCCAAACCCTAGCCTCTCTCTTTAGGTCAAAACAATTTCAGAACCCTAGAAAAGCCTTTTCCTTTTCTTTTTATACTTCTACTCACTTCCAAACAGGTTTAAAACATCGGTTTGACTTTTCCAGAAAAAGTCAACTCTGTCCAAATTTTGTCTTTTTGCCCATTTTATGCTCCGACGATGTACAACCTGATTGACATTCAACACACATAAATTATACGGTTTGACCAGCAAGTGAAATTAAGAGATTCTAATTAACGGCCTCAATGATGTACATTTCGGCCTTAATCATATGCCATGTTTAGAATAGCTGAGCCTTCTATAGTTGCATTTTTGCATGTGTTGCATTAGGCATTTCAGCATAGTTAGGATCATGCATGGATTTCTCACATAGTTTCTGTTTTGGGCTTGGAGTACTCGGTAAGTTTTTATGCTTTAGCATCCTTGCATGCGTGTGAGTGACTGCCATGATAGCATGCTTACCATGAGGCTATGTGCTTATATGATATACCTGTTTGACTGCCTGTGGGTGAAGGTTGGGTTATTTGGATTGGAACAATGCATTGACTGCGAGTTTTAAGCCCACTAGATAGTGGCAAAACCATCTTTTCTAAGCCCACCCGAGGGTGGCAAAATCTACATTTTAAGCCTACTTGTGAGTAGCAAACCATCTTCCAAAAATGAACATGAAATGTTTTGTTCCAATTTAGGTGATCCAGTCTATACTTGTATGCTGTGCGCATCACATAGTAAATCTAGGCTAATAACCGGAATAAGAACGCATAATATTTTCAAAACTAGATATCATGGTTAGTAGAGGCCGATCTTTGATCGGGCGAGCGGGGGTGCTCACGAAGTGACCTTCCCCAATCGTACCCAAGTTCCCGAGCCGAGGCAACTCTGGTGATGACGGACACGTGGCCTTAGGCACGAGTCAGGGTTTCCTAAATTTTTCAATATAAAATATTTAGGTGGCGACTCTGTATCTGGCAAAGCAGTCCATGTTTGGCACTTCTTTCAAAAATCTGTTTTCTCAAAACGATTTGCAGGATTTGGACTCTTTGGTTCAGATTGAGAACCGTGACAATTTGGAGTCCTGAACTGTAGTGAGCCCAAAATGAACGGAACGGGACTTATCCCTCCCGGGGCGTTCGGGGACGTCTACAGTTTCTGGCGACTCTGCTGGGGATTTAGAAAACTTGACTCGAACTCATGATATCTGGTTTTGACTACACTTGTGTGTTTCTTTGCATTGCATTTGCATTGGTGCGCCTAGGACACCGTGTTTGCCATCTGCTATTCCTGAGCGGTTTGCCAGAGGCTGCGTGCCATAAGGCTTACCGGTTACGGGCTCTGCCAGTATGGGAACACAAACCCCAGCTTTACTGGGGCACCCTTTTGACCATTCGACCTAGTGCATATTCGGAATCCGTAGTGACCATTCCAAACTAGGACAGGTTGCTTACCCGATATAGGTTGGTTGAAACCGCTGCGTGCGTAGTGAAACCCTAGCTCCTGACAAAATAGGACAGGAAAACCCTACCCCAACATAGGGGTGTTTTGGCTCTCGCTTATCTGTTATGTGTTTTTAGAGTGCGTCTCTACAGGAATGCATGTATCAGTTTGCGAGTTTGGGTATTAGGCCTGCGGGCATCAGTCAGTGTTTGAGAATCAGTTATCTGCGGGTATCGGATTCAGTCTTGGGGGACAGTGATTCAGGAATAATGATTAGTATTTGAGGACAGCGTGTATTCAACTTATCGACCGTGTGTTGTGTATTTATTTTAAGATGTTATGCTGTCCGTTTATCTGGTTATTTATTTCCTTATTGCTTTATTTATCTTTTTCCTAGGACAGTTTTAGCACAATTGCTTCAAACCAAGCAGATATTCCCCAAGCACTCTGGACAAGAGGTCGTCGGCTTAATCGATCTGAGGATCTGGTTGACGGACAGCCAGTGTTTCATTCTCTACCCCCGGTTGTCAGACGGAGGTCGAGAAAGCGCAGTGTGTCTGAGCAGAGGTTACCAGAGCAGTGGCCTACCCTAGCAGTGAACAGTCGGGCTGAGGTTCCAGTTTCTGCCATAGAGATACACATACCAGTCAGTCAGCAAGATCAGCAGAATATGGCCGGGATGGAAGAAATGATGCGACAGCTCCAAGAGAGCATGAAGCAAATGCAAGAGGACGTTGTCCGCCAAGCGGAGTTCTCTAAACAGCAGGCCACAATCATGGCCCAGCAGGCCGAGCTCATCACTAGACTGCAACAGCAGAATGCAGCATCTGCCTCACATCTAGTTCTTCCTCCACCAGGGGTCCCGTTACCCCAGCAAACACCAATTGTCCAGAATGTCCTGCCAAACATCCAAAACACCTTGCCAAATGTCCAGAACATCCAGGAGGACACAGACCTTCCAACGAGGCCAGCTCCGCCCCCACTTCCGCCTCAACTGTCCAAGACACATACACCCGCCAACCACCCGGACTCTCCTTTCGAGTTCGAAGTAGACCCTACAGCACTGAAATTGAGCAAGCTCGAGAAGCTAATCAAAAAATCCCAGGGGGTAAAGGTTATCTCGGATATCGAGGATAGATATACCGATGTGGCTGTAACGTTACCGGATAGATTCAAAATACCGCAGATCGATCGCTTCGACGGATCTGGTGATCCCATGGTCCACCTCCAGCTATTCTCAGATATATTACGGCCAATGGGCCTCAGCAGACCCCAGAAGCTTTCGCTATTCGGCCGGACCCTATCGGGTGTGGCCGCTATCTGGTATGCGAAATTTGAGGATGATGTCAAGCGGAGTTGGGATGAAATGGCCGAGGCCTTTGTTGCGCAATACTCTTACAACACCCAAATTGAGATTACAACTCGTGATCTCGAAACAACAAGGCAGGAGCCCAAAGAGAGTTTTTCGGATTTCGTGACCCGGTGGAGGGCGATGGCCTCGATGATGACTTTAAGGCCCACCGATAAGGACCAGATCAGGATGATTGTGCGCAATCTCCAGCCAAAACTGATGCAAAAAATGATTGTGCTCCCCTTCCCCACCTTTTCGGATCTGCACGAGATGGGGTACAAATTGAAGATGCAATGAAACAGGGTCTGATTGACCAAGACAGGGAGCAACCCCGGAGAACTTTTAACCGCAACAACAATGCAGGCCCGAGTGGCGCTGCAACTGTAAGAACATCGGAGGTAAGCATGGTCGCCACCATTTCCCCTCCCCTTCTGAGGCCCATGGCAGCCACACCCTTCTCCGGCGCATCCGGAAACAGTACACAGACCACCAAGTACCAACCCAGAGGCCAAAGAACCTTCACCCCATTGTACATGCCCTTGTCCAAGGCTCTAGGGGTATTAATCAGAAAAGGGCATCTAAAACCCCTGGAGCCGAGGCCGTTACCAAATCCACTACCCCCCACTCACAACCCAGCCAAATATTGTGCATATCACCAGCAACACGGTCATAACACCGACCAATGTTTCAGGTTGCGTCATGAGATTCAAGATCTCGTTGACAAACAGGTGATTTTGCCACCAGAAAGACCCAATGTTACAACCAACCCATTCCCTACACACAACCAAGCTCCACCTCCCAAAAGAATCAACTTTATCCAAACTGGGGTCGTGTCTTACGATCCTAGCATCTATATCACCCCTTCCCATCTACCTAAGTCGGAGGTGCTCCTTCCCGACTGCACTGACTTTTTTATGCATGATGGACATCTCCACAACCCAACCTGAGCCAATGGTGGTGGCTGTTAAAGACGGTGCAGGGGAGATTGCAGAAGAGGATGGAATGGTTGAGTTAGGGTTTGAGCAGTCTGGGGATTTTGCTGGGGAAGCCTACGATCCGAGTGATTATATTCTGTCAGCAGGCCAGTCTGAGCCAAGTATAGAATTGCCAGAGAGGGCAGAACTGTGTGTGATCCAGGGGGATAGATTTGGACAGGGAACGGATGATTTAACGGCCGTAGGAGAGGACTTTGCCAACCTACAGTTTTTCGATGACCAAGAATCAGGGGGCGCAGCAGTCAACTGGTTCGATTATGAGGAATCGGTAGAGGCCACTGGATGGCTGGACGATCAACCAGATGTGGTGGAAGAGCTCCAACCAGAACAGGGCCCGGCAGGGACGAAGGTACCAGTTGTGGCCGGAAGGGCCGGAAGTCAGAGTACTTTGCTAAAGAGCGCCGGTACGAAGAATTTCGCTCAGAACAGGAGCATTGTGAATGCAGAGAAAGCTGAACAACAAACTGTGCTAACGCAGGTGGAACAAGAAAAAATTTGGGATTCTGAAAGAATCCGGAAAGCCAAAGCCCATGAAGGGATTGAAAGTGCTACGGGCACGAGGACAGAAGATGCTGCGAGCACGTGGGCTGAAAGTACTGCAAGTACAATCACGCCGGAGCCAGATAGATGTCTGTTGGCTGCTCATGGGATGTGGTGGGAAGACGATGATTTATGTCTTGCCCACACAGACGAAGATTGGGGAAGCAATCAACCAGATAACACCTGGTATCTCGATGAGGTTGATCACATGACAAGAAGTGGGCGGTATTTCAAGCCCCCGCACCTAGACCAGCCAGAGGCATCTGGGAAGGATAAGGAAGCTGAGAGACAGAAAGAGAAGCAGATTGAAGAAGAAGCTGTACTGAAGCAGCTGAAGAAGATACAAACAGACATCTCCATCTGGGGACTGCTGATGGCGTCACGAGTGCACAGACAGGCTGTCCTATCTGCTATGGACAAAGCTAAACTCTCTATAGATACCACACCAGAGCAGCTAGTTGGACTGGTCTTTCCGGGAGGAGGTTCCCCGACATTAACCTTTTAGGACAAAGAACTGCCGCCTAAGGGCGCAAATCATAACAAACCCCTCTACATCTCTGTGGAATGTAGAGACAAGTGGGTGCCAGTGGTTCTTATCGACACGGGATCCGCCATTAATGTGTGCCCGTCAAGGACGGCATATGCAATCAGGTTAAAGCCCGCGGACTTCGTGCCAACTACTCAAGTGATTAGAGCCTATGATAACACCAGCAGAGAGGTGATGGGGACCGTCAAAATTCAGACCCAGGTTGGTCCAGGACAACACAACATTGAATTCCATGTCTTGGACGTTCCCACAACCTTTAATCTACTCTTGGGGCGGCCGTGGTTGCACCAAGTGAAGGCAGTCTCTTCCATTTTGCATTAGATGTTGAAGTACCCTCACGGGAAGGGGGTGGCCATTGTTTTCGGGAATTCGTCAATCTATCCACCGCTAGAAGTGTCTACACCAGTCTTGGAAATCGAGCACGGCACGGAGGATGTGTTCTTATCAGGGTTTACTCTGGCTGAGGCTCGGGTTGTGCAGAATATCATGGCTATTAATGAGGGAGTGTACGTCAGTGCTCAATCTGTATACCTCATGAACAAGCTACAACACATCCCCGGGATGGGATTGGGAAGGAGTGGCCGGAAGGGTGTCGCAGCATTGGCCGAAGTGCCACACAACCCTCATACCTTTGGATTGGGTTATCAGCCTACCAAAGAGGATTGGTCAAGGAAGGGAAAAGAAATGGCTGGGAGAGCCAGAGCGAAGAAGGCGGGGAAGCCTTTTGACTTAATGCACCGACCCATTCAGGGTACCCTAAACGGACGCTTCGTCCGGGAGGGGGAAGACTTTCCTTTTTGTGGCTTCCCCGAGCCGTGGCTGAACGCGGAGAAGAAGCGCGTGCCAGGTTTCGAGATTTTCTTTGACCTACAATTACCCGGGGATGACGTTGCCGTAGAGCAGACAGACCCATCAGCTGAGGTTGAGTAGTGTAAGGAAGTGGATTCCGAGGGCACTAAGATTGAAATGGGGGTAGCATTGGCTTGTCTACTTTTAGATCCTCCGATCGACCAGAAGCGCTTGGGGGATAACTTCTCGGTTTCCATGATTGGGAATGAAACGGCTGCGGGCCTACTAGCAACTATTTTGGATGCATCTATCGCACCCTTTCTCACTTGGCAATACGAAGAGGGATTTTTGTCCAGCAGTGCCGAGTCAGGTAGTGAGCCGGAATCTGATTCCACCGAGTCTTTTGAGTCGGAATCAGGTTCCAGCTCGACTGAGTCTGAGTCTGGTAATCTTGGGAATGATAACCCGAATGCCACAGTCTTGTCCAGGTCGTCTTTTTCTTTCTCTTTCGAGTCTGTTGTAACCGAGGAATCGGATGATTTGGATGTGCTTAATGAGAATCAAATAGCTGTGGTTTCTGAGTACTTTTCTGTGCCCTTGATTTGTTGCATTAACTCAGACTTTCAAAATTTTGATGAAAACGACGAGGAAGAAATTCCTCCGGTTTTGCAACGCTTAATTGAACAAGAGCAGGAGAGATTTGTTAAACCCCTAATGGATGAAATCACTACTGTGAATGTTGGTACTGAGGAGGACCCGCGGCTGGTCCAAATCGGGTCCATATTGTCTTCAGAGGAACGCGAGCGCTTAGTCGCTTTATTAAAAGATTTCAAAGATGTTTTCGCGTGGTCCTACGAAGACATGCCTAGAATCGATCCTGAGATTGTACAGCACCGGATCCCTCTTGACCCCGAGGCTCGACCCGTCAAACAGAAACTTAGGAGGATCCGCCCGGATTGGGCTCTCAAGATCAAAGAAGAGGTCACCAAGCAAATCGACGCAGGCTTCCTACTGGTATCCGAATACCCGACTTGGTTGGCCAACATTGTTCCAGTGCCGAAGAAGGATGGCAAAATCCGAGTATGCGTGGATTTCAGGGATTTGAACAGAGCCAGTCCGAAGGACGACTTTCCCTTGCCGCATATTGATGAGTTAGTGGACTTCACAGCAAGGCATGCTTTGCTTTCATTCATGGATGGCTTCTCCGGCTACAATCACATAGTGATGGCACTGGAAGACCGGGAAAAGACTGCATTCACCACCCCGTGGGAGACATACTGCTACAGAGTGATGCCATTTGGGTTGAAGAATGCTGGAGCTACTTATCAACGGGCCGCGACCACAATATTGCACGACATGATCCACAAAGAGGTTGAGGTGTATCTGGACGACATGATTGTTAAATCCAAAGAAAGAGAGGGCCACTACACCGCCTTACAAAAGTTCTTCCAAAGGATCAAGAATTCCGGTTGCGGCTGAATCCTCAAAAATGTACGTTTAGTATTACAGTGGGAAAAATGCTGGGGTTTCTGATTACACAGAGAGGTATCGAAGTCGACCCTTCCAAAATCAAGGCCATCCTAGAAATGCCCCCCCCAAGGACTGAAAAGGAGGTGCGAGGCTTTCTGGGTAAAGTGCAATTCATAAGACGGTTTATCTCAAAATTAACCTCGACTTGTGAACCACTTTTTGGTCTCCTGAAGAAAGGAAAGAAATTCCAATGGGACGGCCGATGCCAAGCTGCTTTTGAACAGATCAAGGAATACTTCCAGAACCTGCCCGTGTTGTCACTGCCAGTGCCGGGGAAACCGTTGATATTGTACCTTTCAGTGACTGAGACTACAATGGGTTGTATGCTCGCGCAAGAATCAGAGGACAAAGTGGAAAGGGCTATCTACTATCTGAGCAAGAAGATGCTAGAGTATGAGACTCGCTACACACCGTTGGAGAAGGCTTGCTTAGCTTTGGTATGGGCTACCAGGAAGCTGCGGCACTACCTGTTAGCTCACTCCGTAATGTTGGTTTCACGACTCGATCCCATCAAATATCTTTTCGAGAAACCAGCACTTACGGATAGGCTAGCTCGTTGGTTGTTGTTGCTCTCCGAATTCGATTTGAAATATGTGACACGCAAGTCAGTCAAGGGAAGAGCAGTAGCAGAATTCTTAGCCGACCATCCAGTGGAAGGAGGTGAAGCAGTCGAGTACTTATTCCCAGATGAGGCCATTTTGCACATCGACGATGAAACTTGGACGATGTACTTTGATGGAGCGTCAAATCAGTACGGGTATGGGATAGGAGTGCTGCTGATAGCACCCGACAAGTCCCGTATCCCTCTAGCCTTCAAACTCCGGTTCAAAGTCTCGAACAACGAAGCAGAATATGAGGCATGGATTGCCGGTCTAGAAGCGACCTTGGAACTAGGGGCAAGACGGTTGGACGTCATCGGGGACTCGAACCTTGTTGTGTCTTAAGCAAAAGGAGACTGGAAAGTCAAAGAAGAAAAGATGATGATGTATCACCAGACCTTGGACTTGTTAATTCCTCGGTTTGAGAAGCTAAACTTTGCTCACCTACTAAGAGAGAACAACAAGTTCGCAGATTCTTTAGCAACTCTATCTTCCATGATAGACATCCCGTTCGGAGTCCGGATGCGTCCAGTCATCATTGACCAGAAATTTGCGCCGGCCTATTAGTCGATTGCTGCTATAGATGAGGTTCAGGACGAAAACCCCTGGTATCACGACATTTGAAATTTCTTGGAGAAGGAAACATACCCGCCAGAGGTAAATGCCAAGGATAAAAGGGCAATCAGAAGAATGGCCGTTCAGTTCATCATCTGCGGGGGTAAGCTGTATAAGAGAGGTCGTTTGGGAATGCATAAGCTGTGCGTCGATGCTGAAGAATCAAAGCGTCTGATGGAGGTCATCCATGGAGGGGAATGCGGTGCGCACATGAATGGAGTAATGCTAGCACGGAAGATCCTCAGACATTGTTACTACTGGTCCACCATGGAGGAGGATTGTATCGGTTTTGTTCGGCGATGCTACAAATGTCAAATTCATGCAAATCGCATGAACATTCCGCCGTCGAAGCTGTATAATATGACTTCGCCATGGCCGTTTTCAGTTTGGGGAATCGATGTGATCGAGGCTGTCACTCCAAACGGGTCGAATGGGCATGAGTTCATCCTGGTCGCGATAGATTACTTCACGAAGTGGGTTGAGGCCCAATCTTTTGCGGTGTTGAAGGCTTCACATGTTGCGAAGTTTATCAGAAACAACATCATCTGTCGCTACGGAGTCCCAAACGAGATAATTTCAGATAACGGTTCCTACTTCAAGAAGGAAGTGGTTGACTTGTTGGAAAAATACAACGTGGCTTTTCATAAGTCATCTACCTATCGGCCGCAAACCAACGGAGCGGTTGAGGCCGCCAACAAGAACATCAAACACATATTGCAGAAGATGGTGGAAACCTACCGGGACTGGCCAGATAAGCTGCCGTTTGCTCTGTAGGGCTACCAGACTTCAATCAGAACTTCTACTGGGGCGACTCCGTATTCATTGGTTTATGGGATGGAGGCCGTTCTACCTATCGAGATTAAGGTTCCGTCATTGCGAGTACTGGCTGAGTGTCAGATAGCCGAAGCAGACTGGCAGCAGAGCAGGTTTGAGGAACTCATGCTTTTTGATGAAAGAAGGCTGAAAGTATTGTACCATGTTCAAGGTTATCAGCGCAGAATTGCCCGGGCTTTCAACAAGAAAGTTAAGTCCAGGAATCTAGAGGAAGGAGATTTAGTGCTCAAAGACAACCGAGCTCCCATCCACGACCGAAGGGGCAAGTTCAGACCCAATTGGACTGGTCCCTACATCATTAAGTCTATCTGGTCAGGTGGAGCTGTGGTTCTGATGGATCTAGATGGCTTAGAATTCTCACAACCGATCAATATGGACAAGTTGAAGAAATATTACCCTTGAGAGACTCGCTAGGCCGAAAACCCGAAAGGGCGACCTAGGCAAAACTCAGAGCACAAAAAAATTTGAACTAATAAAAACTGAGCTCGCAGGTTGAAAACCGCAAAGGGCAGCCTTGGCAAAAGTTTAGAGCGTAAAAGGAGAGTGGAAAATACCCAGTGAACCCGAGCCTGAACTACGTAAGGCTTGATTCCCATCTTTGGGATACGTAGGCAACTTCATCCTGAAGTTCAGCCATATACTTTTCCCCGATCAACATTGTCCATTTGATCATCTCAGTCATCTTTGTCTATCAGCATTCATCGTGATCTCCGGTGCAGTGCTTTTCAGACTAGGGGCAACTTTCCGTTGCTGTGCAGTGCCGGGGTGCTATTCAGACTAGGGGCAACTTTCCAGTTGCAAGAGTCCGGGGTTGTGTATCTCAGTGACAGATCTTAGGCGTGTCCAGTTCTGATCCATATCGAAAATGGTTTTGAAAAGTTTTAATAAAAGTTGACTTTGTTCAAATTAATCTTTTTACAACTTAGACCATTTTGAGACCAAAATGGAAAATTTTCAGTACCCACAACCTTCAATTTCATTGATTTCAATACAGAGTTCTCCTGCTCTTGCATACGAATTGGAGTTGCTTTTTATTACATTCATAAAGAAAACTTGAAAGTACTGGTAAGCAATAAACCCGGGGCATAGATAAGTTAGGTGTCCCTGCGCCCCCTCCCAGAGCTGGTCAAAGCCTCTGATGCCAAGCTGGGCCCAATCTGTGCCTCTTCATTGAGCCAATCCAAGCACTCGTCAGACAAAGTGCAACTGAAAGTGGGAGCGGAAGCCAGGAGCTCTCTAGTCCTCCATGCTGTGGCATACCGGGCAAGCTGTGCGCCTCGAACCGGGAATGTGGCAGGATACTCTATCCCCTCTGGCGGGCAAGTCTGATCATGACCGAACTGACGCTAGAACCGGAACGGAAAGTAGAACACACAGTGGGTCAGACCAATCAATTGGATCCCGATCTGTCGGGACATGCTATAGCTCATTGCCGGGAGATTGAGCCAAGGACAGCGCGAAGCAATGCGATCTACAGACAAATTGCACATCCAGTCGAACCACCATCCCTCATCAAGGACATCGACTAGGCGTTGTCGAAAGAAGTAGCCGCGAGCTGAGTAGGCTGGGCAAGAGTCCACAACCTGCAATTTGTCCATCAACCATACCTGGGGAGGGATGAAAAATGAGAGAACAAAGAATGGAGAGATGTACGATGAGAGAAAAGTAAGAAAAGGGTTTTTTGAGAAAAACCGAGCCTGAGGGCCGAGTGACGTGAGCAATATATATGTGAGATTGGGTGGAAAACATTACCTACAGCAGTAGCAGACTCCCCGCAAATCTGGTCATCTCCTGGCGATAGAAAGCATCTAAACCCATCAGAGTCTTGGCCAATGTCATGGCGATGCAGCTCTTTCCTTCCTTCAAGCCTTGAGCAACTTCAATCAGACGAATGCTAGTTCCACTAAAGCCTGGGGCAAGCAAAAAGTGAGATAGCATGCACAAGCAAAGAGCGTGTTGCCGAAAACCTTGCCAATAATGGTTGCCGCGGTCACCGGCATCAGCAAAGCGATGAATCAAGCCGAGGATGTCCAGTTCCCCGTTGCAGATCAGAGACCGAGCATCATGCATGGTGAGTCCACACATTCGTCCTAAAGCTTGGGCGTGGCCGAAGCGAAACTGAGGCAAAATTTCTTCATAGCGTTCAGATTCCATCAAAACTTGAAAATCTTCGAAAGTTGGACATACCTTTTGCCCGCCGAAGCTAAACACATGTGTCACTAGGTTCCAAAACCTCGCCGCGGCATGAAGGAAGGGAAGGTGCAGCGGAGTACGGCTCAGCGTGAATAGTGCATTCAAGCCGAAGCCCCGGAAGTTCAACTTTTCCGAGCCGTCTAGAGAGGTGATCCAAGCTGTGAGATTTTTGACGAGAAATGCCTCCATTTTGGTGCAAAACTGAGATGAAACGAATCAACTACGAGGCTGGGACTTTTAAAGAGGATAAGGCACTGTTCGGGGGACACATGTCAAAAATTTGGTGGTTGCTGAGCTAGGTGGCCGGCCGGTCACCTTTTCTGGAAGGCTGGCCACCCCTCTCCCCTCAAATGCAAAAAACTAGCCGGCTAGCTCCCAAAGGTGGCCGGCCATGTTGTAAAGTTGATCTTTGGTCCTGTTCTACCCTCTAGAAGGAAGTTCCCAGCATTTGCATGCATCGGGAGTGTCGAAGGCCTCCATTCCTCTCAGTTTCGGATGCGTTCCGTCACCCAGATAGTCCGAAACACACTTTGTTTATAGAGTTGTTGTTACGTCTTGCTTATCGAGTTGTTGCTTTGCTTATCAAGTTGTTGTTTTGTTGGTTGAGATGTCTTGTTTATCAAGTTGTTAAGTTTTGTCGAGCTGTCGAGTTTCGTACATTGAGTTGTTACTTTTTGTTGTGCCTTACTTATCGAGTCATCAACTTTGTTGTGTTTTGCTTATTGAGTTGTAAACTTGCTAAGGTTTTGTTATTTCTTAGTAAGTTAAATTGTTTAGTTTGTTGCGTTGGTTCACTACCTGACTTGGCAAATACACCATGCACATTTCCATTCAATCTCATTTTGGTGCAAAAAGATGCGATGCGATGCTAAGAACATAAAATACAACACTTTTTCAAAAGCTGATTCATTCCATCATGCTTCCTTTGTTACAACATTTTACAACAAGGGTACAAGTTTTACAGAAAATAAAACTGCCTAATAATGTACAATGTGCTACAACTACTAGTAAAAAGGTAAATAAAGCAGGGAACGGCTGCATCAATGCTCTCAAGAGCAAGAATGAGAGGCCCTCTTCGTCCTTTTCTGCGAAACAGCCTCTGCACCATCATCACCATCATCTGAGTCGAGGCTGCCAGCCTCGGAACCCTCCTCAGCCTCATCTCCACTACCGGAACTGGGATCGGAGCCACCCTCTCTGTCAGCGGATGTCTCTGACTAAGGATCTACAGCCTCCTCCTCCTGCTCGCTGGGCTCCTCCTCTATGATGTGCGCCCTGCGTCCGCCTCGTCCGCGAGACGACTCCCCTCTCCTAGCTCCTCGAGAAGGCCTAGATGGCCCAGCTCCTCGGGAAGACCTAGGTGGCCCGGCCTGTGGCCCGGTATATATCGGAAGCATCTGAAAATGAAGAATACAATTTGAATACATCAGCTCAAATATGTATATCAGATGCAGATACAAGAAAGTTACATGAAGTGGGTGCATGCAGGTATAGTATGTAAGTGCGATGTGTGTCAGACGTGCTCTACACAGGCAGCCTATCAATGCAGGAAAATGTTCAAGATCAGCATGTCATCAGAAGTATGATAAATGCAAGAAAACTAAAGGGTACCTGGACACCCATGAGGGACAACTGCGCCTCTCTCCGTAGGACCATGCCCTCAAGAGAGGCTACCATCCCGAGCCCCTCATCCATATACTCGACAGGAGGCTGCAGATGCAAAGGCAAGAGTATCAGTAAAGGAATGAACGTCCAAGTATCTGAGGAATAAATCAAAGTTGTAAAGTATACCGGTGGTGAGTCGGGGTCTCTGACATTTCGGTGATCAGGCATCGGAGGCTCTATCGAGATCAGGTAGGAAGTCCCATATCTCCATCCTATCAGCTCAGTCGGCATATCTGGCCATCCAGGATGATGATGAGTGAGAGGAATCGGGGGAACCAGTCCACCCCCGCCTCTAGACGTACCAGCCCTGCTGGTGGAAGGGACATCTGCAGTCCGAGCCCGGCTCAATGAAGGCATACCAGCAGACCTCCTCGTCGAAGTACGGACCCCCGTCAGTGGAGGCATCAAGTATGTGTGACGATAGGTCGCATACTCCCCCTGCTCCAAATGTAAGAATGCATCGGTACCCTGTAAAACACAGACGACATCCTGGGGAGAGAGCCTATCAGCGGTCCGCATATCGTCTGGAGGTGCCAAAGGAATGTCCTGCTCAGGGTAGCCACATACCTGACGCAAGAAGCGATCCCCTAAAAACCAGGCCCTACCAACTGGCCCCTCGAACAGGATCCTATACCGAGAGGCACCCCATGCTCCGGCAAACTGAAATCGAAGGTCTCTGCCTAAAGACGCCCAGCGCTGCCACGAGATCTGTGGAACCAATGTATAAGTTGGTTAGAAGTTGTGAATGTGCAAGATAAATCAAAAATTGGAAACATGAAGAACTGAGAGTTCTGAAATACCTCTGACGACCACACCGTATCAAAGTACTGCCGTAGGTAGAGGAAAGACTCCCGAGGTCTCGACCGGTACTAGCCCTCGAACATAAGTGAAAGGTACAGAATGTAAAGTGCGCCATGTGTGCAATGTACAAGTCATGGGAAGCAGAAATACAAATCGAGAGGGCAGAAAGTACCTCCCAGGCCCTCCAATAGCCACCAACCATGTTCCCCCGTCTGCGGGAGGTCGCGCTCATATAGCAGTAGAGAGTAGCCAGGCTGGCGCGACCCCAATCATACCGGCTAACCTATGAAAGGTCCACTAGAGTACTCAACAGATAGAGCCCAACAGTGTTCCCTCTATCGGCAAACAGAGTGGTCCCGAAAAGGAACATCAGAAACCCGCGGGTGTACTGTGCCACCTCCTCAGGAGTCTCAGGCTCTATCTCCGCCCTCCTGAAATGGGAAGAGAACCAGGTGTATCGGACTCTGCCTGAAGATCTGTCAACTGGCGGGCGAGCCCCCAATAAGTATATCCAGGCGGCCTTCCACTGGCCCATATCCTCGTCATATGGGATGGCCCAACCTCCCACATCAAGGCCCGTCAGTATGGCGAAGTTAAACGGGGTCATGGTCATGTCCCCGGTGGCAGAGAAATGGAAGAAGTTGGTGGTGTCCCACCATCTCTCCTCCAAAGCACCCATTAGCGTCCTACTAGCAGGACAGCGGGAGATCCCAGTGCAAAAGGGCCCAAACCCTGCCACGTCAACCAAATCCCGGACAGCCTCCGGGAGCTCCGCGTACCACTCTCTCGCCGTGACAGAGCCATATCCTCGCGCAGTACGAGAAGTCACCTGCATTCAGGATGAACACATGTATTCAGTTTCAGAATGAAATGAATAAGCTGTGTGCAAATGAAATGAATAAGTTGCGTGCAAATGAAATGTATAAGTTGTGTGCAAAATCAAATCAGATACAAAATCTGGGCTGTGTGTTCAAATTTCAAAGTATGGGCTGTGTGTTCATCTCAAAGTTTGGACTGCGTGTTCAACTCTCAATCAGTGTGTGCTGTGTGTTCACCTCGACAACGAGCTGTGTGTTCGACATCAAAGTATGGGCTGTGTGTTCATCTCAAAGTTTGGGCTGCGTGTTCAACTCTCAATCAGTGTGTGCTGTGTGTTCACCTCAACAACGAGCTGTGTGTTCGACATTAAAGTATGGGCTGTGTGTTCATCTCAAAGTTTGGGCTGCGTGTTCAACTCTTAATCAGTGTGTGCTGCGTGTTCACCTTCAATTTGGGCTGTGTGTTCAAATTTCAAAGTATGGGCTGTGTGTTCATCTCAAATTTTGGGCTGCGTGTTCAACTCTCAATCAGTGTGTGCTGTGTGTTCACCTCAACGACGAGCTGCGTGTTCGATATCAAAGTGTGGGCTGTGTGTTCACCTCAACGATGGACCGTGTGTTCAGAAATTCAAAGTTTGGGCTGCGTGTTCAACTGACAACAAGTGTGAGCTGTGTGTTCAAAATTCAAAGTTTGGGCTGCGTGTTCAACTGACAACAAGTGTGAGCTGTGTGTTCAAAATTCAAAAACAGTGGGCTGCGTGTTCTACTCTCAACAAGTGTGTGCTGCGTGTTCACCTTCAATTTGGGCTGTGTGTTCATCTCAAGGTTTGGGCTGTGTGTTCAATTCTCAACAAGTGTGTGCTGTGTGTTCATAACCAATATACGAGCCGCGTGTTTAGAAAGTCAGAGTGTTTGAACTATGTGTTCAAGATGCAAACGGAATACGGTGCTATGTACTAAACATTCAAAACAAGCTGTGTGCTTGAATAGGCGGATAAACATAGCGAAGGCACGAAATGCACAGAAAATGTAGAATATATTGTAGAAAATGTAAAAGTGAAGTAAATACCTCTCATGCCTCATGAGAGAGGTGGGTCTCCGGCTCTCGCAAAAGCAGATCCCTAGGCGCTTGGTCATCGAAATCAGTAAAATGGTAGAAAACCGCCTACGGAAGGATGTGCGCCGGGGGGTCGTACCTCTCGGGGATGAATGGCCGAATCCTCGGGGGTAAAGACATAATGTCTGGCTCACCCCCAGCCCCTGGAGAACCTCCGCCTTGGGGAAAATGACCCGCCATTTCGAAAAATCTGCAAAAAGGAGCAAAAATGAGCAAAATGAGCCAAAATTGGAAAAAGTCAACAAAAGTCAACTCTCGGGAAATGAAAAAGTCAACAAAAGTCAACCCCCGAGAAAATCTTCCAAATGTTGAGACAAACTTACCTCAAGTGGTGAAAATGAGAAAAGAAGCACCGAAATCAAAATTTAATCGATCAACTGACGAAACTGAAAGATTTCGCGAACAACTTGCGTGGGGCGTTGGAAACGCGTATAGAGCGCAGATCTGAGGAAGAAAATGGTTTGGGAAGGTAAAGGAGACAATTTTGGAGCTGGAGTTTTGTGAGGAAAGTGCTTTGGATAAGCATTTAAGAAAAGAGAGCAAAAAGACCAAACTGCCCCGGATTTGGGCTAGGTGGCCGGCGGCCCTTTTGGCAGGCCGGCTCTCCTTGCCTTACCCCTGGCCGGCAGCCTCCTCTTGGGCAACATGGCCGCAAGCTTCCCAAGGTAGTCTCCAAGGTCTGCAAATTTTGGTGATGATTGGAGTCCCCGGCACCGAGAAAGTACAGGAAAGTGCACTTTTTGTCGCAAAACCCCTCCGCGGGAACTTCTACTCCACTTTCATGTGTGTTTTCATCATTATCGCGAGAGCAAGATGTATCCTTTTTTAATATTTGTGACCCCTCCGGGAGGTAACCGGAGGTCACAACTGAGCACCTTCGTCGAAACCTGCATTGTTTCGCTCGTTGTTTCGTTTCAGAATGTGCATTCGAGTTTACACTTATCCTACATTGTTATGCACGTCACTTGCATTCTCATGCACATCACTTGCACTGTTCTGCACGTTTCACGAACATTGTCATACCCTTGTGCTTAACTTGCATTATCCCACGCGTCGCTTCTCGCATCGCGATGCACTCACCCATCACCATCGCGTTTGCCTGCATTCGATATCACACTGAACATATGTTGCTAACTATGTTGTGCTTGTTGAGTTTCTTCCTTTTGCAGGCACGATATTGTATGTACGGTTTATTTGAGGCTGGTGCGACTAGACGTGCCGCACAGGTATTGTATCTTCTCCGTGTGAGACGTGGTGAGAATTCAATGATTCTCCGCATTCTTCAACTGCATGAAATGTAGTATTGCTTTGCATTCTCGCTTAAAACTGTTGCATCTATTGTGAATATTTGCTTCATTACAGCTTGCTGCTTCGCATGATCATCGAGTTACATCTGGTTTTTTGCATTTCGCTTTGCATTTTGCCCCCTGCCTGCGGGCACATTTCTCTGTTATCTAGTATGTTTGTCTAAGTCTTCGGCCTTGTCAAAAATGGGTCGTCTCTGGGCTTTGACATTCACTCTCGTCACCTATGACTTTCGAGTTCTGTCAAAGAGGGGCAACTGTAGACACCCCATTTTTGACCGACCTTAAGACTCAAACGTCACCAACTGAGTGCTCGGTGATGTTGCATATTGTGCTCGTTCTGAGGTCGCGGAGTCACGGCTGCGAGCCTTGCCTCCGGACTTCCGGACTCTTTTGTGCTTTGCCTCGGTTTGCGAACCAGGCCCCGTTTTCTTTGTTTTCTCTTCCCGAAGAGAGGGAGAGGTCCCGTAGACCATCTCTTAGTGGCCATAGGCTACGTTTCGTGGTCGTAGGCCATTTTTCTCGTTTGGAGCCCAGTTCCGGTTTTCGGAGCCGTCGGCCGTGTGCCTCGGTTCGGGACCGCTTAACCACCTCTGTTTGCTCCGATTTTTGGCACACATCTTGTTTTCTCCCTTTTGAGGGACACTGTGGCTCAGGAGACCAACTTCGTGGTCAAACGCCACCTCCGGTGCTTAATAGTCAGTTTTTGGGGCTCCGGGCTGCGCGTTTTGGCCCCCGAACCTTCGTTTTGCATCGGTTTGGGTCCATTTTTGGAAGGGACCTTATTTTCATTGTTAGGAAGGTTGTAGAAGGGTGGGAGGCCAGCAATTGTTCTGAAGACCAGCTTTATTCCTTCATCGCACTTCATCACCCGTTTTCTTCACTAGAAAGCTGACTTTTTCCATTCCCGGGCCACTTTTTCTGACTTTCCTCCACACTATTGTGTTGTACACACCTGGGAGGCCACCAATATGGATAGGCCGGCCATCAACTCTTCCTGAACCTTTTGAACCCCTCTAAAAAGTTAGTTTTTCTCTCTCTTGGTTACATTTTCTGGGTTTTGACCACATAGCTGTGTTGTACACACATGGGAGGCCACCTTTTTGGGGTGGCCGGCCAGTAAATCTTCTTGACCCTTTTCACCCTGGCCGGCCGGCCACCTGAACCTCCTGAACCTGGCCGGCCAGATTCCTCTCTCCTAGTTCCTTACAGCTGTGCCAGCTGTTTTGACCCAGACCCCTGCCCGGGGATCTGCCCTTTTGGGGGGAAATTTGAATTCATTTTTCCCCCTTTTCTCCACCCCTCTCCCTCTATATAACCAGCCTCTCCCCTTCATTTCTAAGGGTTAGAAAAAATCCTCTTGGAGCTTACATACAAACCTCCATCTCTCTCTCCTTCAACCCTCCAAACTCTAAGATTCTTGCACCATTTACACACCAACCCATAGCACAACACCTCCATCACTCATTCCAGCATCTTGGAGGACATTTGAAGAGGTTGAAAGCTCAGAAATTTGGTCCAAAATCTGCTGGTTTACTGCTCTACAAGGGTGAGTTTCTTTTTCCCCTTTTCTAGTCTTTTCTTGCTTCATCTATAAGCCATACTTGCAAGCATTTTTGGGCTCCGACCCGAACTAGAAATAGTCTTATTTTGAGCTCATCTTCATGTTTGATCCAGGGTTTTTCTCTGTTTGAAGCAACCTTCTACCCCTTTCCCTTTATCTCTCTTTTAGGGCTATTTCTTGCATGATATGTTAGCCATGTTTGTAAGCATTTATGGGCTTCGAGCCAAACTTTAAAGTGCTTTATTTTGAGCTCCTCTTCAACTTTGTTGAAGGGATATTCACTGTTTGAGGCCAGATACTGCCTCTTGCTTTCTATCTCTCTTTTAAGGCCATTTTTACATCATATTGTAGCCTTACTTGTGAGCATATTTGGGACTTGCAATAAACTTTAAAGTATCTTTTTTTGAGCCCCTCTTCAACTTTTTTGAAGGGCTCTTTTCTGTTTGAAGTCATTTACTACCCTATTTGCTCATTCTCTCTTTTAGGGCTGTTTTTGTATGATACATTAGCCCTGTTTGTGAGCCTTTTTGGACCTCGACCTAAACTGAAAAAAGTCTTTTTTTGACATAATATTCATGTTTGATTAAGGTCCATTCTCTTTTTGGAGTCATCTTCCCCTATGCATGCTTCATTCTTCCATGATTAGGGCTATGCATTAGAGCACTTGCATTGGCCATAGTTTGGCCTCTTAGCCACTAAAATTCAGTGGATTTTCAGTGGCTTTGATATATTTTTGAGCCTCAAAATCAGAGGGAGGTGCCCCCCTCTCACCTTGTTTTGTTTGATGGCCTTTTTGGCCTTCCAAAGAGGCCCTATCTTGCGTGCTTTGTTGACTGATTTCAGGGCCAATTTGATGATTTTTAGGACTATCATATTTGATTTCCAAAGTTTATTTTTCCATGCTAAGTTCCCTTGATGCATGTGCTTAATAACCCCTTGTATGCCCTTTCAAAGGAGCCCCTCATTTGTGCATGTGTTGGCTGCCTTTCCATGTTTATTTGGGCATATTTTGGCACATTTTGTTCACTGATTTTTGATGGTTTGATGAGTACTCACTTGCTTCATATACTTTCCATGTAAACCATGTTTGCCAATCAAAATTGCATGCTATGTTAGGCCATCTTGCTAGTATCTTTTGGCCATGCTTTGAACTAGAAATGTTCATGTTTTGGGACTGCCTTGGTTCTTTCTTTATGCTTCATGATCAAATAATGCATGCTTTGTATAGCTACAAGTCAATATATGTGCTTAGTTTTGAGTTTCGGGGCTCATCTCATGCAACGGGTGCCATTTATCCATGTTTCGGGATCATTTTGCATCATATTTTAGTGCTAGAACTTGCATGTTTGTATGCCATATTTCATGCCTTGCCATGCCTTGTTAGAGTGGCATTCGTGCCTTAGGATCGGTCCTCGATTTGCGTGCATGCGTGCACGCATCTCGAGTGTCTCATTTTCATCTTATGGCCGCTGATGTGAGTGTGGCTGAGGTCCACTCATATTGGTGTAAGTTCATCATGCATTGCGTATGCCATTTCGATTCATAACATTGTGTATGCTAAGTTGCATGTTAGGATTGCATTCATGTATGTCATGCATATTGCATTGTGCTTGGGATAAGAGTTAGTCCAAGCACGGGAAACGAGGGACGTTTCGTATTCCGAGTGACGGAACGTGTCTCAAGTCCCGGTCACCGACACTCCGGATCATCCATGATGGAGTCTCGGTCTTGTTATGTTTATATGTGCATTCATTTCATATGGAGTCATGCAATTCGACTCCTCGGCCATCATGCATCGAGATGCGTGATTGGTGGCACGAGGATCGAGGACTACACTCCCTGAAGAGTAGTCAAGCATACATATGTGAAAATACATTGCCATGCCCCTTTCTTGCTCTCTGTTGCAGCAAATCAAGAATCAACAGCCTTTCAGAACTTTGCAAAATATTACAGGCTTAATTGTAAACAGAGGCTAATCGGGGCATCGCAATGGATTTCCGCGCAAGGCAACTCAAGCATGCATCATTCGTCATCCGAAGCAAAGTCGAGGCAGTCCCTAGCTTGCATGCTAATTTACTGCTTTCCTAGATTAATTTGTTAATTAATTAGGATTTTGTATTCATTCGGACTGTAATTATTTATTTGGGACTGTATATTATTTATTTGGACCCTCCGAGTGAAGGCATAATTGTAATAAGTGTGTGTGCGTGTGATGTATGTCTTCCAACCCCACGTCTTTCTCCCTTTTATTTACCAGCTTATGATGGTTAGATTAGGGCATGTTTCAATTAGCATATAGTATGATAGCATGTTTGCATTCATTCACCTGTTTTGCATGCACCGGGCTCGGCGCATCATAACCCACTGTATTGTATTTCAATTTCAAGTTGAATACTTGTTAGCTGTTGCATCTCATATGCCATGTTTAGAATAGCTGAGCCTACTATAGTTGCATTTTTGCATGTGTTGCATTAGGCATTTCAGCATAGTTAGGATCATGCATGGATTTCTAACATAGCTTCTGTTTTGAGCTTGGAGTACTCGGTAAGTTTTTATGCTTTAGCATCCTTGCATGCGTGTGAGTGACTGCCATGATAGTATGCTTACCATGAGGCTATGTGCTTATATGATATACCTGTCTGAATGCCTGTGGGTGAAGGTTGGGTTATTTGGATTGGAACAATGCATTGACTGCGAGTTTTAAGCCCACTAGATAGTGGCAAAACCATCTTTTCTAAGCCCACCCGAGGGTGGCAAAATCTGCATTTTAAGCCTACTTGTGAGTAGCAAACCATCTTCCAAAAATGAACATGAAATTTTTTGTTCCAATTCAGGCGATCCAGTCTATACTTGTATGCTGTGCGCATCACATAGTAAATCTAGGCTAATAATCGGAATAAGAACGCATAATGTTTTCAAAACTAGATATCATGGTTAGTAGAGGCCGATCTTTGATCGGGCGAGCGGGGGTGCTCACGAAGTGACCTTCCCCAATCGTACCCAAGTTCCCGAGCCGAGGCAACTCTGGTGATGACGGACACGTGGCCTTAGGCACGAGTCAGGGTTTCCTAAATTTCCCAATATAAAATATTTAGGTGGCGACTCTGTATCTGGGAAAGCAGTCCATGTTTGGCACTTCTTTCAAAAATCTGTTTTCTTAAAACGATTTGCCGGATTTGGACTCTTTGGTTCAGATTGAGAACCGTGACAATTTGGAGTCCTGAACTGTAGGGAGCCCAAAATGAACGGAACGGGACTCATCCCTCCCAGGGCGTTCGGGGACGTCTACAGATATGGTGTGAAGACAAGGTTCTAAAAGTGAAAAGCGCAGAGTACGAGAATGAACAGATTGGGAAAAATCAGCTAAAAGTAAAAAATGTACCAGTGAAGAAGACAATAGAAGTACCTAGGAGAATGGATACTGCTGGGAGAGTGAACACAGCTGGAAACATAAGAAAGGGATCATACGTTGAGGTGGTGAAAGGTATGAAAGGAGGTGAAGGTAATGCTTACAGAGTAACAGCAGAGGAGTATGGTAATGGATGGCTGTATACAAGTGCAGTATTAAAATTGAGAGATCAGTGCAACATATTGGATCTAAAGTCAGAACTGACAAGCAGGGGTTTGAAGGATCTAAGAGTTAGAGAAGGAGGAGGGAGGGTAGTGTTTCTATCCTTTTTGTCTGAGAATGTCATGAAAGCTATAATGCAGGAGATGGAAGAATGGATTTATGACTGGTGCGAGAGTTTTAGTAGATGAGAATGTGGAATGAGAGTGGATAATGAGAGATCCGTTTGGCTTAGTTGCTTTGGTATTCCACCTAACTTATGGAATACAAAAAATTTCCAATGAATTGGGGAATTATGGGGAAAGTTAGTAGAGATGGACGATAATATCACACGTATGGAGTCTTTCAAATGTGGACGAATCAGAATTTGCACACACCAGCAGGAAAGAATGGATCAACTGGTGATGGTAGAATGCAGAGGCAATATTCATCCCGTTCGTGTAGTAGAGGAAAGCATCCTTGGTGATGGGATTCATGAGAACCATTGCACATGCAAAGGAAAGTTAAGTGGAAGGGACTCAGTACAGAACAATACTGGGGTTGATCAAAGCTCTGTGCAACACCAAGGGAACAAGGAAGAAGATGAGGACATGGCTTACAAAGAGGCTGAGGTGGCTTGTAATGAGGATGACGTGGAAGAGGAGGAGGGGACAGGCAAAAAGACTGAGCTGGAGGTTCAGGGTGACCTGGTAGGGAAGGTGAGGGGTGAAATGGTTGGGCAGGTAGACGAGGAGCGTGCCTGCAACTATTCATTGTTTTCAATGGTGAATGAATCAGATCCAAATCTGGTAGCTAAAGACGTAGGGTGGGCGACTGTAATTGAGTATACAGGTTCCAAGGGAGGCATGAATGATTATGATGGCCAGTGTGCAGAGGAGTGGGGGGAAACGAAGTGTAAAAGGTAAAGAAGGATCTGAAGGGCTTTTGAGAAGCATTGGTGAAAACGATCTTTGTAGGCCTAATATTGTTTTGGAAGTAGTGTTACCTAAGGACCAGCCTGGTGCGGGTTGTAATGGGCCTCATTTGTCAAGACTTAGGCCCAAGGAGTTTAGAATAGGCCAAACCAATGAGGAGGGAACCAACAAGCAACACAATGGGCAGAGATATGGGCCAATTCCTATAGTCAGTTTTGGTAAACAGCCCACGAAATTGGTGGCTGAATCATTGACGGAGGTCCAGTCCAACTAGGAGAATGGACTACAACTTCTGGGAGGAAATTGGGAAGGGACTCTACCAGGTGGAAGTAGAGATATCAGAGGATTAAGAAGGGAGAATGGAGAAGGAAGCAAGAATCCATAAGAAATCAAGAACGAAGGGCTGTTGTTTCGTAGGGGTTTTCAACGTGGAGCTTTACTTCGATGAGCTGTAGCAGCGGTATCAGCATCACTTTCGGTATCCAATAATTCGTCTTGCCAGATGAGGAAGATTAAGGAAGCACATGATACAATTCAGGTAGACAGAGCTTTGGGATTGGATTTTGGAAGCAAGGAGGCTGAATTAGTTAACAAGATTGTGCGAATGGAGGAAGAAGATGAGGCAAGAGCTGCAGAGGTGCAGGAAGATGGTGATGACTAGTGTAGTACCATAAGGGAGCATAGGGGTATTTTAGTTTTCAAATGAAGATCTTATCATGGAATGTGAGAGGGATTGGTAGAGCGGAGAAAAGAAGAAGGATTAAGGTGTTTTTAAGTGAAAAGAGGGTGGATATGGTGTTATTTCAAGAAACAAAAAAATCAGATGTCGATGAAAGTGTTGTGAGATCATTGTGGCCACATGACTTATTGGAGTTCCTGGTTGTAGATGCGGAAGGTAGTGCAGGAGGCCTGTTATGCATTTGGAAACCTAATGTATTCGAATTAAAGGAATGCTGCAGCTCTAGGAGGTTTGTGTTGATGACAGGTATGATTTACTCTAGTCTTGACTGTGTAGTTGGTAATATTTATGCTCCTAATGAGGAGGTAGATAGAAGACAATTTTGGGAAGTCTTGTCTAGACTGAAAGCATCATTTCCTAAACCATGGTGTTTGGGTGGTGATTTTAATGAAGTCTCATCAGTAGTAGAGAGAAAAGGCTGTCTAAGGAGAAGTAAGGGAATGCATGATTTTAACAGTTTCATTGAAAGCCTAGAGCTTGTGGACATGCCAATGTTAGGGAGGCAGTACACATGGGGTACTTCACAGCATTAGAGCAGAATTGATAGATTTTTATTAAACCCAGAATGGCTGGAGTGGTTCAAACTTAAGATTTGGGGTTTACCTCGATTAATATCTGATCATTGCCCTATTGTGTTAATGGAGGATGATAGAGATTGGGGGCCCAAACCCTTTAGAATTATTAATGCCTGGGTGCTGCATCCTATGTTCTCTAAGGAAATTCAAAAGGTATGGGATAACGCACAGTTGGAAGGGTGGGCTGGGTACATCATCATGACCAAGCTGAGATCATTAAAGTTGGCATTGAAAAAATGGAACTGTGAGGTGTTTGGGATTGTGGAGACTAGAATTAAAGAAGCTGAATCAGAACTTCATACCATTGATTTGTTAACTGAGTCTAGAACTCTCAATCAGGAAGAGATTGTGAAGAAAAAAGAGGTGCTAGGTATGGTCTGGAAGCTCAGGAAGAGAAAGGAGTGGTTATGGTTACAAAAATCAAGGTAGGATTGGGCACTAAAAGGTGACAAGAACACAAGTTTCTTCCATGTCATGGCTACAGTAAGACAAAGTAGGAATATGATTAATTCATTGAAGGTTGGGGAAACTATTGTAGAAAAGCCCAAGGAGATTAAACAAGCACCTGTTAATTATTTCAAGGCGCACTTTGATGAAGTATGGAAAATCAGGCCTGGAATTGGTGGGCTATTCAAGAAGGTGGATTGCAATCTAGCAAAGGATATACTGGAAAAAGATTTTTTAGAGTCCGAAGTGTGGAAAGCAATAAAAGAGTGCGATGGCAATAAAGCTCCAAGACCAGATGGGTTTAACATGATATGTTTTCGAAAGGGATGGAAAGTTATGAAGAAAGACTTAATGAAATTCATGAATAAATTTCATAAGAATAGTAAATTGGGGTATGGAGTAAATTGTTCATTTATTGTTTTGATTCCTAAAAAGGATTGCCCATCCTCTCTTAGTGATTACAGGCCTATTAGCTTGATAAACTCAGTATATAAAATTTTATCTAAGGTTTTGGCATACAGATTCAAGCAAGTGCTACCTTCTGTAATTGACAATGTTCAATCTGCTTTTTTGGGTGGGAGAAACATCATGGATGGAGTTTTCATTGCTAATGACGTTGTCGAATGGTGGAAGAAATCCAAGAACAAAGGAATAATCCTTAAGTTGGATTTTGAAAAGGCATATGATTCGGTAAATTGGAATTTTCTGTTAAAAATGTTAGAGAACTTTGGTTTTGGTTCTAGATGGATTGGGTGGATGAAAGAATGTATTTCTTTAGCAAGAGTATCTGTGCTTGTAAATGGGTCCCCATCTGAAGAGGTCAATCCCCAAAGAGAGTTAAGGCAAGGAGATCCACTCTCACATTTTTTGTTCAATGTTGTAGCGGAAGGGCTTAACATTTTAGTATTGAGAGCAAAGGAGTTGGGAATTATTAAAGGGGTGGAAGTGGGTTCTAGGAGGGTTAATGTTTCCCATCTTCAGTTTGCAGATGATACTTTATTTTTATGTGAAGCTGATTGGGCAGAAATTGAGGCCATGAAAAGAGTATTAAGATGTTTTGAAATAGTATCTGGGTTGAGAATAAACTTCCATAAAAGTGTAGTTTGTGGAGTGGGTGTGGATGATGAGTTGGTAAAGGAGTTTGCAGCTAAGCTTAATTGTTTGGGTCAAAAACTTCCTTTGAAGTACTTAGGGCTGCCACTGGGAGCCAATCCTAGTCGAAGACAAACTTGGCAACCAATTATTGACAAGGTCAAGCTGAAATTGGCAGGATGGAAAAGAAGACTGTTGTCATTTGCAGGAAGATTGGTTCTCATAAAATCAGTGCTGTCCTCATTGCCCACTTATTACATGTCCTTATTTAAGATACCAGAAGGTGTAGCTAAGGATATCAATAGATTGCAAGCAGCATTCTTGTAGGGGGATACAGAACTCAGGAGAAAAGTGCACCTGGTAAGATGGAAAGAAGTTTTGAAGAATAAGAACCAAGGGGGTTTAAGAACCAAGGGGGTTTGGGAATCACAGATTTAAGTTTGGCAAATCAGTGTTTGCTATTAAAATGGTGGTGGAGGTATGCTTTGGAGGAGGGTGCATTGTGGAAAGAAGTTGTTTGTAGCATATATGGATCTGTTGGTGGGCAGTGGTTGCCTTTGGTTACAGATTTAGGCCATATGTCTAAAATCTAGAAGGGCATAGTGAGTGTATCAGTCATCAATTATGATCTGTATAATTTCTTTACGGAGAATACGGTTATTTTAATTGGTAATGGTCGGAGAATAAGATTCTGGGATGATGTATGGATGGGGGAAGTTAGTCTCAGATCTCAATTCCCTAGATTGTACCAATTGAGTGAAGAGAAAAAGATCTCATTGAGCAATCTGTTATCAAGGAAAGATCTGTCTAATGAATGCAGTTTTAGGTTTAGAAGATTTTTACATGCTTGGGAAGAGGAAGAAAATTCAAGACTTATTGCTCTGCTGGGTGATGGTCCTTGTTTGCATATGGAACAAAGTGATTCCATGAGATGGAAGGCAGGCCCAGATGGGATTTTCAAGGTGAATACTGTCTATAAATGGTGTCAATTGGCAAATGGTATAAAATCCACCTCCACAGGGCTAATTTGGAATACTTTCGCTCCACCTAAATCCAAGTTTATTATGTGGTTAGCATGAAAAGGCCAGTTAAAGACAGCTGAGTTCCTGAATAGAATTGGAGTGTTGAGGGATAATGTTGACTCATCTTGTATTTTTTGTAAAGAAGAAGTGGAATCTTTGAACCACATTATTCTTTTCTGTCCTGTTATTTGGAAAATCTGGTCGAATATAATGCAGTGGTGGGGGCTGTCATGGGTAGTTCTAGGGTCTGTGGAAGGGTTGCTACAATGGTGGATGAGCTCGAAGTTTAGAAAAAAGAAAAGTCAAGTTTGGAGAACAATCCCAGCAGCTGTGATATGGTCAATTTGGAAATATAGGAATGACTACCTGTTTTCTGGTATACAGCCTAACCTGGTGGAACTATGTGAACTTATCAAAGTCAGGGTAGCTTCTTGGTGGAATTCTTGTGACCCAAAATGTTCATTTTCTATTACAGATGTTATTTATAAATTGCAGCAGGTGAGAAATTGTCTCTAAGCACAAGGTGAAAAGGAATTTATGTGAGGTGTATCTGGTAGTGATGCTGGTGTTTGTTGTTCTTATGGTTGGCCTGATAAGCAAGATTGAATCCAATAATCAAAGGAGATTCTCATCCAGATGCAGAGTTGTGCTAATGTCTGATGCTATATGCTGATCTGTGACTGCTGTGGAGTTGAATCAGTGGGGCTACTGGTGTGCCTGCTTCTGTATGCTAATTTTGTGTTTGCTGTCTAGGACTGAAGGATTGAGGCTGATGTCTAGGAGTGCAGGTTTGAGATTGGTGTTTGCTGGTTGGTTGCTGGTCTGCTGTGCAGATTTTAGGAGGGGAGTGGATTGCTAATGATGCTGGAAGCTGGTCTGATATGTGTCATAAAAGGCTTCAGAAAGCAAGTCTGCTTCTGCTAACGCTGCTGGACTGATATGTGTGTCATAAAAGGCTTCAGAAAGCAAGTCTGCTTCTGCTAACTGAGGATGACCTGCTGTGTTCTGTTTTGCACTGTGAGGAATGGAGTGAATATAAGTGAAGTTTTGCTGCTGCTGCTCTGGATAGATGGAGTTTGGACCTCGGTTTGATTATGGTGATTTGATGTTATGTTGCTTCTGGATTGGTAATGTTGATGTAGGTTGATCTGTGTGGAAGGAAGAACAGTCTGTTATGCTCTGAATGCTGTATGGTTGGAGTGCAGTTGGAGCTATTGCACTGCTGTGGTTGGCTATTTGCTGCTGGGTTTGCTATTGAAGTTCATCCTCTGCTGATATGGTTTCATTCTCTGCTCTGATGTGGTTGGCTGATATGTGCTTTGACAAATCAGATGTTGCTGTCTCTGTTGTATGCAGTTTGGAAGCTAGTCTGAATTGTTGGAGTGCATTGATATGATGATGTGCAAAGCCACAAATCAGTAGCTATGAGGGGTAGCAGCTGAATTTGAATTGATTTGGAATGTGCCTTGATCAAATCAGGGCCCATAGTCACGTTTGTGTTGTTTTCCCTACTTGTGTTGCTTTTTCCCTTCCTCTCTTTTTGGTTCTTTTGATTGGTTCCTCACCAATCTTGGGTTAAGTGCTAGCAAAGGATTACGCTTCCTTATCGGTGCCAACCTAATTGGGATTGGTAAGGTTAGTTATGATGCTCTTTGCACTTCCCTTCTTTGTTGATGTAAGTTTTCGCATGAATCTTGCTTTCTTCATCAATAAAGTTTCTTTTGCTGATAAAAAAAAATAATAATAATTTCACATCTTTCTATTAACTGGGGTAAAGTGCTTCAGCCTTAAACTATAATGAGATAAAATGAATTTTGCCTAATAATAAATTTCCTTGCTTCTATCTATCCATTCAATCCGACTGTTTCACCTTGAATCTCAAAAGCATTTTTATCATTTGGTAGATCCAACTCCATGGCATTGTGAAATAATCTCTTTTTCCATTTGAAGTGTTGTTGCATTAAATTAGTCCTAGAAAGTACCATTGGTGCATATAAAATATGAGTTCATGAACTAATCAATTAATAGTAATACTAGTAATATTATACAACCAACGAATGAACAACACACATGTATTTGTAGGAAATTATACAATGGCGCACATGGTGTTCGGAAGTCCCATTACTGGGGAAACTTTGAAGGGAATGCCTGAGTACCTGAATAAGACAACAATAACACGCACAGATAAAGCACACATGGCTCTCATTATGAAAAATGTAGCCGAAGCTCAAGCTTTCGAGCATATGGAGAACCTAAAAAAGGAAGAGTGTGATTGTGACGCAGTCATCACCCTTGGAAGTATTTACAATGCGACTGGGGGCACTATAACATATTCTGTCAAACATGATTTTTCTGGGAAATTAGCTGAACAAAGCGCATATCCAGTCAAAATAGACAATGGCCAATACGGTGTGCTTAAGCATGAGGGAACTTCTGAAAAGCGTAGTGAATCGTGTGGAGCTGATGTGTATTGGGCCACAAACAAGGATGAGAAAGCCTGTGATTGGATGTTTTCTTGGTCCAACCCAACTAATAAGGACAATAAGGTACATACCTTACCTAGGTATTTTGAATTCTTACTTCTTGTATTACTGCTAGTGTAATTGAAAATCAATAACGTTCGGATAATCATATTTTTTTCTTATTATTTATTTATTATATTACATGTCAAATATTATATTGATTCATGGGTCTCACTCACCACTCATGTTTGTTCCCAATGCGATATATGATATGGTAAATAAAATATGGTAAGAAAAATATGGTCTGTATAATAAATTTCAAAAAGTATATGCACATATTACATGCAATCATTTTATATATGTTTGAATATAAATTTTTAGAAAAAAAATCTTAATTGTACGTGTAGGTCTTTACTGAGATTGCTGAACATGGTCACTACAAGGCAAACTTCAACGACTGTACTTGGGATCATGTCCATGAAGAGTTGAGCAACTCTGGCACCACCAGTGTATGTGAATGGAAAGGTTGTAACTCGTCTATGACATCTACTCCTAGTAATGGTGTGAAAACCCGCATACTTGTGGATGCAACAGCGACACTAGGCACAGTGTCACGGGTTGCCTTGCAAGGCTAACTCCGTTACGTTTCGCTTGCGGTGGTGTGGCCATTTGAGTGCTCAAGAGTGGCCATTGAGAGTGCCTCAACGTGGCTTAACGTTGGCCCCAAGTAGCCCAAGGCATGTAGGCCACTAATAGCCAGCAAACGGCAAAGCCGCAGCCCATGTTAGTAGCCAACCAACGCTGCCAGCAGCAGCAACCAGCACTGCCAGCAGCCAGCAATGGCAGCTAATAGTGCAGAATTTTGGCGTGTTGTTTGGACATTCAAAAGACGGAGTTTTGGGTTGAAATTTTTACTGGAAAGAGGTCTTGGGGGAAGTGTTTTGCCAACCAAGTTTCGTAATTTTTTTCAACTTGTGGAATTTATGAAAAATCATTATGACTCCTCGAACATATTGATATTTCCTCCTGCCAGAGGACAAATTGCTTAACAAGCACATATAAGGGGGCAAGGTGTGCTACCTACCTACCTCCCCGCCCAAACTGGGCTTTAAGTGAGCAACCTTGGGGCAACTCAAGGGCAAGCTTTAGGCATTCAGAGGGGTGTCTAGAGTCTCCATGTGGGTTTGGGAGCCCCGTGGATAGTGCAATAATGTAGGCACTACGCGCACCCTCCCGAGGGAGAGGTTCACTACGTTGTTTCCATTATGCCACGCAATATGGCATCTTTGGGACTCGTTTTGGACCGAATGAGCTATCGAGGAACCACTAAAAGCCTCAAGTGCCAACTCAAGTGCTTGGTTTGGGTTCAACCTTGCACGAGGGGATCCCGTGGCTTAAGGTAAGCTATTGGAAGGCAATACCACATATGTGGGCTATCGAATGAAGGTATCAAGCTATGCATTGACTAAGTCCATTAAGGGACTACATTATGCTACAAGCAAGTTACGGATTGAGACGTTGCCTTACTCATGCTACACGTTGGTGCAACGCTAAGGTGTGCAATGGCCTTAGGCGGAATCTAACACACGTGTTGGCACGAGGATTACGCCATGGGTAAGAGATTGACCCTCGGTGGCTTGTGGGCTTTGCATGACCGTTTGGCTATCCGATATGCATCAAGTGAGGCATGCTAGACCCTACGGCACTTCGAGATGTTGTTAAAGACCCAACATGCAATGTTGGCTTGTCGGCTAAGTCGAGGGCCTTCGCTTGCACATTGTTGTGTGGCTAGGCACCTTGATGACATGAACCTAAGTTGGGCGAGCACCTTGCTTGAGATAAGCTTGGCGCTATGAAGCGACTTATGCTGTGCTCGGTGCACTTGAGGCGTCAAGCCTACCTGTGGCATCCGGGTGAAGACGGAGCTTCCTTGTGAAGTTGTTTTGCTTGACAAAGCATTGGGCCCTAATGTTCAAACGGGTGAGATCATTAACACTTGATTTGTCAGCGAGCTTATGGCGGGCTTAAACTTGGTGGAGTTTGAGCGCCACACGGGCGAAAAATTGATCCACTGAGCCTCTAAAGGAGTCAGCCCGTGACACACAGCCAAGGCCTAAGAAGTTGCGATCTGCGACCCAGTCATACATGATGATATCTTTTGGAGTAGTGTGTGGAGTATTAATGTTTTTCATATGGCAGTATGTAATAAATAATTTTCCCCATGGAAAGCTTTCCCTTTTAAATTAGTAAGCATGTTATAATTATAAATAATGTTATTATCATGTGCTGAAATGACTGAATTTAATGCTTTTATCATATGAATTCAATAAAGAAGAGAAGGTTTCCCCTTCTCAGTTGTGTGCCAATCATGCAATTCGAAAGATGTTTGTAAATTATTTATAATGGTTATATTTGAGATTAAATCAAACTAGTGGGTGTTTGTTAAATAAGAATGTGATTTCTTTATTATTGGTAGGGTAATATGGGGGTGATTATTCAGTATTCCAGAAATATGGACACGTGGTGCTCCATAAGGTTTTGATTGGTAGAGAGGGGTAGGGGTTCACAATTTATATTGGGGATGGGGAAACAATATGGGGCTAAGTAATTGGTAATTGGCTTGGAGTATGACCACATAGCGTTCTGAGATTATTGAATAATTTTCCAGTAATATGTCACTGATTAACTACTATACAATTTCTTCATATTTTTTTTTTCCATATATACATTCAATCTTTAAAAGGTATTTTTCGTCATAAATATGATATGTGCACTTTACATGCACATTTTTCGTCTATTTTGTTAACAAAATAGAAACATAAGGATTAGACTGAAAATTTTCAGAAAATAAAGGGAGTATATTGTCTCAATTTTTAGTTTGAGAGGGGTAAAATAAAAAATGATGATAGTTGAAAGGGGTAAAGTGAAATTTGTCAATAATAAAATGTTGAGAAAAAAAAAAATACTAACATTACATATTTCATAACCACTAGCTTTTTAATTAAAATAGCCATAAAATCAAAACACTTAATCACATTTCTCTATTTTGTTTACACGTTTTTTTTTAAAATTAAAAAATCAATTAAAATAATTACTTTACAAATGAACTCCAATTGTAACTGAATGAACTATTGTCTTGCAAATTTGTGGGGGCCGAATAAAACTGAAATATGTATAGATTGTTCTTGGGTCAAAGCTTTACAAAAGCCCAATGGTCCATAAGTCATTGCCAAGTAAATACAGGAGATCCCACTATTGCCGAGTAGGTCGTAGTAAACGGCAGGGCCCAATTAAAGCCAGGCCGTCCAATATGAGGAAGTGGGCCCTAAACAAATGAGCACAGGAGAAGAAGTATTATAAAAGGTAAGAGCTGTCTTAGACAAGAGGTATGTAAAAATATCACAAAACTTCAAATTAAATGTCATCATGATATAAATCAATTGTTAGGGAAATGAAGTAAATGCTGAAGGTGCAATTTTAGAAATGAGAAGGGATAAAAGAGGACTTTTATAAGTAATTAAACTTAGGTTAATTAGTTTTCTCTTATTTAATTACTTAAATTTCGAGCATGACATTTGGACAATTTTTTTCTAGTAAAATAAATAAACCATTCTGCTGACTTTATAGCACACCTAATTGTTGTTATTATTATTATTTATTATTTATTATTATTATTTGCTGAAGGTGCAATTATTATTATTATTTCGTCGTTGACGGTGAAGATCGGCGTCATCGTTGTCGTTGTGGTGTTGATGGATGAAGGCAAAACTCTGCTTTTGTGTTTTTAACAGGGAAGGCAAAGATGATGATGAATGAACCAATATTTAAGTGAATAAAATATTTCAATAAATGTTTAAAACCATGCACTGGTTTTGGAAAAACCATGGGCTAGAGTGATTTGTTTTCTTTTGATTTTCTAATTTTACATAATTTTTCATAATAATATTTTTTATAAACATAATTTAATATAATTTTTTAAAGAGGATTGTGGGGGTCCCAAAAAAAAGGTCCTAAGTATTTTCATAATTTAATATAATAATATTTTATAAAACATAATTTTAATATTAAAATATATCAAAAAAACACAATTCATAATTCACTCACTAACAATTTCCAAATTTGATAATAATGTAACAAGGGTATATATGAAAATTTACTAGTTAATCCCACTCCTATCTCTCAAAACAAACAGAAATTATTACTAGTCCACTGGTTATCAAATAAACACAAATTTTCTAGTCCCCTCACCAACAATCCCCTGATTAGCAGTCTCCTCACTAATAATCCCCTCACTAACAATCCTACCGAATCTACCTCTGAAAACAAACGGATCCTTAAGGTGCATAGGGTGTACAACCTTAATAGGGTTGCATACTTAAACAGAACCCTTCATTTTTTGGTCTCCTTTCTCTCTCTACCTAGCTGTTTCTCTCTCTCTCTCTCTCTCTTTCATCCCACCTACCTCTTTCTTCTCTCATCTTTGTCGCCGTCACCACCACCATCTCTCGCTCCTTGCTCACCGTCTCTTTCATCTCCTCCTCGTCGCCATCTATCTTTTCTCCTCTACCGTCGCCGTTGTCTCTTGTGGTTTAACCTTACTCCATCGTCGTCTCTCCATCATCTTCTCTTCTAGTCAGATCCGGAAGATTTACTGGCCAAAAAAAAAAAAAATCACTGCACAAAGTGAGGAAGGTACCAGATCTAGAAACCTCCTTCATTTATTTATGGTTTGCTTTGCTGGTTGTTGTAGGTTGCATACTTTTTGCTTTTGGTTGTGTTGTATTGTGTTTTGGATTTGTAACTTTTTACTTTGTTTATTTGATAAAAGAAAATGGTTTTGGTGGTGTTATGTTGTGATGTGCAAATTTGTTGTAGGTTTATAGGGGTGTAAATCTAGCCCGGCCCATATCGGGCCTCGCGGGCTCCTACCAAAATTCAGGCCTGGTCGGGCCGGCCCACAGGCCAAAAAATTAAGCCCAGACCTAGACCCAGGCCCTAGCCCAGGGGTATTCGGGCCTTGAGCGGGCTAGTGGGGCGGGCCTTTGGGCTTGGGCTTGGCCTCAGGCTTGGTCCGGGCTTGGGCGGCCTAACCATTTTTTTTTTTGTTTTTTTAATTTTTTTCTATAAAAATTTTATTATTTTTCATTAAAAAGTCTAATTCACAAATAACCTGCAACCGCCTGCACAACCGCATGACCCACCCGTTCGACCCGCAACCCGCACTACGGGCGGGCACAATTCCATTTTTTCCCAACCCGCACTCCATTGGGCAAGTCCAACCTATCATCCGAACCGCACATAACCAATCCGTGAACACCCCTACAATAAACTGTAAAATTCACTTTACTCTATTGTGATTTAAGGCCAAAACATTTTACCTTCTTATGGTTCAAAAATAGGTAGACAACCCCTTATAATTTTAGACTAAAATGCTACCGTTACACTTTTCATCTAAACTAACAGAGTGTGTAATGCATTCACCAATTTTGCAAGTGGTTCTCTTTTTTGAAAAACAACACACATGTATTTGTAGGAAATTATACAATGGCGTACGTGGTAATCGGAACTCCCATTACTGAGGAAACTTTGAAGGCAATGCCTGAGTACCTGAATAAGACAACAATAACACGCACAGATAAAGCACACATGGCTCTCATTATGAAAAATGTAGCCGAAGCTCAAGCTTTCGAGTATATGGAGAACCTAGTGGGTGATTCTGATGGAGTCATCATCACGCTTGGACGTATTTACAATGCGACTGGGGGCACTATAACATATTCTGTCAAACATGATTTTTCTGGGAAATTAGCTGTACAGAGCACATATCCAGTCAAAATAGACAATGGCCAGTACGGTGTGTTTAAGCATGAGGCAACTTCTGAAAATAATCGTGAATCGTGTGGAGCTGTTGTGTATTGGGGCACAAACAAGGATGAGAAAGCCTGTGATTGGATATTTTCTTGGTCCAACCCAACCATTAAGGACAACAAGGTACATACCTTACCTAGGTATTTTGAATTCTTACTTCTTATAGTACTGCTAGTGTAATCGAAAATCAATAACGTTCGGATAATCATATTTTCTTGTTATTATTTGTTTATTATATTACATGTCAAATATTATATTGATTTCATGGGTCTCACTCACCACCATGAGATGGTAAATAAAATATAATAAAAAAAATATGATCAGTATAAATTTCAAAAGGTATATGCACATAGATCACATGCGATCATTTTATATATGTTTGAATACAAATTTTTAGAAAAAAAAATCTTAATTATACGTGTAGGTCTTTACTGAGATTGCCGAACATGGTCACTATAAGGCAAACCCCACCGACTCTACTTGGGATCATGTCCATGAACAGTTGAGCAACTCTGGCACCACCAGTGCATGTGAATGGAAAGGTTGCGTCTCGTCTATGACATCTATTCCTAGTAGTGATGTGAAAACCCGCGTACTTGTGGATGCAACTGCGACACTAGACAAAGCCAAGGCCTAAGAAGTTGCGATCTGTGACCTAGTCATACATGATATCTTTTGGAGTGAGGTATTAATGTCTTTCATATGGCAATATGTAACAAATGACTTTCCCTATGGGAAGCTCCCCTTTTTAAATTAGTAAGCATGTTATAATTATAAATAATGTTATTATCATGTGCTGAAATGACTGGTAACTAAATGTAATGTTTTTATCATATGAATTCAATTAAGAGGAGAAGGTTTCCCTTTCTCTGTTGGGTGCCAATCATGCAAATTTTCGAAAGATTTTCGTAAATTATTTATAATGATTATTTTTAAAAGATTAAATCAAACTAGTGGGTGTTTGTTAAATAATTTCTTTATTATTGGTAGGGTAATATGTCACTGATTAACTACTATACAATTTCTTCATATATATATATATTTTTTTTCCATATATACATTCAATCTTTAGAAGGTATTTTTTGTCCTAAATATGATATGTGCACTTTACATGCACATTTTCGTCTGTTTTGTTAACAAAATATGAACATAAGGATTAGATTAAAAATTTTCAAAAAATAAAGGGAGTACATTGTCTCAATTTTTAGTTTGAGAAGGGTAAAATAAAAAAATGATGATAGTTGAAAGGCATAAAGTGTAAATTGCCAACAATAAAATGTGAAGAAAAAAAAAAATACTAACATTATATATTTCATAACCACTATCACGGATCTCATAACCCATTTCATATCCAAAATCACTGACTCATAATTGGATGTACGGTGCATTTATTGTAACCATAGCAAGACCCTATGTCATTCTAGTCGGTACCTCCTGCACTTCATGTATTTGATTGGGAATTGGCTCAACTTTGTGAGAATGGATACGAGAGTCCACGTTTGGCTGTTAGCTTTTTAATTAAAATAGTCATAAAGTCAAAACACGTAATTACATTTTTCTATTTTTTTAACACGTTTTTTTATAAAAATTAAAAATCAATTAAATTAATTACTTTGCAAATGAACTCCAATTGTAACTGAATGAACTATTGTCTTGGAAATTTGTGAGGGCCGAATAAAAATGAAATATGTATCGATTGTTCTTGGGTCAAAGCTTTACAAAAGCCCAACGGGCCGTTAAGTCATTGCCGAGTAAATACAGGAGATCCCACTATTGCCGAGTAAGTCGTAGTAAACCGCAGGGCCCAATTAAAGCCAGGCTGTCCAATATGAGGAAGTGGGCCCTAAACAAATGAGCACAGGAGAAGAAGTATTATAAAAGGTAAGAGCTGTCATATACAAGAGGTATGTAAAAAAATATCAAAAAACTTCAAAATTAAATGTCATCATATGATATAAATCAATTGTTAGAAATGGGTAAGGGATAAAAAGAGGACTTCTATTAAGTAATTAAACTTAGGTTAATTAGTTTTCTCTTATTTAATTACTTAAATTTTGAGACATGACATTTGGGACAATTTTTTTCGAGTAAAAAAATAAATAAATAAACATTTCTGCTAACTTTATAGCACACACCTAATTATTATTATTATTATTATTTGCTGAAGGTGCAATTATTATTATTTTAGCTGTGGAGTGAAGAGGGGATGTTACTAAACCACATCTAAATATAAGAATTCCCTTCATTTCTATAAAAGGACTTTATTATAAACGAACAGTTAAACTTACAAAGTAGTCATCGTCAACGTGTGCAAACATTTAAGCCATGCTCAAAAAGATTACCTCTACCCCTCAAACTAAAATATCTCTCTTCTGCTTTATCTACACTTGATTAGAAAGAATTCATTCACTGAAACCTAATTGAACACAAAAATCCTCTCCCTACTAACACAAAAACCAATCAAAGAATGTGCTACCATGAAGACATTATATACTTAACCTGGTTGTTTATTTACATGCAAAGCTGCGGTTCTGCTTCTGTGGCTTGCCAAAATATGCAACACTGATTAAATGAGGTGAAGCAGGGAGAGAGGCATTTCTACTCTATCAAATTTCAATGGTTGCGCGGGTTTTAATAGGTTTAAGCTTGATCCCTAAGCTCTGAGGGGAGAGCAGCTCTGGTGCTATGCATGAATACGTTAGACTAGGAGGTTTGGCGGGGTTTGATCCATTACTTGATGCTGCAGATAAAGGTAGTTGTTGCCTGTATAAGCCAAACCCCATTAAAAAGAATTCAATGGGAATCAACATTGTGTATGGGTGTTCTTCTGTCACTAGCGAGCCACATGACTGAACCTGTTATAGACAAAAAATAAAATATAAATAAATAAAATCATCCCACAATGTATTATCATTATTCATAATAAGAAACTAACCAGTTGAAAGATACAAACTTATTCCTAATGATCCAAGGCAAAATAGGTAACTAGTAACGTTGTACTGAAGTTGCGAACCGTTTCTTGAATTACATTCACTTGGAGTTTCAACTTTGTAGGTAGGTTTTGGACATTAGTCCAAACATATCTTATGGGGAATGTTTCTTGTCCAAGAATTTGAACATTTGGTCTTAGAATCCTGTACCATTTAGATAGTTGACAATATATATTTTACGTGGTATTTGGGTACTTAACGAGGGAAAAAAAAAACATGAGCTCGCTAGGTAAGTTTAGTTGCTACTGTGATGAGCATGAGCAAGGTGGAATTCACACAAAAAAAATGTATCACACTAATTGAGAGAAAATTGAAAGTGAGGAGAAAGACCAACCTCAACAAGAGCACATATCTTTTTTTCCATCATAGCATTCATATACACTGATTCAGCATGGAATGGACTGCAATCGCCCACAAAAATGAGTGTTTTGCATGGTAGCTTCTTTAAGCCCTCTGTAAGGTCATGCCTCGCCTCCTGCCTATAAACTTTGTAATCAACTCATAGGGGTTTATTTAGTTAAAAAAAAAAAAAAACACAAACACAAAAGAAAGGAAAATAGCAATTACTAGCAATAGAATAACATCATAAAACACTTTCAATTTTCAGCTCTCTCTCTGCTAAATTCATATAATATAGTATAAATATTACAGGCAAAAGATTGTATCGATTATTGGTGTATAGTTGTTAGACTTGATCAAATCAAACCACTAAGAAAAAGATTAATCAGAATATTTGTGTATAATTTTAGACTTGATCAATCACTCATCATGGATGGGTTCCTCAACAAATTGATCAGACTATAAGCATATTATGTCAAACAAACATGGTACTAAATAACATATAAGAAAAAATCAGTAGTCCTGCGAGACAGTCAAATCTTTCTAAGTAGGAGAACAAAAGTGTTCCAAAAGAAAGGAAAAATCTAGGGCAGAATTGTTTTATGCACAAACATTGCAAAGAACAATATGATAAACTGAACAAATGCAAATATAGTATAGGTGCAAGAAGTTACTCATTCATTGCTTGAAGAAAGCGCATGACATTCAAACTTTGCCTTTCGTCTAGTAACTGTACACAGGAAAAAAATGATGAAGGTCTGTTTCAGTTTGTAAGCACCTAAAATCGACTAGGATGCAATAGAGAAGAATTAAAAGGTTGCCTGTTTTTAGATGTAAAAAAAGATGGATCGATGCAAATTATATATAACATTTGAATGTGTTATGAATATACCAAACCAAGCAGGTATCATCCTTCAACAAATTCAACTGCGTTAAAATAATAAATACATAAGGGGGGAAACCCAGTGCACAGTGCACGAGGCTCCTGTCATTACAAGGTTTGGGAAGAGTCGACAGGGTTGGGGAAGAGTCTGATGTACGCAGCCTTACGCTGCGCATAAGGAGGTTGTTTACCATGACACCCAATCACATGTGGAGCAACCTTATCACTGCGCCAAGCAAATCCAACTAGTTCATGCACCAAATGTAGATCAAGGTAATAAAAAAACCCACCTTCAGAGTGGCAAAATATTACAAATTGAATAGTCACAATCAATATCAAATGGACTCTCATCCGTCCCTCCCCTCAAACAAATGGAAGAAGGAAAATGGTAAGAAGAAAATCCCCTTCTGTGCAACTGCTGAAAATATGATTTCACTTAGATCACTTAGTCATTTTTACAACCTAGAAACTAAAGCCATTAGACAAAGACTGCCCTTTCATGCATGATAGGGTGAAAGCTTTTGGTTTTATTTGTGTGCATTTATTCGAACTTGTACATTTTGGTTCTTTGGCCATCATGCAATGAAATTGCTTGATTGATGGTTTAAGAGCTAAGTGTGTCACTCCTTTGAGATGTTTTGATGACAATGAGGGATACACAGTACAAACAACCTGTGGAATGTCTCCTTTTTGCTCTGTTTATCCTCTATTATAGTTAAGACATGTACATTAGGGCCAGCACCACTTTCCATAGCCAAACCTAATCCTCCATTTCCGGTAGCCTTCGACCATGGCCGGCTAGTGGCCGGCAAAATTCACTAGTGGCCAACTGGCCACTGATGTAAGTCACAGCAGAGTGTTGGTAAGGTGAAGCGTAGTTGTTCTGGAAATGTTCAACTGTGCAAACAGAGGTATCCGAGAGCAAAACGGTGGTCTTTTCAGGTGGAATCCGAGCATGCGCATGCACATCTCTCATTTTCTGGGGCAGAGTAGTTGATTGCTTAGTTTAATTGAAATTTTGTTGAAATTCGTTAATTAATTAAGTAGTTAACTAGTTGTGTTGTAATTATTTAATTAGTTAATTAGAATAGTTAACTAATACAAGTGTTGTAATTCTTTAATTAGTTAAGTAGTTTATCTATTTGTTCAGTTTGTAATAATTAGCTTAGTTAGCTTAATAGCTTAGCTTAACTTAGTTAGCTAGTTAGTTTATTCATTGGATGGTGTGGATGATACAATCGTGCCCATTTTAAACAGATTTGGCATATTTTGCACAACCCTAGATTGGATGGACGCTTGCCAGATCTCTGCCTCGAAGGTTGAGGGCAGTTGCTCCAGCAGTTGCAACGATAGGAGGGGGAGGTTGATCAAAAGCAGCATTGTCAGAAGTAGCTTGGGAAGTCGAGCTGGCTCAAGCATCCCTTTGGCGTTTCCTAACAGCAAGCAATTTCTATGAACTTCTTGGCGGTATGGTAATCGAATACAATTGGTCTCCAAACTGGAAGATTTCTCTTGAGATTGCTCTTCTGCCCCTATTTCCTCAATATTTCCCCGAAGATGAGAAAGGATGTAGAAATCAATGCCGTCAACACTTGAAGAAATGTCGTCGATTGCTATGACGGTGCCATAGTAAGGGAAGTAAAAGAGGAGCACGTGTGTGGCCCGACCTTGTCTTTGCTACTTTGGAGGGCCTCTGTATGCCCAAACCTGTTAAAGAAGGGAGAGGTTGACTTAAGCTTCCCACTCACTATGGTGAGAATAGATTTCGAGGGCTAAAAGAAAAAACAAGAACATCAATGCTAAGTCTTATGAAGAATAAAAACATACAGCAAAAGTAAAACATTAATTTGGTCGGCCGGTGACATTAGGGGATATGTCGAACCCTGTCTGCACCAGGAGGGAATTCCCAATTACCCTCTACTATTACAATTATGTCGTTGATGCCCTTGCTAGAGTCGAGATGCATCTGAACTAACTAACGTTTTGCCGATCTAAGCTTAAAGTAAAACTTTAATCTCTCTCTAGTAGTGGAAATAAACTTATAATAATACCTAATCTCAGGATGCCCTAAGTTTATTCCTTAGATATCATTTAGGGGACGTTTGGGAAGTGGTGTTGGGCTATTTTAGCCACTAAATGCCAAAAGAGGCTAAATTAGTCACAAAATGCCAAAAGCTCCACAGCTGCTTGGCGCCAAGAAATGGTAAGGAGAATTTACGGAACTACCCCTCATGAAGAGGGGGCATGCGACACAGCAAAATAAAAAAAATAAAAAAAAAATTTCAAAAAACACATTTTTCCAGAAAAAACAAAGTTGAAAAAAAAAGTAAAAACATTTTTTTGTTTTTTGTTAAAATATTTTATAAAAATAAATTCAAACTCTATTTTATAAAAATAGTTTTAAATATTGCAATTTTTTTATTTTATGTATTTGGTTATGATTTGAGTGTAAAGTTGTGAAAGTAGTGTGGAGTTTCAAGTTATGAGTTTGGTTATGAGTTTTAAAAATAATTTATTATTTCAGTTTTATTTTATGTGTTTGGTTACGATTTGAGTGTAGAGTTGTTTTTAAATTTAAAATATTAATATTTTAAATTATTTAAATTTTTTGAATATTTAAATTATTTAAATTTTTTTGTTAAAATAATTTTTTACATATTTAAATTATTTAAATTTTTACAAGTTAAATTTTTTGAATATTTATTTTAAATTTTTGCTTATAAAATTTTTTAGATTATTTACATTATTTAAATATTTAAAATGAAATTAAAATTAAAATAAAAAATAAAATTAAAAGTAAATTAAATTAAATATTTAAAATTAAATTATTTAAAATACACAGGACAATAAAATAAAACCTCACTTTTTATCATTTCACAGAAAATGAACAAAAAATAAAAATAAAAAACACATGAAAAAACCATTTGCAAAAAAAAAAATTAAAATACAGGTTGTATTTAAAAAAAAATACGCGTCATTCAAAAATATTTAAAAATATTTAAAAAATTAAAAAAACGTAAATTCAAAAAAAAAAAAGAATGACAAAAATACGCCTCATTCAAAAAGGAAAAAAAAAAATCAGAAATTACCATGTGGCATGTAATTTACAAATAAATAAAACACATGAAAATTCATTTTTCAAATATAAAAACAAATTAATGTGGGTGAATAAAAAAATGACAATATCGTAAATTAAAAAAAAATAACGACAAAAATACGCCTGTAGACGTCCCCGAACGCATCCCGGGGGGAACCCGTTCTGGTTCGATATTGGGTCACTACAGTTCGAAGGACTCAAATGTCACGGTTCTTAATCTTGAACCAAAGAGTCCAAATCCGGCAAATCGTTTTGAAAACGGATTTTTTTGAAAGAAGTGCCAAACATGGACTGCTTCGCCAGATACAGAGTCGCCACCTAAATGTTTTTTTAAATGGGAAATTTAGGAAACCCTGACTCGGTGCCAAAGGCCACGTGTCCGTCATCACCAAAGTTGCCTCGGCTCGGGAACTTGGGTACGATTGGGGAAGGTCACTCCGTGAGCACCCCCGCTCGCCCGGTCAAAGACCGGCCTCTACTAACCATGATATCTGTTTTGAAAACATTGTGAGTTCTTATTCCGGTTATTAGCCTAGGTTACTATGTGATGCTCGCAGCAAACAAGTATAGACTGAGTCGCCTGAATTGGAACTAAACATTTCATGTTTGTTTGTTTGAAAATGGTTTGATGGTGCTACCCGCAGGTAGGCTAAGACGCGGATTTGCCACCCTCGGGTGGGCTTAGAAAAACATGATTTTGCCACTATCTAGTGGGCTTAAAACAAACATTTGATGAATTGTTCCACTTCAAGTAACTCAACCTCCACCCACAGGGATTCAAGGCAGTTATATCACATAAGCACATAGCCTCATGGTAAGCATGCTATTCATGGCAGTCACTTACACGCATGCAAGGATGCTAAAGCATAAAACTTACCAAGTACTCCAAGCCAAAACAGAAAACTGATTAGAAATCATGCATGATCCTAAATATACAGAATTGCCTAATGCAACACATGCAAAGATGCAACTATAGCAGGCTCGGCTATTCTAAACATGGCATATGAAATGCTACAATTATCACGTACTCAATTCGGAATTGAAATACAAATGCAGTTTGTATGATGCGCCGAGCCCGGTGCATGCAAAACAGATGAATGATGCAAACATGCTGTCATACTGTATGCTAATTGAAATATGCCCTATATCTAACCATCGTAAGCAGGTAAATAAAAGGGAAGAAAGACGTGGGGTTGGAAGACATACATCACACTCACCCACACTTATTACAATTATGCCCTCGCGCAGAGGGTCCGAATAAATAATAATACAGTCCCGAATGAAAGAATAGTACAGTCCGAATAATATACAAATTCCTAATTAATTAACAAATTAAACTAAGAAAGCTGTAAACTGGCATGCAAGCCAGGGGCTGCCTCGACTCTGATGAAAGATGTATGCTGGGCTGCCTTGCGCGGAAATCCACTGGGATGCCCCGATTAGCCTCTGTTTGCAATGTTCCTCGAAATGCGTGCCAGACTCCGAAAAGTTGCTGATTCTTCATTTTGCTGCAACAGAGAGCAGGAAAGGGGCATAGTAATGTATTTCACAAATATATGCATGCCTCGATCCTCGTGCCACCAATCACGCATATCGATGCATGATGGCCGAGGAGCCGAATTGCACAACTCAATATAGGATGAATGCATATGAATGCTACAACAAAACCTAACTCCATCACGGATAATCCGGAGTGTCGGTGACTTGGGAATTGAGACCCGTTCCGTTGCTCGGAGTACGAAACGTGCCTCGTTTCCCGTGCCCGGGCTAACTCCTATCCCGAACACAATGCAATATACATGATACGCATGAAATGCAACTAATATACAATCCTAGCATGCACAATGCTATGAAAATGGGATGCCTCGAAATGCGTGCACACGGGCACGCAAACTGAGAAAATGGCACACGTAATGCAATGATGGGCTTACACCAACATGAGAGAGCCTCAGCCACACTCACATAAGAGGCCATCGGATAAAAGTGAAGTGCCTCGAAATGCGTGCACACGGGCACGCAAACCGAGGCAATGGCATACGCAATGCAATGAGACCAAAATAGCATACAGAATGCAAAATGGACTTACACTAACATGAGAGAGCCTCAGCCACACTCACATAAGAGGCCGATAGATGAAAATGAGATGTCTCGAAATGCGTGCACAAGGGCACGCAAACCGAGGCAATGGCATACGCAATGCAATGGCATGGAATATGATATGTAAACATGCAAATAGAATTTCAGCACTGAAATGTGGGGGAAAACAGTCCCGAAACATGGCGAAATCACACCAAATGCGAGGAATGGTCCCGAAATGCGAATTTAGGCACCCGAAATGGCCTATAGCTATGCAATGCATGCACAATATGATCATGAAATGTTAAGACAGAAGCTAGGAAGCCCCAAGAAAATCATTTTTACAGTACAAAACATGGCCAAACAGCAAGCATAGATAGGGCAACAATGGCATGCAAAATAGGGGCCAAGAGAGGGGTATTGAAGTAGATTGTAAATGCAAAACCCAAATGGAAAAACACCCTTCTACAACACTGAAGAGGGACTAAAAATATGAACATTTACAGTAGATGACATCCCCCAACTCAGTATGAAAACATGCTAAAAATGTCATGCAAGAACTAGGATACATAAGGCTATAACATGAGGTACCCCAAACATTCATCAAACCAGCAAAGACCCTTAATGAAATATGTCAAGAAGATAAAAAAATATGACTCTTTCCAGCTCTGATGATGGCCGAAAACAGAATCTAGATAAGCTTAACAAAGCATGCAAAAATGGGGGTCAAAGAGGGGTATAATGGTAGGTACAACATGGAGGCCCCAAACAAGGTTGATCCCTTCTACAATGTTTTAGAGGGACACAAGATAAGCTTACTCACAGTTCATGATATGCTCCAAAACAATTTACATATAGGCCAAACAAATCATGCAAATTTACGGTAAATAGGAGAGATTATGAAGCAAGTGCAAGATAGGAGGCCCAAAAAGGTCTGAGCCCTTCTTCAATGTTGAAGAGGGGCTCAAAATAGGCCCTCTTACAGTTTACATTATGCTCAAAAACAGATCACTCATAAGCCAAATATTCAATGCAAAATAATGGCATATAAGAGGATATTGAACCAAGTGCCAAATGGAGGGCTCAAACAGGGTTGAGCCCTTAAACAAACATGAAGATAAACTCAAAAGAGTGACCCTTTCAGTTAGGGTCGGAGCCTAAAACAGTGAGCAAATAGGCTTAATAAATGAAGCAAGAAAATGCTACAAAAGAGGAAAATGGAGACTTACCCTTGTAGACCAGTCTTGGCTGCCTTTTGCTTGAATAATGGATGCTTCTAAGCTTCTAAAGAACCTCTCCTTGCTGCTGGAAATGGAGTGGTGATGGGGATTCTTGATGGTGATGAAGAAATGGCACCAAACTTGAAGAAAAATGACTTTGGAGCTTGGAAATGGAGAGAAATGGGAGGTGGAAGGTATATCTCTCTCTCAAAATGTGTCTAAACAATGTCTAACCTTGAGCCAAGAAGCCAAGCCTCTCCTTTATAGAGGAAAGGCATAAAAAAAATCTAAAGGACCTCTCCAATCCTCCATACACGTGTATGGAGGATGGTCCAATTGGCAACCAGCTGGCACAGCTGGAATACACTGAGGGAGAGGAAAATGGCCGGCCAGCTCACAGGGGCAAAAAGGTCATTTCACAAAAAGGGTGGCCGGCCAGCTAGATTTTCTGGCCGGCTAGCTAGTTTTCAGGAACTGCCGGGAAGAAGTCTGGCTGGTGGATGCTAGGGAAGTCCAAATGTGGCCATTCAAATGTCCAAATTGAAGCCCCGGAAGTTATCTTTCCAATGGCGCAAACCTTGCATCAAAATTCCCCCTGTGGAAAAAGTTATGCCCATTTCCGTGAAGCCGCGCAGATTTCGGTTCAACCGGAGTGATGCCTTACTTCAATCAACCATATCTCCTCCGTCCGGAATTGAATTTAGGAGATTCTTGAGTGCAAAATCAAGCCCCGGGAGTAAGATTTCCAACGATGGTGGCCTCATACTTTAATTCCTCTTGTGCAAAGAGTTACGCCCGTTTCGGTGAAGCCGCGCAGACTTTTCTCCTTCCTGGATTCACTTTTCAAAGAGGTTTCAAAATGGACAAAAGAATTACTGGCCGGCCATGTGTTTTTAGGATCCTCCCATGTGTGTACAACACAAATATGTGGTTTTGGCTCGAAGAAAATGGCCCTAGGGTGTTCAACATTAGCCCGGAAGTGAGAAAAACGGGCGCCGGGGGGTGCCGGAGGAGCATAATTGGTTGCTGAGACAATTGCTGGCCTCCCACCCTCCAGTGATCTTCCTGGGGATAAAACAGAGGTACCTGCCAAAAATGAACAAAAACCGATGCAAAACGAATGCTCGGGGGCCAAAACACGCAGTTCGGGGGTCCCGAAAATCGGCCGTCAAGCACCGAAAGTGGTGTTTGGCCACGAAGTGGGTATCTAAGACCCCAGTGTCCCTCGTTATGATAAAACAGAGGTACCTGCGAAAAATGAACAAAAACCGATGCAAAACGAATGCTCGGGGGCCAAAACACGCAGTTCGGGGTCCCGAAAACCGGCCGTTAAGTACCGAAAGTGGTGTTTGGCCACGAAGTGGGTATCTAAGACCCCAGTGTCCCTTGAAAGGGAGTAAATAAGATGCATGCCAAAAACCGGAGGAATCGGAGATGGTTAGACGGTCCCGAACCGAGGCACACGGCCTGACGGCTCCGAAAACCGAGAACCGGGCTCCGAAATGGGCAAAATGGCCTACGGGCACGAAATGTAGCCCACAGCCACTGAGAGATAGTCTACGGGACCTCTCCCTCCCCTCGGGAAAGAAAACAGAGAAAATCGAGTCTGGTTCGCAAACCGAGGCAAGGCACAGAAGAGGGTTCGGAAGTCCGGAGGCAGGACTCGCAGCCACGACTCTGAGACTTCTGAACGAGCACAATATGCAACATCACCGAGCGCTCAATCGGTGACGTCTGAGTCTTAAGGTCGGTCAAAAATGGGGTGTCTACAACGCCCCATTGAAAAAAAAAATTAAAAAAAAATATGAAAATTAAATTAATGTAAATTAAATTAAATGTAAAATTAATGTAAAATTAAAATTAATGTAAAATTAAATTAAATGTAAAATTAATGTAAAATTAAAATTAATGTAAAATTAAATTAAATATTTAAAATAAAATTTAAATTATTTAAGTGTTTAAAATAAAATTAAAATTAAATTATTTACAATACGCAAGAGAATAGAATAAAACCTCACTTTTTATCATTTTACAGAAAATGAAAAAAAATAAAAATAAAAATAAAAAACACATCAAAAAACCATTTGCAATAAAAAAAAAAGACCTTAAAATACACAAAACAATTATTTAAAACCTCACTTTTTATCATTTTACAGAAAATTAAAAAAAATAAAAATAAAAATAAAAAACACATGAAAAAACCATTTGCGAAGAAAAAAAAAAAGACCTTAAAATACACAGAACAATTATTTAAAACCTCACTTTTTATCATTTTACAGAAAATTAAAAAAAATAATTTTAAAATCAACATAAAAAAACACATGAAAAAACCATTTTAAAAAAAAACAAAACAACACCAAATTAATGTAATAGAAAAAACAAATATTAAAATGAGCAAAAAAACCATTTGGGTCAACAATTCTATACAGCCGCCGAAATAAAAGTAAAATTAAAAATAAAAAATAAAAAATAAAGAGAAGAAAAAGGGAGAAAGTTAGTGCTGACGTCACTGGAAAAAAAAATTAATTCTCAGGGGAAGTTTAGTAATATTACATATGGACACCTCACCAAAAAGTCAAAAAGCCAAAAAAGCCAAAAAGTCCTTCCCAAATCAGGATTTTTAGCCCAGGCTAAAATAGTCAAAAAAGTCAAAAAACCAAAAAGCCAACCCACTTCCCAAACGGGGCCTTAGAGCAATTACGCCCATGACTACTCAAAAAAGTTAAGGGAGAGTTAAGAATGAGGTACCTCATAAAACTAAAGTACCTCATTGAGGAAGAGGTGTAAAGGAAATCGAACTTACCCTTCAACAATGTCAATTAAGGACAGATGAATCCATTCCTTTAGCCCCTCAACGACGCTATCATCGACTGTGATAAGACGTACAACGACATCATCAAGAATACTATATAGAGTCCTAAACTCTGTAATACTCTCCTCAGAATTGAAAATTTGTCTCAGACGGTTCATGGTGGACAAAAAACAAAAGGAGATGAACAATGAAATACGAAATCACAAGAAAAAGACAAAGAGAAAAGAGGAAAGATGAAAGATGAACTTACAAGAAGAGCAAACTGAGACTTCAAGCGGTAGAGAGAGAAAGAGAAAAACAAAAGAGCGCGTGTGGACTTCTAAAAGGATGGCAAGCAAAGTGAACGAAGGGAAAGGGGCATCCCCTCGATTAATGTGTCAGAAGTGAAACCGGGCATAGAAAGACAATATAACAGATGTCATCATTAATATAGTAAGTTCAAAAAAGACGTGTGTCATTAGCGGAAGTAATAACTCAGTTCTTAATTTGGTCGGCATTTTCGCCTTCGGCAATCTTCCCCGGATGATCGCCGAAGAAGGGCAATTGTGAAGGAATAAAATATTGGCCCAAATCCAAACACGACTAAGCAAAGCAACCCAAAGGAAAGGGAAAAAGCCTAGATAACTAAGAGGCCCATCAAAAGACAACTAAGGGAATAATGGCACATGACCAAGCATGAATAAGATCTCCTTCTAGAAGGAGATCAATGGAACAGAGGAGGATCCTCGGATTCATCTTCATCTAATGGTAAATACATCAAGCAACAAAAATAGGAACATAGGCCTGGCCTACCAGACGATACAATCGTCTAACCAGCTTAATCGAATAGACGAAGCATTTGACAAGTTGGCCACTAACGCCTGACAATATCTAGGCCATCCACAAAGAGATGATCCAACAGTGAAAAATAAAGACAAAGACTCAAGAGCAGACAAAACCCTTAGATCAAATGTCAATCCAACGGATGAGACTTAAAGCCAATAACATTACAAAAGGCAAAGCAGGTGAAGCAAAGATGACAAATCAGAGGTAATCAAGTGTAATAACCCCGACCCTGATTAACGCTAATTGGAACTTAATTATGCCTGATAATAATTAAGAAGAAATCCGGGAGTAATTTGCGTGTGCATTGCATGAATTATGTGTTTCTATCTGTTCGGTGTAGAAACATCTGTTTGTGTTCTAAACTTTAAACTGCAAATTGGAAGCCTTATCGGCGCCCGATTCCGAAATTGATTAGCGTTTTAGACTAGTTGGATTTTATGTGATTTAATGGTATATTTATCCAAAATGTGATTAGGTGTGATTAAATTAGATTAAAATAAGCTAAACACCTAAGTTGCCGTAATTACCCTTTTGTCATTGTTAGTGGGTCTTGTAGGCAACATGTTTTGAGCTTATTACACTTAAACAAAACCTTCTCCTCAGCCATTTTCCTTGCTCTAAACCGACTAGAGGGAGAGGAGTAGGGAAAATTGTAGTCTTCAAAGAATTGTTTGGAAATTTGAGGGAGTTAAGGAAGTGTGTGTGTAATAGAGCCTCTAAGCTTGACACTCTAGACTTAAAGGTAAGAATTCATCCCCTCCTTCATGTGATTGAGTTAGTTCTTGCATGTCACTTGGCCAATTGAAGATTAGAGCCTAGAATTAGCTTGAATTGTTGAATTGGGTAGTGTAACATACATGCATGTACACATTCATGGAAATTGAAGTTGTTGGGTGTTAAATTTCTTCATGCATGTGCATATTCTTGCTAAAGCCTATGAGGTCAACAAATTTCTGAGCTAAATGTTGCCTTGGATCATGAGTTGAAGCTTTGAAATGTATTTGAACTCATGCATGTTTGTTTAACCCCTTGTTCTTGAAAATTTATGGAATGGTGCTCAAATTGACTCACTCTTGGCCCTTGAATTTACAAATTGGCTTTTGAAACTTGATATATTATGTGTTTGAAGTGTTTTTCCAGAATTTGGGCCCAAGAGATTGAGTTTTGGATTGTAGAATGCTTGGTTCGAACTTGGGAGACAAATCTGGAAATTCCAGATTTGGCTTCCTCGCTCGAGCGAGCACCTTTGTCCAGGGCTCCTCTCGAGCGAGCATCGAGCGACCATCGCGCGTAAAATCACAACATCCAGTATTTTTACTGTTTCATCAGACCGCTCGAGCTAAGGAAGTCTCGCTCGAGCGAAGCCTTTGATTCTGGAAGCTCGCTCGAGCACCCTCATTCCATCCTAGGCATTCCTAGGCCTTGATTAAGACTCCATACTAAGGGTAAGGGGTTAGGTACACCCTTAGAATCGTTGATGTAAGTTTGGTACGTTTGGTGAGCATGTTTCAAAGTGTGTTTTCGTGATGTGTATGTGTTATGTAGGTCACGTGCCGCAGTTTGTTTGACCCTATTGACTTCGTCTACCTACATCAACGCTCACTGTGAGTAATAACTTTGTAAAGTTATGTTCAATGTTATGTATTTTCAGTATACTATGATACGAAATGATTGATTCTTTGAAAAGCTATGATATGTTGGAAATGAATGAATGAATGTCCAGTTTTCTGAAAAGTATTTGTGGCACCCTTGGTTCCGATGGCCCTCGCCTGGGGGTAACAATACCGTGGCCGATGGCCCTCGCCCGGGGGTAACAATACCGTGGCCGATGGCCCTTGCCCGGGGGGGATAATACCGTGGCCGATGGATCTGTTAGCTAATGGGTGTACCATGTATGACCTTATGCAAAGTATGAATATGAACATGAATATGAATTTGAGTATGTATCGGAATCTATTTCTGATTGGAAATCTGAATATGCATAAGACTGTTTCTGATAAGATTATGTATCTGATATAAACTCTGATTTCTAACTCTGTGATGGACATCATTCATTAAAACCTTTACTCTGTTATTATTCACTGGGTTTTCGCTCACGGTTTATTATATATGTAGGTGAGCCGGCACAAGACCCTGGCCAGGGTTGATGGCCTCCTGTTTCCTTTTTGTCAGCCAGCTGTTGCGCCTCCCGAGGAGGTTCCGGTTAAAGCCTAACACCGAGGCTGTTTTGCTTCATGCTAGTTTGTAGTTGTGTTTTGTAAAAAAATCGGATCTTGGGGGTACTTTATGTAAATATTATGTACATATCGGTGTATCTAACTGGCATGATTATATATATAAATAAGTTTTGAATTTTCTGTCCCATGTATGTCATCATAGCTCATTGGACCTTGTTTATTTCACATTATTGCTTCCGCAGCCCCTTAATATTTGTTAATGCCCTTAGAGGCCGTAGGTAATCCACGGATTACTGGCCGGTTACATCGCCAAACCTATAAGGGCGGGTTTGGGTCGTGACATCAAGAAATCCTCTTTTGTATACACTATTCACATGACCGATCAATGTTCTGACTTGATCGTTGGAGGGTCCTCTCAACCAACCATGGCCAGGGGTGATCACTGATGATTTGGTTTCTCTTTGCAAAGTAAAAGAAAGGATACGCCATCTCACTTTTCATCTGGAAAAAAATTCTACCTTCCATATTGAAGATATTTTAAGAGTCAATCTTTTTCCTTTTAATTAATAAACCAATAATTTTAGCATTTTTGTAACAAAAATATATTTTAATTTTTTTTCTATCTTTTCTTGATCACGTTATGGCATAACCACAGCATTATATGGTTTATATGATATCAGTCTTTTGAAGTGCCTTTCGAGAGGAATGGATTGTGACCCTTTGGGAGTAACAACAATCCTTGAGTCTGACAATAGTTCTTGATAACATTTTGTGTCTGTTTGGTTTGATTTTTTAAAATTATTTTTAGTAAGTCTTTGTTTATTTTTAATATATTTTAATTATTTAAATTTTTTTTTTGTATTTTTTGTATTTTTTAAGTATACCTAATCAAGATGCATCTAAAAAAAATAGTTGGTGAAAATATTTTTAAAAGAATTACTAAAATTAAGCAAAAATTCGAACAAAAATCTGTGTATTTTTGTTTGTTTTTAGTGAAATTTTTTTTTTATATTTTTATGAAAGTTTTTTATTTTTTAAATGTATCTTTCATGTATAAAATTTTTTTTTAAAAAAAGCTAAAATATAAAAAATAAAAAAAAATTATAAAGACAAACAAAAATCTATTTAAAATTAATTTTTAAAAATATAAACCAAACAAAGTAATTTGGGACGGGTCATGTTCATTTCCTATCATAGATGGGCCTTATATGGTAGATAGAAAGATATGCATTTATGGTATATAATACAAATACAAACAAATATGTGTTAGGTTAAATAGAGCTTTCTTACTTGAAATTTCATTCATGTCCGGTCATGTTCATTTCCTATTATAGATGAGCCTTATATGGTAATAGGAAGATATACATTTATAATGCAAATACAGGTCTGGTCATGTTCATTTCCTATCATAGATGAGCCTTATATGGTAATAGGAAGATACGCATTTATGTTATATAATGCAAATACAAGTCTGGTCATGTTCATTTCCTATCATAGATGGGCCTTATATGGTAGATAAGAAGATATGCATTTATGTTATATAATGCAAATACAAACAAATATGTGTTAGGTTAAATTGAGTTTTCTATCATTTTGTACTTGCAATTTCATACAGGTCTAGTCATGTTCATTTCCTATCATAGATGGGCCTTATATGGTAGATAAAAAGATATGCATTTATGGTATATAATACAAATACAAACAAATATGTGTTAGGTTAAATAGAGCTTTCTTGAAATTTCATTCAGGTCTGGTCATGTTCATTTCCTATTATAGATGAGCCTTATATGGTAATAGGAAGATATGCATTTATAATGCAAATACAGGTCTGGTCATGTTCATTTCCTATCATAGATGAGCCTTATATAGTAATAGGAAGATATGCATTTCTGTTATATAATGCAAATACAAGTCTGGTCATGTTCATTTCCTATCATAGATGGGCCTTATATGGTAGATAAGAAGATATGCATTTATGTTATATAATGCAATACAAACAAATATGTGTTAGGTTAAATTGAGTTTTCTATCATTTTGTACTTGCAATTTCATACAGGTCTAGTCATGTTCATTTCCTATCATAGATGGGCCTTATATGGTAGATAAAAAGATATGCATTTATGGTATATAATACAAATACAAACAAAAACAAATATGTGTTAGGTTAAATAGAGCTTTCTTACTTGAAATTTCATTCAGGTCTGGTCATGTTCATTTCCTATTATAGATGAGCCTTATATGGTAATAGGAAGATATACATTTATAATGCAAATACAGGTCTGGTCATGTTCATTTCCTATCATAAATGAGCCTTATATGGTAATAGGAAGATATGCATTTCTGTTATATAATGCAAATACAGGTCTGGTCATGTTCATTTCCTATCATAGATGGGCCTTATATGGTAGATAAGAAGATATGCATTTATGTTATATAATGCAAATACAAACAAATATGTGTTAGGTTAAATTGAGTTTTCTATCATTTTTTACTTGCAATTTCATACAGGTCTGGTCATGTTTATTTTCTATCATAGATGGGCCTTATATGGTAGATAGGAAGATATGCATTTATGGTATATAATACAAACAAATATGTGTTAGGTTAAGAGTTTATTTGGCATGATCTATATTAGCACACTTTTTTATCTTTTTATTTTGTTTTTGAATTATATTACCTCTCTATTTTTTTGTACATATTTTTTTAAAAAAATAAAAAAATATACTTATTTAAATCATTTCAAACAATCTCTAAATTGATGTTTTTATCATTTTTTACTTTGAGATTAAGTTATACGCGGCCCGTGAATATAACATTTGTAGTTGTTCAATGTTTAAATGACACGTAAATCAAATGTAAAAATGGAAAATTCATTCCAGTCCCCACGCTTCACGTTGTTGCCCTTTTCCTACCGGAGATGGGCAAGCCCCCTTCCTGATTGTCTCGCACACCAATCACGTAGTAAACAGTAATTTTCTCGTATCTATATGACTCCTCCTCCTCGGATTCCATCTCTGAGACTATTTTTTCAATGTAATTTTTCCATGAAAACCGGTTTAGGTTCAAACGCAATACCCATTCCAAATATTTAAATAATCATCAATCGATAACAAAAGAAATTGAGTTCGCAATGTTTTAATCCTGAAATCCAACTCAATTTTGTAAGAGATTTTCTTAATTAGGTTGTTATTGATTATATTTTGTTTGGTTTGTGAAAATGAGTTGAAAGTGATTCAGATAGATTAACGAGTATGAGTCCACAGTTATTATTGTGATCCATAAAGTTTTAGGTTATGGTTCATCTTAGTGTGTTTATTATTTTATATGTGGATATTTGGTATGATAGTGTAAGACTTATTTTAAGTTATTTGGAATCCTTATTGGGAATGCTTAGTAATTGTTTTATTTAGAACCGATCCTTTCTCCTATCTTATTAGGATTTACATATATTTATATATATATATATATATATGAATCAAAGGATTGTCAGCCCCCATTGAAAGACAACGTAAATATTAAGAAGAAGGGAAAAGCCAGTGCTAGAGTTTCCCAATTATGAAGACAATTCCTCAATATCTCCTGTTGACGTCGAGATTAAACGATAAATCTATTTTAACTGTTTACTTTAATCAAACTATCTTAGTATTTTAATTCCTATTTGTTGGCTTATTTTTCCTACGAAGGAAAATATTATAAATGCGAGCGTGCCAGCAAGGATTGAAAAATCCTTACAGATTAAATTCAAGCCAATTATCAAGCGATTGTGTTGACAGTTCTTTCGCCTCAACAAAGAGGACTTCAAAATTGCCAAAGTGTAGAGAAAAGAAAAATTAAAAGAAGAAAGGGAGATGGAGAAAGACGATTGAGTGAACAATCAAAGTAATAATTACTTACCTCTACTCCTATGCTTCGAAAAGGAAGTGCATGAAATGCTTCGAAATGAAAAGTGCTGAAAATAAATGCTTCGAAATATAATCTATGTTAAACTATCCTAGATAAGGAAAATGACAAGAAAATAGAAATCAACTGTCTTTGATTTGAATTCTGGGCCTTTACAATGTAGCCATAAATGGCTATTTATAGACAAATATTTGTAGGAAAAAACTTCCAGCAATAACTACCCAATAACCACCTAAAACTACCCACTCTTCCATCTCCTCCATTTCATACTCCATGATTTTCCATAACTTCCTTCAACCTCCACTTCATGCTCCATGTTCTCCACTTTGTTCTCCATCACCTTTTAATATCTCATAACTCTTTATAACTTCCCAATGTGTAGGATGATGTCACGTGTCCTGCAATTATATAAATAATAAAAATTACAAATTTATGGTGCTAACACTATTATATAGATCTTATAAATCTTACATGTGATATAAGAGCTAATTATATTAGAATTAAAACATATAGGGCATGTTTAATTCACAAGATTAATAGTGAAGGTATTAATAATCTCATTAAATTAATGTGGTATTCACTATCTAATTGGATTAGTAAGATAAATTATCTCATTATCCATTATTTGATTTGTATTGGATAAGAAAACATATAAAGGTAAAATCGTCTTTTTATTTTATTTCCCAACTCAGGATATATAATCACACCCCTATCCCATTACTAATAATCTTACAAATTTATTGGATTAATTATTCATTAAATTAATAATCCTAAAACAAAATTTAAAAACAAATACGAAATTATTGAGCCCACGAATTAATAATCATAATCTCATACTCTGATCATGTCATATTAATCAAACTTGAGTTAATCTAGAGAAGGACTAGAGAAAGGGAGAGGGGAGGGGCATAAGAGAGAAGAGGGACCACCGCTGTCTTTCTCCCACTTGTAGGAAATTCTAGAGTAACAAGAAATTTTTTTAGAGTTTTTAGCTTCCTTTCTTTTTATTATGATATTTTTTCTGAGAGTTTATTTATGATAAAATTTATTATATTAAATTTCAAATAAAATCCACGGACTTAACAGCATTTCGAATCCGTGTAGGAAAGTCTATATAAAGGCCCTTGTAGTAAGGTCTATAGTGTGTGTTTTGTGTTCAAGCGAGTAGTCTCCTTCAAACACTCTCTGTAAGTATTTTCCTCTAAAATATTTTGTGTATAAATTATATATTAAAGTTTACCTTATTCCTATGAGTGATCTTTATTTTGTTATCATATTTTGTGTCATTATATATACTTGTTTGTTTAGTGCTTACATATCATTTCTTTCATAACAAACAACTGTAAGTTCCTTAGTAATATATAAATATAAAAAATGTACACAAAATAACATGATAAATTTATATATATCCATTTTTAATCAAACGATTCATTAAAATAGTTTATAAATTTAAAAATATTATTATCACACCATTCATTAATATAAAATTTATATTAAATTTTATTGTAAGATTTCAAATTCCCATTAATTTTTCTTAAGTTAATGTGTGTTAGAACATCCCTAACGATTCAACAATTAAATGATTAACTATTGTTATCTTTAACAAAGAGTATTTTCAAAATATTATATTTTAGTAATGTTCCTCTAATAGTGCGAATATTACTATTTATTTTATTTTTCTAACAAAATATCAAAATAATGCCATATGTATATATAGAAGCAAAGAGAGTTGTCAAATAATAGCTATAACTAAACACTGAGTCAAACTTTGGCACAAAAAATTAACAATATTAAGAATGTATGTGCTATAGCAAAGTTTATTTCTATAAATTTATTACCCGTGATGCTACATATATCAATAATTTACTTGGACAATTTACTCATAATTTTATTTAGAATTGCAATATGAGAATAAGATTCATTCTGTATATAATTACAATACATTAATTTAAATCTACACCCAACACAACACTTTAAATTTCCATAACACCTAGAATTATTCATTTACTACTAGTTGCAGTTCTCCCTACATACAATAAATTATAAAATTCACTTTACTCTATTGTGGTTTAAGGAGGGAGCATTTTACCTCCTTATGGTTCAAAAATAGGCAGACAACCCCTTGCGATTTTAGACTAAAATGCATTATGTTTACAATGCATATACAATGTATGTATAAATTATATATATATATATATATATAAGATTGGCCTGATACTTGAAATCCCTCACTGTATCACGGTCACCACCGGTTCAATTAAATACTCATGTTTTGGTATTTTTGGATGAAGGTAACACCTAAATTAATGAACCTTTTTGCTATGTAGAAATGTAGATATATGCTTACAATTTGTAGAGTTCTTCAAAGAGATTGAACAATTAATATTATAGATAGTGTATATACATATATGTTTTGTGTAAAACATAATTAAATGAAAATTGGTTTTAAAAAGTTAGAAATTAAAATACATAATTAGAAGTTTAATTTTTTTTTTTTTGGATAATATGTAATTTAATTGAATTAATATTTTTTTATGACAAATTATTGTTGTTTAAATTAGAAATCATGTGTAGAAGAGAGAAAAGAAAAATAAAATAAGTGAAGCAAAATAGAGATAGATGATGAGAGGGGTATTAAGTTAATTTCACATCTTTCTATCAACAGAGTTAAGGATAAGGTGCTTCAACCTTAAACTATAAAGAGATCAAATGAATTTTGTCCAATAATAAATTTCTTTACTTCTATGTATCCATTCAATCGGACTGTTCCGCCTTGATTGAATCTCAGAGGCATTCTTATCATTTGGTAGATTCAAGTCCATGGCATTGTGAAATAATCTCTTTTTCCATTTGAAGTGTTGTTGCATTGAATTAGTCCTAGAAAGTACCAAATGGGTGCATATAAAATATGATATAATATGATATGTATATATATATATGAGTTCATGACCTTATCAATTAATAGTAATACTAATATCATACAACCAATGAATGAATGACACACATGTATTTATAGGAATTTATACAATAATAACAGGCACAGATAAGGCACAAGTGGGCCTCAGTATGAATACTGTAGCCGAAGCTCAGCATGCGGAGAATAATGCCATCACGTTTGTAAAGATTGACAATAAGACTGGGGCCACTATAACATATTTTACCAGCCATGATTTTTCTGGGAGATTAGCTCCACATAGCACATATCCACCCAATTTAGAAAATGGCCAGGACCATTTGTTTGAGCATATGGGAACTCCTGGAGACAATGCTGGATCGAGTGCAGCTGTTGTTTATTCGGTCACAAACAATGATAGGACAGTCGGTTATTGGATGCTGTCTTGGTCCAACCCAACCGTTGGGAGCTATAAGGTACATACCTTTCAAGTCCGGATCATCTGCCAGACTTTCCTGCAATTGTTCCATATGTTTCTTATTCTGGCTTGATTCCATATGTTTCTTATTCTGGCTTGATTTCAGAATTTTTAATTCACTTTCTGAAAAATTAACAATCCATTCGGTTTAATTTTTAAAATAAGTTTTGAGTTTTGAATTATATTTTGAAAGATAAGTTGTTAAAATAAGTTTTGAAATTTGAAAATATGTTTGGTTATGAGTTTTGAAAATAATTTTGAGATGATTTGTAATTTTTTTTTATTGGTTGATGTGTAGAGTGTGAGAAAATAAAAGAGTAAAGAGAAAAAGTAATTGATTGATTTATTAATAATAAAAAATAAAAATAAAAAAGAGAAGGAGAGAGGAGAGAGAAAAAATAATTTTAAGTTGTGTTTTAAAAACATATTAACCAAACATGTTTTTTCTATTTTTTTTTTTTTTTTTTATCCATATCCTGATTTGAAAACAAAATCAAACACTACCTTAAGTTTTTTATTTTTTGTGTTTTTTTATTTTTACTAAATTTTTTTAATATGTGAAGTAAATTTTTTAGTTTTTAGATACACTTAACATAAATACATTTAAAACTATAGGGTGTATTTAGTTTGTGTTTTGAGATAAATTTTCGGGAAAAAAATTTGGGGAGAGAGTATAGAATATTTTTTGATTATATATTTTGAAAATAGTTTTGGAGTTTGGAAATTTGGGATGATTTGATATTTTGTTGTAGTTGAGAAGGAGGGAGGAGAGAAAAAATGTGATTAATTGATGTGTAGGAGAAAGAAAGTGATTTTGAAAAAAATAAAATAAAATTTGAACCAAACAAAATTTTGAAATTTTTTCTTAAAAATTGTATCTTGAGATACAAACCAAACAAACCCATGATATTTGTGAAAAAAAAATCTTTAAAAAATTTACTAAATATAAAAAATAATAAAAATTCAGTCCATATTCGTATTCTTGTGTATTTATTGATTTTTTTAAAATATTATTTTATAAATATTTTACTTTTTAGGTACATCTAAATTAGGTGTATCTAAAAAGTCAAAACTTTGCTTAAAATATTTTTAAAAATTACTATTAAAAAAAAACAAGAAAAGTAAAAAAAAAAACTCAATTTTAAAAAAATTTAAATTCAAAAATTAAAACCAAACAAGATGACAACATCATATTTTCCAATCATTATTTTTTTTATCATATTACGTGTCAAATATTATATTGATTTTATGAGTCTCACTCACCACTCATGTCTGTTATCAATGAGACATATCAGATGGTAAATAACCATGATAAGAAAAATATAGTCACTATAAATTTTAAAAAGTGTATGCACGTAACCATTTTATATCTGTTTGAATATAATTTTTGGAAAAAAATATAAAAATATAAAAATATAAATCTTATTATACTTGTAGGTCTTGACCAAGATTGGTGGACAAGCTTACCCTAAGTCAAGCCCCAACGACCCTATTTGGACTAAGCTCCATGAAGAGTTGACCAACTCTGGCACCACCAATACATCTGAATGGAGAGGTTGCGTCTCATATATGACATCTATTCGTAGTAATAATGTGCCAAACCGCGTAGATGTGGATGCAACAGTGACACAAGCCACAGCCAGGGCCTAAGAAGTTGCGATCTGCGACCCAGTCATACATGATGATCTGTTTTGGAGTAGTGTGTGGAGTATTAATGTCTTTCATATGGCAGTGTGTAATAAATAATTTTCCCTATGGGAAACTTCCCCTTGTAAATTAGTAAGCATGTTATAATTATAAATAATGTTATCATCATGTACTGAAATGACTGGTAACTAAATGTAATGTTTGTATCATATGAATTCAATAAAGAAGAGAAGGTTTCCCCTTCTCAGTTGTGTGCCAATTTTCGAAAGATGTTTGTAAATTATTTATAATGCTTATATTTAAGATTAAATCAAATTAGTGGGTGTTTGTTGAATAAGAATGTGATTTCCTTATTATTGGTAGGGTAATATGTCACTGATTAACTACTATACAATTTCTTCATATTTTATTTTTTTCCATATATACATTCAATCTTTAAAAGATATTTTTCATCATAAATATGATATATGTGCACTATACAAGCGTATTTTTCGTCTGTTTTGTCAACAAAATAAAAACATAAGGATTAGATTGAAAATTTTCAAAAAATAAAGGGAGTACATTGTCTCGATTTTTAGTTTGAGAGGGGTAAAATAAAAAATGATGATAGTTGAAAGGGGTAAAGTGTAATTTGCCAATAATAAAATGTTGAGAAAAAAAAAAATACTAACATTACCTATTTCATAACCACTATCACGCATCTCATAACCATAACACTACACATTTCATAAGCAAATCACTAAATCATAATTGGATGTATGGTGCATTTATATTATGTTTGGTTGAGAGATTTGATGAGAGATTTGGAAAAAGAAATGGAAAAAGTGGTGAAATGTAAATAAAATATACATAAATTTCACATAATTTCACACTTTTTTTTCCTTTTCCTTTCTAAATCCCTCTTTAAATCCCCCAACCAAATATAGCATTAACGTAACCATAGCAAGACCCTATAGCATTCTAGTTGGTACCTCCTGCACTTCATCTATTTGATTGGGAATTGGCTGAACTTTGTGAGAATGGATACGAGAGTCCACGTTTGGCTGTTAGCTTTTAATTAAAATATTCATCAAGTCAAAACCCTTAATCACATTTTTCTATTTTTTTTTACTCCTTTTTTTTTATAAAAATTAAAAAATCAATTTGACATGGATAGGCCCACAAGAGCCACAGCCCACCATGAGTAAACCCAGGCCCACCATTTAAACCCCATTGCATAACCCGGTTAGTAAAACCCAGCATCACTGGAAGACAACTGGGCAGGGAAGGCCAATGATATTCGGACACACGGCAGACGCAGGACAGGCCACGTCAGCAGACAAAGATCTGCAAAGTTATTGCCACAGCACATCACCATTAATGCAGCCCATCACAGCATTTATTGCGACAACACCCCCCAGCCGGAATAGCATCCCCTCACTCTGAACAAGACGAACCACGGCGTAAGCTTTCGGCGGGGAGGTCAGAACGGCTGAGACAGCGAAATGATTACCAAGGGATATAAGCAAGACTGGAAGACAAGAAGAAGGTTAAGTTCTCTATCTCTCTCTCTCACTACGTTACCTACTACATCTTCTAATTCATACACCGGAGGGTTCACCGGGGGACTACCCCGTTCCCCGTTGGACTTGCTTGCAGGTTATCCAGTGGACCTGAGGAGCTTGGATCGGTCTAACCCATTCACCAGGACAAAACTGCCTCATCAGTTGGCGCCCTCTGTGGGAATCGGTTTGTCCGTGCGCCAGTTGTGTTCATTGCCGCCGGAGACCCTGTTCCAGTAACCTCTTCACCTCATCCGTCGAGTGTATGGTCACGACTAGATCCATGGCTTCCCACCATAATGCTACCGATCACCAAACCGACCCTCCCAATCCAAACAACCCACCACAGTACTTCATCGAGCTCACCAACAGCATCAACCGTATGGCCGAACAAAACCAGGCCTTAATCAATGCTCTGCTCCAACGGAACCTCCCTATCCCTCCACCACCTCCAGATATTCCACCCCATCCAGAACAAGTTCCGGGCCATACTGTCCCGCAACCCAATCCTCCCAACTCGGGGGGCTCGCAACCCCCTCACCCATATATACATCCACCTCCTCCACCCCCACGTCCGTCAGTCATAGCTCCAACTCTCGAAGGAGAAGCCAGCAGCGTCCGACATCTGTCTCCCTCCGGCGGTGACAACATTCCCCTTTGGGACGCTGAACTCCGAGCCATGAAACTCTAACTCCAAGGGGTTATGCAGAATATCCAACATAAGCCCTCCACCACAGCAAACTCCCCATTCGTCGCCTCCATCCGAGACAAACCCCTACCCGCCAAGTTCAAAATGCCTACCATCGACCCCTTTGACGGAACGACCGACCCCATCGACCACCTGGAGACCTACCGTACCCTCATGATCCTCCATGCCTTCCCTGACGAAATCATGTGCCGAGCCTTCCCCGTGACACTGAAGGGGTCGGCTCGGCTATGGTTTAGCCAGTTGCCACTAGATTCGGTCTCCACATTTCAGCATCTCAGTGACTCCTTCCTGAGCCACTTCATCGGAGCCCAACGTCAGCGACGCCCGGCGACCCAATTCCTCAACATTCGTCAGACCGAGGGGGAATCACTGCGCAGCTTTGTCACTCGCTTTAACACCGAAGCCTTGCAAGTTGCTGAAAACGACGATAAAGTCATCCTTACAGCCTTCATGGCCGGTCTACGGTCATCCGACTTCCTCTTCTCCCTCTTTAAGAACCCCCCGACATCCATGGCAGCCTTGCTCTCCAAAGCCCAAAAGTACATGAACGCCGAGGATTTTCTAGCCGCTCGGCAGGACTCAACAACTAAATATCTGACCCCCAGAGAAAAGAGGAAAGACCAAGAACCTAGTAACACCCGGCATCATAATCAAGCATCCCGCTGTGCCGACCGATCCCCTCGCGCCGACCGGTCAGCACCAGTAAGACCGCCCGGTCGGTTCAAGCGATATACACCCCTCAATTCTCCCATGGAACAAGTCCTTAACCAGATCCAACGGGACTACCCCCTTAAGTGGCCCCTCCCTCCACGGAATCCTTCCAACCGTAAAGACCAGTCCAAATATTGCCGTTTCCACCAGGACCACGGCCATAACACTGACGATTGCATCAGCTTCAAGGATCAAGTGGAGACCCTCATTCGCCAGGGGCGTCTAAGTCAGTTCACAGACACCCGCCCTCAACAGAGGCACAGAGCCGAGCCCCACAGGGACAATCGCAGGCACACCCCCCCGCGGCGACCAGCTCAACCAGACCAGGGCCGCGATCGACCTCCCCAACAACCTCTGCCGCAAGGTAATCCACCCCCACCTGTCGGTGAAATCAAAGTCATCTCGGGCGGTCTTGCTTGTGGGGGACCGTCGCGCTCAGCTCAGAGAGCAGAACTGAAAAAAATACGACAGGGCTCGGATAAGGCAGTCATCACAGTAGACCGACCCCCCAAGCAGCCCAAGCAGTGGACTGAGCCCATTACCTTCACAGACGCCGACTGTACAGGCATCCGTTATCCACATGATGATCCTCTCGTCATCTCTGCCGTCCTCTCCAACTACAAGGTCAGGCGAGTCCTCATCGACAATGGAAGCTCTTCAGACATCATATTCCTCGGCTGCTTCCGCCAGCTCAAGATCAGAGAGGAAAGTCTGTCTCCACTCCAAACCCCTTTGGTCGGTTTCACTGGCGACCGGGTGACCTCTATCGACTCCATTGATCTCCCCATCACCATTGGGGAATACCCACGGCAGACCACGAAGCTGCTCACTTTCCTTGTAGTCGATTGCCCCTCTGCCTACAACATCATTCTCGGCCGCACTGCCCTCAACGCCTTCCAAGCCGTCACATCCACCTACCACCTTGCCCTCAAGTTCCCTACTGATCTCGGGGTCGGAACAGTCAGAGGAGAACAGACCGTCGCCAGAGAATGTTATGTGGCCTCACTTAAAGAAGTCAAACTGAAGGAGGCAATGATCATTGAAGGACTCGACGTCCGAGATGAGGACGAACTGATCAGAGGCGAACCTGTGGAGGAACTCGTCGAAGTTAACATTGATCCCACCAACCCACTCAAAACTGCCAAAATCGGCAGTCAACTACCTTCCCAAGCAAAGGCCGACCTCACCGCCCTCCTGACCGAGCACAGAGACGTATTCGCCTGGACCCATGCAGACATGCTGGGCATTAAACCCTCTTTCATAACTCACCACCTCAGTATCGAGCCTCATTTCCGACCTTACCGACAGAAGCAACGTATCTTCCACCCAGAGCGCAATAACCTCATAGCCACAGAAGTCGACAAACTCCTTGAAGCTCAGTTCATTCGGAACGTAGACTATCCCAAGTGGCTGTCCAATGTGGTTCTAGTCCGCAAGAACAATGGCAAGTGGCGTCTCTGCGTCGATTACTCTGACCTGAACCGAGCTTGCCCCAAAGATAGCTATCCACTCCCCCGAATTGATTTGCTGGTCGACGCCACGGCCGGTCACCAAATGCTCAGCTTCATGGACGCCTTCTCCGGGTACAACCAAATCATGATGCACTCATCTGACCAGGAACACACATCCTTCATCACCGACCGGGGCACCTACCACTACCGTGTCATGCCATTCGGACTAAAGAACGCGGGGGCTACTTACCAACGGTTAGTCAACGCAGTCTTCCAACACCAGATCGGTCGAAATATGGAAGTGTATGTGGATGATATGCTAGTCAAAAGTAAACTCTCCGCCGACCACCTGACCGACCTACGGGAAACCTTTGCCACCCTTCGCAAGTACCAGATGAAGCTCAACCCGGAGAAGTGCGCCTTCAGCGTAGGATCTGGAAAATTCTTGGGCTTTATGGTCAGTCAGCGCGGAATTGAGGCCAACCCCGAGAAGATCAAGGCCTTGATTGAGATGCAGTCGCCCAAAACCGTTAAGGAAGTTCAGAGACTCGCTAGCAGAGTGGCAGCCTTCAACCGGTTCATATCCCGCGCATCAGATAAGTGCCTACCGTTCTTCAAAGTCCTTCGGCAGACCTTTCAATGGACGACTGAATCCGAAGAAGCCTTTCAACAGTTAAAGCAGTGCATGGCCAATCCTCCCCTTCTCTCACAGGCAGTCACGGGTGAGCCCCTCTTCCTCTACTTAGCAGTATCAAGCAACGCAGTCAGTGCAGCTCTCATCAGAGAGGACGGTTCCGTCCAACGGCCGGTCTACTACATCAGTCGGGCTCTCAGGGGAGCGGAGCAGAACTACCCCCTACTAGAAAAGCTGTCCCTGGCCTTGGTCACCGCCTCCAGACGACTCCGCCCCTACTTCCAAGCCCACTCCATTGTGGTCCTCACCGACCAGCCCCTGAGGAAGGTCATGCAGCAACCAGAACTCTCAGGAAGACTAATGCAGTGGTCAGTAGAGCTGAGCCAGTTCGACATCTCTTATCGCCCCCGGACAGCAATCAAGGGGCAAGCTGTTGCCGACTTCATCTCGGAATTCACCAATCCAGCCCCAGCCGCTAACCCTCCACCCCCACCAGCTCCACCAGAGCCCGAAGATCCTCATTCTTGGACACTCAATGTTGACGGCTCGTCCCGCAGGGAAGGAAGTGGGGCTGGACTCATCCTCACCTCCCCTGAGGGTGGTTATTTCAAATGTGCCCTCCGCCTCTTGTTTGCGGCCAGCAACAATGAGGCTGAATATGAAGCATTAATAGCAGGACTTCGTCTGGCCAAAGACATTGGTGTCAGCCACCTCCGCGTGTTCAGTGACTCCCAACTCATCGTCGGACAGATCACAAGGGACTTCGACGCCAAAGATGGCACAATGCGGGCTTACAGGGACATGGCACTCCCCCTTGTTCGCCTCTTCAATACTTTCCAGATCAGACACATACCTCGGGCGAAAAACTCCAAAGCAGATGAGATGGCCCAGCTCGCCTCTGCCGACCATTCCAACCTCAGCCATGGAGTTCGCCTCGAATACTTAGCCCACCCGGCCATCTCGCCCGACCTACCAGAAGTGCGATTCCTCCAGACGGAGCCCATCCCTTGGGCATCCGACATCTTCCTCTTCTTGACCACTGGAGAACTCCCAGATGACCAACAGCAGGCTACCAAGGTCAGAGCTCGATCGGCTAACTACACCCTGGTCGACGGCGTCCTTTACAAGCACGGTTTTTCACGCCCGTACCTGCGATGCCTTAACCCCGCCCAAGCAACCTATGTGATGCAAGAAATCCATGAAGGAATCTGTGGCAATCATTCGGGTGGCAGGTCTCTCGCTCACAAAATACTCCGTACAGGCTACTTCTGGCCGACTCTCAACCAAGATGCTACTGATTTTGTGCTCAAATGTGACAAGTGTCAGCGCTTCGCCAACATCCCCCATGCTCCTCCCACTGAGCTGATCACCCTCTGCAGTCCTTACCCGTTCGCCAAATGGGGGATCGACTTGATTGGTCCACTCCCCACTGGCCGGGGCCAGACCAAGTTCGCGATTGTTGCCATTGATTACTTCACCAAGTGGGTCGAAGCAGAACCCCTCGCCACTATCACCGAGCGGAACACCACCAAGTTTATCTGGCAATCGATCGTTTGCCGATTTGGCATCCCTTAGGCCATCGTCTCTGACAACGGTAAACAATTCGACAACGCCAAATACAGGAAATTTTGTGCAGATCTCCAGATTCAACCATGCTTCTCTTCCCCCGGTCATCCCCAAGCAAATGGCCAAGTTGAGGTCACCAACCGTTCTCTCCTCAAGATCATCAAAACTAAGCTCGAAGCTGCTAAAGGCCTCTGGGCTGAGGAACTACCACATGTGCTCTGGGCTTACCGAACCACTGCCCGGACTCCTACTGGGGAAACCCCTTTTCGCTTAACATATGGCGCTGAGGCGGTCATTCCGGTAGAAGTCGGTCTGCCCACCCCTAGGGTCTTGCATCCGGATCTCGCCTCAACCGAAGAACTCCGTCGAGCAGACCTGGACCTCATCGAAGAGCTCAGAGAGACTGCTGCTGTCAGATTGGCTTCGTACCAACAGAAAATGAGAACACACTACAACCGCCGAGTCCGACCACGGGAATTCTCTATGGGCGACCTTGTCTTGAGAGAAACAACTCTTGCCACAAGGAATCCGACCGAGGGCAAACTAGCAGCCAAATGGGAGGGACCCTACGTTGTGAAGGCCCACCCACGGCCAGGCACTTACCGACTTCAAGACATGGATGGCCGAGACCTTCCCCATCCCTGGAATGTTGAACATCTGAAGCGTTACCATCAATGAATCCTTACTTTTGTATTGCCAAACTTGTTGTATTTTCCTTTTTCAATACATAATGCAAACTTCGGACTGAGCTCCCAACTTTTATCATTCAACTGTCTGTATGCCGTTCTCATGACTCTCTCACTTGCAGCATTCAAAAGCCTCAGCCAGACCTGAGCACTTTCAAAAGCCTCGGCCAGACCGAGCACTTTCAAAAGCCTCGGCCAGACCGAGCACTTTCAAAAGCCTCAGCCAGACCTGAGCACTTTCAAAAGCCTCGGCCAGACCGAGCACTTTCAAAAGCCTCAGTCAGACCTGAGCACTTTCAAAAGCCTCGGCCAGACCGAGCACTTTCAAAAGCCTCAGTCCGACCTGAGCACTTTCAAAAGCCTCGGCCAGACCCGAGCACTTTCAAAAGCCTCAGCCAGCCCTGAGCACTTTCAAAAGCCTCGGCCAGACCGAGCACTTTCAAAAGCCTCGGCCAGACCGAGCACTTTCAAAAGCCTCGGCCAGACCGAGCACTTTCAAAAGCCTCAGCCAGACCTGAGCACTTTCAAAAGCCTCGGCCAGACCGAGCACTTTCAAAAGCCTCAATCAGACCTGAGCACTTTCAAAAGCCTCGGCCAGACCCGAGCACTTTCAAAAGCCTCAGTCCGACCTGAGCACTTTCAAAAGCCTCGGCCAGACCCGAGCACTTTCAAAAGCCTCAGCCAGCCCTGAGCACTTTCAAAAGCCTCGGCCAGACCCGAGCACTTTCAAAAGCCTCAGCCAGACCTGAGCACTTTCAAAAGCCTCAGTCAGACCTGAGCACTTTCAAAAGCCTCAGGCTGACAAAACACGTTCGAACATCAGAAGACCCAGCGAAACAAATACCAGCATAGCCTTGGGAGCACACTTAGTCACAAGTTGAGGTCACAAAATTTTACAACATCTCTACTTAGTCAAATTCCAACGGTGTTCCTCAATTTCTCCCTTATAGGTTTCCTATTGGCCCCTTTAGTTACAATTTAAAACCTACTTTCCTGCCCTCATTCATTGAATTTTTACACAAGTCCAGTCTCCCTCTGCATGAAGGAATTTTATCAGTTCACCCTAACTCTGCGTGATGGAATTTTTAATTTAACAAGTTCGAATTCACAAATTCAAATTCAAATTCACAATTTCATCCTCTTCAATTTATCAGTCTAATTTTATCAGTCTAATCTCACAAGTTCAAATTGACTTGGCTCACTTAGCTCAAGTTCACTCTGTCATGAAGTTGAATTTTTCATAAGTTCATTACTCGTTTTTATTACAAGCATTTCTCCATTTCAAACCCACCAAACAAATAAACACAGTTAATTACAAGACATAAATGGAGTTTTATTCATTCGTAAGATGTGTACATCCGTTTATTACAATGCTTCAAAAACAAAACAAAACAAAAATGTGTATACAAGCACGAAACAAAAACTCCTAAGTACACCTATCCTTCAGATCACTCCTCCTCCTCACTGGAGATAAGATCTGCTTCTTCTATACCCTCGTCCAGGGGGGTCTGGGCCACATCATCCTCCCCAATCGTCACCCTGCTGAAGTCAAGCTCTGGGAACAGCTCTTCAGCCTTGCGCTTGAACATTTTCCACCTGCTGTCCCAGAACTCTGCCATTTCATGCTTATAAAAGTCTGACCGTTGGAAGCTCTCTATGACTTCAGATTCAGGTCTTCCTTCAGCCGTCGTCCGTGATGGGCCAGCCCCCCCAGACTCCTCCCTTGCCAGGCTGCTCGCCACTGCGGCATCAATGGCCATCTGAAATTCAGGCGATCCCTTGAATTGTTCAACTGCTGCCACGTATAGATCAAGGTAGGCTGCCTTTTCAGAGGCTGCCTTCGCCCTTTCCTCGTCCAGCTCTCTTTGAAGGATCGCCTTCTCAGAGGACGCTTTGGCTTTTTCTGACTCCAACTCTCCACGCAGAGCTTCGACTGCAGTGGCTCCCCTCCTCCTCTCCTCCTCCATCTCCTTCTTTAGGCTCTCCTTCTCCGCCCTCGCCTTCTCCATCTCTGCTTCCAACTCCCTCCTAAGCCTCCCTCTCTCCTCCTCTGCCTTGGCCTGCTCGTCCTCCAACGCCTTTTGCAGAGCCTCCACCTTAGCATCTGCCTCATCTTTCTGCTTCACCAGCTCTTCGTTGCTGTTCATGGCCTCTTCATGCCGGTCGTTGGCAATGGCACAGGCTCGTTGGGACTCTTCCAATCTCTTCTGCTAGCCGACCAGCTGGAACTCGAGTGACACAACCCTGCGGCGTGTATCCTCCAACTCCAGCTTGACTGCTTGCAACTCAGCCTGGGAACCCCCCCAACTTGCCTTCTCAACCTTCAGCTTTTCCAGCTGTGCCTCAGCCTTCTCTGCCTTGAGCCTGGCTCCCCCCGCCTTCCTTAGAAGAGCCCCTGCCAGGGCAGTTACCTCCATCTGAGCGGAGCATAACCCCCTCAGCAGGTCGGCCTCATTGAATCTGGAGGCCGCGCGCAGGTCTGACCCTTCCACAATCTTCAACAGACGGTTAGCCCCTGCCCTAGCTGGCCCCTCTTCCCCTTCCACCCTTCCAGCCACCGCGCGAGCATGGTAGAAGGCGGTGTTCAGACCCACTCCTCCTTCCTGGGGTGCAGGCCCCCTTTGGGTCTGTTGCCCCCCACTTGGCTCAGCACTGCCTACGCCCACCGCCACTTGAATTGCTGGGGCGACCTCCACAGCCCCCAGTGCTGGGATGACCCTTACTACTTCTGGGGTATCCTTCACCACAGGGGTCTCCACCGCAGCTGGGGCCTCCTTCACCTTCTTGGACCCAGGCTCCCCTACAGCCTCTACAGGGGCACTCCTCTTCTTCATCTTCTTCTTCAGAGCCTCCTGCCCATCCCTTGCCCTCTCCTTCACAGGGTCCACAGGGAGCTTCCGTGGTTCAAACTTACTTAAGTCCTTCTCCCCCAACGGCTTCGGGCGAGGCCTGATCCTCTCCTTCGCGATCGGTTGTGAAGGTCGGTCGTTCTGCGCCCTCTTGAACATGGTGGCTTTGGCAAGAATGGCTTGATCCTCAACCTTCTGAGCCTCTCTCCTTGCCTCCAACTCTGCTCGGTCAAGATCCCCACCAGTCGGCTGAGGACCCAGCCCTGCCTCAAACAGTGCAGAGGGCTGCACGAGGTCGTCCCATCTCGCCTTCTCTTTCTCCCTCCACTCTTTCACTCTCTTCACCCTCATCCCCGCCGCGGGCCCCAGTCTTGCCTCCACCGTCCTGATTGGCACCTTCCAGATGGTGCGCACCCCAGGTCCCCTGTTGGCAGAAACGTAGAACCACCGTGCCCGCCATCCCTTGATCGACGTAGGCAGACCAGCCACCAACCCCTTCCCCACAACTGCCTGCAGAGTGACCCACGTCTTCTGTTGCCTTGAGGCCTTGTAACAGGCAAAGAACTCCTCCACCGCCATCGACTCCCCCTCATTTGCCTTTGGCCACGCACTTGCACAGGCTAACAGGATCTTCCAGGCATTGGACATCAGCTGGCCGGGGCTACCTCTAGGTGGTTGAGCACGTCCACCACTATTTGAGGCATTGGCAACCTCAACCCCCCCTTCAGAGCCTCCTCGTACAGGGAAAACCCTCATAGCCTGGCGTCCGATGGCCTTTCCGTCGACGTTGGCAACCACAACTCCACTCCCACCGGAATTTGGTACTTCTCGCGAATTGCCCTCAACTCCGCCTCTGTTATCGTCGATTTGTCCGCCTTTGTGTGCCAATGATCTGGCTCCGCCTCACTGATCGGCGTCGGAGCTGCCACCAAGGTGGAACCATGGAATCGTATCGTTGGTTCCTCCACCCTCTCCGTTCTGTACTGTGCAGCTAATTCCTCTGCATCGTCGTCTCCCAGAGGATCCACCCTCACATTCACACTTTCTTCCTGCGCCATTCCTAAAGTATGTCTGCGGATCGCTTCTAAGGCAGGCACCAAGTAGTCGAAGAAATGCTCCAATGGTGTATCGCGCGCAACAAATGGTGTAATACTTGGGATCTTTTGGGTTCTTGAAAACAGGTAAGTAAAACGAATAATACCAAACGCCCACGGTTTACCCGTATTCCAAGGATCCAAATTAATTTTTGCCAGTTTGAAAACTTTTCAAATCATCCGCCAAAACTGTATCATCAATGCCCATAATAATGCCCTGACGTTTCACTCCTGATCTAACGCTTGACCTTTCCCCTCCCCCGAAATTCTGCCACGTGTATGGTCCCGATGCGCTGACTTCTGCCCTTACCATTGTCTTTTCCACTTCAAATCACCACGTGACACGCCGCCTCTTGAGCCCCGTGCCCTTCCACTCGGCCACCCCCACGATCGGTCCTCCCGCTCGGTCACCCTCGCGGTCGGCCTCGCCCGCTCGGTCGCTCTCACGCTCGGCCTCTCCCGTTCGGTCGGCCTCACCCGCTCGGCCTCCCTCCCGCTCGGTCGCCCTCACGCTCGGCCCCTCCCGCTCGGTCGCCCTCACGCTCGGCCTCGCCCGCTCGGTCGCCATCACGCTCGGCCTCTCCCGCTCGGTCGCCCTCACGCTCGACCTCTCCCGCTCAGTCACCCTTGCGCTCGACCTCTCCCGCTCGGTCACCCGCACGGTCGGTCTCCCCCTACCGGTCGGATTCATTTTCCTTATTATTATTCCCTTCGTTGGACTAAAGCTGCACTCGGGAATGGGGGACTACTGACATAGATAGGCCCACAAGAGCCACAGCCCACCATGAGTAAACCCAGGCCCACCATTTAAACCCCATTGCATAACCCGGTTAGTAAAACCCAGCATCACTGGAAGACAACTGGGCAGGGAAGGCCAATGATATTCGGACACACGGCAGACGCAGGACAGGCCACGTCAGCAGACAAAGATCTGCAAAGTTATTGCCATAGTACATCATCATTAATGCAGCCCATCACAGCATTTATTGCGACAACACCCCCCAGCCGGAATAGCATCCCCTCACTCTGAACAAGACGAACCACGGCGTAAGCTTTCGGCGGGGAGGTCAGAACGGCTGAGACAGCGAAATGATTACCAAGGGATATAAGCAAGACTGGAAGACAAGAAGAAGGTTAAGTTCTCTATCTCTCTCTCTCACTACGTTACCTACTACATCTTCTAATTCATACACCGAAGGGTTCGCCGGGGGACTACCCCGTTCCCCGTTGGACTTGCTTGCAGGTTATCCAATGGACCTGAGGAGCTTGGATCGGTCTAACCCATTCACCAGGACAAAACTGCCTCATCACAATTAAAATAATTACTTTCCAAATGAACTCTAATTGTAACTGAATGAACAATTGTCGTGGAAATTTGTGGGAAGCGAATAAAAATGAAATATGTGTAGATTGTTCTTGGGTCAAAGCTTTACAAAAGCCCAATGGGCCGTAAGTCATTGTCGAGTAAATACAGGCGATCCCACTATTGCCGAGTAGGTTGTAGTAAATGGCAGGGCCCAATTAAAGTCAGGCTGTCCAATATGAGGAAGTGGGCCCTAAACAAATGAGCACAGTAGAAGAAGTATTATAAAAGGTAAGAGCTGTCTTAGACAAGAGGTACGTAAAAAAATATCACAAAACTTCAAAATTAAATGTCATCATATGACATAAATCAATTTTTTAGGGAAATGAAGTAAATGCTGAAGGTGCAATTTTAGAAATGAGTAAGGGATAAAAAGAGGACTTCTGTTAAGTATTTAAACTTAGGTTAATTAGTTTTCTCTTATTTAATTACTTCAATTTTGAGACATGACATTTTGGACAATTTTTTTCGAGTAAAAAAATAAATAAATAAACATTTCTGCTAACTTTATAGCACACACCTAATTATTATTATTATTATTATTTGCTGAAGGTGCAATTATTATTATTTTAGCTGTGGATTGAAGAGGGGATGTTACCAAACCACATCTAAATATAAGAATTCCCCTCATTTCTATAGAAGGACTTTATTATAAACGAACAGTTAAACTTACAAAGTAGTCATCATCAATGTGTGCAAACATTTAAGCCATGCTCAAAAAGAATACCTCTACCCCTCAAACTACAATATCTCTCATCTGCTTTATCTACACTTGATTAGAAAGAACTCATTCACTGAAACCTAATTGAACACAAAAATCCTCTCCCTACTAACACAAAAACCAATCAAAGAATGTGCTACCATGAAGACATTATATACTTAACATGGTTGTTTATTTACGTGCAAAGCTGCGGTTGCAAAGCTGCGTTTCTGCTTCTGTGGCTTACCAAAATATGCAACACTGATTAAATGAGGTGAAGCAGGGAGAGAGGCATTTCTACTCTATCAAATTTCAATGGTTGCGCGGGTTTTAATAGGTTTAAGCTTGATCCCTAAGCTCTCAGGGGAGAGCAGCTCTGGTGCTATGCATGAATACGTCAGACTAGGAGGTTTGGCGGGCTTTGACCCATTACTTGATGCTGCAGATAAAGGTAGTTGTTGCCTGTATAAGCCAAACCCCATTAAAAAGAATTCAATGGGAATCAACATTGCATATGGGTGTTCTTCTGTCACTAGCGAGCCACACGACTGAACCTGTTATAGACAAAAAATAATAAATAAATAAATAAAATCATCCCACAATGTATTATCATTATTCATAATAAGAAACTAACCAGTTGAAAGATACAAACTTATTCCTAATGATCCAAGGCAAAATAGGTAACTAGTAATGTTGTACTGAAGTTGCGAACCGTTTCTTGAATTACATTCACTTGGAGTTTCAACTTTGTAGGCAGGTTTTGGACATTAGTCCAAACATATCTTATGGGGAATGTTTCTTGTCCAAGAATTTGAACATTTGGTCTTAGAATCCTGTACCATTTAGATAGTTGACAATATATATTTTATGTGGTATTTGGGTACTTAATGAGGGAAAAAAAAAAACATGAGCTCGCTAGGTAAGTTTAGTTGCTACTGTGATGAGCATGAGCAAGGTGAAATTCACACAAAAAAATGTATCACACCAATTGAGAGAAAATCGAAAGTGAGGAGAAAGACCAACCTCAACAAGAGCACATATCTTTTTTTCCATCATTTTTTTTTATCAGCAAAGAAAAGAAACTTTATTGATGAAATGAGCAAAAAAGCAACAAAATACATCAATAAAGGAGGGGAGTGCAAAAAGCATCATAGCTAACACTCCGCAATCCCAACTAGGTTGGCACCGAGGAGGAAGCACAATCATATGCTAGCACAAAACCCACAGGTTGGCGAGAAACCAATCCAAAAAAGAAACAAAATAAAACCAAAAAACAGAAGAGACCACCCAATCACACAGCCTTCCAAATCTGCCAATTGCACTGCTTTGTAGTTGAAATTTACACTTATGGTAGCCAGAAGCATTCCTCACTCCTGCATTCTCTTCAAAAAGGACCCTTTGGAGACCAAACATCCACAAAACCCCACTGCTGTAGACAGAATAAGCCTCTGCTACTGCTGTAGAATAATGCCACAAACAAGTAGAATCCCACCAAACCAGAATGTTGAATGCCACCAACAGGTAATACCCTTATGCCAGCTGATGTTGAGCCCATAAACCAGCAGAACCACACCCAAATTTCACCCACCATAGGACATGTCATGTAACACCCAACAGCATACAACTTCCACACAGTATACAACAAACAACAATCCATACAGCTCCCAGGTTTGGTAATGCTAAGCACCAATGCTTCAGGACTATCTGCAGAGCAGCAGTACACACAGACCAGCCCCCCCACAACCAACCCAGTAACCATACTCGGAAAACCACAAAGCTGCCATAGCAGATCATTAACAGTACAACAACACCACAGCAGATCAGTAGACAAAACCAGCATAGCCCATCAGCAGCCTAAGTACTGGGGGCCATCCTAGTGCAAATCACCATAAACCCAGCCACATCTGGAGGAGGAGAACCAGGACAACAGGGCAATGGCAGTAGCAGAACAATGGCACCTTGATCCACAATGCTACCCTAGTGTTGGCACAGCAGGCACAAAGGCATGCTCACCCTCCAGTCCTGGTACAAGGCTTAACTTGAGGCAGATTAAAGACCAAGTCATAAATAGAGTACTCCACCTGGACTCCACCTGTAACAGTAACACAAATAACAGTAGCCATCCTGTGGTCCAGCCAACTTACCCACCCAGCAGTAACACAAATAACAGTAGAATCACCCACCACTTCTGATGCAGTACTGCACTTGTTGCAGATTAAACACCATATCAGTAACAGAAAACACCACATCCTTTGGAGAAGCCTTTAACCACATTGCTACTCTCACCTTCACAATATCACACAGCTCATCCCAATTCGGTTGCATGCCTTGAAACACACACTCATTTCTGTACTTCCAAGTGGACCACAGGATGGCTAAGGGAATAACAGCCCAGATATTCTTTTCCATCTTTTTCATTCTGCTCCCAGACCACCACTGCAGCACACCATCAACAGTGCCATGCATAACCCACTGTAAACCCCACCATTTAACGATGTTTGACCAAAGCCTCCATACAAAAGGGCAAAAAAGGAGAATATGATCCACTGTTTCTACCTCACTTTGACAGAACACACAGACAATAGATGCATTCCCATTAAGGATACCAATTCTTTGCAAAAAGCTAGAAGTTTTAACCTTATTGTGCCAAGCCAACCACCCGAAAAATTGCACCTTTGGAGGGGCATGATTATTCCAAATTGAACCTGCCACCTCCAGCTTAAGCCCAAGGAAAGACTCACACCAATTATAAGCTGAGGAAACAGTAAACTTCATTGACGTGTCTGCCTCCCAGATCAATTCATCTGATTTGCTGCTGCAAGGTATAGGTGCACTATTAAGCAAAGTGTAGAGTCTACTTACCTCCTGCTCCTCCCAAGCCATCAAAGCCCTTCTAAAACCCACTAACCAGCTGCCCGGTTCACCCTCCTCTGAAAGAAGCTCTCTACCACTCCATGTTTGTTGGTGGATAAGGAAAACAGCCTGGGAAATTCCTCCTTGAAACACACATTACCTGCCCACTTATCTAACCAGAAAAGTGATCTCCTTCCATCCCTCAACACAATCTTGGCATTACTAAGGTAGTAGTTATGTAGATTTGAATTACACAAGACATTATGCATTAGTTCAGACCACAGCTTGGATCCTCTTCCACCCAAACTTGGTAACCATCTACCACCATCTATATTATATTTCCTGCAAATCACCGCCTTCCACAAAGATTGATGCTCAGACCCAAACCTCCACCACCATTTTAGTAACAAACATTCATTAAAAGTTCTAATCCTTTTCACCCCCAAACCACCAAGAGCCTTATTTTTTGTAATATCCACCCACTTCACCATATGCACCTTCCTTCTAAGATCGGATCCACCCCAAAGGAAGGCCGATTGAATTTTGTCAATCTCCTTAGCCACCCCTACAGGAATCTTGAACAGAGATAAGTAGTAAATAGGTAGGTTGGTCATAACCGATTTGATTAGGGTTAATCTTCCAGCAAAAGAAAGCACCCTTCTCCTCTAGGAAGACAGTTTTTTCTTGAACTTATCTAAAACAGGTAACCAAGTAATTCTCCTACTGTAGACACCCCATTTTTGACCGACCTTAAGACTCAGACGTCACCGGTTGAGCGCTCGGTGGTGTTGCATATCGTGCTCGTTCAGAAGTCTCAGAGTCGCGGCTGCGTGCCCTGCCTCCAGACTTCCGAACCCTCTTCTGCACCTTGTCTCGGTTTGCGAACCAGACTCGGTTTTCTCTGTTTTTCTTCCTGAAGGGAGGGAGAGGTCTAGTAGACCGTCTCTCAGTGGCCGTGGGCTACTTTTCGTGGCCATAGGCCATTTTGCCCATTTCGGAGCCCGGTTCCCGATTTTCGGAGCCGTCAGGCCGTGTGCCTCGGTTCGGGACTGCCTAACCATCTCCGATTCCTCCGATTCCTCCGATTTTTGGCATGCATCTTATTTACTCCCATTCGAGGGACACTGGGGTTTTAGATACCCACTTCGTGGCCGAATGCCACTTTCGGTGCTTAATAGCCATTTTCGGGACCCCAAACTGCGTGTTTTGGTCCCCGAGCATTCGTTTTGCATCGGTTTTTGTTCGTTTTTGGCAGGTACCTCTGTTTTATCATAAGGAAGGTCACTGGAGGGTGGGAGGCCAGCAATTGTCTCAACGACCTGTTATGCTCTTCTGGCGCCTTCCGGCGCCCGTTTTTCACACTTCCGGGCTAATGTTGACCACCCTAGGAGCATTTTCTTCGAGCCAAAACCACATATTTGTGTTGTACACACATGGGAGGATCCTAAAAACACATGGCCGGCCAGTAATTCTTCTTTTCATTTTTGAACCCCTCTTTAAATTGGCCTATTCTCTCTCCTGTTTTACAGTTTCCAGTTTTGAACCACAGGGTCTTGTTCAACACATATGGGAGGCCACCAATGTGTGGTGGCCGGCCAGCAATTCATTGTTTCATTTTTGACCCTTGGCCGGCCGGCCATGGGGGGTGGCCGGCCGGCCACCTGCAGCAAAAGTGGCAGGCCGGCCATGCTTCTTGGGAGGTGTGTTTCACAGCTGTATAGCTGTATCTCCCAAAAGATCTGATTTCGGGGGATATTTGTTTGCAAGGGAACTTGTTCCCTTAAGCCTAGACACTTGGACACACTTTGGCTCATTGATTCTTGCATGCATACACTTCTCTCCCTCTCCCTCAAGACCTAGAACCCTTGCCTCAAGCATAATCCATCTCCATCTCTCTCAAATCTTCAAGTTTTGGTGCCATTTGTTCATCATCATCAAGCAACACCACCACCACTCCATTTCCAGCAGCAAGAGGGGCTTTCCAGCAGCTAGAAGGCATCTATTCTTCAAGCAAAAGGGAGCCAAGACTTGTCTACAAGGGTAAGCTTCCATTTCCCTCTTTTGTACCCTTTTCTTGCCTCTTTTCTTAAGCCTATTTGCTTATTGTTTTGAGCTCCGACCAATACTGAAAGTGGTCCTCTTTTGAGCTCATTTTCATCTTTGTTGAAGGGCTAAACCCTGTTTGAGCCCTCCATCTTGCACTTCTTTCAATATCCTCTTATATGCCAATATATTGCATGCTATTTCTAGCTTATGAGTGATCTGTTTTCGAGCATAATGTAAACTGTGAGTGGGACTATTTTGAGCCCCTATTCAACATTGAAGAAGGGCTCAACCCTGTTTGGCCTCTCTATCATACACTTGCTTCATAATCTCTCATATTTACCGTAAATTTGCATGATTTGTTTGACCTACATATAGTCTGTTTTGGAGCATGTCATGAACTGTGAGTAAGCTTATTTTGTGTCTCTCTACAACATTTTAGAAGGGATCAACCTTGTTGGGGGTCTCCATGTTGTGCTTGTCTTTATATCTCTCTTTGACCCCCATTCTTGCATGCTTCTTTAAGCTTATTTAGCTTCTGTTTTCGGCCATGAGCAGTACTGAAAATATCCATATTTTGGCCTTCTTGACATATTTCATTAAGGGTCTTTTCTGGTTTGATGAATGTTTGGCATACCTCATGTTCAAGCCTTTGTTGGCTTCATTCTCGCATGGCATTTTTAGCTTATTTTCATACTGATTTGGGGAATGTCATCTACTGTAAATGTGCATATTTTTGGTCCCTCATCAGTGTTGTAGAAGAATTTTTTTCCATTTGGGCATTGCATACATCACTTACTTCAATACCCCTCTTGCGGGACCATTCTTGCATGCCATTGTTGTCCTATCTATGCTCATTATTTCGCCATGTTTTGTACTGTAAAAAATGCTATTTTGGGGCTGCCTTGCTACTTTTTTTCATGTCATGTTCCAATTGTGCATGCATTGCATAGCTATAGGCCATTTCGGGCGCTTAATATCGCATTTCGGGATCATTCCATGCTTCGGGTGCACTTTGGCCATCTTTCGGGACTGTCTTGCATCACTTGTGAGTGCTGAAATTCATTTGCATGTTTGCATATCATTTCCATGTCATTTCATGCTTAAATGCATTGCCTCGGTTTGCGCGCCCGTGGGCACGCATTTCGAGGCACTTCATTTTTTATCTGACGGCCTCTTATGTGAGTGTGGCTGAGGCTCTCTCATGTTAGTATAAGCCCAATTTGCATTTTGTATGTCATTTCATGCTTAAATGCATTGCCTCGGTTTGCGCGCCCGTGGGCACGCATTTCGAGGCACTTCACTTTTATCCGACGGCCTCTTATGTGAGTGTGGTTGAGGCTCACTCATGTTAGTGTAAGTCCATTTGCATTTTTATGTCATTTTAGGATCATTGCCTCGGTTTGCGCGCCGTGGCACGCATTTCGAGGCACTTCATTTTCATCCGCGGCCTCTATGTGAGTGGCTGAGGCTCTCTCATGTTGGTGTAAGCCCATATTGCATCGCATATCTCATTTTAGTCCTGTTGCATTCCGTATGCCATTTTCTCGGTTTGCGTGCCCGTGGGCACGCATTTCGAGACATCTCATTTTAGTCTCATTGCATATATATTTCATGCCATTTCATGCCTTATGCCATGCCTCGGTTTGCGCGCCGTGTGCACGCATTTCGAGGCACTTCTTTTATCTCATCGGCCTCTTATGTGAGTGTGGCTGAGGTCACTCATGTTAGTGTAAGTCCATTGCATTTGTATGCATAGTCATTGCATGCGTATGCCATTTATGCCTTGATCATCGCCTCGGTTTGCGTGCCCGGGTGCACGCATTTCGAGGCATCTCATTTTCATAGCATTGTGTATGTTAGGATTGTATATTAGTTGCATATCATGCATATTGCATCATGTTCGGGATTGGAGTTAGCCCGGGCACGGGAAACGAGGCACACTTTACGGAACGGGTCTCAATTCCCAAGTCACCGACACTCCGGATTACCCATGATGGAGCTAGGTTTTGTTGTAGCATACATCTGCATTCATCCTATATTGAGTTGTGCAATCCGATTCCTCGGCCATCATGCATCGGTATGCGTGATTGATGGCACGAGGATCGAGGCATGCATATATTTGTGAAATACATTGCTATGCCCCTTTCCTGCTCTCTGTTGCAGCAAAATAAGAATCAGCAACTTTTCGGAGTCTGGCACGCATTTCGAAAACATTGCAAACAGAGGCTAATTGGGGCATCCCAGTGGATTTCCGCGCAAGGCAGCCCAGCACATTCATTCAGAAGTCGAGGCAGCCCCTGGCTTGCATGCCAGTTTACAGCTTTCTTAGTTAATTTGTTAATTAATTAGGAATTTGTATATACTGTATTCGGACTGTATATTCTTTATTTCGGACTGTATATTCTTTATTCGGACTGTATTATTATTCGGACCCTGCGCGAGGGCATAATTGTAATAAGTGTGGGTGAGTGTGATGTATGTCTTCCAACCCCACGTCTTTCTTCCCTTTTATTTACCCGCTTATGATGGTTAGATATAGGGCATATTTCAATTAGCATACAGTATGACAGCATGTTTGCATCATTCATCTGTTTTGCACGCACCGGGCTCGGCGCATCATACAAACTGCATTTGTATTTCAATTCCAAATTGAATACGTGTTAGCTGTAGCATTCCATATGCCATGTTTAGAATAGCCGAGCCTGCTATAGTTGCATTTGCATGTGTTGCATTAGGCATTTCTGTATTAGGATCATGCATGATTTCTAATCAGTTTCTGTTTTGGCTTGGAGTACTCGGTGAGTTTTATGCTTTAGCATCCTTGCATGCGTGTGAGTGTTGCCATGAATAGCATGCTTACCATGAGGCTATGTGCTTATGTGATATAACTGCCTTGAATGCCTGTGGGTGGAGGTTGAGTTACTTGAATTGGACAATCATCAAATGTTTGTTTTAAGCCCACTAGATAGTGGCAAAATCATGTTTTCTAAGCCCACCTGAGGGTGGCAAATCCACGTCTTAGCCTACCTGCGGGTAGCACCATCAAACCATTTTCAAACAAACAAACATGAAATGTTTTGTTCCAATTCAGGCGCCCAGTCTATACTTGTTTGCTGCGAGCATCACATAGTAACCTAGGCTAATAACCGGAATAAGAACACAATGTTTTCAAAATAAGATATCATGGTTAGTAGAGGCCGGTCTTTGACCGGGCGAGCGGGGGTGCTCACGAAGTGACCTTCCCCAATCGTACCCAAGTTCCCGAGCCGAGGCAACTTTGGTGATGACGGACACGTGGCCTTTGGCACCGAGTCAGGGTTTCCTAAATTTCCCAAAAAAATATTTAGGTGGCGACTCTGTATCTGGCAAAGCAGTCCATGTTTGGCACTTCTTTCAAAAATCTGTTTTCCAAAACGATTTGCCGGATTTGGACTCTTTGGTTCAAGATTAAGAACCGTGACACAAATCGAGTCCGAGCTGTAGCGAGGTCCCCCGCGGGCTTGTTACAGTTTCTGGCGACTCTGCTGGGGATTTAGAGAACTTGACTCGAACTCATGATATCTTTTTGACTACACTTGTGTGTTTCTTTGCATTGCATTTGCATTGGTGCGCCTAGGACACCGTGTTTGCCATCTGCATTCCGACGTTTGCCGGAGGCTTGTCTTGTCAAGGCATGTCCATAAGGCTGATCGGTTCGGGCTCTGACAGCATGGGAACACAAACCCCGGTTTTACCGGGGCACCCTTTTTGACCATTCGACCTAGTGCATATTCGGATCCATAGTGACCATTCCAAACTAGGACAGGTTGCTTACCCGTTTATAGGTTGTTTGAAACCGCTGCGTGCGTAGTGAAACCCTAGCTCCTGACAAAATAGGACAGGGAAACCCTACCCCAACATAGGGGTGTTTTGGCTCTCACTTATCTGTTATGTGCTTTAGAGTGCGTCTCTACAGGAATGCATGTATCAGTCTATGAGTTTGGGCATCAGGCCTGCGGGCATCAGTCAGTATCTGAGAATCAGTTGTCTGCGGATATCGATTCAGTTTTGGGGAACAGTGATACAGGAACAGTGATCAGTGATTGAGGACAGTGTATTTTCAGCTTATCAACTGCGTGTTGTATGCCCGACTGTGTGTTGTGTGTATTTAATTTAAGCTGTTATGCTGCCCGTTTATCTGGTTATTTATTTCCTTTTCGCTTTATTATCTTTTTGCTAGGGCAGTTTTTAGCACGATTGCTTCCGAACCAGTAGATACTCCCCAAGCACTTTGGACACGAGGTCGCCGACTCAACCGATCCGAGGATCTCGTTGACGGACATCCAGTGTTCCACTCCTACCCCCAGTTGCCAGAAGAAGGCCAAGGAGGCGCAGTGTGTCAGAGCAGGGATTACCAGGACAGAGGGCTACTTTGACAGTAAACAGCCAGGTTGAGATTTCTGTGTCTGCCATAGAAGTACATTTACCGGTCATCCAGATGGAACAGCAGAATACATCAGTGGTAGAGGCGATGATGCGCCAGATGCAAGAGAGCATGACAGATGCAAGAGGATGCCATCCGCCAAGCGGAATTTTCTAAACAACAAGCCGCAGTCATGGCCCAGCAGGCCGAGCTGATCACTAGGCTGCAACAGCAGAATGCAGCGTCTGCTTCACATCAGGTTCCTCCTCCACCAGCGGCTCCACTACCCGAGCAGGCACCTTGGTCAGAACACCCTGCCAAATCCTCAGAATACCCTCCCGAACACCCAGAACACCCTACCCCCAAAATATCCAAGAGGACACCAACCTTCGGGGCTGGCTCCGCCCCCGCTTCTGCCTCAACTGTCCAAGAATCTTACACCCAACCACCCGGACTCTCCATTCGAGTTCGAGGTAGATCATACAGCTCTAAAGCTGAGTAAGTTGGAAAAGCTTTTCAAGAAATCGCAGGGGTGAAGGCCATCCCAGACATCGAAGATGGGTACACTGATGTGGCCGTAACATTGCCAGACAGATTCAAGATGCCACAGATTGACCGTTTTGATGGGTCGGGGATCCTATGGTCCATCTCGGCTATTTTCAGACATCTGAGGCCAATGGGCCTAACCCGACCACAAAAGCTTTCTTGTTTGGCGAACTTTGTCGGGGTGGCGGCCATCTGGTACGCAAAGTTAGAAGATGATGTGAAGAGAAATTGGGATGAGATGGCTGAGGCCTTCGTTGCGCAGTACTCGTATAATACACAGATCGAGATTACAACCGTGATCTCGAAACGACGAGGCAAGAACCCAAGGAGTCTTTCTCGATTTTGTAACTCGGTGGAGGGCAAAGGCGTCGATGATGACCTTGAGGCCAACAGACAAAGATCAAATCCGGATGATTGTGCGCAATCTCCAACCGAATGCATGAGAAGATGATTGTACTCCCCTTTCCAACTTTCTCAGATTTACACGAGATGGGGGTACAGATCGAGATGCAATGAAGCAAGGTTTGATCGACCAGGACCGGGAGCAGCCCCGAAGGACATTCAACCGCAATAACAACGCAGGCGAGGCCCGAGTGGCGCTGCAAACAAGGACTTCTGAGGTCGGTATGGTCACCACCACTCCCCCTTCCCAACCAAGGCCCGCAGCGGCCACACCCTTTTCCAGTACTCCGGGAGCAGTAACCAAGCCTCGAGATTTCAGCCCAGAGGCCAAAGAACCTTCACTCCCTACATGCCTTTGTCCAAGGCTCTCGGGGTGTTAATCAGAAAGAAGCATCTGACACCTTTAGAGCCGAGGCCACTGCCAAATCCACTCCCTCCCTCTCATGACCCAGCAAAGTACTGTGCGTACCACCAACAGCACGGTCACGACACCGACCGTTGCTATAGATTGCGTCATGAGATCCAAGATCTTATCGACAAGCAGGTGATCGCGCCTCCCGAAAAACCCAACGTCACAACAAATCCTCTCCCACCACACAACCAAGCCCCTCCTCCCAAAAGAGTCAACCTCATCCAAACTGGGGTCGTGTCCTACGATCCTAGTATCTATATTACTCCCTCTCACCTACCCAAGCCGGAGGTGATCCTTCCTGATTGCACTGACTTGTGCATTGGACACCTCACAACCCAATCTAAGCCAGTGGTGGTGACCACCGAAGATGGAACGGGGCAGGTTTCAGAGGAGAGCAGAATTGTTGAGTCTGGGATGGAACAGCCTGGGAATTATGCTGGAGGAGCCTATGATCCAAGCAAGTACATCTTATCAGTGGGCCAGTCTAAGCTGAGTGTGGGGCTGCCAGAAAAAGCTGAGCTGTGCATGATTCGGGGGGACAGACTTGAACAAGGGGCAGATGATCTGACAACAGTGGAAGAGGACTTTGCCAACTTCCAGTTCTTCAACGACCAAGAATCAGAGGATGCTGCAATCAACTGGTTCGACTATGAGGAGTCGGCAGAAGTTGTCGGGTGGTTAGATGATCAGCCAGACGTTGCAGAATTTCAATCAGAACAGGGCCCGGCAGGGGCAAGAGTATCAATGATGGCCGGAAGGGCCGAGGGTCAGAATCCACCGCCGGAGAGCGCCGGCGTTAAGAATTTCGCTCAGAATTTGGGGATTGTAAATACAGGGAATATTGAACAACCAGCTGTACTGACGCAGTTGGAACAACAAAGGTTTGACGATTCCGAGAGAATTAGAAAAGCTAAGGCCCATGTGGGGGTCGAAAGTGCTGTGTGCACACGAACAGAAAATGCTGTGGGCATAAAGACTGAAGGTGCTGCGAGCACGATCATACCGGAGCCGGACAGATGTCTGTCGGCTGCCGACGGAATGTGGTGGGAAGACGATGACTTATGTCTTGCCCACACAGATGAAGACTGGGAGGTAACCAACCAGATGATACCTGGTATATTGACGAGATCGCTCATATGACCAGAAGTGGGCGGTATTTCAAGCCCCAACACTTGGACCAACCTGAGGCATCTGGGAAAGATAAAGAGCTGAGAAACAGAGAGAGAAACAGATTGAAGAAGAAGCTGTGCTCAAGCAATTGAAGAAGATACAAGCAGACATCTCCATCTGGGGACTGCTTATGGCATCAAGGGTGCACAGACAGGCCGTCCTATCTGCCATGGACAAGGCCAAACTCTCATAGACACTACACCAGAGCAGCTGGTTGGGCTGGTTTTTCCGGGAGGAGGTTCCCCGGCATTAACCTTTTCAGACAAGGAGTTACCGCCTGAGGGCACAAACCATAACAAACCTCTCTACGTCTCCGTGGAGTGTAGAGATAAATGGATACCGGTGGTACTTGTTGATACCGGGTCCGCCATCAATGTCTGCCCAGTCAGAACAGCATATGCAGTTGGGTTGAAGCCCGCGGACTTCACACCAACAACTCAGGTGATCAAAGCTTACGATAATACGAGTAGGGAAGTGATGGGGATTGTCAAGATTCAAACCAAGGTTGGTCCAGGACAACACGACATCGAATTTCATGTCTTGGACGTTCCCGCAACCTTCAACTTACTCTTGGGGCGGCCGTGGCTGCACCAAGTAAAGGCAGTCTCTTCCACTCTACATCAGATGGTGAAATACCCCTATGGAAAGGGAGTAGCCACTGTTCGGGAACTCATCAATCCATCCGCCTCCGGAGGTATCTACGCCGGTCCTAGAAATTGAGCATGGCACAGAAGATGTATTCTTATCAGGATTCACTTTGGCTGAGGCCCGGGTAGTACAGAATATTATGGCTGTGAATGAAGGTGTGTACGTTAGTGCTCAATCCGTCTACCTCATGAACAAGCTACAACATATTCCCGGGATGGGATTAGGAAGGAGCGGCAGGAAAGGAGTCGCTGCGTTGGCCGAAGTGCCACACAACCCGCATACCTTTGGACTGGGTTATCTGCCCACCAAAGAGACTGGGTGAGGAAAGGAAAGGAAATGGCCGGCAGAGCCAGAGCGAAGCAGGCTGGGAAGCCTTTTGACCTAATACACAGGCCCATTCAGGGTACCCTGAACGGACGCTTCGTCCGGGAGGGGGAGGATTTTCCATTTTGCGGCTTCCCAGAGCCGTGGATAAACGCGGAGAAGAAGCGCGTCCCAGGCTTCGAGATCTTCTTTGATTTGCAACTATCCGGGGATGACGTTGCCACAGAGCAGACAGACCCCACTGAGGCTGAGCAGAAAGCAGGGGATCCTGAGGGCACAGAATTTGAAATGGGGGTAGCACTGGCATGTCTCCTCTCTGATCCTCCGATCGACCAAGAGTGCTTGGGGGATAACTTCGTGGTTTCCATGATTGGGGATGAAACGGCTGCGAGCCAACCAGCAGCTATCTTGGATGCATCAATCGCACCCTCTCTCACTTGGCATACGAGGAGGGATTTTTGTCCAGCAGCACCGGGTCAGGTAGTGAGCCGGAATCTGATTCCACCGAGTCTGTGAGTCGGAATCAGGTTCCAGCTCGACTGAGTCTGAGTCTGGTACTCCTGGGGATGTTAACCCGGATGCCACAGTCCTGTCTAGGTCGTCTTTTTCCTTTTCTTTTGAGTCTGTTGTAACAGAAGAATTGGACGATTTGGATGAACTTAATGAGAATGAGGTGAATGTGGTTTCCGAGTATTTCTCTGTGCCCTTGATTTATTGCATTAATTCAGACTTTCAAAACTTTGATGAAAACGACGAGGACGAAGTTCCTCCGGTTTTACAACGTTTAATTGAGCAAGAGCAAGAGAGATTTGTAAACCATTAATGGATGAAATCACTACCGTGAACATTGGTACTGAGGAGGACCCGCGGCTGGTCCAGATCGGGTCCACGTTGTCTTCGGAGGAACGCGAGCGCTTAGTCGCTTTATTAAAAGATTTCAAAGATGTTTTCGCGTGGTCCTACGAAGACATGCCTGGAATCGATCCTGAGATTGTACAGCATCGGATCCCCCTTGACCCCGAGGCCCGACCTGTCAAGCAGAAACTCAGAAGGATCCGCCCGGATTGGGCTCTTAAGATTAAGGAAGAGGTCACCAAGCAAATCGACGCAGGCTTCCTGCTGGTATAATATCCGACTTGGTTGGCCAACATTGTTCCGGTGCCGAAGAAAGATGGCAGGATCCGGGTGTGTGGACTTCAGGGATTTGAACAAAGCTAGTCCGAAGGACGACTTTCCCTTACCGCACATCGATGAGTTGGTAGACTTCACAGCAGGGCATGCATTGCTCTCATTCATGGATGGCTTCTCAGGATACAACCAGATAGTGATGGCACCAGAAGAGGGAAAAGACTGCATTCACCACCCCGTGGGGGACATACTGCTACCGGGTAATGCCGTTTGGGTTGAAGAACGCTGGAGCTACTTATCAACGGGCCGCGACCACAATACTACATGATATGATCCACAAAGAGGTTGAGGTGTATGTGGACGACATGATTGTCAAGTCCAAGGAAAGAGAGGGCCACTACACCGCCTTGCATAAGTTTTTCCAAAGGATCAGGGAATTCCGGTTGCGGCTAAACCCTCAGAAATGTACATTCGGTGTTACAGCGGGAAAAATGCTGGGGTTTCTGATTACACAAAGAGGCATCGAGGTCGATCCTTCCAAAATCAAGGCCATCTTAGAAATGCCACCACCAAGGACTGAAAAGGAGGTGCGAGGCTTTCTGGGTAAAGTGCAATTCATAAGACGGTTTATCTCAAAATTAACCTTGACTTGTGAACCACTTTTTGGTCTCCTGAAGAAAGGAAAGAAGTTCCAATGGGACGGCCGATGTCAAGCTGCATTTGAACAGATTAAAGAATATTACAGAACCCGCCCGTGTTGTCACCGCCAGAACCAGGGAAACCGTTGATTTTGTATCTGTCAGTAACTGAAACTACAATGGGCTGCATGCTTGCACAAGAATCAGAAGACAAGGTGGAGAGAGCCATCTACTATCTCAGCAAGAAGATGCTGGAGTATGAGACCCGATATACACCGCTGGAAAAGGCTTGCTTAGCTTTGGTATGGGCTACCAGGAAGCTGCGGCACTACCTGTTAGCTCACTCTGTAATGTTGGTTTCACGACTTGATCCCATCAAATATCTCTTCGAGAAACCAGCGCTTACGGGTAGGCTAGCTCGTTGGTTGCTGTTGCTCTCCGAATTTGATCTCACGTACGTGACACGCAAGTCAGTGAAAGGAAGAGCAGTGGCAGAGTTCCTTGCCGACCACCCGGTTGAGGGGGATGAAGCAGTTGAGTACCTGTTCCCGGATGAATCAATTCTGCATATCGACGATGAAACTTGGACGATGTACTTTGACGGAGCGTCAAATCAACATGGGTATGGGATAGGAGTGTTGCTGATAGCACCCGACAATTCCCGTATCCCTCTAGCCTTCAAACTCCGATTCAAAGTCTCGAACAACGAAGCAGAATACGAGGCGTGCATCGCTGGTCTAGAAGCAGCCCTGGAACTAGGGGCAAGACGGTTGGACGTCATTGGGGACTCGAACCTTGTTGTGTCTCAAGCTAAAGGAGACTGGAAAGTAAAAGAGGAAAAGATGATGATGTATCACCAAACCTTGGATTTGCTGATTCCTCGGTTTGAGAAGCTAAGTTTTACTCATCTACTAAGAGAGAACAACAGGTTCGCAGATTCTTTAGCAACTCTATCTTCTATGATAGACATCCCGTGTGGAGTCCGATGCGTCCAGTCATCATGACCAGAAATTGCACCTGCCTATGAGTCGATTGCAGCCATAGATGAAGTTCAGGACGAACACCCCTGGTATTACGACATCTGGAATTTCTTGGAGAAAGAAGCATACCCGCCAGGGGTAAATGCCAAAGACAAAAGAGCAATCAGAAGAATGGCAGTTCAGTTCATCATCTGCGGGGGTAAACTGTATAAACGGGGTCATCTGGGAATGCATAAACTGTGCGTTGATGCCGAAGAGTCAAAGCGTCTGATGGAAGCCATCCACGGGGGAGAATGTGGTGCACACATGAATGGGGTAATGTTGGCACGGAAGATCTCAGACAGGGTTATTACTGGTCCACCATGGAGGAGGATTGTATTAGTTTCGTCCGGCGATGCCACAAATGTCAGATTCATGCAAATCGTATGAACATCCCGCCAACAAAGCTGTACAACATGACTTCGCCATGGCCGTTTTCAGTCTGGGGAATTGATGTAATCGGAGCAGTCACGCCGAAGGGGTCGAATGGGCATGAGTTCATCTTGGTAGCGATAGATTATTTCACAAAGTGGGTTGAGGCCCAATCTTATGCGGTGTTGAAGGCTTCGCACGTCGCAAATTATCAGAAACAACATCATCTGTCGCTATGGGGTCCCAAACGAAATAATTTCAGACAATGGTTCCCACTTCAAGAAGGAGGTGATTGATTTGTTGGAGAAATACAATGTGGCTTTCATAAGTCATCTACCTATCGGCCGCAAACCAATGGAGCAGTTGAGGCCGCCAACAAGAATATCAAGCGCATACTACAGAAGATGGTGGAAACCTACCGGGACTGGCCAGATAAGCTGCCGTTTGCTCTGTGGGGCTACAGGACTTCAATCAGAACTTCTACTGGGGCGACTCCGTACTCTGGTTTATGGGATGGAGGCCGTTCTACCTATTGAGATTGAGGTTCCGTCATTACGAGTATTGGCCGAGTGTCAAATAGCCGAGGCAGACTGGCAACAAAGCAGATTTGAGGAACTCATGCTTTCGATGAAAGAAGGTTGAAAGCACTGTACCACGTCCAAAGTTATCAACGTAGAATCGCCCGGGCTTTTAACAAGAAGGTTAAGTCCAGGAATTTGAAGGAAGGAGATTTGGTGCTCAAAGACAACCGAGCTCCCATCCACGACCCAAGGGGCAAGTTCAGACCTAATTGGACTGGTCCCTACATCATCAAGTCAATCTGGTCTGGTGGAGCTGTGGTTCTGATGGATCTAGATGGCTTAGAGTTTTCCCAACCGATCAACATGGACAAGTTGAAGAAATACTACCCTGAGAGGCTCGCTAGGCCGAAAACCCGAAAGGGCGACCTAGGCAAAACTCAGAGCACAGAAAATTTGAAATTATAAAAACTGAGCTCGCAAGGTTGAAAACCCGCAAAGGGCGGCCTTGGCAAAAGTTAGAGCGCAAAAGGAGAGTGAAAATACCCGAGCGAACCTAAGCCTGAACTACGTAAGGCTTGATTCCATCTTTGGGATACGTAGCAGCTTCATCTTGAAGTTCAGCCACAATCTTTTCCCCGATCAACTTTGTCCATTTGATCATCTCAGTCATCTCTATTCATCAGCATTTATCGTGATCTCCGGTACAGTGCTATTCAGACTAGGGGCAACTTTCCGTTGCAATGAAGTGCTGCGGTACCATTCAAACTAGGGGCAACTTTCCAGTTGCTAGGATCCGGGGTTGTGCATCTCAGTGACAGATCTCAGGCGTGTCCAGTTCTGATCCATATCGAAAATAGTTTTGAAAAGTTTTAATAAAAGTTGACTTTGTTCAAATTAATCTTTTTACAACTAAGACCATTTTTGGACCAAAGCGGAGAATTTTCAGTACCACAACCTTCAATTTCATTGATTTCAAAACAGAGTTCTCTTGCTCTTGCATACAATTGAAGTTGCTTTTTATTACACTCAGGAAGAAAACTTGAAAGTACTAGTAAAGCAATAAATCCGGGGCATAGTCAAGTCAGGTGTCCCTGCGCCCCCTGCCAGAGCTAGTTGAAGCCTCTGATGCCAACCTAGGCCCAACCTGTGCTTCTTCGTTGAGCCAATCCCAGCACTCATCAGACAAAGTGCAACTAAAAGTGGGAGCAGGGGCCAGGAGCTCTCTATTTCCCCATGCTGCGGCCTGCCGAGCCAGCTGTGCGCCTCGAACTGGAAATGTAGCCGGATACTCTATCCCCTCTGGTGGGCAAGTCTGATCATGGCCAAACTGGCGCAGAATACGGAATGGGAAATAGAATACGCAGTGAGTCAAGCCGATCAACGAATCCCAATCCTGACATGCTGTAGCTCATCGCCGGAGATTGAGCCAAGGACAGCGCCACAATGCGATCTGCCGACAAATTGCACATCCATTCAAACCACCATCCCTCATCAAGGGCGTCGACTAGGCGTTCGAAAGAAATAGCCGCGGGCTGAGTAAGCAGGGCAAGAGTCCACAACTTGCAATTTATCCATCAACCATATCTGGGGAGGGATGAAAAATGAGAGAATAAAGAATAGAGAGATGTACGATGAGAGAAAAAAGAAGGTTTTGTGAGAAAAACCGAGCCTGAGGGCCGAGTGATGTGAGCAAATACATATGTGAGCTTGGGTGGGAAACATTACCTGCAGCAGTAGTGGACTCCCTGCAAATCTAGTCGTCTCCCGGCGACAGAAAGCATCCAAGCCATCGTCTCGCCAATGTCATGGCGATGCAACTCCTTCCTCTCAAGCCTTGGGCCACTTCAATCAGACGGGCGCGGATCCTCCAAAGCTCGAGACAAACAGAAAATGAGATAACATGCATAAACAGAGGGCATGTTGCGGAAGCCTTGCCAATGATGGTCGCCGCGGTCACCAGCATCGGAGAACCGGTAAATCAGGCTTGGGATATCCAACATTCCGTTACAAATCAGGATCGAGCATCATGTGCGTTGAGTCCGCACATCCGCCCTAGGGTTTGGGCATGGCCAAAATTGAGTTGGCAATTTCCTCACTCGCTCGGATTCTATCAAAACTTGAAAATCTTCAAAGTGGGACATACCTCTTGCCCTCCGAAGCTGAAGACATGCGTCACCGGGTTCCAAAACCTTGCCGCGGCATAGAGGAAAGGAAGATGTAGCGGAGTCCGGCCAGCGTGAATAGTGCATTCAAGCCGAAACCCCGGAAGTTCAACTTTTCCGAGCCGTCTAGAGAAGAGATCCAAGATGTGAGATTTTCTGCGAGAAATGCCTCCATTTTTGTGAGAAACAGTGATGAAATGAATAAGTTCCAAGGTTGGGGCTTTTATAGAGGGTGAAACACTATTCAAAGGACACGTGTCACAATTCTGAGCTGCAGGGAGAGGTGGCCGGCCGGCCACCTATTCTAGCAGGCCGGCCACCCTTGTTCAAAACATGGCCGGCCGGCCACCTCAACCCCAGATGCAAAATGTGGCCCCATGCATTGGTCCTGTTTTGCCCTCCGGAAGGAAGTTTGAGGCATTTCTACGCATCGGGGATGTCGAAGGCCTCCATTTCTCTCAGTTTCGGATGTTCCATCATCCAGATCGTCTCCGAAGTACGCTTTGTTGTATTTTGCTTATCGAGTTGTTGCTTTGTTTATCGAGTTGTAAGTTTTGTCGAGCTGTCGCATTTTGTGTTTTGAGTTATTACCTTTTGTTTACGCAATTTTGTTAAGTCTTGTTTATCGAGTCGTTAACATTGTTGTATTTGCTTATCGAGTTGTAAACTTGCTAAGATTCTGTTATTTCTTAGTGAGTCGAGTTGTTTGATTTGTTGCGTCGGTTCATTACCTGACCTGGTAAATACACAAGGCACATTCCCATTCAATTCCATTTTTGTGCAAAATGATGCGATGCGATGCTAAGAATTTCAAATACAAACATCTTTTCAAAAGCTGTTTCATTCCATCATGTTTTACAACAAAAGGTACAAGTTTTACAGGAAATAAAACTGCCTAACAATATGCAAAGTGCTACAAACTACTAGCAAAAAGTAAAATAAAGCAGGAAATAGCATCAATATCCTCGGGAACGGGAATGAGGAGGCCCTCTCATCCTCTTCTGCGGGACAACCTCTGCACCATCATCACCATCCGGGTCAGAGCTATCATCCTCCGGATCCCCCTCAGCCTCGTCTCCACTCCCGGAACCAAGACCGGAGCCTCCCTCCCCAGCAGATGTCTCTGACTCACGGTCTGCGACCTCCTCCTCCTCCTCCTCAATAATGGGTGCCCTGCGTCTGCGAGACGACCCTGCTCCTCGAGCTCCTCGGACAGGCCTAGATGGCCCTGCTCCCTGAGAAGGCCTGGATGGCCCAGCTCCTCGAAAGGGCCCAGATGGCCCAGCACCTCGACCTCTCTGAGAAGGCCCAGGTGGCCTGGCCTGCGACGGAGCATATACCGGAGGCATCTGAAAGTGAAGAGTTCAATGCATCAGTTCAAATATGAAAAGCAGATGCAAGTACAATATGTGAGTGGGTGTGTGTCAGATGTGCTCTACACAGACTATCAATACAGCAGAATGTTCAAAACCAGTGTTATCAGATATGCTAAATACGGGAAAGATGGACAGTACCTGCACGCCCATGATGGCTAGCTGTGCCTCCCTCCGTAGGATCATGCCCTCGAATGTGGCCAGCATCCCGAGCAGCTCGTCCGTGTACTCAACTGGAGGCTGCAAATACAAATGCAAAACTATCAGTAAAGGAATGAATGTCCAAATATCCACTGATAAATCAAAGCTGAAAACATACCGGGGGTGAATCAGGGTCTCTGACATATCTGTGGTCAGGAAGAGGAGGCTCTAGCGAACCTGGTAAGGAGTCCCGAACCGCCAACTCGTCAACTCGGTCGGCATGTCTGGCCACCCAGATGATGAAGAGACGGAGGGATCGGAGGAATCGAACTACCTCTACCCCTAGATGCACCAGCCCTGCTAGAGGAAGGGATATCCGTAGCACGGGCACGACTCGAAGATGGTACATCAGTAGGCCTCAGTGTCGGAGCACGCACTCCCGTCAAGGGGGGCATCAGATATATACGACGATAGGTGGCGTAGTCCCCCTCCATGAGATATAACAAAGCATCGGTGCCCTGCATAGCACTAGTGACCTCCTGGGTAGAGAGTCTATCCGCAGTCCGCATAGTGGCTGGAGGTACAGCAGGAGGGTCCTGAGAATCGTACCCCCACACCTGGCGCAGAAAGCGTTCCCCCAGGAACCATGCCCTACCAACTGGTCCTTCGAGCAGGAACCTATACTGGGAATTACTCGATCCTCCGGGATACTGATATCGGAGACCATCACCTAAGACCGCCCAGGGCTGCCAAGTAATCTGCGGATAACCAGTGCATAAATCAATCAGAAATCAGGAATATACAGGGCAGATCAAAGATGAAAATGAAAGGAACTGAGAGTTCTGAAATACCTCTGTCGTCCGCACAGTATCAAAATACTGTCGCAGGTGAAGAGAGTCTCTCGAGGTCTCGGTCGGTGCTCGCCCTCGAATACCAGTGAAAACGGGTCGTAAGAAACCCTGCCACCTCCATCTCCGGGCTAATGTGGGAAAATATACGTACACCCATAGCTGAGAAAAGCAGTGCGGAATGTGAATACAAAGTGCTAAAGGCAGAATACAGAGTGCAAAGTGCGCCGTGTGTGCAATGAACAAGTAATGAGGAGCAGAAATGTAAATCAAGAGGACAGAACGTACCTCCCAGGCTCTCCAATAGCCGCCGAGTAAGTCTCCCCGCCCGCGAGAGGCTGCACTCATGTAACAATAGAGGGTAGCCAGGCCAGCGCCACCCCAGTCATACCGCTGACCTGTGATAGGTCCACTAGGGCACTCAGAAGATACAATCCAACAGTGTTCCCCCTATCAGCAAACAAAGTGGTGCCAAAGAGGAACATGAGGAAACCTCGGGTGTACTGCTCAATCTCCTCAGGAGACTCAGGCTCCATCTCCGGCCTCCGAAAACGGGAAGAGAACCAGGTGTACCGGACTCTCCCGGAAGCTCTGTCTACAGGTGGGCGAGCCCCCAACAGATGTACCATGCGGCCTCCCACTCTCCCATATCCTCGTCATAAGGTATGGGCCAACCGCCTATGTCTAGGCCGGTGAGTACGGCAAAATCCAGCGGGGTCATGGTCATATCCCCTGGCAGAAAAATGGAAAGAATTGGTGGTGTCCCACCATCTCTCCACCAAGCAGCTAACAATGTCCTACTGGCAGGACAGTGTGATAATCCCATGCAGAATGCCCGAACCCTGCTGATCAACCAAATCCCGGACAGCCTCCGGGCTCGGCGTACCACTCTCTCGCGGCAGTGGAGCCATATCCTCGCACGCGGAGAGCCAACCTGCATTCAGAATGAATACATGTGTTCAGTACACAATAAATGCAAGCTGTGCAAATGAAATGAAAGCTGTGTGCAAATGAAATGAAGTGCTGTGTGCAAATGATAAGTAGCTGTGTGCAAATGAAATGAATAGCTGTGTGCAAAGAATAAATGCTGTGTTCATAATCAGTGGGCTGCGTGTTCAAATCATTAATCAGTGGGCTGCGTGTTCAAAATCATGTTTGGGCTGCGTGTTCAAATCTTAATCAGTGGGCTGCGTGTTCAGTAAATCAGTGTTTTGGGCTGCGTGTTCAAATCATTAATCAGTGGGCTGCGTGTTCACTTTAATTTATATCTGGGCTGCGTGTTCAGTAAATCAGTGTTTTGGGCTGCGTGTTCAAATCATAATCAGTGGGCTGCGTGTTCACTTTAATTTATGGGCTGCGTGTTCAGTAAATCAGTGTTTTGGGCTGCGTGTTCAAATCATTAATCAGTGGGCTGCGTGTTCACTTTAATTTATATCTGGGCTGCGTGTTCAGTAAATCAGTGTTTTGGGCTGCGTGTTCAAATCATTAATCAGTGGGCTGCGTGTTCACTTTAATTTCTATCTGGGCTGCGTGTTCAGTAAATCAGTGTTTTGGGCTGCGTGTTCAAATCATTAATCAGTGGGCTGCGTGTTCACTTTAATTTATATCTGGGCTGCGTGTTCAGTAAATCAGTGTTTTGGGCTGCGTGTTCAAATCATTAATCAGTGGGCTGCGTGTTCACTTTAATTTATCTGGGCTGCGTGTTCAGTAAATCAGTGTTTTGGGCTGCGTGTTCAATCATTAATCAGTGGGCTGCGTGTTCACTTTAATTTCTATCTGGGCTGTGTGTTCAGTAAATCAGTGTTTTGGGCTGCGTGTTCAAATCATTAATCAGTGGGCTGCGTGTTCACTTTAATTTATCTGGGCTGCGTGTTCAGAAATCATGTGGGCTATGGTTCACCATCAACTTGGACTGCGTGTTCAGAAAATCAGAGTTTGGGACTGTGTGTTCTACTCGTATCAGTGGGCTGTGTTCACCATCAAACTTGGACTGTGTGTTCAGAAAATCAGAGTTTGGGACTGTTGTTCTACTCGTGGTCAGTGTGCGCCGTGTGTTCCGCCTTCAAATTCGGCTGTGTGTTCGACAAATCAGTGTTTGAGCCGTGCGCCCAATTCTTAACTAATGTGTACCGTGGCGTCGCAATCAATCAGTGAGCCGTGTGTTCACAATTCAAGTGTTTAAGTCACATGTTCGGAGTGCAAACAAAGTACTATGTCATAAGCTAAAACTGTGGTTTAAGCATGGCAAAGCTACAAAGTGCACGAAAAATGCAGGAAATAAAGTAAAATACCTCTCGTGCTTCGTGAGAGAGGTGCTGCTCCGGCTCTCGCAGAAGTAAATCCCGGTGCCCGGTCATTGAACTCAGTGAAACGACGAAAAACGGCCCGCGGAAGTATATGTACCGGTGGGGCGTACCTCCCGGGAATAAAAGGCGGACCTCGGGGGAGTCATGATATCAAAATCATCCCCGGCACCTGGAGGACCTCCACCATGAGGGTAGTCACTCGCCATTTCAAGAAATCTGCAAAAGGAACAAAAATGAGCAAAAATGAGCCAAAATTGGAAAAAGTCAACAAATCAACTCTCGGGAAATGGAAAAGTCAACAAAAGTCAACTCCCGAGAAAATCTTCCAAATATTGAGACAAACTTACCTCAAGTGGTGAAAATGAGAAAAGAAGCTCCGAAATCAAAATTTAGTCACTCAAAGTGCTTAAAACTGAAAGATTTCGCGAAAACAACTTGCAAAAAGGCTGAAAAGCGCGTATAAAGTGCAGATCTGAAAGAAAAAAATGGTTGGGAGGCAAGGGGAGAAGTTTCCACGCTGTGGTGTGGTCTTGGATTGAATGGATGAGGATATATATAGAAAATGAGGCAAAGACAAAATTACCCCTACTTTTGGATATGTGGCCGGCCGGCTACCTTTTCTGCTGGCCGCCATCTGCTTTTTGGAACATGGCGGTGGCCTCCCCTAGGCACACCTGGCCGGCCATGTCCCCCACCTCGCCCCCTAGCTCTCTGCAAATTTTGAGGAAGATTGGAGTTCCGAGACCTGAAAAAGTTCAAGAAAAGTGCACCTCTGGTCGCGAAATTGCTCCGCCCGGAACTTCAGCTGCAATTTGACATGTGTCTCATCATCACTCATCAAAATCAAGGTGTATCCTTTTTGAACATGTTGTAACCTCTCCGGGAGGTGAATCAGAGCCGCGATCAAGCTGTCTTCACCGAAATGCGCGTTTTCTTACTCGTTTTCGCAACAAACGGGCACCCTGATTCGTGCTCATTTTGCGTTGTTTGTATAAACTTGCATTCTCTGAACATTTTGGATTGTCATGCATGATTTCTTGGTGTACCATACCTCTGTGCTCGAGCATGCGTTGTCACGCACGTTCCTTTCTGCATGTGTTTGCCATTCACTCGCCGACACTGCGTGTGTCAACTTTCGGAACCACAGGAATCACATTGAATATATGTTATTAGCATATTGTTCTTGTTTGAATTTCTCTTTTTGCAGGCACGATATTGTATGTACGGTTCATTTGAGGCTGTGCGACCAGACGAATCGCGCAGGTATCGTATCTTCTCCGTGTGAAACGCGACGAGAATTGAATGATTCTCCGCATTCCTAACTGCATGAAATGTAGTTGTTGCTTTGCATTCTCGCTTAAAACTGTTGCATCTATTTGCGAATACTTGCTTCATTACAGCTTGCTGCATTTGCATGATCATTTGGCTCTGTGCATGTCTCTTTGCATTTTGCCCCCCCTGCCTGCGGGCGCATATTTATGTTTATCTTGAATGATTGTCTAAGTCTTCGGCCTTGTCAAAAATGGGTCGTCTCTGGGCTTTGACATTCACTCCCGTCACTTGTGACTTCCGAGTTCTGTCAAGAGGGGCAACTGTAGACACCCCATTTTTGACCGACCTTAAGACTCAGACGTCACCGATTGAGCGCTCGGGTTGCATATTGTGCTCGTTCAGAAGTCTCAGAGTCGCGGCCGTGCGCCCTGCCTCCGGACTTCCGAACTCTCTTCTGTGCCTTGCCTCGGTTTGCGAACCGAACTCGTTTTCTCTGTTTCTTTCCTGAGGAGGAGAGGTCCCATAGACCATCTCTCAGTGGCCTTGGGCTACATTTCGTGGCCGTAGGCTATTTTGCCCCTTTCGGAGCCCGGTTCCCGATTTTCGGAGCCGTCAGGCCGTGTGCCTCGGTTCGGGACCACCCAACCATCTCGATTCCTCCGGTTTTTGGCATGCATCTCATTTACTCCCTTTCGAGGGACACTGGGTCTTAATACCCACTTCGTTGGCCGAATGCCACTTTCGGTGCTAACGGCCATTTTCGGGACCCCGAACTGCGTGTTTTGGTCCCCGAGCATTCGTTTTGCATCGGTTTTTCGTTCATTTTTGGCAGGTACCTCTGTTTTTATCACCAGGAAGATCACTGGAGGGTGGGAGGCCAGCAATTGTCTCAACAAGCAGTTATGCTCTTCCGGCGCCCCCCGGCGCCCGTTTTTCTCACTTCCGGGCTAATGTTGAACCCTAGGGCCATTTCTTCGAGCCAAAACCACATATTTGTTGTACACACATGGGAGGACCCTAAAAAACATGGCCGCCAATAACTCCAATTGACCTTTGAACCCCTCTTTAAATTGGCCTATTCTCTCTCCTGTTTTAGAGTTGTCAAATTTGAACCACAGAGTTGTGATCAGGAGACATGGGAGGACCCAATACTTGTGCCGGCCATTAATTCAACATGACCTTTTTGCCCCTTGGCCGGCCGGCCATAGGGGGTGCCGGCCGGCCACCTGCAGCAAAGATAGCTGGCCGGCCTTGCTCCTTGGAGGTGTGTTTTCCAGCTGTACAGCTTTTCCCCCAAATATCTTATTTTCGGGGGACTTAGATAGAGGGAGGGAACTTAATCCCAAGCTCTACACTTTGCACTTCTTGCTCCTCCTTCCTTGCTTCCATACAAGCTCCAACACTCTCCTAGAAGGCTTAGAAAACTGCCTCAAGCATACCACCCATATCCATCTCCATCTCTCTCAACTCTCAAGTTTTGGCCATTTCTCCATCACTACCAAGCACCACCACCACCACTCATTTCCAGCAGCAAGGGGCTTTCAGAGGCTTAGAAGCAATATTTCTTAAGCCAGAAGCAAAGAAAGAGTGGTCTCCAAGGGTAATTCTCATTCCTTTTTTTGTAGCACTTTCTTGCCTCTTTTCTTAAGCTATTGCTCACTGTTTTAGCTCCGACCTTAACTGAAACTAGGTCTATTTTGAGCTATTATTCATGTTTGTTCAAGGGCTCAACTCTGTTTGAGCCCTCTATGGTGCACTTGCTTCATATCTCTTGTATGTCAATATTTTGCATGCTTTTTCTAGCCTATGAGTGATCTGTTTTCGAGCATAATGTAAACTGTGAGTGGGCCTATTTTGAGCCCCTCTTAAACATTGAAGAAGGGATCAACCATTTTTAGCCTCTCTATCATGCACTTGCTTCATAATCTCTCATATTTACCGTAAACTTGCATGATTTGTTTGACCTACATGTAGTCTGTTTTGGAGCATGTCATGAACTGTGAGTAAGCTTATTTTGTGTCCCTCTACAACATTGTAGAAGGAATCAGACTTGTTGGGGGTCTCCATGTTGTGCTTGTCTTTATATCCCTCTTTGGCCCCCATTTTTGCATGCTTTCTTAGGCCTATTTAGCTTCTGTTTTCGGCCATGAGAAGTACTGAAAATATCCATATTTTGTCCTTCTTGTCATGTTTTGTTAAGGGTCCAAGGCTGTTTGATGACTGTATGGCATACCTCATGTTCTAGCCTTTGTTGGCTTCATTCTTGCTGACATTTTTAGCAAGTTTGCAACTACGATTTGAGGGTTGTCATAAACTTTAAGTGTGCATATTTTTGATCCCTCATCAGTGTTGTAGAAGAAATTTTTCAGTTTGAGCATCGCATACATCACTTGTTTCAATACCCCTCTCTGCCCCATTTTGCATATGCCATTGTTTGTCCTATCTATGCCACTATTTCGCATGTTTGTACTGTAAAAATGCTATTTTGGGTCTGCCTTGCTACTGTATTTCATTCCATGTCCATATTATGCATGTTTAGTATGGCTGTAGGCCATTTCGGGTGCTTAATATCGCATTTCGGACCATTCCGTAATTTGGTGTCATTTCCCCACCTTTCGGACTGTTTTGCTCATTTTGAGTGCTGAATTCCATTTGCATGTTGGCATATCATATTTTCATGTCATTCATGCCTTAGGGCCATCGCCCGGTTTGCGCGCCCGGTGTGCACGCATTTCGAGGCACCTCATTTTCATCCATCGGCCTCTTATGTGAGTGTGGCTGAGGCCTCCCTCATGTTGGTGTAAGCCATATTGCATCGCATATCTCATTTTAGTCCTGTTGCATTCCGTATGCCATTTTTCTCGGTATGCTGCCCGTGGCACGCATTTCGAGACATCTCATTTTAGTCTCATTACATATCATATTTTAGGCCATTGCATTCCTTAATGCCTCGCCTCGTTTGCGTGCCGTGTGCACGCATTTCGAGGCACTTCATTTTTATCGACGGCCTCTTATGTGAGTGTGGCTGAGGCTCACTCCTGTTAGTGTAAGTCCATTTTGCATTCTGTATCTCATTATAGTCTCATTGCATTCGTTAATGCCATCGCCTCGGTTTGCGTGCCGTGTGCACGCATTTCGAGGCACTTCATTTTTTATCCGACGGCCTCTTATGTGAGTGTGGCTGAGGCTCCTTCATGTTAGTGTAAGTCCAATTTGCATTGCGTATGCCATTTCATGCCTTAGGATTCATCGCCTCGGTTTGCGCACCCGTGTGCACACATTTCGAGGCATCTCGTTTTCATAGCATTGTTGCATTCATGCATATCATGCATATTGCATCATGTTCGGGATAGGGTATAGCCCGGGCACGGGAAACGAGGTGCGTTTCGTAACTCGAGTGACGGAACGGGTCTCAATTCCCCAGTCACCGACGCTCCGGATTACCCATGATAGAGTTAGGTTTTGTCATAGCATATCTGCATTCATCCTATATTGGTTGTGCAATCCGATTCCCGGCCATCATGCATCATATGCGTGATTGGTGGCACGAGATCGAGCATGCATATATTTGTGAAATACATTGCTAGCCCCTTTCCTGCTCTCTGTTGCAGCGAAATGAGAATCAGCAACCTTTCGGAGTTGGGCACGCACTTCGAGAAACATTGCAAACAGAGGCTAATCGGGGCTCCCAATGGATTTCCGCGCAAGGCAGCCCAAACTGCAGATTCGTCAGAATCGAGGCACCCCCTGGCTTGCATCCAGTTTACAGTTTTTCTTAGTTAATTTGTTAATTAATTAGGGATTTGTATATTATTCGGACTGTAATATTCGGAACTGTATTATTCTTTCATTGGGACTGTATTATTTATTCGGACCCTCTGCGCGAGGGCTAACTGTAATAAGTGTGCGTGAGTGTGATGTAATGTCTTCCAACCCCACGTCTTTCTTCCCTTTTATTTACCCGCTTTATGATGGTTAGATTAGGGCATATTTCAATTAGCAACAGTATGACAGCATGTTTACATCATTCATCTGATTTTGCACGCACCGGGCTCGGCGCACCATACAACTGCATTGTATTTCAATCCAAATTGAATACGTGTTAGTTGTAGCATTCCATATGCATGTTAGAATAGCCGAGCCTGCTATAATTGCATTATTGCATGCGTTGCACTAGGCATTTTTGTATATTTAGATCATGCATGATTTCTAATCAATTTTTGTTTTTGCTTGGAGTACTCGTGAGTTATGCTTTAGCATCCTTGCATGCGTGTGAGTGACTGCCATGAATAGCATGCTTACCATGAGGCTATGTGCTTATGTGATATAAACTGCCTTGAATGCCTGTGGGTGGAGGTTGGGTTATTTGGATTGGAACAAATGCATTGACTGTGAGTTTTAAGGCCCACTAGATAGTGGCAAAATCATGTTTTATAAGCCCACCTGAGGGTGGCAAAATCTACATTTTAAGCCTACCTGCGGGTAGCAAACCATTTCAAACAAAACAACAGAAAGTTTTGTTCCAATTCAGGCGACTCAGCTATACTTGTTTGCTGCGAGCATCACATAGTAACCTAGGCTAATAACCGGAATAAGAACACATAAATGTTTTCAAAATAAGATATCATGGTTAGTAGAGGCCGGTCTTTGACCGGGCGAGCGGGGGTGCTCACGAAGTGACCTTCCCCAATCGTACCCAAGTTCCCGAGCCGAGGTAACTTTGGTGATGACGGACACGTGGCCTTTGGCACCGAGTCAGGGTTTCCTAAATTTCCCATTTAAAAAACATTTAGGTGGCGACTCTGTATCTGGCAAAGCAGTCCATGTTTGGCACTTCTTTCCAAAAAAATCTATTTTCAAAACGATTTGCCGGATTTGGACTCTTTGGTTCAAGATTAAGAACCGTGACACGAATCGAGTCCGAGCTGTAGCGAGGTCCCCCGCGGGCTTGTTACACAAACCATCTCTTCCAATGTAGCTTGTGACATCTCAAGGCTTCAATCTTCTCTCATATGTGGAATATATTTTCAGGAGTTCATTCCTTTTCAGTCTCACAAGATAGAAGTTTCCCACATAGATCTGCCTGTCACTAGAGATCTTGATGACATTCTGCTTTGCTGTTGCAAGTTCTCATTTAGCTTGACATTCTCGCTTTCACATGCTTTGAGCTTGAGAGTGAGTTTGTCATTGATCTTGGAAAATTCAGAGATTCTTTATAAAGCTTTTCGTAAGCTTGTTGTAGATCATCACCATCAATCTTATCATTGTCTTCTAATGTTTCATCATCTTCTTTTTGCTCCTCTTTCTCCTGGACCTCATCCAGTCGAGCAACTAAGGCAGAAAAAGTGATAGATGGTGGTGAAGATGACTCTCCTCTTTCATGAAATGCTTAGAATGTCCCATGCATCTTTGGCCTTTGTGAAGTGAGCAACCCGTTACTGTTCTTCATCAAAAATGCTTCACGAATAGTAATCAGAACTTTCTGATGCTCGGATTGTCAGTACTTTCAACATCCTCTTCAATGGCTTGCTAGCCTTCAGGGTCAAAAGCTCTCAGAAACGCCCTCATTCTGATCTTCCAATACAAGTAATTACTACTATCAAATGTAGAGCACGGTGCAAATTCTGACCACGATCAAACACTAGCTTCGAGGAGGTTAAGTGAAAGTGGACCAGAATGCATGAAAGCACTATCACCATCTTCACCGGATTCAGTTTCTTTCGAGTTCTTGCTCCGACGCTTTCATCATCCAAGTCACTGTATAGACTTTCTTCATTCTTTTTCGATGGACATTCAAGAGCAATATGTCCAAACCCTTGACATTCATTAGCACTTGACCCTTTGCCCCTTTACAATCTTCTTTTCAGTTTTTGGAGCAAGTTTTTGGAAAAGTTTGGGTTTATCATCACTCTTGTCTTTTGAAATAGGGTTCTGAAATTAAGCTTTTTTTTCTTTTAAATTTTTTTTGAACTGTTTAGAACATAGCCGTCATCTCGGACTCTAGATCAAACTCAATCTCAAGAGTTTTGCAATTTCATGAGCACTAGTGAAAGCCCACACTATCTTTTTGTTTTTTCTTAGAATCTGGTGGGCTTTATAAAGTCTGTAAGTTTCCAACCAACTAATCAAGCTTAAGGGTTTCAACATTCGAAGCCTCCTCATAGCTATCATTTTTGATTGGAACCTCTCGGGTAAAGACCTCAAATTTTTCCAACAACTTAGCTTCAGGATTTTTCACGAGTGTGAAACAGGAATTCACGATGTTACTAAGTTTAGCATAGAAATCATCAAACGTCTCATCATCACACATAAAAAGGTTTCAAGGCAGAAGTGAGACGTTGAAGTTTTAACCTTTTAACATAAGTAATACCCTCGTGAATCGTTTCAAGAATGTCCCAAGCCTCTTTTGTTACCTCACATGTGCAAATACGACGAAACGCTTCAGGTGTGACGGAGCAAAAAAGGGAATTGAGAGCCTTACTATTCCAACTCGAGTTTTGATAATCGAATGCATCCTATTTATCAAGAGGCTTGGGAATATCAACACCATCAATGGTGACAATAGGTTCACTCCACGCATAGAACACACAGTGCCAAACTTTCTCATCGATAGATTTTAAAAACGCTCTCATACGAGCTTTCAATAAGAATAGTTTGTACCATCAAGTAACGGAGGTCAATGGGTCAAGTTACCTTCGCGAATTGAATCCATATCACCAATCACAACAAAATCACACTCCTATCGTTTGATAAAAACAAAGAGTGACCTACTCTGATACCAATTGAAAACCCTAAGTGATTTATAATTACATCAAGATTTAATTATTCCAATTCCCAATCAATTAAAACTCACAATCTAAATCATCAAGCACGTACGAAAGTGATTTAGATTGTTGTTTTCGAAAACAATAAATCGACACAAACGATTTTTACGTGGAAAAACCACAATTGAAGCACCTTCAATTGTGATAAAAAAACCACAGGCGAAATGCCACTAATCAATTCACTACTGAAGAAAGAAAGATTACAAAGATAACAAACAAATTACCCAAACCCTTCCAACTTGTCTTCAAATCTTCTGTATATCTTTCACCGCAACCTTTGTCTCCGAATTGATTAGATTGAAGTTGAATCCACAACTTCTATTGTCGAATCAATGACCATGCACAATATCAAACTCCTTCGACACTCCACGCTTGAATCTCTGAATTCCACTGAAGAAGAACACTCTTGATTCTTGAATATGAACAAACAAACTCCTTGATGTATGCTTATCAAAACATGAGTTTAATACTCAATCAAAACATCAAGGAAAACTAGCAAACAAGCCCCAAAACAAAACCCTAGAACTCCCAAAATAGATCTAGGAGACTTAACCCTAAAATAAGACTTAAACACATATATATATATATATAGAAAACAGGGCCGCGTACTCCACTCGAGCGGAGTCACTAAAACACGCGTGTGAATAAACAGGTATCCGCTCGAGCACTGGAACCCACGCTCGAACGCGAAATCACACTTCCCAGTATTTTTGCAGACACGCCCAACTACTACTGAGATAGTGCACATTCTGCTCGAGCGCAAATGTTCCCGCTCAAACAGGAAGACCAAAAACAAGAAAAAATTACAACTCTATAAAACAGAGTTTGTTCACGGATTTGGAAACATAGGGACCTCACACTTGCCAATCATTTTCTTTTTGTCTTCCTTGATGTCCTCCAAAGTCTTTGTAATACTCGAATGTACACTTTCTTTGTTCTTTCGTTTATTTCATCGCTCATTTTCAGCCTTCCTACCAGTTGGTCTCTCCAAGTCTACAAAAACACTATGTGAGACATCGTTTTCCCCTAGATTTATCAAATCCAGAGTACAAGGAGAAGAGGTTGTCCCTATTCTTGGTCTTTTTGGTTGCTTTTTCTTCTCAGACTCTACCACCCATTTTGGTTGATCCCTTAACATAATCCAATAGTGTTCGAATTGGAATGTAGATTTCTTGAGTTCCTTGTACATAATTTTCGCCTTGCAAATCTACAAATTAAATAAATAAATAATATTTAGCAACTTCACAAATAATAATAATTGTAAATGTACAATATTCAATACCTTGTCATCCTCATTTATGCCACTTTGATGCAATGATTCAATTTTGGGCGTAGCACCCACAAAACTTATTCATGGCAAGCTGAATGGTTGACCATTGATTCATAAGAGAATTCTTATTTCAATTAGACTCAAATTTCTTGTGCTTATGGAAAAAATTCCACACTCTTTTCCAATAGGTAGAGCATTTTTGCTCATTCTCGTGTACTACATCTAAACTAATATTAAGCCAAGCCGATACAAGGAGTTTGTCTTCTTCTATTGTGAAGTTTCCTCCACGTTGAGGTTTCTTCGACAAAGATTCAATTTCAGCAGTAAATTGAGCCTCCTGGGCAAAGACTTGAGTATTTTGATTCAAATATTGAGATTTCATCAAATAATGTTCATCAATGTTGGGTTTTTCTTGTAAAAGATTGGTAAAGTAAAGATCTTGTTGTGAATCCATACCTATGATTGAATAATGTATAAGAATTAAGAAAGCAGTGTAGAGCAGAGAACAATTTACTAATTTATTTACGTTTCCATCGAATTCACCAAAAATCTATCAGTTTCCTAGGAAGCAGATGTGAAACATCAGTAGAAAACCAAAATTTCAGAATTTTCACCAAAGCACACCAAAAGACAATGAAACATGCCATAACAGTAAGTCGTTACAAGTTACAACATGTGCTAGGAGTATCAAACAAAAGTTATCTCTATTTCCCATTTTATTTATAAATAGATTGAGAAAAAAAAAATATCTTAAACTTAATAGAAAATCTGATAAAGCAAAAACATGTACTAGGAGTATTAAACAAAAATGTCTTGTCATCACTAATCCTATTAGGACAAAAAAAGCAATTAACCTGCAAATTGTTCAACTACACTCAACTACCACTAATTTCGCCCATTTCAAAGTCGAGTCAAGTTTATTCATTAAAATTTGTCTAAATATATGAATTTGTTTCCTCAGATTGTCTAACTACACACATAGAGATTAGCAGTTCAGCTGTCCAACCCTGCTTTTGTTTTAAAAACTTCGTTAATTCTTACTACATAATAAATAATTAATCATTAGCAGTTAAGAAGGGTAAGAAAATACAACTAATTATAGCAATAAAAAATAAATTTTTTTTTTTCAGCATATAGAAGAACAAATTAAGGACATTTTAACTTTAGAAACATTTAATTTCCACATCAAATAAATAAGTCACAATTTTAAATTCTTACTCAATTGGTACAAATAGTATTTGATCTATTAACCTGGAGAAGAATTGGTACAAAGAGAACTAGAAAATCCTTCCTGGACATATGACTTTTTACACCTTAAACTTGATCTAATTAACCTATCATCTCTCTACTACTGAAAATATAAACTTAAGGCCAAAACAAAACTTTAGGTCCCAACCAACACTTTAAAGCCCTACCAAGACTGGATTTGATTAACTGAACCCCTCAAGAGAAGAAGCATCATGAAGAACACAGCAAGCAATTTCCCACCTATATAGTTTTACCTATATTACTTACAGATTACATATGAACTTAAATTTTCCTTCAACTTCGGCACCTAATTAAGCAGGTAAAATAAAAGTTCAAGTGATAATGCAGAGTACAGGGGACATTATAGGTTGCACATGCACCAAACACAAGAGAGTTTTTCATGTCATCCTCCAATAGAAAGCATATGAAATTTATGGAATTTATGTCATATAGAATTCATTCAATGGAGCAGAAATTTAAAGTGTTTTGTCTATATGAAACTCATCTGATGGGATAAAATAATTGGATACAATTTACAATCTCTATTCTAACAGAAATTAAAACAAACATGTGGTGTGCAATACAAATACATAGTATTTCCTCTTTTACAAGTGGTAAAATCATGACCTATTGATTAAGAACATAGAGCCATAACTTGCTACAACCATTTGTGAGATGAGATTACAAACAAGGGAAGCCACAAAGCGAAGGAGAAAACATACATTCACATGGATTTCCTTCTATAATCACAAATGACAAAGCAATGTGTAATATTTTTGCCAACATCAACAAATAATCAAACAAGAATGCAACAATCTGAACATTTGCTTTCATATTCTCCAATTTCTTATCCACTATTCATGGCATAAACAAACAGAAATGATAAAACTTATTACCTCCCTTGAGCAGAAAGTTTGAAAAAAAGATAGAGAGGATGAGAGAGTTTGTGAGATTTGGAATGCCTTCTCTATGGATTTGTTGGGAGGAAGTAGTAGTGATAGAACTTTAGCACCAAAATAAGGGAAAAACTTTACCGCCAAAAACAAAATTCAAGAGGCAAAAACAAATAAAAATTGAAAGGCCCCTATGAACAGTACCTCGCTTGTCCTGGCGAGGTACTGCAGCTCACGACCATCTTAGCGATGCTTGAGCGAGTCTGCTAGAGCTATCTTTCACCCTTCCAAGCTCGCTTCTATGGCTGAAAGAGAGAATGACTATACTGCTGGAGATGTTCTTATATATAGAATTGAGACTCTTAATTTTTAAATTTTTTATTTTATTTATAATGACATGATGGGTTATATGCTAACTTTTAATTTATCACAAAATTAATCATGCAAAGCTAATTTCTTTGCCATGTCATTAGGGGTGAATTTCGAAGTTTAAATTATGAGATTCTGGCATTATTCTTTGTATATAATCGAATGCATTTTTTGATAAAATTAAAGAAAAATATGAAAATTATATATTCAAAACTAGATTTTAACATTTTAATAAAAAAATTTGTTTAATATATACTAATATTTAAATGTTGAATTTAGTAAGCTATTTGATATGCACAAGTACATGGAATTGTAATTTAATATAAAGAGTACTCTTTATATTATGGTGGTGAGGCATGATTTGGCATATCAGAAAAAATCCAAAAAGTTATTAAAAAAATTAAAAAGTTATCACTATTCACAAATTAAAAATATAAAAAAATTAATTTACACTATTTTCATACAAACCAACGAGTTGACAGTGCTGGTACTGAATTGATGGTTCATAAGTACGTATTGGTCTGTCAAAGGAACAAAAAAGAAAATTAGATATATATTCATTAAGTTTGAGGGTAATGTTGGGCCCGTGGGGGCACACCACGGGCCCCGTTTTGATCATCCAAACCGTTCAATATGTAGAACTCGTTGATTGCTATATGCCTGTAAAAAATAACGTTGATCGGATATGGATAGCTATGTGATCAAATAAGATTTTTTTTTAGCAGTTTATTTTTTACCGTCCATTAATTTCATACAAAACTGTTTTGATCACATACCTATCGATGTCCGATTAAAGTGATGTTTCATAGGCATATAGTACTCAACGAGTTCTACAAATTGAACGGTTCGGATTATCGAAACGGGACCCGTGGTGGGCCGCCACGGCCCAACAGTACCCGTGAAACCTCATGCACCATTTCAACCAAGCCGTACTATCCTCCTGCCGCCTATCACTGATGAGTCTACAATGTAGGGGTAAAAATGTAGTTTTGCCATTTTATACAATAATTTAATACACATTTTTTTCGTAAAAAGACAAAACTATCCCAAACAACCATCTTTTTTCCTCAATTTTTTAGTCCAAAAAGTCAAAAAGTGTACTTATTTAGGACATCCCAAACACAGGGCCGGCCCTGAGGGCAGGCAAGAGAGGCATGTGCCTTGGGCCCCCAAATTTGGGCTAAAAATAGGAGACCCAAATATAATTTTGTGTTTTAGATATAAAAAAAAAAAAAAAAGGCTCAAATACTATAGGCCCAATAGAACATGAGATTCAAAAAAAAGCAACAAGACTAGATTTTTATTTTTTTTAAGTATTTGTAATGATTATTTTCTATCTTAATATATGAAAGTAGATTTTTATTTATAATTTTAATGATTATATGTGCAAGTAAATTTTTTTGTGGCTACAAACAAATAAAAAAGTTGTAACTTATCGTTTTATCTATGAATTATTATTTTGCAATGTAAGAGGCCCCATTTCTGAAGTTCACCTTGCGCCCCCTAAATCTCAAGGCCGGCCCTGCCCAAACAACCCCTTAATCTACTCTCACTAAGCTCCCCCTCTCACACTGAATGAGCTTTCATCTCTGCCACAGATGGTTAATCTCTCATTTAGCTCTCCGAACAAAGAAACTCTTTGTAACTCTCAAACTCTCTTAGAATCCAATCTCCTTGACTAGAGATGGCTTTGTATCTCTTACTCATAGAGATTACATTTTCCCCCACTCTCTTGTCAAACAACTAAACATTCAATTTGTTTATGGACTAATCCACAATGTAACAAACAATCAAGGAAAAACACACAGCAGCTAAAAAAATCAAATTGGACTCCTTTTTCTAGGAGGTTCTTCAACCTTCATTCTTGACTTTGTAGCCTCCAAATACACAGTGATGGACGGTGTGAAGGTTCTAGTGAAGGCTCTACTTGAATCAACTTACAATTCATCATCCCTCCATAAGCTTGATTCTCCACGTTGCTTTAGGAGTGTAAAAATGGCCTGTAGGTGGCTCGAAGCCCGCCCGCCCGTGGCCCGGGGTGGACCTGGCCTATTTAGGCTCGTTTGGGCTCGTGCCTGGGCCTAGGCCATCATTTTGAAGCTCAGCCCGGCCCGCCCTAGGCCTAGTGTCTTTTAGTTAGTAAAAAATAATAAAATTTTGGTAGAAGAAAATTACAAAAATAATTATAAAAAAAAAAAGGTCAGGCTCGCCCAAGCCCAACCCAAGCCCATGGCCAGGCCCAGGCCCATTGGGTCGGCACGAGGCTCGAATATCCCTGGGCCTAATTTTTTGCGAATTTTGGTGGGAGCCCGCGGGGCCCAATATGGGCAGGGCCAGGCCAGATTTACATCCTTAAGTTTGGGAGTGTAAAAATGACCCATGGCCAAGGTGGGCCCTACTCGTTTGGGCCTGAGCCAAGCCTAAGCCCCTGGGCTATCATTTTGAAGACCGGCCCAGCTCATGGGCCTAGTCCACCTGGCCCGACCCGTGGCCCAGCCCATCGGCCCGCTTAAGGCCCACTCAAGGCCCGACCCGGCTCGCCCGAGGCCTAGTGTTTTTTTTAGTGGAAAATAATAAAATTTTGGTAGAAATTTTTTTTTAAAAAAAATGGTTAGGCCCGCCCAAGCCCAAGGCCAGGCCTAGGCCCACTGGGTCGGCCCACTCGAAGCCCGAATACCCTTGGGCCTAGGGCTGGGCTAATTTTTTGGCCCGTGGGCTGGCCCGACTAGGCCGGAATTTTGGTGGAAACCTGTATGGCCCAACATGGGCCAGGCCGGGCCAAGCCAAATTTACATCTCTACCTATGTTGCTTCATTCCAAGCATTGCTTTTTGTCACACCCTAACTTTTATTAACCGAATCCATTACCAAATCCATTATAATAGTTCCATTTATTTGAGAACATGAACGAGAATAAATAATAACATTCTCTCATAACAACAATGATGATATAAATAAGTCATGGCATAATACCCTCAGGCTTACACTGAATGACAATAAATAAAATAGAAGGGATTTACCCTTATACAATATATGGCACACGACCAACAAATAAAAGACTCTGTGGCCAACAATTAAAGACATCAAGTCATACACGATTCCTCCAGCCTTGTACCTGAAAAAGTTTATCAACACGTGGGATGAACACTACGCCTAGTAGAGATCCCAAAGATCCTAACCAACCGCAACATATAGATAAAAATGATTATGAATGCATCAAGATATATCATATAGTAGAGCAACCACCTGTTGCTTATCTTGTCTATGATATCTGGGACGTCTTTTATCACCCATCAGTGATGTCTTCTTTATTGTATTGTTCGACTCCCGCTTTGAATAATATTTTTATTCCTTAATCTCTTCAAACAAAATCTGCAAATTGCTGGTATGGAATTTGCAAAATATGACCATTTAAATGTGTCTGGAATGCTCCAAATAGTTGGAAACGACTATTGGATCATTAAAATCGACTTCAAATAGATCAGATCTATCCACAACAATTTGACCAGTTCAGATCAACGGTTGTACCTTAATCGTGTCATACCGGAAAAAAAAAAGAGAGAGAGAGAAAGAGAGAGATTTGTAATATATGCTCTGATACCACTGTTGAAAGTGGGAGAGGGGTATATAATGGTTGTGATTGTAGGCTCGAAAATTTTGTAACAAATTTATTAAATAAAAAAAAATCTTTTTCTTGAAAAGTTATTCAAATTAGGGCTGGTTTGGCAACTCCCAATAATCCAAAAAGTCAAAAAGTTACACACAAAGCAAAAAAGACATTAATATTCACAAAAAAAAATATTAAAAAAATATTTTATATATGTTTTTATAATACAAATCAGAGAGTGGATGTGACAGCCGTCCTTGTGATTGAGACTAGGCCATTATACACTTTTTTTGGGACAAAAAAAAATTCCATAGGTAAAGTTACAAAGTTTGATGGTAATATTGGGCCCTTGGGGGCCCACTAAGGATTCCGTTTTGATAATCTGAATCGTTCAATATGTAGAACTCATCGAGTAATATATGCCTGTAAAAAATCACATTGATCGGATATCGTTAATTATATGATCAAATCAGTTTTGTATAAACAAAACGGATGGTGCGATAGTTAACTATTGAAAAAAACTAATCCGATCATATAGCTATCGATATCCGATCAACGTGATTTTTTATAAGCATATAATACTCGACGAGTTATACATATTGAACGATTTGGATTATCAAAACAAAACCCTTAGTGGCCCCCACGGACCGACCATCACTGCCCAAACACTTTGCCCCGAATGAGGCAATATTTTCTGTGCAGACATGCTGGGGCAGCCGCTGGGCAGTCGTACGACCAATCAAATTTCTTCCATTATACACTTTATTTATACAATTTTTTATTACACATTTTTTCGTAAAAAGACAAAAAGTTAACCCAAACATCCATCTTTTTTTCCTCAACTTTTTAGTTCAAAAAAACAAAAAGTGCATTTATTTAGGACACACCAAACAACCATAAAATAGTGATGCGGTGGTGTTGTGGTAACTACTGGTGGTAGATGAAGGTAATGTTGGTGATGGTAGCTATGGAGTGATGATGATGATGGTATTGTGGTGGCAATAGTAATGGAGTGATGGTGGTGAGATAGTAACGGTGGTGGTGATGATAATGATGAGATAATAGTACTGATACTAATGGTGAAGGTAAAGCCAATTGGAATGTAAAGTCATAAAAATAATAGTGTGTTTGGTTTGAGTTTTTTGGATTAAGGTCTTGTTTGGTTTGTATTTCAGAAACAATTTTTGAGAGAAAAAAGTATCAAAACGCGTTTGGCAAACAAATTTCTGAAATATTCTCTAAAGACTCATCTCAGAGAAATGTTCCCAACATACTTCTCACACAAACCATCTCTTCCAATGTAGCTTGTGACATCTCAAGGCTTTCAATCTTCTCTTCATATGTGGAATATATTTTCAGAGTTCATTCCTTTCAGTCTCACAAGATAGAAGTTTCCCACATAGATCTTGCCTGTCACTAGAGATCTTGATGACATTCTGCTTTGCTGTTGCAAGTTCTCATTTTAGCTTGACATTCTCGCTTTCACATGCTTTGAGCTTGAGAGTGAGTTTGTCATTGATCTTGGAAAAATTCAGAGATTCTTTATAAAGCTTTTTCGTAAGCTTGTTGTAGATCATCACCATCAATCTTATCATTGTCTTCTAATGTTTCATCATCTTCTTTTTGCTCCTCTTTCTCCTGGACCTCATCCAGTCGAGCAACTAAGGCAAAAAGTGATAGATGGTGGTGAAGATGACTCTCCTCTTTTCATGAAATTGGCTTAGAATGTCCCATGCATCTTTGGCCTTTGTGAAGTGAGCAACCCGTTACTGGTCTTCATCAAAAATTGCTTCACGAATAGTAATCAGAACTTTCTGATTGCTCGGATTGTCAGTACTTTCAACATCCTCTTCAATGGCTTGCTAGCCTTCAGGGTCAAAAGCTCTCAGAAACGCCCTCATTCTGATCTTCCAATACAAGTAATTACTACCTATCAAATTAGGAGCACGGTGCAAATTCTGACCACGATCAAATTCCACTAGCTTCGGAGGAGGTTAAGTGAAAGTGGACCAGAATGCCATGAAAGCACTATCACCATCTTCACCGGATTCAGTTTCTTCGAGTTTCTGCTCCGACGCTTTCATCATCCCAAGTCACTGTATAGACTTTTTGCTTCCGATCTTTTTCGATGGACATTCAGAGCAATATGTCCAAACCCTTGACATTCATAGCACTTGACCCTTTGCCCCTTTACAATCTTCTTTTCAGTTTTGGAGCAAGTTTGGTGGAAAAAGTTTTGGGTTTATCATCACTCTTGTTTTTGAAATAGGGTCTCTGAAATTAAGCTTTTTTTCTTTAAATTTTTTTTGAACTGTTTAGTAAAACATAGCCGTCATCTCGGACTCTAGATCAAACTCAATCTCAAGAGTTTTTGCAATTTCATGAGCACTAGTGAAAGCCACACTATCTTTTTGTTTTTTCTTAGAAATCTGGTGGGCTTTATAAGTCTGTAAGTTTCCAACCAACTAATCAAGCTTAAGGGTATCAACATTCGAAGCCTCCTCAATAGCTATCATTTTTTGATTGGAACCTCTCGGGTAAAGACCTCAAAAATTTTTCCAACAACCTTAGCTTCAGGGATTTTTCACCGAGTGTGAAACAGGAATTCACGATGTTTACTAAGTTTAGCATAGAAATCATCAAACGTCTCATCATCACACATAAAAAGGGTTTCAAAGGCAGAGAGTGAGACGTTGAAGTTTTAACCTTTTAACATAAGTAATACCCTCGTGAATCGTTTCAAAGAATGTCCCAAGCCTCTTTTTTACCGTCAAATGTGCAAATACGTACGAAAGCTGCTTCAGGTGTGACGGAGCAAAAAAGGGAATTGAGAGCCTACTATTCCAACTCGAGTTTTTGATAATCGAATGCATCCTATTTATCAAGAGGTTGGGAATATCAACACCATCAATGGTGACAATAGGTTCACTCCACGCATAGAACACAACAGTGCCAAACTTTCTCATCGATAGATTTTAAAAACGCTCTCATACGAGCTTTCAATAAGAATAGTTTGTACCATCAAGTAACGGAGGTCAATGGTTCGAAGTTTACTCTTACAGACGAATTCGCAATTACCATATCACCAATCACACAAAATCACACTCTATAGTTTTGATAAAAACAAAGAGTGACCTACTCTGATACCAATTGAAAACCCTAAGTGATTTATTAATTACATCAAGATTTAATTATTCCAATTCCCAATCAATTAAAACTCACAATCTAAATCATCAAGCACGTACGAAAGTGATTTAGATTGTTGTTTTCGAAAACAATAAATCGACACAAACGATTTTTACGTGGAAAAAACCACAATTGAAGCACCTTCAATTGTGATAAAAAAACCACAGGCGAAATGCCACTAATCAATTCACTACTGAAGAAAGAAAGATTACAAAGATAACAAACAAATTACCCAAACCCTTCCAACTTGTCTTCAAATCTTCTGTATATCTTTCACCGCAACCTTTGTCTCCGAATTGATTAGATTGAAGTTGAATCCACAACTTCTATTGTCGAATCAATGACCATGCACAATATCAAACTCTTCGACACTCCACGCTTGAATCTCTGAATTCCACTGAAGAAGAACACTCTTGATTCTTGAATATGAACAAACAAACTCCTTGATGTATGCTTATCAAAACATGAGTTTAATACTCAATCAAAAACATCAAGGAAAACTAGCAAACAAGCCCCAAAACAAAACCCTAGAACTCCCAAAATAGATCTAGGAGACTTAACCCTAAAATAAGACTTAAACACATATATATATATATATATAGAAAACAGGGGCCGCGTACTCCACTCGAGCGGAGTCACTAAAACACGCGTGTGAATAAACAGGTATCCGCTCGAGCACTGGAACCCACGCTCGAACGCGAAATCACACTTCCCAGTATTTTTGCAGACACGCCCAACTACTGAGATAGTGCACATTCTGCTCGAGCGCAAATGTTCCCGCTCAAACAGGAAGACCAAAAACAAGAAAAAATTACAACTCTATAAAACAGAGTTTGTTCACGGATTTGGAAAACATAGGGACCTCACACTTGCCAATCATTTTCTTTTTGTCTTCCTTGATGTCCTCCAAAGTCTTGTAATACTCGAATGTACACTTTCTTTGTTCTTTCGTTTATTTCATCGCTCATTTTCAGCCTTCCTACCAGTTGGTCTCTCCAAGTCTACAAAAACACTATGTGAGACATCGTTTTCCCCTAGATTTATCAAATCCAGAGTACAAGGAGAAGAGGTTGTCCCTATTCTTGTCTTTTTGGTTGCTTTTCTTCTCAGACTCTACCACCCATTTTGGTTGATCCCTTAACATAATCCAATAGTGTTCGAATTGGAATGTAGATTTCTTGAGTTCCTTGTACATAATTTTCGCCTTGCAAATCTACAAATTAAATAAATAAATAATATTTAGCAACTTCACAAATAATAATAATTGTAAATGTACAATATTCAATACCTTGTCATCCTCATTTATGCCACTTTGATGCAATGATTCAATTTTGGGCGTAGCACCCACAAAACTTATTCATGGCAAGCTGAATGGTTGACCATTGATTCATAAGAGAATTCTTATTTCAATTAGACTCAAATTTCTTGTGCTTATGGAAAAAATTCCACACTCTTTTCCAATAGGTAGAGCATTTTTGCTCATTCTCGTGTACTACATCTAAACTAATATAAGCCAAGCCGATACAAGGAGTTTGTCTTCTTCTATTGTGAAGTTTCCTCCACGTTGAGGTTTCTTCGACAAAGATTCAATTTCAGCAGTAAATTGAGCCTCCTGGGCAAAGACTTGAGTATTTTGATTCAAATATTGAGATTTCATCAAATAATGTTCATCAATGTTGGGTTTTTCTTGTAAAAGATTGGTAAAGTAAAGATCTTGTTGTGAATCCATACCTATGATTGAATAATGTATAAGAATTAAGAAAGCAGTGTAGAGCAGAGAACAATTTACTAATTTATTTACGTTTCCATCGAATTCACCAAAAATCTATCAGTTTCCTAGGAAGCAGATGTGAAACATCAGTAGAAAACCAAAATTTCAGAATTTTCACCAAAGCACACCAAAAGACAATGAAACATGCCATAACAGTAAGTCGTTACAAGTTACAACATGTGCTAGGAGTATCAAAAAAAAGTTATCTCTATTTCCCATTTTATTTATAAATAGATTGAGAAAAAAAAAATATCTTAAACTTAATAGAAAATCTGATAAAGCAAAAACATTGTACTAGGAGTATTAAACAAAAATGTCTTGTCATCACTAATCCTATTAGGACAAAAAAAGCAATTAACCTGCAAATTGTTCAACTACACTCAACTACCACTAATTTCGCCCATTTCAAAGTCGAGTCAAGTTTATTCATTAAAATTTGTCTAAATATATGAATTTGTTTCCTCAGATTGTCTAACTACACACATAGAGATTAGCAGTTCAGCTGTCCAACCCTGCTTTTGTTTTAAAAACTTCGTTAATTCTTACTACATAATAAATAATTAATCATTAGCAGTTAAGAAGGGTAAGAAAATATCAACTAATTATAGCAATAAAAAATAAATTTTTTTTTTCAGCATATAGAAAAAACAAATTAAGGACATTTTAACTTTAGAAACATTTAATTTCCACATCAAATAAATAAGTCACAATTTTAAATTCTTACTCAATTGGTACAAATAGTATTTGATCTATTAACCTGGAGAAGAATTGGTACAAAGAGAACTAGAAAATCCTTCCTGGACATATGACTTTTTACACCTTAAACTTGATCTAATTAACCTATCATCTCTCTACTACTGAAAATATAAACTTAAGGCCAAAACAAAACTTTAGGTCCCAACCAACACTTTAAAGCCCTACCAAGACTGGATTTGATTAACTGAACCCCTCAAGAGAAGAAGCATCATGAAGAACACAGCAAGCAATTTCCCACCTATATAGTTTTACCTATATTACTTACAGATTACATATGAACTTAAATTTTCCTTCAACTTCGGCACCTAATTAAGCAGGTAAAATAAAAGTTCAAGTGATAATGCAGAGTACAGGGGACATTATAGGTTGCACATGCACCAAACACAAGAGAGTTTTTCATGTCATCCTCCAATAGAAAGCATATGAAATTTATGGAATTTATGTCATATAGAATTCATTCAATGGAGCAGAAATTTAAAGTGTTTTGTCTATATGAAACTCATCTGATGGGATAAAATAATTGGATACAATTTACAATCTCTATTCTAACAGAAATTAAAACAAACATGTGGTGTGCAATACAAATACATAGTATTTCCTCTTTTACAAGTGGTAAAATCATGACCTATTGATTAAGAACATAGAGCCATAACTTGCTACAACCATTTGTGAGATGAGATTACAAACAAGGGAACCACAAAGCGAAGGAGGAAAACATACATTCACATGGATTTCCTTCTATAATCACAAATGACAAAGCAATGTGTAATATTTTTGCCAACATCAACAAATAATCAAACAAGAATGCAACAATCTGAACATTTGCTTTCATATTCTCCAATTTCTTATCCACTATTCATGGCATAAACAAACAGAAATGATAAAACTTATTACCTCCCTTGAGCAGAAAGTTTGAAAAAAAGATAGAGAGGATGAGAGAGTTTGTGAGATTTGGAATGCCTTCTCTATGGATTTGTTGGGAGGAAGTAGTGATAGAACTTTAGCACCAAAATAAGGGAAAAACTTTACCGCCAAAAACAAAATTCAAGAGGCAAAAACAAATAAAAAATTGAAAGGCCCATGAACAGTACCTCGCTTGTCCTGGCGAGGTACTGCAGCTCACGACCATCTTAGCGATGCTTGAGCGAGTCTGCTAGAGCTATCTTTCACCCTTCCAAGCTCGCTTCTATGGCTGAAAGAGAGAATGACTATACTGCTGGAGATGTTCTTATATATAGAATTGAGACTCTTAATTTTTTAAATTTTTATTTTATTTATAATGACATGATGGGTTATATGCTAACTTTTAATTTATCACAAAATTAATCATGCAAAGCTAATTTCTTTTGCCATGTCATTAGGGGTGAATTTCGAAGTTTAAATTATGAGATTCTGGCATTATTCTTTGTATATAATCGAATGCATTTTTTGATAAAATTAAAGAAAAATATGAAAATTATATATTCAAAACTAGATTTTAACATTTTAATAAAAAATTTGTTTAATATATACTAATATTTAAATGTTGAATTTAGTAAGCTATTTGATATGCACAAGTACATGGAATTGTAATTTAATATAAAGAGTACTCTTTATATTATGGTGGTGAGGCATGATTTGGCATATCAGAAAAAATCCAAAAAGTTATTAAAAAATTAAAAAGTTATCACTATTCACAAATTAAAAATATAAAAAAATTAATTTACACTATTTTCATACAAACCAACGAGTTGACAGTGCTGGTACTGAATTGATGGTTCATAAGTACGTATTGGTCTGTCAAAGGAACAAAAAAGAAAATTAGATATATATTCATTAAGTTTGAGGGTAATGTTGGGCCCGTGGGGGCACACCACGGGCCCCGTTTTGATCATCCAAACCGTTCAATATGTAGAACTCGTTGATTGCTATATGCCTGTAAAAAATAACGTTGATCGGATATGGATAGCTATGTGATCAAATAAGATTTTTTTTAGCAGTTTATTTTTACCGTCCATTAATTTCATACAAAACTGTTTTGATCACATACCTATCGATGTCCGATTAAAGTGATGTTTCATAGGCATATAGTACTCAACGAGTTCTACAAATGAACGGTTCGGATTATCGAAACGGGACCCGTGGTGGGCCGCCACGGCCCAACAGTACCCGTGAAACCTCATGCACCATTTCAACCAAGCCGTACTATCCTCCTGCCGCCTATCACTGATGAGTCTACAATGTAGGGGTAAAAATGTAGTTTTGCCATTTTATACAATAATTTAATACACATTTTTTTCGTAAAAAAGACAAAACTATCCCAAACAACCATCTTTTTTCCTCAATTTTTAGTCCAAAAAGTCAAAAAGTGTACTTATTTAGGACATCCCAAACACAGGGCCGGCCCTGAGGGCAGGCAAGAGAGGCATGTGCCTTGGGCCCCCAAATTTGGGCTAAAAATAGGAGACCCAAATATAATTTTGTGTTTAGATATAAAAAAAAAAAAAAAAGGCTCAAATACTATAGGCCCAATAGAACATGAGATTCAAAAAAAAGCAACAAGACTAGATTTTTATTTTTTTTAAGTATTTGTAATGATTATTTCTATCTTAATATATGAAAGTAGATTTTTATTTATAATTTTAATGATTATATGTGCAAGTAAATTTTTTTGTGGCTACAAACAAATAAAAAAAGTTGTAACTTATCGTTTTATCTATGAATTATTATTTTGCAATGTAAGAGGCCCCATTTCTGAAGTTCACCTTGCGCCCCCTAAATCTCAAGGCCGGCCCTGCCCAAACAACCCCTTAATCTACTCTCACTAAGCTCCCCCTCTCACACTGAATGAGCTTTCATCTCTGCCACAGATGGTTAATCTCTCATTTAGCTCTCCGAACAAAGAAACTCTTTGTAACTCTCAAACTCTCTTAGAATCCAATCTCCTTGACTAGAGATGGCTTTGTATCTCTTACTCATAGAGATTACATTTTCCCCCACTCTCTTGTCAAACAACTAAACATTCAATTTGTTTATGGACTAATCCCACAATGTAACAAACAATCAAGGAAAAAACACACAGCAGCTAAACAAAATCAAATTGGACTCCTTTTTCTAGGAGGTTCTTCAACCTTCATTCTTGACTTTGTAGCCTCCAAATACACAGTGATGGACGGTGGTGAAGGTTCTAGTGAAGGCTCTACTTGAATCAACTTACAATTCATCATCCCTCCATAAGCTTGATTCTCCACGTTGCTTTAGGAGTGTAAAAATGGCCTGTAGGTGGCTCGAAGCCCGCCCGCCCGTGGCCGGGGTGGACCTGGCCTATTTAGGCTCGTTTGGGCTCGTGCCTGGGCCTAGGCCATCATTTTGAAGCTCAGCCCGGCCCGCCCTAGGCCTAGTGTCTTTTTTAGTAAAAAATAATAAATTTTGGTAGAAGAAAATTACAAAAATAATTATAAAAAAAAAAAGGTCAGGCTCGCCCAAGCCCAACCCAAGCCCATGGCCAGGCCCAGGCCCATTGGGTCGGCACGAGGCTCGAATATCCCTGGGCCTAATTTTTTGCGAATTTTGTGGGAGCCCGCGGGGCCCAATATGGGCAGGCCAGGCCAGATTTACATCCTTAAGTTTGGGAGTGTAAAAATGACCCATGGCCCCATTTTCAAACAAACAAACATGAAATGTTTTGTTCCAATTCAGGCGACCCAGTCTATACTTGTTTGCTGCGAGCATCACATAGTAAATCTAGGCTAATAACCGGAATAAGAATACACATTGTTTTCAAAAATAGATATCATGGTTAGTAGAGGCCGGTCTTTGACCGGGCGAGCGGGGGTGCTCACGAAGTGACCTTCCCCGATCGTACCCAAGTTCCCGAGCCGAGGCAACTTTGGTGATGACGGACACGTGGCCTTTGGCACCGAGTCAGGGTTTCCTAAATTTCCCATTAAAAAATATTTAGGTGGCGACTCTGTATCTGGCAAAGCAGTCCATGTTTGGCACTTCTTTCAAAAATCTGTTTTCAAAAACGATTTGCCGGATTTGGACTCTTTGGTTCAGATTACGAACCGTGACACAAATCGAGTCCGAACTGTAGCGAGGTCCCCCGCGGGCTTGTTACACCTACCTGGGTTAGCCCCCAAAGGCAACCCTAAATATTTCAGGGGAAGTTTCTGATGCAGACAATTAAAACTAGTGGCAAAAGCTTGCATCAGCCTATCATCTACACCCACACCACAAATGACACTCTTGTGGTAGTTTATTTTCAAGCCTGATAGAACCTCAAAGCATCTCAGAATTCGTTTGAGATTTACCACTTCCACCCAGTCAGCTTCACAAAACAAAATAGTGTCATCCGCAAATTATAGATGGGAAACTATAACAGCATTGCGACCCACTTCAGCCCCTTTTATGAATCCCGACTCCTTGGCTCTACACAACAAGATATTCAGCCCCTCTGCTACAATGTTGAAAAGAAATAGTGACAATGGGTCACCTTGCCTCATACCCCTTTGAGGACTAAATTCGGATGTTGGAGACCCATTAACCAAAACAGAGATCTTAGTAGAAGACACACAAGTTCTCATCCAGCCCACCCATTTCTCACCAAAGCCAAAGTTTGAAAGCATGGAAAATAAGAACTCCCAGTTAACAGGGTCATACTCCTTTTCAAAATCCAATTTGATTACCAAGCCTTTTCTATTAGATGCTTTCCACCCATCAATCACCTCGTTGGCTATCAAAACCCCAACTAGAATGTGCCTTCCCCCCAAAAAAGTAGACTGGACCTCACTAATAATCCTGGGCATTACCTGTTTAATCCTGTTTGCAAGCACCTTAGCAAGAATCTTATACAAGGAGCCAATCAAGCTAATGGGCCTATATTCGTTCAAACCAGATGGACTGTCAGATTTTGGAACTAGTGCAATAAAGGAGCTATTGAGTCCTCTGACCAAGCTTGCATTCTGATGAAATTCTCTCATGAATTGAAGCACATCATATTTTACAGTGCCCCAGCACTTCTTGAAAAATGACAGGTTGAACCCGTCAGGCCCAGGGGCCTTATTGCCCTCACAACTCTTGATTACCTCTCTGATCTCCTCCTCTGTGAAGTTAGCCTCCATTTGTTCCACCACTTGGGCACCACCAATGTTTTTAAAAGGACCAGATAATTTAGGTCTATGGCTCCAAGGCTCAAAGAATAAACTCATGAAGTGATTCTTAACTGCTTCCTTGATTCCCAGAGGCTCCTCAATCAAGGATCCATTTACAAGAATTGAGCACAAAGAATTTCTACTATTTCTACTAGAAGCCAGGATGTGGAAATATCTAGTATTTCTATCGCCTTTAGATGCCCAGTTACTTCTAGATTTCTGCAACCATATCCATTCCAACATTTTACTGAGCCTCCATGCTTCAGTTCTAACTTCCTGTCTTCTAACCTGTTCTGGAGTAAGCAATGGTCTTTCTTCTGCTAGTAGATCAAGGTCATGGGCTTCATCTTCTACCTTTTTTAGCTTGGCTTCAATCTTACCAAACACCTCCATGTTCCACTGTTTTAATGCCTGTTTCAATGCTTTAAATTTCATAAGGCACTTGAACCCAGCCCACCCTTCCACCATAAGCTCTAACCAAGTTTGCTTCACAAAGGGGAGAAAATTAGGATGTAACAGCCAGGCATTTATAAACCTAAACGGCCTAGGGCCCCAGTCCCTATCATCCTCCATTAAAATAATGGGACAATGATCAGACAGCAATCGAGGAAGACCCCATAATTTGAAATTGAATTGTTGCACCCATTCAGAGTTAAGTAAGAATCTATCTATTCTACTCTACTTCTCACCATCTTGGGAGTTACACCAAGTGAACTTCCTCCCAAGCATGGGCAAATCCATCAATTCCAATTGATCAATCATATAATTAAAATACCTCATCCCTTTATCCCGTCTGGAGCACCCAATCCTTTCTGAGATAGTTCTGATTTCATTAAAGTCTCCTCCCATACACCACGCCCCCAAAAAGATGGATTTTAACCTGATTATACATTCCCACACCTCTCTTCTTTTTGCCACGTCATTGGGACCATAAACATTAATGATGAAGCACTCAAAACTATGAAAAATTGTACCTGAGAGCAGCAGAAAATAGCATTCATATACACTGATTCAGTATGGAATGGACTGCAATCGCCCACAAAAATGAGTGTTTTGCATGGTAGCTTCTTTAAGCCCTCTGTAAGGTCATGCCTCCTGCATATAAACTTTGTAATCAACTCATAGGGGTTTATTAGTAAAAAAAAAACACAAAAACACAAAAGAAAGGAAAATAGCAATTACTAGCCAATAGAAAACTCATAAAACTTTCACTTTCAGCTCTCTCTGCTAAATTCATATAATATAGTATAAATATTACAGGCAAAAGATTGTATCTGATTATTGGTGTATAGTTGTTAGACTTGATCAAATCAAACCACTAAGAAAAAGATTATATCAAAATATTTGTGTATAATTTTTAGACTTGATCAATCACTCATCATGGATGGGTTCCTCAACAAATTGATCAGACTATAAGCATATTATGACAAACAAACATGGTACTAAATAACATATAAGAAAAATCAGTAGTCCTGCGAGACAGTCAAATCTTTCTAAGTAGGAGAACAAAATGTGTTCCAAAAGAAAGGAAAAATCTAGGGCAGAATTGTTTTATGCACAAACATTGCAAAGAACAATACGATAAACTGAACAAATGCAAATATAGTATAGGTGCAAGAAGTTACTCATTCATTGCTTGAAGAAAGCGCATGACATTCAAACTTTGCCTTTCGTCTAGTAACTGTACACAGGAAAAAATGATGAAGGTCTGTTTCAGTTTGTAAGCACCTAAAATCGACTAGGATGCAATAGAGAAGAATTAAAAGGTTGCCTGTTTTTAGATGTAAAATAAAAGATGGATCATGCAAATATATATAACATTTGAATGTGTTATGAATACCAAACCAAGCAGGTATCATCCTTCAACAAATTCAACTGGGTTAAAATAAATAAATACATAAGGGAGGAAAGCCCAGTGCACAAGGCTCCTGTCATTACAAGGTTTGGGGAAGAGTCGACAGGGTTTGGGGAAGAGTCTGATGTACGCAGCCTTACCCTGCGCATAGGGAGGTTGTTTACCATGACACCCAAGTCACATGTGGAGCAACCTTATCACTGCGCCAAGCAAATCCAACTAGTTCATGCACCAAATATAGATTAAGGTAATTAAAAAACCCACCTTCAGAGTGGCAAAATATTACAAATTGAATAGTCACATCAATCAAATGGACTCTCATCCGTCCCTCCCTCAAACAAATGGAAGAAGGAAAATGGTAAGAAGAAAATACCCCTTCTGTGCAACTGCTGAAAATATGATTTCACTTAGTCATTTTTACAACCTAGAAACTAAAGCCATTAGACAAAGACTGCCCTTGATCATGCATGATAGGGTGAAAGCTTTTGGTTTTATTTGTGCATTTATCGAACTTGTACATTTTGGTTCTTTGGCCATCATGCAATGAAATTGCTTGATTGATGGTTTAAGAGCTAAGTGTATCACTCATTTGAGATGTTTTGATGACAAGGAGGGATACTGTAGACACCCCATTTTTGACCACCCCTAAGACTTGGGCATTTTAGTTTAACCACCCTCACCAGAAAAATCAAATTGAAATTTTAATCCCAAAACTCACCCATTTTGATCAAATTAAAATCTTTTTATTTGAATTTATAATTTTATATAATTTTGTGTGTTTGTACAAATTTTTAAGTGTGTTTATATAAATTGACATGTGATATTTTATAAATAAAAAATAATAAAAACAAAATACAAAAATAAAAAATAATAAAAACCAAAATAAAAAGAAAAGAACACTTGTAAAGAAAAGAAAACAAAAAAAGAAGAAAGGGGCGTGGGTTAGTTTCAAAAACAATGAATGCCAAATCATTTGAGGAGGTAGGTGATTAAAATGTTGTTAGAAGGAATATTTTCAAAAAGAGAAAGAAAATGGAAGGTCAGGGTATGATGATGATGTTGGGTTGAGAATAATTGTTGTTTTGAGAGAAAAGGTGGGTGGTGTTCATGAGTGGATAAAAAAAAAAAGAAAAAGAAAATATTTTGTTTGAGAGAGTGGAGAATAATTTGAGTGGGCGGTGGAGGGAATAAAAAAAAGATATCATCTATAAAGACCCACTTCACCCTCTTCTCTCTCGGGGGGCTGTTTGGGTGTTAAAAATGTAAAGATATACACAGACCACACACAGGCAGAGGGATCCAATGTCTCTCTCTCTTGAATGAAAAAGACACACGCGTTAGGGAAGGAGACACAGGCACACTGAGGGGGGTGTCCCACTCTCTCAAAAAAGTGAAAAGATAGCGATCATGAAAAAACTTTCATGAAAATGATCATGAAATATTTATGACTCTTGGATTACCTTGATTAGTGTGTAGTGCTTTATTTTAAGTATAATCCAAGGGTCATAAATATTTCATGATCATTTTCATGAAAGTTTTTTCATGATACCTAGCATTGCTCCTCAAAAAATGAATACACACGGGTAGAGAGAGGGAGGAGAGGAGTCAGACACCACGGCCATTGACACATACTCGAGGCACACACAGAACACACAAGACACACTCAGATATACACACAACACCCAAGGGGGATTCATCAATCTCTCTCTCTCTCTTATCACAAACACAAGAGATACACATGATGAGGAGATAGACGGCAGAGGGAGAGACCATGGAGAGACAGCACACATGAGACCCACGGTTTAGAGAGAGGAGAGGCACCACCCACACAGACCATGCACACACTATACACACGGATCACACTCACACATAATACACTCACACTCCGATCACACTGCCATAGACAGAGCTTCACCCAATACCATACACGGTTTAGAGGGAGGGAGAGAATCACACAGCCACACAACCCACCTCTCTCTCCCTTTCGGCAGACCATACACCTCCCATACGCCAAACCCAACACACAACACTCTAACACACACACATCATCCACACACACATCATAGCCATGCACAACATACTCTCACCACACCACCACTGCCATCGCTCACACACGGCAGAATCCATTCACCATTGAGCACAACACACACGGTTAGAGAGAGGGAGAGGCCACACACTCACGGCAACCCAGCAGCTCACATACATACCCATCACACACCCAACACACGGCAGAACATACCCAGCACAGACACATCACCACACACTCACGGCATGCACACACACACCCAGTCACCATACACCTCTCACGGCATGCACACACACACCCAGTCACCATACACCTCTCAAGCACACCAAACCCATGCACCCAGCAGCTCACACACACACCCATCACCTCTCACTCACGACATGCACACTGCTGCACACACACACTTCATACACCACACAAAACCCAGCACAGAGAGACTCAACAGACTAAACATTCTCACTCACGGCACACTCACAGCAGCACCCACTCAACACATGCACATAACACACGGGGGGAGACCACACACGGACTGAGATCTCTCTCTTCTCTCTCTAACATTTCTCTCTTTGATGCATACACACCCACCTCTCTCTCTCTCTCGGGCTGGTTCACCATACACCTCCCATACACCTCCAACTCACACACTCACGGCTGATACACCACACATACCCAGCACAAACACAACACACCACTCACACCATACACACAGCTGATACACACGGCTGATACACATACACACACACCCAGCACCTCTTCCTCACCCACTGATACACTCACCATGCATACACACGGCACACTGACATGGGGGTTGATCTGAACACAGCCACGGCAAACCCACCACACCACCTATACACACAGCACACGACACACCCACATACGCACACAGCACACAACACACCCAACACATACACACACGGCCCATCTCACTCTCTCTCTCTCCCATCCCACACAGATACACACATGCACGTTCATGATCTCTACTTGCTCTCTGTGTTCAATTCTGGGAGCATGGTTTTGAAGCAAAGCAATACAAACAAACACTGATCTGGGTGTCTCTCTTCATGGGCCAAATGCTCTCTTTCATCTCTGCAACTCTCAGCCTCTCAAGCTTCGAGCTTCATCTCTCAACAGTTGAGCTGGTGGTGAAAAAATATTGTAGAGAGAGAGAAAAGGTGGCAAGCGGGTCCCCGAAGCTTGGTTGATTGTTCGCCCAATTGCTGCAGAGAGATCTCATGCTGTCGCAAAGTTGCTGATTGGTGAATAGATTGTTCCGGATTAATTAGAATTTTATGTTATATGAATGTTGTAATTAGTTAATTCGTGTAATTAATTAGTTAATTTAATTAGAATTGCATAATTAATTAGTTTCATTAATTATAATTTTATAAGTAAGGCCATTAGAATTTTAGTGTAAATTAATTAGATAGTGAATTAGACTTTTATAATTAATTAATTAGTTTAAGTAGTTAGTTCATTAGAATTTTATAATGCTTTCATTAGTGTAATTAATTAGCTAAATTCTAATTTGTAAAATTAGTTAGAGTAATTAATTAATTGTGATGTCGTAGCTAGCATAGTTCATTGATTTGTTTTGTAATAATTAGTTAAGTAATTTAGTTAGCTAGCTAGTTCATTCGGACCCTCCTGCGTGAGGGTGCATTAGTTCATTCGGACCCTCCTGCGTGAGGGCGCATTAATTCATTCGGACCCTCCTGCGCGAGGGCAAACAAACTTGTAATAAGTGTGCGTGTGTGTGTGCATGTCTTCTAACCCCACGTCTTTCTCTCTTTTATTTATCAGCTTATGATGGTTAGTTTAGAGGCATCATATTTAATTTAGCATATTCATGTTTGCATCCACTTGTATTGCATGCACCAAGGCTCGGTTCATCATTCAATTCGCATTGTCGTTTCAATACTTCTTTGAATACATGCTTAGACCGCATGCGATCAATTCGTTTCATATACCATATTAGTAGCCGAGTCTAGTAATTGCATATCACATGTGTTGTATAGTTAGGAATCATGCATATTTTTTAACTTTGTTTTGTAGTTGTTCGCGGGACGTCGGTAAATATGTGAGTTGTTATGCTTTAGCATCCCGCTTGTACATAATTTTCTTATTATGTTTAGCATCCTACCATGAGACTAATTGCTTAAATGATAAACTGTTTGAATGCTTGTGGATGAAGGCTTATTGCTTAAATTGGAATGATTCAACAAATGTACGTTTTAAGATTCACAAACCTTAAGCCCACTTAAGGGTGGCAAATTAAGCCCACCTAAGGGTGGCAAATTCAAACCCTTTTCGAGAAACAAACATGAAATTGAATTGTTCTAATTTGAGCAAACTAGTCTATACCTTGTATGCTTCACATAATAAATTTTAGGATTTATTAAATAATCAGAATAAGAACATATATTGTACATAAGAATCACATCATAATTAGTAGAGGCCGATCTTTGATCGGGTGAGTGGGGTGCTCATTATTGACCTTCCCCTCTCATACCTAAGTTCCCGAACCAAGACACTTTGGTAACGACGGACTAATGGCCTTTGGCACAAGTCACGGGTTTCCTAAATTTCCCATAAATATTTAGGTGGCGACTCTGAAATCTGGCAAAGTAGTCCATTTTTGGCATTTGATTCAAACATCGATTTTCCAAAAACAATTGCCGGATTTGGACTCTTTTTGTGTTTCCACTGTTTCACATTGCACTTGTGAAATTAGATTCAGAACCAACACACAAGTGGAGTCCGAACTGTAAGAGCTATTTCATTCTTCCGAAAGGGGGCGCGAAAAGCCGAGCTACAGATACACAGTACAAACAACTTGTGGAATGTCTCATTTTTGCTCTGTTTATCCTCTATTATAGTAAGATGAACATGTACATCAGTGGCCAGCAAGCCACTTTCCATAGCCGGCAAACCATCATCCATGGCCGGCAGCCTTCGACCATGGCCGGCTAGTGACCGGCAAAATTCACTAGTGGCCAACTGGCCACTGATGTAAGTCACAGCAGAGTGTTGGTAAGGTGAAGCGTGGTTGTTCTGGAAATGTTCAACTGTGCAAACAGAGGCATCCAAGAGCAAAACGGTGGTCTTTTCAGGTGGAATCCGAGCATGCGCATGCACATCTCTCATTTCCTGGGGCAAAGTAGTTGATTGCTTAGTTTAATTGAAATTTTGTTGAAATTCGTTAATTAGTTAAATAGTTAACTAGTTGTGTTGTAATTATTTAATTAGTTAATTAGAATAGTTAACTAATACAAGTGTTGTAATTCTTTAATTAGTTAAGTAGTTTATCTATTTGTTCGGTTTGTAATAATTAGCTTAGTTAGCTTAATGAGCTTAGCTTAACTTAGTTAGCAAGTTAGTTTATTCATTCGGATTGGTGTGGATTAATACAAATCGGTGCAATTTTAACAGATTTGGCAGTATTTTGCACAACCCTAGATTGGATGGACGCTTGCCAGACCTCTGCCTCGAAGGTTGAGGGCAGTGCTCCCAGTAGTTGCAACGATAGGAGGGGGAGGCTGATCAAAAGCAGCAGTGTCAGAAGTAGCTTGGGAAGCCGAGACTGGCTCAGCATCCCTTTGGCGCTTCCTAACAGCAGCAATTTCTATGAACTTCTTTGGTGGTATGGTATCGAATACAATGGTCTCCAAACTGGAAGATTTCTCTTGAGATTGCTCTTCTGCAACCGCTATTTCCTCAATATTCCCCCGAAGATGAGAAAGGATGTAGAAATCAACACCGTCAACACTTGAAGAAATGTCGTCGATTACTATGACGGTGCCGTAGTAAGGGAAGTAAAAGAGGAGCACGTGTGCGGCCCGACCTTGTCTTTGCTACTTTGGAGGGCCTCTGTATGCCCAAACCTGTTAAAGAAGGGAGAGGTTGACTTAAGCTTCCCACTCACTAGGGTGAGAATAGATTTCGAGGGCTAAAAGAAAAAACAAGAACATCAATGCTAAGTCTTATGAAGAATAAAAACATATAGCAAAAGTAAAACATTAATTTGGTCGGCCGGTGACATTAGGGATATGTCGAACCCTGTCTGCACCAGGAGGGAATTCCCAATTACCCTCTACTATTACAATTATGTCGTTGATGCCCTTGCCAGAGTCGGGATGCATCTGAACTAACTAACGTTTTGCCGATCTAAGCTTAAAGTAAAACTTTAATCTCTCTCTAGTAGTGGGAATAAACTTATAATAATACCTAATCTCAGGATGCCCTAAGTTTATTCCTTAGATATCATTTAGAGCAATTACGCCCATGACTATTCAAAAAAGTTAAGGGAGAGTTAAGAATGAGGTACCTCATAAAACTAAAGTACCTCCTTGAGGAAGAGGTGTAAAGGAAATCGAACTTACCCTTCAACAATGTCAATTAAGGACAGATGAATCCATTCCTTTAACCTCTTAACGACGCTATCATCGACTGTGATAAGACGTACAACGACATCATCAAGAATACTATATAGAGTCCTAAACTCTGTAATACTCTCCTCATAATTGAAAATTTGTCTCAGACGGTTCATGGTGGACAAAAAACAAAAGGAGATGAACAATGAAATACAAAATCACAAGAAAAAGACAAAGAGAAAAGAGGAAAGATGAAAGATGAACTTACAAGAAGAGCAAACTGAGACTTCAAGCAGTAGAGAGAGAAAGAGAAAAACAAAAGAGCGCGTGTGGACTTCTAAAAGAATGGCAAGCAAAGTGAACGAAGGGAAAGGGGCATCCCCTCGATTAATGTGTCAGAAGTGAAACAGCGCATAAAAAGACAATATAACAGATGTCATCATTAATATAGTAAGTTCAAAAAAGACGTATGTCATTAGCGGAAGTAATAACTCAGTTCTTAATTTGGTCGGCATTTTCGCCTTTGGCAATCTTCCCCGGATGATCGCCGAAGAAAGGCAATTGTGAAGGAATAAAATATTGGCCCAAATCCAAACTCGACTAAGCAAAGCAACCCAAAGGAAAGGGAAAAAGCCTAGATAACTAAGAGGCCCATCAAAAGACAACTAAGGGAATAATGGCACATGACCAAGCATGAATAAGATCTCCTTCTAGAAGGAGATCAACGGAACAGAGGAGGACCCTCGAATTCATCTTCATCTAATGGTAAATACATCAAGCAGCAAAAATAGGAACATAGGCCTGGCCTACCAGACGATACAATCGTCTAACCAGCTTAATCGAATAGATGAAGCATTTGGCAAGTTGGCCACTAACGCCTGACAAGATCTAGGCCATCCACAAAGAGATGATCCAACAGTGAAAAATAAAGACAAAGACAAAAGAGCAGACAAAACCCTCAGATCAAATGTCAATCCAATAGATGAGACTTAAAGCCAATAACACTACAAAAGGCAAAGCAGGTGAAGCAAAGAGGACAAATCAGAGGTAATCAAGAAATCCTCTTTTGTATACACTATTCACATGACCGATCAATGTTCTGACTTGATCATTGGAGGGTCCTCTCAACCAACCATGGTCAGGGGTGATCACTGACGATTTGGTTTCTCTTTGCAAAGTAAAAGAAAGGATACGCCATCTCACTTTTCATCTGGAAAAAAATTCTACCTTCCATATTGAAGATATTTTAAGAGTCTCAATCTTTTTCCTTTTAATTAATAAACCAATAATTTTAGCATTTTTGTAACAAAAATATATTTTAATTTTTTTTCTATCTTTTCTTGATCACGTTATGGCATAACCACAGCATTATATGGTTTATATGATATCAGTCTTTTGAAGTGCCTTTCGAGAGGAATGGATTGTGACCCTTTGGGAGTAACAACAATCCTTGAGTCTGACAATAGTTCTTGATAACATTTTGTGTTTGTTTGGTTTGATTTTTTAAAATTATTTTTAGTAAGTCTTTGTTTATTTTTAATATATTTTAATTATTTTATTTTATTTTATTTTTTTTTTGTATTTTTTAAGTATACCTAATCAAGATGCATCTAAAAAAAATAGTTGGTGAAAATATTTTTAAAAGAATTACTAAAATTAAGCAAAAATTCGAACAAAAATCTGTGTATTTTTGTTTGTTTTTAGTGAAATTTTTTTTTATATTTTTATGAAAGTTTTTTATTTTTTAAATGTATCTTTCATGTATAAAATTTTTTTAAAAAAAAAGCTAAACATAACACTATAAAAAAAACACTCAGGACTAGATGGATTAACATGTTTCAATATGGGACATATGAGTAATTTTTCCTAGAATTAAATGGGTTGGATGATTGGAAGTAAATGAATAATAAATTGTTTAATTAACACAATGTATTTGTCCAGATTTTATCACTTTTTCATGTTAAGATTGATTTTTTAAAAAATTGTTCATATTTGAAAAATAATTTCTATTTATATATTAAATTTTGCATTTAATATTTTAAATAAAATCATGCTAAATAAATGTGATTGTATGTAAAGAATTAACATCATAGATTGCGTGATGATTTATAGATTGTATTATTATTAAGGGTAAATTACACTGACACCCCCTGAGGTTTATGTTTATTACAGTTCACCCCCTTACATTTGAAAAATTACACTGACCCCCCTGTTAATTTAATTTTATTTATGATAATCATTACGGTTGGGGGGGAAACTGTTATGAAACTTTAAACTAAATGGGGCAATCTGTAATGAAACTTTAAATCTCAGGAAGGGGGATGTAATTTCCAAAATATGAGGGGAAGAACTGTAATAAATATAAATCTCAGGGGGTGTCTATGTAACTTACCCTATTATTAATACACAAATAAAGTTTTAAAGGTGTACAAATAATTATTTTTGTAGTCCCAATTGGAGGATTTTTTTTTATTTTTTATTAATGTGGGTGATACTGCTGAAGTGGTTAACTCATTGAGGCTTAAAGTGATTTTCTAGTAAGGATTTTGGGAAGCTCTTCCAAAATTATATCACTCAATTACCTACCGAAAGGGGTTAATTGTGTGTTAATTTTAGAGATAGTGTGCGTCATTAGTAAGGAAAATTTTACATTTTGAAAAAATTATCTACCCAAAGGAAATAGTTTTTGATAAATCATTCTTTCTAGTTGACTTGTTTAAAGATGTTGATTGTGTCATATATATTCAACACAAATGTGTTTATATAGTAATACATTTGGAACATCTAAGGATATTGTTTAAGTTTATTTACTGCCTGTTATTGGTCCTGTTTGGTAGAACTGTAGGAAAGTGCTCGTAACTTATGCCTTAACAGCTTATAACTTATAACTATGAACATAAGCTGATTTCTGACTTATAAATTAAGCTTCTCCTGCCCCACTCAAAGAATAAGCTGATTTCTTACTTACAAAAAGCTATAAGCTGCATTGTTAAGTTAAACCAAACACATCAAAATAACTTAAATTAAACTAAAAGCTAAAATAAGCTGAAAAAAAGCTGTACCAAACAGGACCATTGTGAGATTATAATTATTGCACGTGTATAATTAATGAAGATTATATTGAAGTTTAAAGATGTTGATTGTGTCCTACCAGAGGTGTTTATATAGTAATATATTCTAGTACATTGGAGAATATTGCTAAAATTTATCCGTAGCATATTCTTGTGAGATTATAGTAATTGCCTATGTATAATTGAAAGTTTGAGATGTTAAAATACTTTCTATATATTCAATTTAAGAGTGGCACATTTTAAATATTTGAGAATATTAATTTTGATTATGAGATCATTATTATCCATATATAATTTATTAATATTATATTGAGTTGAAGACAATGAAGAAAGATATTTTTATGAAAATCAAATTTACTTCATTAAAGTTTTGATTATGAATACGTAAAGGGATATTGAGTTAGTTTTAAACCTAACTGATTTAGATATTGACATACTCGAGAATGCGCCTTCTTTAACATTTATATTAACACCTCAATATAGTATGAAAGATTGAAATTATATTTAATGTTTTATGTTTTAAAATATCCACTAGATGATTCTTATAAGAAAATCTAAATTATACTCTACAATACTCTATATAATGCCTTCGATTTTTACAAATCATTATCGATCTTCAGTGTTTTATGTTTTCTTTTTAGAATATTTTGCAAATCTCTTTATATATTATTAACTCGAGTAAGCAAAAATAAATAAATAAATAAAAATAAAATAAAAAATAAAAAAATTTGTGAGCTATGACGCTCTTCCCATCTCTAGAATCTTCATATTTGTTTCTTAAACTGTTTAAAAGTGCTTGTGTTAATCAAAATTTTATTTTTTTTGGTCGTGTTATTTAAGTTGTAGTTTAGTACTAATCTTGTTTTATAGAATGTCATTTTTATATTGTCTGTAAGGCAACAATTTAATTTTAATATCAAAACTAAAGAAGCATGATTATTATTATTTTTATTTATTGGTAATAAAATAAAATAAAATAAATAATAATAATTGAAATAGAATTTTATTTTAACTTGGATAATAATTATCATAAAGTGTGTGGCAGAAATTATTCTATTAATTTTATAAATTTTGAAATGTTAAAGAAAAGTTCAATGTTGAATAGAAATTAGGTTATGTAGTGGTTGCTTATGAATCTTGGGATTTTGGATTAATATTAGTGGATGCTGGCTATTGTTATATTTGTTGGGATTTAGAATAGTGAGGTTTTGTTCTCAAAACAAAGTGGGACTTATTACCTTTTTATAAAACATGAGAGTTTGGAATTAATGGGAATATGGAATTACCTAAGGATGTATTTATTATTTTTAATCATGTAATTGGTGTCTAGAGTTTTGTCATTGGCCATCGGTGGATGATGGTATTGCTTGTTGTTAGATATAAGGTATTGGTACTATTGTAGGGTAAGTTATGTAATGTAGGATAGTATGTTGTTGATTGTAAATGAATATTGTGAGTAGACAATTTTATTATTGAGTTATGGATTAAATTATTAGAAGGAACTGGAATGCTTGTGGATATGGTCATGTTATGAGACTGTGTGGGATTGTTATGGTTTTGGTGTTTGGTAGTTCCTATTATGTTTTGGAAACATTTTTAAAATGTAGGAAAATCCGTTGTTGAATGGTAGTGCGTGGAGCACATTTTGAAATAAGTGAATTAATGCATTTAATTGTTAATAGTTGTGGTGGTGATAATTGGATTAGGTGTATGTAGTATACCCGTGTTTTATTTTATTGATTAGCATGTTATGCTTTACTTGTATGTTGTTTGGGAGGTTCGTTTCTCTCCAGTTAAGCCAGTAAAGCGTGGCGTCTTGATAGAGTTTTCCTCTCCTTATCGATTTGCGCCCAGTGAAGTGTGAAATGAGGTCCGCTTCTCTTTGGGTGACACCAGTAAAGTATGGCACATTGACATAGATTCTTCTCCCTTCCGATTTGCACCTAGAAAAGTGTGACCTAAGGGGCACTCCGTCTGGGTGAGGCCGGAAAAGTGCATTAGAGGATTCGTGTTGAGGTTGTCTTTTAGCCATTGGGCCTATAGCCAAGGAAGATAGTAGATATATTGGTGTATAGATACGTATGATGTATAGAGATGTGGGGCTGACTTATGATTTGCATGTGGGGTTATATTTTCATAACAGATGTTTAGGTGACATTCCTTTATGTTAACATGGACAACTTTATCAAAGAAAGAATGGGGTTTTGAAATGTTTTCTTTTGGAAGTAATAATGAGAATGTAAAAAAGCAGAAATGATTTTATATTGTGTTGTGTCAAGAGGAAACTTTTGGAAAAACATATTTATATGAGTATACTTTTAGATATTAACTGTCATACTACTTACATGGTATATCATGGTGAATGCATAATCATTTTTATCTATATGTTGTGATTGGTTAGAATCATTGGAATCTCTACTCGGCTTAGTGCTCATCCCACATGTTGACAAAAAAAATTTAGGTACAAGATTGGAAGATTGTTCAGGACTTGATGTCTTTTACTTTGTTGGCCATGAGGCCTTTTATTTGTTAACCAAGAGCCATATATTGTATAAGAGTAAATTCCTTTTGTTTTTATTTATTGTTATTCAATGTAAGCCTAAGGGCATTATACTATGTCTTATTTATATATCATTATCATTGTCGTGAGAGAATGTTACTATTTATTCTTGTTTATGTTCTTGAATGGATGCAATGATTTAAAATGGTAATAATACAAGAATTTAGTAATGGATTCAGACAATAAAAATCGAGGCGTTATAACTTATAAGTTAATTTTTCCAATTATATTTTTTATTATTAGCTTAAAAATAATTAAAAATCTGTTTGGTATATATTTTCATAAGTGTAAAGATAAATAAATAAATTGAACATATTTGATTAATAAGTTGTCAGATAAACTTTTTATTGTGCAAATATCCAAGGTTTCCTTAAAAATTATAATTAAGGTAGAAGAAATAGGGCTCTTTTATCCAATATTATTTAAGGCTTCCAAATAAGCCAAAAAATTATACAAATTGTAATTTAAGAAAATCTCATTTATTTGGGTCAAATGAGTTGAAAAAGTTGAATAATATATAAGTTGACATGTATAAATTACAACCAATTTTAATCAAATAAATTAAATAAGTTGAAATGTATATAAAAGTAAATAAAAGTTGACATAATAAAATAAATGATGGACCTCACAAGTCAGGCTGGACGATCCAGTGCATAAATTGTACTCGAAAGGAGTAAGGTCTAAAAGTATATATCAATAATATATATCTATGAGAATATATGAAATATATATTCAAATATTATTATTATGTTTTGGGTAAATTACACTGATATTTTTTAAGTTTGGTCTAATTACATCTCACTTCCTGACGTTTTAGAAATTATATTTCTACTCCTGTGATTAATAGTGTCATTTTACAAACCCCACTACTTATATAAAAGGTAACAACTCCTAATAGAAAAACAGAGAAAATTACATTAGGAAAAAAAATAAAACAAAGGAAAGAAGAAAAAAAAATTAGAGGAAATAAAGCAAAGTAAGAAAAGAGGGAGTGCATGAGTTCAATGTCTTCATTCCGTCTAAATAATTACAGTGATAGAAGAGTTAGTGTAATTTTCTAAACATTAAGAAGTGATATATATTAAATCCAAATATCAAGCGGTGTAAATATAATTTACCCTTATGTTTTTTACCTTACTTTATTCTTAATAAATGGCCAACTGATGACCATTCGAAGGGCTTATATTAAACAAAAATGTAGGAGACACCACACCCATCATGTAAGTATTTGATAATTTTTGTAGAGGTTTGGCTTCCCTCTAATTTGTGATCAGATTTGAGGGTACTGTTGGGTTTGTGGAGATCCATCACGAGTCCCGTTTCGATAATCCGAACTGTTTTTAATATATAAAATTCATCGTGTATTATATGCTTGTAAAAAATCATATTGATTGAATAACGGAAACTATGTGATCAAATCAGTTTTGTAAAAGAAAAAAAAAAAAACGGTGAAAAAATAAATATTTGATACAAATCTGAGCCAATGAAATAGCTATTGATATCTGATCAACGTGATTTTTTATAGCTATATAATATTCGGTAAGTTTTATACATTGAACAGTTCGGATTATCGAAACGAAACCCGTAGTGAACTCCACAGGCAAAACAGCACCCTCCAGTTCGATTGCTGACTGGAGACCAACCCAATCCTTTTTTAATAACTTATTTGAGAACTCCAGCATCTTCTTATATTAAATTTATGAATTTTATTATATTTTGTCTAAACTTTAATGGTGATGAAAACAAAGGAATACGTACGACGAATACCATCAAGAATAAGTTCTACACTTGTATTATTCGTAGTATAGGGGGGAAACGGTTATGCCTCGATTACCACAATAATATTGTGCAGTGTAGGGTATGCTAATAAAAGTAAATAAAGACCTAAAATTAAGGTGAATTTATTATTTAATAAGTTCTATAATAATTAATGTCATTTTTTATCATATATTATTGAAAAATATTACTAATTATTAATTTTTAGTAATAGTTTCACTACAACATTTTCTTAGTTTAGTGACATTTGAAAGTGCCACAAAACTATTCTTCTAATGACATTTTTTGGTCTTGTGGCATTTTGAACAAGTGCCACTTCTATCGGTGCCACGGTAGATACGAGTGCCACGGTAGATACTTGCAAGTGTCACTGCACCATCATGGCTAAAAACTTTCAATGACATTTTAATGTCATGGTAGATATTATTTGTGGCACTATCAAGCGCCATTAAAAAAAGAGTTAGTGACACTTTAATGTCATTAACACCATCAAGATTAAATCTTTCAGTGACACTTTAATGTCATGGTAGGCACTATTCGTGATGATAATTCGTGTAGAACAATTTGATGATCCGCTCTTGCGGAGACTCGAACCGCCAACCTCCCGCACCATAACCTTATACACCACACTCTTCCCACTACACCTCTATAGCCCACATGATTATATATGCACATATATTATTTTTATTAGTACATACATCTATATTAATATGTATAAACATAATTATTTTATTGAACATAATTTATGTAAAATAACTATTTACTACCAAATAACAAAATAAAAAAAAGACCACTTTTGGCTACTAATTATTTTTTAGTTGCTAAAAAACTTAACTTTTGTCGACCAAAATCGGATTTGGTCGCCGAATATGCACTTTCAGCTACCAAAATTTGGTCACCAAAAAATTTTTATTCCCCACCTTAGGATTTTAGTTCTCCCGCGCTAAAAATGACCACTTTTGGCGACTAAACTTATTTTTTAGTCGCCAATTGTAAACTTTTGGCTACTAAAATTTTTTTTGGCACCAAAAAGCTTTACTTTTGGCTACTAAAATTTTTTTAGTCGGTAAAACCCATATAATCAGCGACCAAACTTATCTTTAGTCGCCAATTGTAGACTTTTGGCTACTAAATTTTTTTAGTCGCCAAAAAGCTTTACTTTGGGCTACTAAAAATTTTTTAGTCACTAAAACTCATATAATCAGTGACCAAATTTAGTTTTAGTCGCCAATTGTAGACTTTTGGCTACTAAAATTGTTTAGTCGCCAAAAAGTTTTACTTTTGGCAACTAATGCTGTTTTGGTCGCTGAAAGCTATACTTTCAGCGACCAAATTTTTTTGGTCTGGAAATTTAGTCGCCGAATATGCTTTTTCCTGTAGTGTATATTGAGTTTAATTCATTTATTTTTAATCATTTACTGCATTTTAAAATTTTAGAAAATATATTGGCATTTTTTATTTTTTCAAAAATGTCATTATAAGCTTGGAAAGTTTTTGGCTTAGTGGCATTTCTCAAAATGCTATAAAATATTTGTTTATGACACTTTTCACCTAAGTGCCATAAAAAGTAATTTGCACCTACCTAGTGTCTTGACATTTTTTAAAAAATGCCATTGCAACTAAAGTTTAGTGGCATCTGTTGGTAAATGTCACGAACATAATTTTTTGTGTCATTATTTTATAAAATGCCATAAAATTGATGTGACATTTCTTTATTGAAATACCACTAGAGCCTTATATGTTTTGTGGTTCTGTGGCATTTTTCTAAAACATTTAATGCCAATTTTTATTTTTGTGGCATTTTCTAAAAACATGCTATTAGTGTAGTGTCACTAAAGTGTAAATTTGTTGTAGTGACATTTTTGTTGTAGTGAAATAACACTTTTTTTTAATTGAAATGCCACTAGAGCCTTGTATGTTTGTGGCTCTATGACATTTTTCTAAAAAATGCCACCAAATATTCTTTTTGTGACATTTTTTAAGAACATGCCACTAGTATGGTGTTACTAAAGTATGTTTTTATTGTAGTGTTGTGACACTTGTTCATTGAAATGTCACTAGAGCCTTTTATGTTTGTCGTTTTGTGGCATTTTTCAAAAACATGCCACTAAATATCATTTTTTGTGGCATTTTCTAAAAATATGCCACTAGTGTAGTGCCACTAAAGTATGTTTTTGTTGTAGTTTTGTGACACTTGTTCATTGAAATGTCACTAGAGCCTTTTATGTTTGTCGTTTTGTGACATTTTTCAAAAACGTGCCACTAAATATCATTTTTTGTGGCATTTTCTAAAAATATGCCACTAGTGTAGTGCCACTAAATTATGTTTTTGTTGTAGTTTGGAAATTTTGTCACAAAAAATATTATTAATTATAAATTTTAACGACAATTTAAAAAAATGTCACAAAAAGTTACCAATTTTTAATTTTCAGCGATAGTTTGAAAAATTCATCATAAAAAAACGTCACTAATTGTAAATTTTAGAGACAATTTATAAAAATCGTAACAAAAAAATTACTAATTGTTAATTTTTAGTGACATGCAAAAAAATCGTTACGAAAAATTATTTTTAATGACGATTTTGCTAAAACTTATTTTTAATAGAATTTGATAAAAATTAAGTTCAATTATTAGAACATATTAGTAGTTTATCCTAAAATTAAATATATAAAACCATCATTTGGCTTACATTCTTTATCAGTAATATAATAAAATTAATGGGTTTCAATTCAAGTATTGATTTTTTGGTGTAAAGTGTTCAATGAATGAATGGACATAATTTACCCCCATTAAATTTACAAATACATGCTCGGGTGTGATCACGAAATACCAACTCAAATTTAAATCCAACTAAAAAATATGACTCAATATTGGGTAATGGGAGGATTCCAACAATCATAAATGGCTATAGGCATTTTATTTTTCAAATATCAACATAGATATAATGAATCTCATTATTTAAAACCAAACACCAAGATGGTAATACTTGCTTTAATACTAAAGTTTCGTTTGAAAATTTAGTTATTTTAATAAATTATTTTGGTTTTTTATTATTTTAATAAGTTAAAATATTTGTGTTTAGGAAGATTGTTAAATTTTTTTATAGTTAGATGTGATATTTGTAAAAGAAAAAAAAAATAATTATAGAATTGATGTGATATTTTATTTTATTCGCTATTTTATCATATATTTGCCTTTTTGTGGAATTTAACCCAAAAATCAAAAAAAAAACCAAAAAAACCAAAAAAAAACCTTTGCCAAACAAGGCCTAAATGGGTCAATGAGTTTTTGTGAATGTGCGGATAAATTTTGGTTCCCTTTGATTTACTTTTTGAAAAAAATTTGAGTTTTAAATTATATTTTGAAAGATAAATTGTTAAAAAAAGTTTTAAAAATTAAAAATTTGTTTGGTTATAAGTTTTGAAAATAATTTTGAGATGAAGTGTAGTAGTTTTTTTTTTTATAGTTGAATAGATGGATCTGAGATAAAATTTGATTAATTAATGTGTAGAATGAGAGAGGAAAGAGAAGAGAGAAAAAGTGATTAATTAATTTATTAATTAAAAGAGAGAGAGACAGAGGAGAGGAGAGAGAAAAAAAATTAAAATGTTAAAATTTGATAAATCAAATATGTTTTTTAATTTTTTGATTCAAATATTAATTTAAAAACTAAATCAAACGATTGCTTGTGCTTTCAATTCAGAAAAAAAAATAAAATAAATAATAATAATCATAATAATAATAATAATAATAATAATAATAATGTTGACACGATACCATCTAATTGACACCCAATTCCAATTTGAAAGGGAGAAAAGTATTTCTCCGATTTTTTTTTTTTTTAAAGTAATAATTTTGCATATATGTAAACAATTTTATTTTTTTTTTTATATGGAGAAGAAAATCTTCATTACAAAATCGATAAAAGTTTGGATCAATCCGGCACGGTGGTATTACAAGATCTGAAAAAGAGGAAATAATCTTTATAGAATGAATTATTCAAACCTCCATAGAGGAGAGAAAAGGTTCTTATAAGAGAAGAAAATAAACCTCCACACAAGAAGGATTGTTACACCAACAAACTAAAAATTATGAAAATTAAACAGGAAAAAAATACCAAATTCAAGTCACCACCAAATTTATTCGAAACTCCACTACTCTGCAACCTTTAACTTGGAATTTAAAGATCTCATCTCCTCTAGTCAAGATAGAACACTGAAGGTGAAGTAGTCGCCTAATATAAAACAAACGCATTATTTAGTATCAAACTGTGAATAGACTTAAAGCCAAATCTTTAAATTTGGACTCAAACGTAAAAATAATATTACAGTGTTAGTTGAATTAGTGAAACAAATGTCAAACTTGAGTTAATCTAGAGAACACTACAAGAAAAAGCACAAATGGCGACTAAAATTCAGAATTTCGTCGCTGAAAGTTGGCCAAATGGCGACTAAACTGGATTTAGTCGCCGAAAATGAAGACTTTTGCCGACTAAAATGAATTAGTCGCCGAATCACAGGGTTTTAGCGACTAAACTGTTTGTTGGTCGCCAAATGTAGCAGTTTTACCGACTAAAGGTTGTTTGGTAGCCAAAAGCGACGGTTTTTGGCGACTAAAATAATTTAGTAGCCAAAGTGATGGTTTTGGCGACTAAAAAATTTTAGTCGCCATTGATTTATAGGTCTTTTGCCGACTAAAAAAAGATTAGTCGCTGAAAATCAGGGTTTTTGGCTACAAAAAAAAATTAGTAGCTAAAAACAGTGAATTGGCGACTAAATTTCAATTTAGTAGCCAAAACGGGACGTTTTTGGCGACTAAAAACAGAGTTAGTCGCCAAAAAGTGCTATTTTTAATTTAAACATATTTTTTTAGCGACAACAAATTAATTAGTAGCCAAAAAACATAGAATTGGCGACTAAATAATTGATTTAGTCGCCAAAAGTGGCCTACATTTTTTTTTAATAAATAATTTATTTTTTACATAAATTATATTCAATAAAAATAATTATGTGTACATATATGATTTTGTATGAATACCGGTTAAAATAGTATATAAATAATATATATTGCATATATAATCATGTGATGTTCAAGTGGCATAGTGGAAGGAGTAGGTTGATAAAGGTGTTAAAAATAATTATGTGTACATATATGATTTTGTATGAATACCGGTTAAAATAGTATATAAATAATATACATTGCATATATAATCATGTGAGGTTCAAGTGGCATAGTGGAGGGAGTAGGTTGATAAAGGTGTTGGCAGTTGGAATAGTTTGGTTCACGGTTCGAATCTCAGAAAAACCAAAGAATTTGTGTTTTTTTTTTTTTTCCGAAACGACCTTTGGCGACTAAAATATTAGTCGCTAAATGTGGGATTTTAAAAAGTGTAAACCAGCAATGGCGACTAAAGATTTGGTCGCTAAAGAGCTCTTTTTTGCCGACTAAAAAAAGTTTAGTCGCCGATACCTCTCGCGACCACATATGCGCGACAAAAGGGGCGACTAAAAAAATTAGTCGCTGAAAGTAAAAACTCGACTTTCGGCGACTAAAAATGGACTTTTGGCGACTAAAAATTTAGTCGCCATTTGTGCTTTTTCTTGTAGTGGAAGGACTAGAGAAAGGGAGAGGGGAGGGGCATAAGAGAGAAGAGGGACCACCGCTGTCTTTCTTCCACTTGTAGGAAATTCTAGAGTAACAAGAAAATTTTTTAGAGTTTTTAGCTTCCTTTCTTTTTATTATGATATTTTTTCTGAGAGTTTATTTATGATAAAATTTATTATATTAAATTTCAAATAAAATCCACGGACTTAACAGCATTTCGAATCCGTGTAGGAAAGTCTATATAAAGGCCCTTGTAGTAAGGTCTATAGTGTGTGTGTTTTGTGTTAACAAGCGAGTAGTCTCCTTCAAACACTCTCTGTAAGTATTTTCCTCTAAAATATTTTGTGTATAAATTATATATTAAAGTTTACCTTATTCCTATGAGTGATCTTTATTTTGTTATCATATTTTGTGTCATTATATATACTTGTTTGTTTAGTGCTTACATATCATTTCTTTCATAACAAACAACTGTAAGTTCCTTAGTAATATATAAATATAAAAAATGTACACAAAATAACATGATAAATTTATATATATCCATTTTTAATCAAACGATTCATTAAAATAGTTTATAAATTTAAAAATATTATTATCACATCATTCATTAATATAAAATATATATTAAATTTTATTGTAAGATTTCAAATTCCCATTAATTTTTCTTAAGTTAATGTGTGTTAGAACATCCCTAACGATTCAACAATTAAATGATTAACTATTGTTATCTTTAACAAAGAGTATTTTCAAAATATTATATTTTAGTAATGTTCCTCTAATAGTGCGAATATTACTATTTATTTTATTTTTCTAACAAAATATCAAATAGAAATGCCATATGTATATATAGAAGCAAAGAGAGTTGTCAAATAATAGCTATAACTAAACACTGAGTCAAACTTTGGCACAAAAAATTAACAATATTAAGAATGTATGTGCTATAGCAAAGTTTATTTCTATAAATTTATTACCCGTGATGCTACATATATCAATAATTTACTTGGACAATTTACTCATAATTTTATTTAGAATTGCAATATGAGAATAAGATTCATTCTGTATATAATTACAATACATTAATTTAAATCTACACCCAACACAACACTTTAAATTTCCATAACACCTAGAATTATTCATTTACTACTAGTTGCAGTTCTCCCTACATACAATAAATTATAAAATTCACTTTACTCTATTGTGTTTAAGGAGGGAGCATTTTACCTCCTTATGGTTCAAAAATAGGCAGACAACCCCTTGCGATTTTAGACTAAAATGCATTATGTTTACAATGCATATACAATGTATGTATAAATTATATATATATATAAGATTGGCCTGATACTTGAAATCCCTCACTGTATCACGGTCACCACCGGCTCAATTAAATACTCATGTTTTGGTATTTTTCGATGAAGGTAACACCTAAATTAATGAACCTTTTTGCTATGTAGAAATGTAGATATATGCTTACAATTTGTAGAGTTCTTCAAAGAGATTGAACAATTAATATTATAGATAGTGTATATACATGTATGTTTTGTGTAAAACATAATTAAATGAAAATTGGTTTTAAAAAGTTAGAAATTAAAATACATAATTAGAAATTTAAATTTTTTTTTTTTGGATAATATGTAATTTAATTGAATTCATATTTTTTTATGATAAATTATTGTTGTTTAAATTAGAAATTGTGTGTGAAAGAGAGAAGAGAAAAATAAAATAAGTGAAGCAAAAAGAGATAGAAGATTAGAGGGGTATTATGGTAATTTCACATTTTTTCTATTAACAGAGTTAGGAGCTTCTATTTGCACACTCATTACCCTCTATGCACATTTTTCTCAATAAATAACTTATTCAGAAGTAGCATTTTGAAAATAAACAATTTGTTTAAAAGTAGAATTCCTAAAATTCTACTGTCATTTCTTTCGACAGTAGAATTTCAATTTTTTCGACATTCAATTTCCGAATGCATTTATTTGAATTGTGTGTGATGTCTATAATAATAATTTCACTTGGGAATAACATTGTAATAAAAATAATTATCATTAAGTATATGCACAAAGTGGAATGAGTGTATGCAAATAGAAGCTCCCCAAAGTTAGGGAGTAAAGTGTTTCAAACCTCCTGTTCAAAAAAATAAATAAATAAAGTCCTTCAGTCTTAAATTATAAAAAGATAAAATGAATTTTACTCAATAATAAATTTCCTTGCTTCTATCTATCCATTCAATCGGACTGTTCGTTCCACCTTGAATCTCAGAAGCATTCTTATCATCTTGTAGATCCAAGTCCATGGCATTGTGAAATAATCTATTTTTCCATTTGAAGTGTTGTTGCATTAAATTAGTCCTAGAAAGTACCAAATAGGTGCGTATAAAATATGATATATATATATATATATATATGAGTTTATGAACTAATCAATTAATAGGAATACTAGTAATTATACGACCAACGAATGAACAACACACATGTATTTGTAGGAAATTATACAATGGAGCACATGGTGTTCGGAAATACCATAACTGAGGAAACTTTGAGGGGAATGACTGAGTACAAGAATAAGGCAACAATAACACGCACAGATAAAGCAAAAGTGGCTCTCAGTAGGAAAAATGATGCCACAGCTCAAGCTTCGCAGTATTTGGAGAACCTAAAAAGGGAAGAGTGTGATTGTGATGGAGTCATCACGCTTGGAAGTATTTACAATGCGACGGGGGGCACTATAACATATTCTGTCAGCCATGATTATTCTGGGAAATTAGCTGAACGCAGCACATATCCTGCCCAAATAGAGAATGGCTTAATTAAGTTTTTTAAGCATGTGGAAACTTCTGGAAATAGTAGTGGATCGTGTGGAGCTGTTGTGTATTGGGGCAAAAACAATACTGGGGAAGACTGTGATTGGATGTTGTCTTGGTCCAACCCAACCAATAATGTAGCGATCCCGGTTCTTCCTCCTTTGGGTGTTTGTATCCGGACTTAGTTCCGAGGCTTTCGATTGTTGTTTTGAGCTGTTTCTATCCTTCAATTCTTTAAATTTGGGTTTAGAATGTTTTGGGCAGGTTGGTTGCAGATTGGTTGAGTTTAGAAACCAAATCTGCCTGTCCAGTTTTTGACTTGGTCGCTCGAGCGAGCTTCTCTTCGCTCGAGCGAGGCTTTTGTTTTTGGTCCGTCGCTCGAGCCAGCCTTTCTTCGCTCGAGCGAGCGTTGCGTCTAGTACTTAGACCTGAGAGCAGTGTTTGTTGGCTCGAGCGAGATTCTCTTCGCTCGAGCGAGGTCTGTTTCTTGTGTCTGGTCGCTCGAGCGACCAGGTCTTCGCTCGAGCGAGCCTGTCCAGTTTATAAACTCAGCAGCGGGGAAAAATAACATTTTTCTCCTTCTTTCTTTCTTGAAACCCTAGCAGCCGAGAGTCTCTCTCTCTCTAAACATACTCTCTCTCTAGATTTCATCTCTTTCTACTATAAATCCATCCTAGGTCCTTTGTTAAAAAGGCAAAGGAGAGTGAGGGCTACATTTTAATCTGAAGAATAGTGGATTTGGAGCACTTGGATTTCGGGTCAATCTTCTCCATTTGGGTTCTCCTTTGAGGTAGGGATTCTCCTTGCTCTTTTTCAATACTCCGTCTATAGATAGACATGTGGTTATTTTTGTATTGCATGAAAACTATATCATGTGGGATTTTTGTATAAATTCATGAGGTTGAACTTCGGGTTAGCGTTGGTTTTAGACCTATTATCATTAGATGTGTTTTGGGGGCGAATTGAGTGTGAATTAGCATGCTGTTGTTGAGAGGAGAGGAAACCCTAAAATTTATTGAATTAATAATCTAATAGAGGGGTTTGATCTTTGGGTAAATACTTGGGTATTTGGGGTTTTAATTGAGCTTTTGATCAATATTGAGAAGAGGGAGTAAAACCCTAGTATAATGATTATGATTTAATTCGTATAATTAAATTGGAATGGCTTGAAAGGAATGTAGTAGATTAAAATGAGTTTTGGGCTTTATTGTTCCTGGAATCGATTTTGTGGTAACAAAAGGAGATGAAGTTGGTTTTGAAGAACAAAAGGAAGTTGGTTTAGTGGAATGGGAAAAGTACTTGAAATACGTATAAATGTTGGGTTGTTGTATCTTATACTACTATGATAGTATTAGTGATAAGTTGGTGATCTCATGAAAATTGAGTATGTTATTAGGTGTACAATATACATGCATCTAGAGGCTTTGTCCTTGGTCATCGGTGGAGGATGACATGGTTGTGTTGATTTGTTGTGTATGCATTACACTTATGTGTTCATCTACTGTAACACGTTGATTAGATTCTTGTTGGTTATGTATATGCATTATACATGTTGGTTATGCCTTGTTGCATCTTTGTTGTTGGCATTATATGCCGCGCTTATAATCAAAGGTACCGTTACCTTCCAGCCAGCGCCTGGAGAACTGTATACGCTTATAATCTAAGGTACCACACCCTTCCAGCTAGCGCCTGGTAAAATGGTATGTTGTTGTGAGAAGTGTATTTTGGCTTACTACGCACCTAGCCAGTAGAGAAAAGTTTTGTTGTTATTGTTTCAGTGTATCTGGAAACATTGTGGTTAGTATTGATTTCAGTTTTGGTGGGCCGGGTTGCCTCATAGATTTGTCCTGTGCATGTAGTTGAGTTGTTATCTCCCTTTTATGAAGGTATGCATGTATAGTTATGATAGAGTTGGGATTGAACCGAAATAAACCATTTGTCTGTTGGAAGTGTATAGAGAATCAAATATTTTAGAAATATGTTTTGGAAAGGCACATCCGTTGTATGTGTGGTAATTGGTTAAGAGTGGAAGTCTTAGTGAATTTATTTTCTAAGTACTTGTTTATGTATGAAAGATTGTGAACGGGGATTAATGAAAAGAATAAGGCAAGATGAATCGCTTGTAGCGTTAAATGAAACGGTTGTTTTCAAGAAAAGTTCATACATATATATATATATATTTTTGTATAAACTGTCGCATTACTATTCTAGTATGAGAATGAGTGTGCATGATCATAGCTATCTGTATTGTTGTTATTGTTGAGGATCATGTCGAGATCCCTACTGGACTATATGTTCATCCCACGTTGTTGAATCTTTTTCAGGTATTAAGCAGGTTGAGCTGCAAGATTTGAATCTACTTATTTGTTGGCCACGGGGCCTCTTTGTTGTTGGCGGAACGCCATATGTGTAAAAGGGTTACACCCTTCATTTGTTTATTTAAAGGTTGTAAGCCTAAGGGCAATTTATTAGTATGTTCATGTAATGTCTACTTTGCATACGAATGAGAGTATTGCTAATCATTTCTACAGATTGAATGTGTGAGTTTACTTCCGCTTGTTTTCTCTGAAATTGAGTTAAGTTAATGAATTTGGTAATGACTTCGAGTAATAAAAAGTGGGGCGTGACAAATAAGGCCAATAAGGTACATACCTTACCTTTGGTTTCAGAATTTTAATTCACTTTTTGAGAGATTTAGGTTTTTTATTTTTTGTATTTTTTTATTTATACTAATTTTTTTTAATATTTGAAATATTTTTTTAGTTTTTAGATATATTTAATATAAATAGACTTAAAAGTATAATACTTGTGAAAAAAAATCTTTAAAAAATTTATTAAATATTAAAAATACAAAAATTCAGTTCATTTTCTTATGTATTTATTGATTTTTTAAAATATTTTACTTTTTTGGTACATCTAAATTAGGGGCATCTAAAAAGTAAAAAATTTACTTAAAATATTAAAAAAATTTACCAAAAAAAAAAAAACGACAAACGAAAAAACTTAATTTTCAAAAAAATTGAGTTCGAAAATTAGAATCAAACTAGGTAATAACGTTACGATAATCATATTTTCTAATCATTATTTGTTTTATCATATTAGGTATCAAATATTGTATTGATTTCATGTATCTCACTCACCACTCATGTTTGTTACCAATTTGCCATAACCATTTTAAATATGTTTGAATATAACTTTTGAAAAAAAAAATTCTTATACTTGTAGGTCTTTACTGAGATTGCTGAACATGGTAACTATAAGCAAGACCCCAAAGACGCTACTTGGGTTCATGTCTCTGACCAGTTGATGAACTCTAACACCACCAGTACATATGAATGGCATGGTTGCGACTCATCTATGACATCTACTCATGGTAATGATGTGAAAATCGTAATTGTGAATGCAACAGTGACACTAGACAAAGCCAAGGCCTAAGAAGTTGCGATCTGCAACCCAGTCATACATGATGATATCTTTTGCAGTAGTGTGTGAAGTATTAATGTCTTTCATATGGCAGTGTGTAATAAATAATTTTCCCTATGAGAAGCTTCCCCTTGTAAATTAGTAAGCATGTTATAATTATAAATAATGTTATCATCATGTGCTGAAATGACTGGTAACTAAATGTAATGTTTGTATCATATGAATTCAATAAAGAAGGGAAGGTTTCCCCTTCTCAGTTGTGTGCCAATTTTCGAAAGATGCTTGTAAATTATTTATAATGCTTATATTTAAGATTAAATCAAATTAGTGGGTGTTTGTTAAATAAGAATGTGATTTCCTTATTATTGGTAGGGTAATATGTCACTGATTAACTACTATACAATTTCTTCATATTTTATTTTTTTCCATATATACATTCAATCTTTAAAAGGTATTTTTCGTCATAAATATGATATGTGCACTTTACATGCATATTTTTCGTCTGTTTTGTCAACAAAATAGAAACATAAGGATTAGATTGAAAATTTTTAAAAAATAAAGGGAGTACATTGTCACGATTTTTAGTTTGAGAGGGGTAAAATAAAAAATGATGATAGTTGAAAGGGGTAAAGTGTAATTTGTCAATAATAAAATGTTGAGAACAAAAAAATACTAACATTACGTATTTCATAACCACTATCACGCATCTCATAACCATAACACTACACATTTCATAACCAAAATCACTGACTCATAATTGGATGTATGGTGCATTTAATGTAACCATAGCAATACGTATCATGAAAAAAATATTATGAAAATGATCATGAAAGATTCTTCACCGTTAGATTACACATATAACAAAACACTACACACTAATCAAGGGATGAAAAATCTTCATGATGCATTTTATGATATTTTTTTCATCATCCCTAGTATTATTCATTTGATTGGGAATTGGCTCAACTTTGTGAAAATGGATACGAGAGTCCACGTTTGGTTGTTAGCTTTTTAATTAAAATAGTCATAAAGTCAAAATATTTAATCACATTTCTCGATTTTTTTTACACCTTTTTTTTTTATAAAAATTAAAAAATCAATTAAAATAATTACTTTCCAAATGAACTCCAATTGTAACTGAATGAACTTGTCTTGGAAATTAAATGTCATCAAATGATACAAATCAATTGTTAGGGAATTGAAGTAAATGCTGAAGGTGAAATTTTAGAAATGAATAAGGGATAAAAAGAGGACTTTTATTAAGTAATTAAACTTAGGTTAATTAGTTTTCGCTTATTTAATTACTTAAATTTTGAGACATGACAATTTGGACAATTTTTTTCGAGTAAAAAAATAAATAAATAAACATTTCTGCAAACTTTATAGCACACACCTAATTATTATTATTATTATTTGCTGAAGGTGCAATTATTATTATTTTAGCTGTGGAGTGAGGAGGGGATGTTACCAAACCACATCTAAATATAAGAATTCCCCTCATTTCTATAGAAGGACTTTATTATAAACGAACAGTTAAATAAAGTCCTTCTATAGAAATGAGGGGGGTGTTTTGTGGGTGTGTAGGTGGTGCGCAGGGGAGTTGTAGCAGCGTGGAGATGTCCAGCCATGGTGTTCGGCTTTGAGGTTGCAGAGGAGTTGTTCAGCCGTGGAGTTGTCATGGTGATATCTCGGTGCAGAGGTGCACAGAAGAGGAGCGGGGTGCAGGTGGGCGTCTGTAGCTGGTGGTGTGTAGCAGGTGGGCATGGAGCAGCTTAGGCCTAGGTAGTAGCTGTAGGTGGTCATTATTTTGGGATGCAGATTAGTTGGGTTTTCAGTTCGGGTAACTGTGGTTGTTGGTTTAGTTTTCTAGTTTGGTTTGGGGGTTTTGGTGGGTGAATTTTGTGAAGATTCATGTATTTTAATTTTCTAGTTAAGTTCTGCTTAACTTTATTTAAAAAAAATCGAGAGGCTTAGGGGTTGGTTGTAGGAATGCGAGTAGCAGTAGTAGGGGTATTTTTATACTTCCGAATCTCTCTCGATGCATGCATGTCTTCTTCCTGTACCTTTAATTTCATGCTGATTAAATGAAATTTTTCTTTGCTGATAAAAAAAAAAAAAAAAAAAAAAAAAAAAAAAAAAACGAACAGTTAAAACTTACAAAGTAGTCATCATCAATGTGTGCAAACATTTAAGCCATGCTCAAAAAGAATACCTCTACCCCTCAAACTACAATATCTCTCATCTGCTTTATCTACACTTGATTAGAACGAATTCATTCACTGAAACCTAATTGAACACAAAAATCCTCTCCCTACTGACACAAAAACCAATCAAAGAATGTGCTACCATGAAGACATTAAATACTTAACATGGTTTTATTTACGTGCAAAGCTGCGGTTCTGCTTCTGTGGCTTGCCAAAATATGCAACACTGATTAAATGAGGTGAAGGAGGGAGAGAGGCATTTCTACTCTATCAAATTTCAATGGTTGCGCGGGTTTTAATAGGTTTAAGCTTGATCCCTAAGCTCTCAGGGGAGAGCAGCTCTGGTGCTATGCATGAATACGTCAGACTAGCAGGTTTAGCAGGGTTTGATCCATTACTTGATGCTGCAGATAAAGGTAGTTGTTGCCTGTATAAGCCAAACCCCATTAAAAAGAATTCAATGGGAATCAACATTGCGTATGGGTGTTCTTCTGTTACTAGCGAGCCACACGACTGAACCTGTTATAGACAAAAAATAAAATATAAATAAATAAAATCATCCCACAATGTATTATCAATTATTCATAATATGAAACTTACAAGTTGAAAGCTACAAACTTATTCCTAATGATCCAAGGCAATATAGGTAACTAATGTTGTACTGAAATTGCTAACCGTTTCTTGAATTACATTCACTTGGAGTTTCAACCTTGTAGTTAGGTTTTGGACATTAGTCCAAACATATTTGATGGGGAATGTTTCTTGTCCAAGAATTTGAACATTTGGTCTTAGAATCCTGTACCATTTAGATAGTTGACAATATATATTTTTGTGGTATCTGGGTACTTAACAAGGAAAAAAAAAACATGAGCTTGTTAGGTAAGTTTAGTTGCTACTGTGATGAGCATGCATTACTACAAAAATAGTTAAAGACACTACAACAAAATTGACTTTTTACGGCTTGCAATGCATGTCGTAAAAACTCTTTCACGGCATGCACACAAATGCTGTTATATGACATGCCGTGAAAAGTTGAGCATCATTTACGGCATGCAGGTAAAGTTGTAAAAAATACTAAATTAAACATTAATGACATACTTTGTATGTCGTATATAACTTTTTACGACATTTTTATCATGTCATAAATCATCATACTTTCCATGACATAATTTTGCATGCCGTAGAAGATTATTTTTAATATATTTATGACATACTTTGTATGCCGTATATAATATTTTACGGCATTTTTTTGCATGTCATAAATTATTACACTTTCCACGACATAATTTTGTATGCCGTAGAAGGTCGTTTTTAATATATTTATGACATACTTTGTATGTCGTATACAATGTTTTAAAAACCGGACCGGTGAGTGAACCGGAAAAGGGACCGGGTGGACGGGTCACCGGTTCAACCGGAATCAAACCGGAATCGAACCGGAATCGAACCGTGACGTAATAAATATTAAAATTATATTTAAATAAAAATATAAGTAATAAAATTATAAATTAAATATATTAAATTATCTTAAATATTTGTCCTAATATTTTTTTACTGAAAAATAATAATACATTTTAAAATATTATTAATTTCAATTTTGGAAGATGAAATCAAATATTTAATATTCCCTCCATATGATTTTAATTCAAATAATTTGATTGAAAGGAGAGCAAAAATTTTGGAGGGATATCAAAATTTCAATATTCCCTCCAATACATTTGATTGAATCCCACATGGATTTTTTGAGTTTTTTTGAAAGAGTTTTTTTCTTATAAATAGGTGAAGACTTTCACAATAATTTCATCAAGCTCTTAATGGGATTCCTCACAAGAGGAGACCCTTGAAAAAGAGTTTCAAATTAAAATTTTCTTATATTCTTATATTTTATATTTATATATATATATATATATATATATAAAATAAGAAAGAAAGAAAGAAAGAAAGAAAGAAAATAAAAAACAAAGAAAAAATTAAAAAAAAATATTTTCCGACCGGTCCGGTTTGATCAACCCGGTGCCGGGTCAACCGGTTCACCGGTTAAACCGGTGGGTTCACCGGTTTTCACTAAATCTTCCGGTTTTTGCAAATGGCCGGTTTTGGTGGGCTGACCGGACCGGAGCCCCCTCCGGTCACCGGTTCAACCGGTTGAACCGGCCGGTCCGGTCCGGGTTTTAAAACCTTGGTCGTATATAATCTTTTACGACATTTTCTTGCATGTCATAAATCATTACACTTTTTATGACATAATTTTGTATGCCGTAGAAACAATAACCACAATGACTTTTAACACTAAAAACAAAGGAAAGTGTAATTTGACCAACACCACAATGACTTTTAACACTAAAAACAATAATCATAATGTAACTACCAACATAAAAATTTAAAAAAAAAAAAAAAATGCAGGCAGGCAGGCTCAGTTGTCCTAATTCACCAGCTAGAAAACATAAAACTTGAATGAGAATTTTCTTGTACAAATCAGTGAAGCCTTGCAGAGCATCTGCTATATAACAAGCATAAAATTATCACCACAAATACCAGATATATTTCAAAACATGAAATGTCACGGCATAATCATTAAACAAGACATAAGTGACAAACGTTGTAACCGGCTAAGTGTAGCAACAGATTTAGCAACAAAACCATAAAATTTAAAACAAAAATTCCCACAAAAGCTGAATGATCCAAAGTTGTGATACACCTAATGCAAAGTGAGTAATCCAAGGCAAATACATATCTAATATCCCGCACCAATGATCATTCATCTTCTTGGCTGCGCAACCTGGCCAATTTGTTGGTAGCAACAATATATAGTTGTGCTACATGCTCAACAATCTCCTTCCTTTTCTGAGTCGACACATTGTGTGCTATTTCAGCATAGTAAGTCCTGAAATTACAACAATCCATAAGATGTGATGAGTGACAAATTCAGATCATTATTATCTTGAAATAAAATATATTTTAGGAGTCAATGCTCTACAGGATTGGGGGGGCATGGTAGAAAGACGAAGATTATTTATTATGACGCAATTAATTCAAGAAAAAACACATCACCTGTTGTGCATCATCAAAATTTCCAGCTCCTTGACATTGTGGACAAGGAATTTCTTAAACCCATTAGGAGGATAATGGCGAGTCTTCTTATCTGAACCATAACTGATGTTAGGCATGAGAACGCATCCTTTGAACTTCCTCCTCACACCGGGAATCAATACCCTTGGGCCTGCGCTAGCTTGGCAGTCATACACAATTACATGCATCAAACAAAACAAAAAAATCATACATTAGCGAACAAAACATTAACCATTAAAAAGACAAGCCAAAGAAACGCAAGCATTTTCTTTAACCAGTTAACAGAACTTGAACAGCAGAGCCAACAAAACGGTCCAAGGTTCAAATGCACATGAGCATATGCAAACATCCATGAAACCAAATAAAATATTGGCATAAATAAAAATATATATGCAACATCCTTAACCAAGAAACCCTGAGTAAATTGAAACTCGCCACATTCTTAATTACAAATGTCTTTCCAGGAAGCCTTATGAAGTTCTTGAACATTTTTCTAAAAATATAAAGCATGTCTTAATAAATTGATGTGAATGCAAATTATAATACCAAAAAAAAAAAAAATAAATAAAGTAATATAGGTACCACAGTTGTATCAAGCACTTCATTCATGGATTTTCCTTCCTTCCTCGTATGCCCTTTAATCCAAACATCAACTCTTGATATGGATGATGGTGCTCGACTTTCTCTTCTCTAGAAACAAAATTTATGTACGTTTTGGTGTACAACAAATGCACCTAATAACTAGACCACCTACCACCAATCTTCCAGTTTTACACACAATATTACAACCACTCAACCACAAGTTCATACATTTGTGGGAGATAATCAAAGATACATATAAGTTGATTTATTATAGAAAAGTCATAGTTGTTTGATATCAATGACAAGTAATTTATTAGTGAACCTGGTCTCAAGTCCCTAAAAGACATTGTTTCCTGATTGTTTAGCAATAATAAAGCTCAGCTAAATGACTCATAACTGTCATGCTTCCCAAAAGTCATTTTCTAAAACAGCTTTGTTGCTCTCGTATATTATAAACTCTTGTGTCTATCAGCACTTAAAAAAGGTAATTGTCTCACTTCCTAAAAGTCGTTTATTTTCTAAAGCCATCAACATCTAATCTGGGACATAATTCAGAAACAGTTTCATTGTTATCACAATTAACCATTCCTTCAACTTGAACCAGCCATAGCTGTTTCCATCTGTCTCCATCAGCAACAAACTCTACACTTAATTCATCCATCTAAGCCTCTAATTGAGTCAAAGCTTTTTTGAAAAAAAAAAAATCATGTATGAACAACCCATCATAAGATATGCAATCAAATCGCCGGCATAAGATTCAACCCATCCCAACTGAATCAAATGCTTTATACATTCTAATAAAGCCATCGATTGCGAGATATCAAAACAAAGAGCTTCGAAGACTGACGATTATTGAATCAGATAAAATAAATTTCTTATACGGACTAAAAGAGATATCTATGCAAATAAGAAGAAAGTCATAATGTATAGCTTGACAATGATATATACAAATGCAATCACGGAAAATCTCTTATTTGATGTTGAATTTTCTAACACATTTTATTATATTGTAATATGGGGGGTACTCTTCAAAGGTGTCCTGGTTATGACCCTTGGAATAATTTTTTAAGGCTGAGCAAGAAAAACATATTTTTATGGGATTTTGTTCAGTTTTTGAAGCACTCTTTAATTTTAATATGCAATTGAGTGATTAGTGATACATACAAATGGTGGTTTCTTTCATTCTGTTTGTCTTTTTTGTAGTATGCAAGTTCTATTCTGGTTAAATTCATTATCTCAAAAGAATCCTACTAAAAAAAAGAAGAAAACAAAAAGTTCTTGCTTGACAACTAATAGTGGATCCAACCACTAAACAAAACAATTTGCTTGAGGGAGAAGCACCTGTTCTTTCACTGGCTTCTTTCACCGAATCAAGTTTCCAGACTAAGGCCATTAATAGATCTTACACTAGGAACAAGGATTTAGGATTGGTTTTACAAATTTATCCTTGATTTTCTTTTTTTTTTTTTGGGAACCAAATTTATCCTATATAATATACTCCACAATTACCAAAAGTAGCTAGAATGTATCAAAAGTAAAAAAAAACACATGCACTAGAATGAAATAGAGTCGAATAATTACTCCATCAAAATATTTATTTCTATGTTTGGTTGACTAAAAAATTTATGAAAAATAATCATTAAGCACTATTATAAGAAAATGATCATTTCATAGGTAAGTCCAAAAAATAATCATTAAGCACTATATATATATAGGGTTTAAAAGGGCCCCGTGCAAGCCACAAACTATTATTACAATATGTTTAAGTTTTGTATTTTGACAAATTTCTTCCCAGAATTTTAAATAAAACCACAAGGAATGCAAACATTTGGAACCAATCAAAGACCACAAGGAATTATTAGAATTTTAAACCATAGCTAATCTCTTCCCAGAATTTTAAATAAAACCACAAGGAATGCAAATATGAATGCGTATATATATGTATAACACAAATCCCGAATAATAAAACCACGGATGTTCTAGAAACAAGAGAAATCAAATAATGGCAATATATTCATAAATAGTCACTACAAACTAAACAACCGGGAGGATTGAGTAGAAAATGAAACGGGAGCATGATAGTGAACCATCCTATTTATGGAACAAGCTGTTTCATTTCAAGATCCAAAATAATTTTCAGAAGTAAACCAAATTGTGAAAATGGAGCCTGATAGTTTCACCAGAACACCAATGTCTTCATCTTATTTCCCCTCAACCGGAGCGGGAAAGTGATATATAGATAGAGAATTCCTCTCTCAGGATTACAAATTTCCACTACAAAAGTCATAAATGAAAGCGAAAAGCATGAACAAATAAGAGAAGATCAGGAAGACCAATCTAATGTGTATCAATGTGGGAAAAGAAAAAAATGCTTACTGGCCATAAAATAGGAAGATTGTGGATAGGACAGAACATATCACCAAGGTTGAAAATGCAAGAGGCCAAGATAAAGTCAGTAAATTGATCAATGCACCTATGCCCTGAAAGTAATAGTTCAACTTCAAGTAAGAGCCAAGCTTGAAAGTGAATGGCAGTCTAGGAAAAGAAAGAGTTACAATAAGAGTGGCAACCTGAAGAGAACTGCATAATATCAAATGTATATCATTTTCAATAACATGAGACAATCTTTGACAATCTGCTCCAAGCCTGCTAGTCAAATCACCAACTGCTTCTTTATCAAAAAATGATAGATCCTACATAAAAGCGAACACCACCATAAGGGGCCCTGCCAAGTGACCAAAAATACAGCAAAGGAATATAGTGTGCCTTAAGAATTTGCATAGAAGCTCATATACATAGTCTCTGAATTAAACAACAGACCTGGAAAATGAGAGCAGCGAACAAAGTTTCCCTTAGACGCTTGAGCTGCAAAACATTGGAGGAAGCATCGGCTGACATCAACTTGTTTTGAAAAACATGACAACAATAGCACAGAACAATGTAAAAGGGAAGACATTATGTTGTACACTAAAAAAGTACCAACAGCAACAAATAGTGGATTGATCAATAAAATCTATGAATGCAAGTTCAGATCATTGGGTGACAGAAAGAACTAGAAAATCATGAAGCCAACAGGAAGATACCTGCATCTAAATAGCCTAGAGTTCCAGGCTGTGGGATCTCATTACAACAGGAACGAACCATCTCCCATCCATAGCAATCAGCAGGGCAGCATTTTGCAACCCTGGTTTATGATGGATAAGGTTTTTCAATTTGCTACAGTTTGTTGTTGGTTTCACATATCAAAGCATTCTGCCCCAAAGGGTATGGAGATAGTGCCTGTTACTGTTTTATGGAAGCTTTGAAGAAAGAAAAAAGAAAAAAACTTTTTAAGGATAATCCTCTTGCATTGAAACTTCGGATGATTAGAATTAAACTAATGCTATCTGTTTTTTCAAGAGGGCAAGGACATTTGATTTGAATAACAAACGAATAGGAGCCTGACATGGCTAATCTTCTTGTATCCTCTAGGGTCAATATAGAATCCCTTTTCATCCAATTAAAATTCATTTGTCTGGGAAGCAAAAACAGGTAAAAGCAGCTACTATTGCTAGTAATCAACAATTTTCATGAAGGATATAGAACATCAGACGTAATAATCACTCTGTCATGAAACTAAATACAAAGAGCAGTGAAACTAAAAAATAAAAGTTAAACACATTGTCAGAGAATTAGCTAATAAGAACATTGTCAATCTGCATGGAAAATCTACATCAAACCCTTGGAAACAGTTTAATGTTTCTTTATGATGGGATTTGTTCGGATTCAGTCAATGAACTACACAAGTCTCCAATTCCAGTTAGTTTGTTTCTCTCCAATCAATTTATCAAAATTCGAAATAAATCCTTGAAATTTAAGAGGGACTCACCAATATCATATTTGCCATTCCAAAGCAGAGAGAGTTGCAATGGTTAAAGGTGATTACAAACTAAATTTGTGTTTAGCTTTTGAAGGAAATTGTCACCAAAAAAAAAAAAAGTGTGTCTTCAAATAAATACCACATAAGTTTTATGAAGTGGTTGACTCTCGAGAGTTCTAGACTAGAATTGATAAATTACATCTACTCTTATTGTAGAAATAATTGTGTCAGAAGTACATGATGTTGACATTCAATACAAAGTCATTTTTATAATTTTCACCTGAAATTTGTGAAGCAGCATCATGTCCGCAATGAGTGACAAGAAAGGATTTCGTGTTGATTAATTTGCATCCATTCCGCTCCGAGTTATTCTTATGTGTATTTATTTGTTAATTTGTAGTTGTTGTGGATACTTATGAGGGGGAAAAAGTGGTTGCTCTAATGCCTTCCCAATTATGCAGGAAATTAAAGTTCTCAGCCAGCTAAAGCATCCAAACATTGTTCCCTTTTACTTGATGGGATGAAAACAAACATAAGACTTCTCTCATTACAGAAATGACCTATTCTGCTACTCGATGGGATGAAAAACTATTCGGACATTAAATTAATCTCTCCAGTAGCTACAATTTGCAGTGGTGCACTTCCTTGGTTAATGATTCATCAAAACATATTCGCATTTATCGAGACATCTTTTGACATGAAAATGTAAAAATTCAAAAATATAAAACAGATAATAAAAAAAACAGAGGGAAGGAAATATGAAAAGAAAAACAGTTTACATTTCAAATTCATTAAGGTTTTGTACAGAAATATGAAGATGCCCATGAAAGCATAGATGCTTGAGTAGACTTTGCTTTTCTCTCCACACGTGCATCCCCGTGTCTATCATTCACACATTGAAGCTTTCATTGTCTAAAAAGAATATATTGGTCCCAATTGTGTATTTTCTCGTAACAGTTACTCACCTGACCAATTGATTAATTGGCATGAAAGCCTTCTTCTTTGGCAAGCCCTCATGAGTCAATTCAGAGATGTGAGTGAACTCATTAGATCTTCACATCTCTTCAGAACTTCGAGTAGCAGCCAGCTCCATCTGAAGCGTTGAAATCGACTTGACTAGTGATCTGCCAGACCTCCAAAAAAACCGAATTATCAATACAAACTTCAATTGATCCAGTAAACACACACGCAAGAAAAAATACGAAGTGTGACGAGTTTCAAACTCACTGAATCGTTCGATACAGAAGAGCGTAAAGAGATCAGTTAGGGTTTGAGATCAATTGATTGAGAATGCATTTGGCTTCGTAGTCTACATTTCCATAGCTCTCACCAAACCCTAACTTCAAATGAAATGATGAATTCGAAGCTTTTGGGAAAAAATGATCGAGAAACAGAGAAAAATTGATCGATTGGGAAAGAAAGTGAATGACATACATTGTGAGGCCATGCGAAATCACGCGATCGATCAAGGCAATGCTCGAAGAGAGCTCCAGAGCTCGCACATAGAGAGAGAGAGAGAGAGAGAGAGAGAGGCAGAGAGGGTTTGGGGCAAAAATATACAGAGAATGAGAGTCGTCTGGGAGAGTGGTGAACGAGGCTAAAATAATGTTTTTGAGTTTTTTTTTTTTGCTTTAGTTATTGTAAGTTTTTAAATATTTTAAATAATTTTTTTTTTACTTTTTAAATTCAAATAATTAACATATATTTAACAGAAAATATTTTTAACTTTTTAAAAAATCATTCAATTCAAAAAAATATAAAATTTAATACATTTCATATATATTATATTTTTTATATTTTTTTTACAAATTTTTCTTTTAGTTGTATTCAGATTAGATACATCTAAAAAGTAAAAAATAAATAAATTATTAAAAGAAGGGAAAATATCAAATCAAGGTAATTTTTAAAAAAAAATTACAAATTAGTGAGAAGCCATATAAATATTAATTATGAAAATTATAAACTTTTTTATGAATATATAATTTTTTTTCCCAAAATCCCACTGGGCGCAATTATCCCTTAAAAGAGACTCTAAATTATAAAATAATACATAAATTATTTTTTACATTTTCCTCAATTAGGAAAATTTAAAGTGAGAAGCGTGGTTGGAAATTGTTAGCTTTTTTAAATCAAAAAAAAAAATCGAATTGAAATTTTCTTTAATAAAAGTTTTCACGACATGCTAATGCATGTCGTGTAAAGTTATAATATTTTACGACATGAAATGTATGTCATCTAAAGTACAAATATTTTATGACACATTTTTGTATGTCGTGAAAATATACATTTTTTACGGCATGCTTTTGCATGCCATAAAAAAATTCCGGATTGAATTTTTTTTTTTTTTTTGCAAAAGTTTTCACGACATGTTAATGCATGCCGTGTAAACTTATAATATTTTATAACATGAAATGTATGTCGTCTTAAGTGCAAATATTTTACGACATATTTTTGTAAGTCGTAAAAACAAACGTTTTTTACGGCATACTTTTGCATGCTATAAATATATGAATCAACGACTTACATGGTATGTATGCTGTTATTGACAAAACATTAACGGCTTGCAAAAAAAAAAATGCCGTAGAATGTACTAACTACGACATGCATTTAATGCATGTCATAAACATGATGCCGTGAATAGTTAGTTTTGTTGTAGTGAGATCACACTTTGAAAAAAAAAATAATCTCACTTTTATTGGAAGTGTGATAAAAAAATTAGATTGATATTTTAATCACACTTAATTTGATTGAGTGTGATAATATTCATTTTTTATGTCACTTTTCAATTAAGTGTGATTATATATATATATATATTTTAATCACACATTCTAATTAAAGTGTGATTATATATACACTACTACTTTTTAATCACACTTTTTAAATAAGTGTGATTAGATATATTTTTTTTAATCACACATTCTAATTAAAGTGTGATTATTTATATATTTTTTAATCACACATTCTAATTAAAGTGTGATTATATATACACTACTACTTTTTAATCACACATTCTAATTAAAGTGTGATTATTTATATATTTTTTAATCACACCTTCTAATTAAAGTGTGATTATATATACATTACTACTTTTTAATTACACTTTTTAAATAAGTGTAATTATATATATATATATTTAATCAAACTCCATTACAAGAAAAAGCATATTTGGCGACTAAAAAAAGCACATTTGGTCGCTGAAAGTATAGGTTTTGGCGACTAAAAAAGCATTAGTAGCCAAAAGTAAAGATTTTTGGCGACTAAAAAAATTTAGTAGCCAAAAATATAGGTTTTGGCGACTAAAAATCTATTTGGTTGCCCATATATGGCTTTTACCGACTAAAAAAAATTTTAATAGCCAAAAGTAAGGTTTTTTGGCGACTAAAAAAAAATTAGTAGCCAAAAGTGAGGTATTGGGTGACTAATTTAGTCGCCAAAAGTGATAATTTTAGCCAGGGAATTAAATTTTTTAATGACTAAAAAATAATTAGTAGCCAAAAGTATAGAATTGGCGACTAAAATTATGTTTAGTCACCAAAAGTGGTCTCTTTTTTTTTCTAGTAAATAATTTATTTTTACATAAATTATGTTCAATAAAAAATAATTATCTTTATATATATACTTTTATATTAATACGGGTCTAAGTACTATTGTAACAAGCCCGCGAGGGACCTCGGCTACAGTTCAGACTCCCCTTTTTTTGTTTGTTGCGGTTCTTAATCTGAACCAAAGAGTCCAACTCTGGCAAATCGTTTTAAGAAAAACAGATTTTGAAAAGAAGTGCCAAACATGGACTGCTTTGCCAGATACAGAGTCGCCACCTAAATATTTTTTAAAATGGGAAATTTAGGAAACCCTGACTCGGTGCCGAAGGCCACGTGTTCGTCATCACCAAAGTTGTCTTGGCTCGGGAGCTTGGGTACGATCGGGGAAGGTCAGCTATGAGCACCCCCTTTCGCCCGGTCCGAAGACCGGCCTCTACTAACCATGATATCCGTTTTTGAAAATGTTATGTGCTCTTATTCCAGTTATTAGCCTAGAATTACTATGTTATGCGCACAGCAAACAAGTATAGACTAGATTGCCTAACTTGGAAATAAGCATTGCATATCCGTTTGTCTAAAAAAAAAAATACTTTGGATTTTGCTACTCGCAAGTAGGCTAAAATACGGATTTCAACGAGTTTTTCCAACTCAGACAATCCAACCTTCACCCACAGGCATTCAAACAGTTTATCTCACATAAGCAATTAGCCACATGGTAAGCATGCTGTCATGTTAACACTCACACGCATACGGTATGCTAAAGCATGAAAATACTTACATTGTACTCCGTGCCAAAACAATAAACTAGTTAGCAAACATGCATGTCCTAGTTCATGTTAAGTGGCTAATGCAACACATGCAGGGATGCAGTTAGAGTAGGCTCGGCTAACCCTAAAATAGCATGTGAAATGCTACAATTATCACGTATTCAATTTGGAATTGGAAATACAATACAGTTTGTATGATGTACCGAGCCCGGTGCATGTAAGACAAATGAATGAATGCACGCATGCATTGCATGAGTTATGCTAATTTAAACGTGCCCTAATACTAACCATTGAAAGCAGGTAAGTAAAAGGGAGAAAGAAGTGGGGGTTGGAAGACATGCACACACTCACCCACACTTATTACAAATACGCGCTCACACGGAGGGACCAAAAGAGTAATACAGTCCGAATAATAAATCAACTATCCTAGCTAACTAATTATTACAAAACTTCTAATTTAATTAACAAATTAAATGCAAAAGGAAAAAGGCCGCAGCCCTGCCTCGGGATGCGCGAATGATACATGTTTGACTTGCCTTGCCCGGAAACTCGCTGCCATAGCACTGTTGCCTCTGTTTACACTGCTTAGCTTCTCTGAAAATTGCACAAATCTCAGGACAGGTTCTTTGCACACTGTGGAACACCACCGGCTGGGAGGGATGGCCACCGGCCATGGGAAAAGGTCACCGGCCTCTGATGAAGTTATCGGCCAAAAATCCCTGGCCGGTCGGCACTCTATGTAGCCGACCGGCCAAAACTTCCTGCAGAACCTGCAATTGACAGCAGTAGAGGGCAAGCAGTGTATGGCATGGAATTTCAAGCAAATGTGTGCATGAACACACTCCCTATCATGCAATGGACTCAAGGGAGCATGGCCACCGACCCCCGGGCCATCAATCACGCATTTCAATGCATGATGGCCCAAAAGTCAAGTTAGCAACTTTGATATCAAATGAAATGCAACCACAAAACACATCAAAGGCCCCAACCTCTATCATGCTCGATCAAGAGGCAAGGGATGCATGCCAAATGCAACCTAAGCATGCGAGCTAAGTATGCAATATGAGTATACGAACAAGCATGCAAGGCATGACATAATGCAACAACATAACATGCACAACGCATTGTAACATGGCATACACGATGAAAAATGGGCTTACACCAATACAAGTTGACCTCAGCCACACTCATATCAGTGGCCATTAGATGAAAATGAGACAACTCGAAATACGTGCACGCATGCACGCAAACCGAGGACCGAACCTACGGCACGGAATGCCACTCTAATGAGACATGGCAAGACATGGAATATGATATGCAAACATGTGAATTTCATCACTGAAATGTGGGGGAAAACAGTCCCGAAACATGGCGAGATGAAACCCGATGCATGGAACGAGTCCCGAAACATGAAATTAAGCACATGAAATGGCCTATAGCTATGCAATGCATGCATGATTTGTACATGAAGTGTGAAGACAGAAGCTAGGAAGCCCCGAAACAAGCATGTTTACAGTTTAAAGCATGGCCAAACAGTGAGTACAAGTGGGCCTAAATTAGCATGCAAAAATGGCTCCGCAAGGGAGGCAATGAAGCGACTCACAAATGATGGCCCCGAACAGAGAAGGGGCCTTCTACAATATTGAAGAGGGGCCAAAAATATGACTTTTTACAGTAGATGATCAAGCCCAAAACAGTATACAAACATGCTCAAAATATCATGCAAAATGAGGCCACCAAGAGGGCTATAACATGAAGTATACCAAGGATGTCTCAAACAGCCCTAGACCCTTAATGAAACATGAAGAGGGGGTCATTTTAGGGCCATTTTTAGTTCGGACCAAGGTCCAAAAACAGAAGCTCAATAAGCTAATGAATCATGCAAAAATGGGGACCAAAGAGGGGTGCAATGGCAAGTGGTACATGGAGGTCCCAAACAGTGGTTAGCCCTTCTTCAATGTTGAAGAAGGGATCAAAATAATCCTATTTTCAGTTTACATGATGCTCCAAAACAGATTACTCATAAGCCAAAAATATCATGCAAAAATATGGCATTCAAGAGGATAATGAAGCAAGTACAAGATGGGGGCCCCAAACAGTGAGAGGCCCTTAATGAAAGATGGAATATAGCTCAAAAAAATGACATTTTCAGTTTTGGTCGGAGCTAAAAACAGCAAGCAAATAGGGCTAAGAAATGGTACAAAATAAGCTCAAAAAAGAGGGAAATGGTACTCACCCTTGAAGACCAACCCTTAGCAACCTCTTGGACCAAGGAAAGCTGCCTCCTAGCCTCTGAGAAGACCTCCAAGCTGCTGGAAATGGAAGTGGTGGTGTGGTGCTAGGTGGTGATGAAGAAATGGCCAAGGATTTGAGAGGTTTGGAACTTGGAAGTGTAGAGAGAGAGGGATCTTTTAGAGTGAGAAGCTCCCAAAACTTGCTTTTTTGTTCTAACCCCTCCAATATGAGATATAAGGCTCTATATATATCAAAATAAGAGCTTTTGGTCGAAATATCCCAATTGAAAATATCTGATACAGTGTATAGCAGCTGGATGATAAATATCTGTCAAAATCTGAGTTCTGGGCACTTTTGGCCGGCCGCAATCTTTTGTGCCGGTCGGATAAATGGATGGCCGGTAGGTAGCCGGTAAGGTCAAAAAGTGCCGGTGGATGTCCAGATTGAAGCCCCGGAAGTTAGCTTTCCAATGGCGCAAACCTTGCTTTAAAATTCCTCCTGTGGAAAAAGTTATGCCCTTTTTGGTGAAGCCGCGCAGATTCGATCCAACCGGGCTGATCCTCTACTTCAACCAACCATATCTCCCCCACCCGGACTTGGCTTTAAGAGATTCTTAAGTGCAAAATGAAGCCCCGGAAGTAAGCTTTCCAACGGTAGTGGCCTCATAGATAAAATCCAAGTATGCACACGGATAAGCCCGATTCAGCGAGGGCTGCTCGACCCTCTTCTACCCGGATTCATGCCGAACTTCTTCTCTAACTTGGTTTCTCCCCTCTTCTCCTCTTCTTTTCAACTTCAAACCTCTAAGTAAGGTGTTTTGAAAGATTTTTCAAAGATTTCATTCTCTTCATTTATCTCCACTTTGTCCTTGCTCGATTTACCGAAAAGCGCAACATTTACCGAAATGCGAGCGTCGGAACATCGTAGGAATTTTTTTCAAAATGTTTTGAAAGAGAGGGTTTTAAGGTCTAAAAACCATCAAAATAATTTTGGTCCAAATGGGGTGTGAAGTCGAGATTTGTCTCTCTCCTTGCCGAAGAAATTGAACCTTTGCCCTGCACATCTTTCATCACCGAACAAACCATCAGTAGCGCCCAAGTCTTAAGGGCGGTCAAAAATGGGGTGTCTACAACTATATAAATAATATATGTTGCATATATAATTATATGGTGTTATAAAGGTGTAGTGGAAAGAGTGTGTTGTATAAGGTTTATGGTGTGAGAGGATTGATGGTTCGAATCTCAACAAGAGCAAATGAGAAGCTAGATGTTTTTAATCACACTTAAAAGGTGTAATCTAAATATTTTTAATTACACTTAAAAGGTGTGATCTAAATGTGAATAAAAATGACCACTTTTAATCACACTCCCAAAGATCATACTTTAATAAAATTTAAAAGATGTGATTAAATAACATACATCACACAAAAAAAGTGTAATCTTTATCTCTTTTTGTAGTAGTGATGAGCAAGGTGAAATTCACACCAAAAAAAAAAAAATGTATCACACTATTTGAGAGAAAATCAAAAGTGAGGAGAAAGATCAACCTCAACAAGAGCGCATATCTTTTTTTCCATCACAGCATTCATATACACTGATTCAGTATGGAATGGACTGCAATCACCCACAAAAATGAGCGTTTTGCATGGTAGCTTCTTTAAGCCCTCTGTAAGGACATGCCTCTTGCATATAAACTTTGTAATCAACTCATAGGGATTTATGCTAAGATACATACTCAGGTGCAGCAGCACTCACACACTCAGGTGCAGCCTCAGGTGCAGCCTTCACAGTTAGACCAGGTGCAGGTGCAGCTAGAGACAGAGTCGAAGCTTCAGTCTTAGCTTAATAAGAAGTCAGCAGTGATAGCTGATTCATCACAGCCCTGTTTTCCTAAATGTGCTTCAGAAAATATCTGTAACAAATATAGCTACAGCTGTAATGTTTGTTAAACAGTTAAAGTGTTTGTTAGCTGAGTTGGTTAGTTAGTTAGCTGAGTTAGTCAATGAGTTGGTTAATTAGTTACTGAGTTAGTTAGATATTTTTCTCTATAAATATCTTGAGCAGTGTATATGAGGATTGAAAGAAAATGAAAGAATAAAAAGTCTTCTATTCTTATCATGGTATCAGAGCCTTCCTAAGCTCTTCCGAGCATCCTTCAAGAGTCATCCATGGCAGATCCTGTTTCTTTACCTTCAAGTCTTCAGTCTCTTCTGTCCAATTTTGGTTCTCTCATCATTGTTAAACTTGATTCCACAAATTTTTTGATTTGGAAATCAACTCCATAATATTCTTCGAGCTACAGGTCTTCTTGGCTATGTGACAGGTGCAATCCCTTGTCCTCCATCTGAAATTACTGATGCATCTGGTAAATTTGTTTCCAATCCTGCATATCTTCAATGGGAAGCCATTGATGCAAATCTGCTCACGTGTTTAACTGCAACTTTATCTTCATCAGTCTATTCCTCTGTTCTTCATCTCCACAGTAGTTCTCAAGTTTGGCAAACCCTAGAGAAGAAATTTACTTATGTCTCTTGATCTCATATTCATCAACTGAAGAACAAGCTTCTTACCATTCGAAAACAATCTTCTTCAATTGACTGCTATCTTTCACAGATCAAAGCAGTTTCAGATCAATTAGCTCTGTCTGGTGCAAAGGTTGAGGATGAAGATCTTATTCTTCTTACCTTAAATGGCTTACCAGACGAATAGGATGCCTTCAAAACATCCATTCGCACTAGATCCAATGCTGTCTCTATGGAAGAATTGTGTTCCTTACTTGGCTCAGAAGAAATTCACATTGAAAGCAAGATCAAGCATTCTTCCAAACCTAATTTGCATGTTGCTTATTCAGCACCTAAAGGTTCTACTTCTGGTTCTGCTTCTGGTTCTAGTTTTGAAGGACAACACTCCATTATTGGATCATATCCTCATTCTACTTTTACTGGTAGATCTCAATATAGAAGAGGTAGAAGTGATAGGTCTTTTCGTGGCAACAGATCTTATAATCGATTTTCTACCAATCGATCCAGAGCATCAGCCTATTTTGGTTCTGCTTCCTCTATCTGCCAGATCTGTGGCAAATCTGGTCATCTTGCATTGGACTGTTGGTATCGGCTTGATCCACAATATCAACCTTCAGCACCTTCCAAGGCCTATGCTGCTGCTGTAGCTTCTTCCTCTTCAGATTCTCCTGTTCTACCTTGGTACATTGATTCAGGAGCAATAACTTATCTTACACATGATTTGACCAATCTTCAGCAGTATCAAGCCTATCAAGGCTCAGATCAGGTTACAGTAGGCAATGGCTCAGTTTTATCTATTCAACATGTTGGAAGTGGTATTCTTCCTACACCTCAATTTTCTTTTCATCTGTCCAATCTTTTACATGTTCCTTCTATATCATCCAATCTGTTATCTGTTCATCAATTAACCAAGGATCATAACTGTCGTGTTATTTTTGATTCTGATTATTTTGTCATTCAGGACAAACACACAAAATAGATTCTGCATAAAGGATCAAACATCAATGGCCTTTATCAGTTGTCTCCATCCTCTGCTATCTGTCCTAAGCAACCACAGGTTTTTCAGTCATCCACTAGTTCAGTCTCTCCAATCTCTGATTTGCTGTGGCATCAAAGATTGGGTCACCCTTCTATTTCCAAACTTCAACACCTGGCATCTCATCTTCTAAATAAAAAGAGTTTTAATAAAGTCATAGATTGCACTGACTGCTATGTGTCAAAAAGTCATAGACTTCCTTTCAAATTGTCTTGCTCTTCTAGTGATAGTCCTTTTTCTCTTGTACATGCTGATGTGTGGGGGCCTTTTACTGTTAATAATGCCCCTTTTCGATTTTATGTTTTGTTTGTTGATGATTGTAGTAGATTCACTTGGATCTATCCCTTACATTTTAAAAGTGAAGTCTATGAAAAATTGCTTGAGTTTAAAGCCTATGCTGAAAATCAATTTCACACTTCTCTTAAAATTTTAAGAACTGATGGAGGGACTGAATTTGTAAACAAAAAGGTTGCTTCTCTTTTCTCTTCACAAACCAGTTGTATTATTCATCAAACCAGTTGTCCTTATACACAAGCACAGAATGGTGTTGTTGAGAGAAAGCATCGCCATATCACTGAAACTGCTATCACTCTGCTTCATCAATCTTCTCTACCTTTGACATATTGGTTTGATACTGTTGCTACAGTAGTGTTTCTCATCAATAGAATGCCTAGTTCTGTTCTGTCTCATCAATCTCCATTTCAGATTTTGTTTAAAACTCTTCCAGATTTTTCTTCCTTCAAAGTCTTTGGTTGCCAGTGTTTTCCTTGGTTAAAGCCTTATACCACTCACAAGCTTCAACCTAAGTCCTTATCTTGTGTCTTTTTAGGTTATCATCCCACTATCAAAAGCTATAGGTGTTTAGATCCTATTAGTGGAAAAATATTTGTTTCTAGGCATGTCATCTTCAATGAAACCTGTTTTCCTTTTTCTTCTTCTGCTCTTTCCTCTTCATCTTCAACTAGCTCTTTGTCTCAGATTCATAATTTCTTCTGGCTTTCTTCTTCTCTTTCTTTTGATTCTCTTACTGATTCTTCTGCATCTATATCTCCTTCTTCTCCTCATGATACATCTACATCTCCTTCTTCTCCTCATGATAGTCCTATTAATTCTAGTTCTCCAGCAGCCTCATCACCTCTGAGTTTTTCTCCTCCTTCTCATGCTCTTCCTATTCATTCTATTTCCATTGATCTTCCTCCACCTTCTGGTTTGCCTTCTAACCTGGTTCCTTCTTTGGCTTCTTCTAATGTTCATCCCATGCTCACTCGATCCAAAACAAAACCTCCTCTGTGTCTTACAAACACCTCATCTTCTTATCTTCACACTGAACCTCCTACTGTTCAAGCTGCCTTAGGTTCTCTTGTGTGGCTTACTGCTATGCAGGAAGAATTTCAAGCTTTGCAGCAACAAGGCACTTGGGATCTTGTGTCTCTTCCTCCTCATAAAATAGCAATTGGTTGTAAATGGGTGTACAGAATCAAGAGGAATTCTGATGGTTCTGTGGCAAGATATAAAGCTAGATTGGTGGCAAAGGGATATCTTCAACAAGAAGCTGTTGATTTCCATGAAACTTTTAGCCCTGTGGCTAAGCAGCCTACAATTCGTATTTTTCTTTGTTTGGCTCTCCATTTTAATTGGCCTATTCATCAATTAGACATATCTAATGCCTTTCTTCATGGCACATTAGATGAGGAAATGTATATGTTACAACCTCCAGGTTTTATTCAGTCTTCTAATCAAGTGTGCAAACTCAAGAAAGCCTTGTATGGACTTAAACAAGCTCCTCGAGCTTGGTATTCTACTTTCTCTAAATTCCTTATTTCTCAAGGCTTTGTTAATAGTCATTCAGATTCCTCTCTTTTTGTTCAACACACTTCCATCAGTTTGCTTATTCTTGTTGTCTATGTTGATGACATTCTTGTCACTGGTAGTGATCCTGCTCTTCTTGCACAATTTATTCAGCATATGCATACAGTGTTCTCCATGAAGGAATTGGGGACTGTGTCCTATTTCTTGGGCATCTCAGTTCAAACCTTATCTCATGGTTACTTCTTATCTCAAACTAAGTATGCCACTGAGTTGCTTCACAAAGCTGGTTTAACTGATTGTAAACCTTGCTCCACTCTTTTAGCTGTCAAGGCTTCTTATTCTCCTTATTCTTCTTATTCTTATTCTTCTTCTTCTTCTTCTTCAGATGAGCTTCCATTTTTCTAATCCTTCTTTGTATAGGAGTATTGTTGGTGGTCTCCAGTACCTCACTATTACCAGACCTGATTTAGCCTTAGCTGTTAACCAAGCATGTCAGCATATGCATCTGCCCACAAATGTTGATTTTCAAACTGTTAAACGCTTGTTGAGATATGTGAAAGGTACTCTTCATCATGGCCTACACTTTACTGCTGGTCCCTTATCTCTCCATGATTTTTCTGATTCAAACTGGGCTGGTGATAGTGTTGATCGAAAGTCCACTTCAGGTTACTGTGTCTATTTGGGTTCTAATCTAATTTCATGGAGTGCTAAGAAACAGCCTATTGTTTCTAGATCATCTACTGAGGCAGAGTATTGAGCATTAGCTAATGCCACTGCTGAATTAACCTGGCTACAGCAGTTGCTAAAAGATATGCATATTTTTCCATCTTCTGTTCCTGAGCTCTGGTGTGACAACATTTCTGCAATGGCATTGGCTTCTAATCCAGTTTTCCATTTGCGCTCTAAACATATAGAAATTGACTGTCATTTTATTCGAGATAAAGTTGTTGCCAAAGTGATTGCTTTGAAATATGTTCCTACAACAGATCAGGTGGCTGACATCTTCACCAAACCTCTTTCTACCTCTCGGTTTCTTTATTTGAAAGACAAGCTTCTCGTGCAGCCTTGCCCCATCAGCTTGCAGGGGAGTGCTAAGATACATACTCAGGTGCAGCCTCAGGTGCAGCTCTCACAGTTAGACCAGGTGCAGGTGCAGCTAGAAACAGAGTCGAAGCTTCAGTCTCAGCTTAATAAGAAGTCAGCAGTGATAGCTGATTCATCACAGCCCTATTTTCCTAAATGTGCTTCAGAAAATATCTGTAACAAATATAGCTACAGCTGTAATGTTTGTTAAACAGTTAAAGTGCTTGTTAGCTGAGTTGGTTAGTTAGTTAGCTGAGTTAGTCAATGAGTTGGTTAATTAGTTACTGAGTTAGTTAGATATTTTTCTCTATAAATATCTTGAGCAGTGTATATGAGGATTAAAAGAAAATGAAAGAATAAAAAGTCTTCTATTCTTATCGTTTATTAGTAAAACAAAAAAAAAAACAAAAAAAAGGAGTAAATAGTGTGTGCAAAAGAAAGGAAAATAGCAATTACTAGCCAATAGAAAACTCATAAAACTTTCACTTTCAGCTCTTTTAGCTAAATTCATATAATATAGTATAAATATTACAGGCAAAAGATTGTATCTGAATATTGGTGTATAGTTGTTAGACTTGATCAAACCACTAAGAAAAAGATTATATCAGAATAGTTGTGTATAATTTTTAGACTTGCTCAATCACTCACCATGGATGGGTTCCTCAACAAATTGATACTATAAGCATATTATGTCAAACAAACATGGTACTAAATAATATATAAGAAAAATGAGTAGTTCCACTAGACAGTCAATTCTTTCCAAGTAGGAGAACAAAATGTGTTCCAAAAGAAAGGAAAAAACTAGGGCAGAATTGTTTTATGCACAAACATTGCAAAGAACAATATGATAAACTGAAGAAATGCGAATATAGTATAGGTGCAAGAAGTTACTCATTCATTGCTTGAAGAAAGTGCATGACATTCAAACTTTGCCTTTTGTCTAGTTACTGAACACAGGAAAAAACGATGAAGGTCTGTCTTAGTTTGTAAGCACCTCAAAATCGACAAGGATGTAATAGATAAGAATTAAAAGGTTGCCTGTTTTTAGATGTAAAATAAAAGATGGATCATGCAAATATATATAACATTTGAATGTGTTATGAATACCAAACCAAGCAGGTATCATCCTTCAACAAATTCAACTGGGTTAAAAATAAATAAATACATAAGGGGGGAAGCCCAGTGCACAAGGCTCCTGTCATTACAAGGTTTGGGGAAAAGTCTGATGTACGCAGCCTTACCCTGCTCATAGAGAGGTTGTTTCTGTGTTTGAAACCTGTGACACCCAAGTCACATGTGGAGCAACCTTATCGCTGTGCCAAGCAAATCCAACTAGTTCATGCACCAAATATAGAGCAAGGTAACTAAAAAACCTACCTTTACAGTGGCAAATATTACAAATTGAATGGTCACATCAATCAAATGGACTCTCATCCCTCCCTCAAACAAATGGAAGCAGGAAAATGGTAAAAAGAAAATAACCCTTTTATTACATCTGATTTTGCACCATTCATGCTAGACCTAAGCTCCTGGTAGGAATTCTAGGATTATTATTAAGTTCACCAAATCAGAAAGTAAGCCACAAATTAAGGTGATATGAATTACCTTACTGAAGTAGCGATGAAGAAGGCATTCCTTCAATAGACCACACATTCCATAGAAATATAACAAGTTCAATAATACCTGAAAAACCAAAGTTATCTTATGCCATTCTCGGATGGCCATGGAAATGTAAGGATTCTCCAAATCCAAAATGCCTGGGAGTGGAAATCCATTCACCATGCACTTGAATTGTGACATTTGTAGCATTTGTTTGTAATTAATACTTGCATTGAGAGATGCACAAAATAGCCTAGTTAATGTTATGTATAATAGAAAATTGAACATTTTACAAGTGTTCATTGATGATAGGAATTTTAACCTTGTTATAAAGCCATTCAGTCCACGAAGGTGCTTTGTATACAGGGGAAACAAGGAACAACCCACGTACACGTTCTCTATATTTCATCTGCAAATATAGGTCAGAAGACAAAAAAATGTAATGAAGAATAAAAACACAGAATATAATAATAAGGAAAAGAGCAGCTGACTTGAAAGATTGGTGCTGCTGCTGGGTTGTCTGGTGCTGCTGCTGGTTTTTTGTTGAATGATTGGTGCTGGTGCGGTTTGTTGAGTGCTAGTAGTTAAAGAATTGATTGATGTTGGGGACCTATATATTTGACTTGATCAAAGTAATGGTGGCTATTTGGCCGGTTCCATCATCAAGGTTGAGCTGCTGTTTTGTTAATGCTATTGCTGCTGCTTGCTGGGTGAATCCACAGTAGCATGGGGTGATTTTGTCATTGGTTGCTGGGTCTGTCATTGTAGTTTTCTGGTTGTTTGTTTTTTTTCTCTTGTTTTGTTTTGCTCTGTTGGTGGTTTCTCACCATTTTCGAGCTTGGAGTGTGTTCTAGGAGATGATTTGGTGTGCATCTTGGTACCAACCTAGTTGGGATCTTGATGTATCTCTGTGATGCTTTTGCACCCTCCTCTTTATTGATGTTATGTATCATACTTTGTATGCTTTCCATCAATAAAATATTTTTTCTGCTGATAAAAAAAAGAGCAGCTGACTTTTGCAAACTCACAGCAAAGAGTGTAAGAATATAAGCACCAGCAGTTACACCCAAGCATAACACCTCTTTCAGTCTGAATAAGAAAAGTCATAGATTAAAAATTAAGACAAAACTAAGCACTTACATGATAGGAAAGTATAACTCACCACAAAATAAAAGTGAAAATAAATTTAAAGATTGAGTTTCTTAATCTTTCATTTGGACACATCATTGATGCAAGCCATTCATAAGTGGCTCAAGCTATAGGCAAGTTAGCAACTTGCCTAGAGCCCATCAAAAAATTCCTTTTTGCCAAAGGCCCCAATCATCCAAAGGCCTAGGGCATTGTTTTGACATTCGGCCCAAGGCCTCAAAAATCTTTGGGCTCCTGCTGAAACCATTTGCATCTATTTCCCCTTCAATGTGTTTCTGTAAATTTGTCATGATAAAATGCATACAATCTCATTAAAAAATTAGGGGTTAATTATACTTTAGTCCCCTCAACTACAACTGAATATTATCTTAACCCCCTCAACTTTAAAACCATATATTTAAACCCCTTAACTATCAAAAACCATACAAAGACCCCCTTCTGAAGAAGGTGACAATGAAACAATTTTGAAAGTCAAGTGGTCTAATGTAAGGTTTTAAAATTGAGGGGGCAAGATGATATTCCGTGGTAGCTTAAGGGGAGGCGGGGCGGTAAATTGTAATTAAATTCAAGTAAATTCATAGACTGCACAAAAATGATGTACTATCATGTTCCTAGTTTCTTTGAGCGGTAATTTTAGTTGTCATTAATAGGGTGGATTTGGTATATCTATTATGGATCATAGATCAACTATTCGGAACAATAGCCAATATCTCTTCTTACTCAGTGAGTAAAATATTAGCTATGATTAATAAATGACAATAAGTGTAGTGAAGATTTTAAAAAACGGCCGTAATCGTTACATAACGGTTGTGGTGGTTATTGCCATCCGTTACGGCTGCTATAACGGTGTGACAAAAATTCACATGTGTAACGGCCATTTGGGTGTTACATAACGGACGTAGCGGTACTGTAACGGTCATAACGGTCCGTTAGATACCGTTACACCCAAGGTTTCAAAGTGCTACGTAACGATTGCGGCGGTAGGCATCACTTGTTACCCCCGCTTTTACGGTGTGATTGAGATTCACAGATGTATCGGATGTAGTGGCTGCTGTAGCGGTTGTAACGATGCGTAGCAGGCCGTTACAGCACCGTTACATAATGGTTCCGAATTGCTTCTTTAAAAAAAAAGCTGAAAATGGGAGAAGAGGGATAGAGAGAGAAGAGAGAAGATGGAGGAGAGAGAGAGAGAGAGAGAGAGAGAGAGAGAGAGAGAGAGAGAAGAGGGAAGATGAGGAACATGTTATTGATTCTATGCTATTCTATTCCGCTGCTATCACTCAACCATTTTGTTTGTTTGTGTCTATCTATTTATTATTTGAAAATAATAATAATTATTATAATAATAATAATAATAATAAGTGTGGTCATTATCTATTTGACTTGATTAAAATATATATATATATATATATTTAGGCTCTTATTTATTCTCTTACATTTGTTGTGAGAACCTGAATATAGAAAAAAAAAAAAGTAAATAATTAAATAGTAATAATAATGATTTTACAATTTAAAATATTTTGATGGTAAATCCTAAAGTGCAAATTAAATATTTGGGGGATCTTTAATTAATTTTTAAATTATAAATAAATTTTTATGGAAGTCCACAATTTTTAAGACTATTGATAATAATCTTAATGATAGTAACAACAATAATAAACTAGTTAGTAAGGGGTCATTTTGAAAATTTATTATAGGTGGATAAAACCCTAATGGTGAGATATCAATTCTTTTCTAAACAACACAACAGCAGCTACTTTAGGTTCTTAGCAGCCGTGAGTCATTGAGAGAGAGAGAGAGAGAGAGAGAGAGACGAAGAAGTTTGTGGCAAACAAGGAGAGAGGAATTTTGCGTAATCAATACTGTGTGGGTAAGTAAATTGTTTATTCTCACTTCTACTATTATTATTTTTGATCTTCCATAGTTGAGTTCGTGAAACGCATGGTTTAATCATTTAGGTATATATTAATTTATGGGCTGGTGTGAAGAGAAGTCTAGTATATCAAACCTAGGTTCTGGGAAATAATGATGGAAGTACAGGTGTTGCGTGGTTGCATGAATCTCATTGTGGAAGAGATGTGGCTTTATCTTTTGTGTATTGTGTTGTCAGGGCACTGGTGCACCTGTTTGGTATTGTTACTAAAGGTCTAGATATAATGTTTAAGGTTCAAACATTCATGTATAAAGAATGGGTATTATTCAAGGAAAAAAAAATTCTGTGCAGAATCATAGATTTTAAAAATCAAGAAACCATATCAAACGGATGAATTTTGAACTGAAATTTTTACAGTAGATTAATTACATATTGAATTTAATATTTGAATTTTCTCATAATTTTTGAGAGTCAAAATCCATATAAATTGAGGTATTCAAATCTGTCCAGGAAACCAGTCCGAAACAGTAACTTTGGAAGTATTGTTCTCTTTGGGTATAAATCCAAAAATTATTAAATTAGTGTCATTAGAACCAGTTATGAGTCTAGTTTCGTACATTTTTGACCTTGCGTTGATTGCTCATGTATACTAAGAAAACCGTTAATTTCTTTAAAGTGCTGCAGAAAACAACCTGTTTAGATATAATAAATTGCAGATAATTAATTTGATAAACAAATCAAGTGAAACCAATTGGGTTTGAAACTTAGGATATATTAGTTGATATCTGGAGGGTTTTAGAATTTTTCGAACAACGTGGAGTGGGTTTTTAATTTTCAAAATTAGCGAATAGATTGGAAAAAACTCTGTTTTATCTTAAAGTCACTTTTAGTTAAGTTTCGATCGGAACCTATGTCTTGGGTGATTTTAGACCTTGAAGAACATGAACTTAGATAATATTTAAGAGTAAGGATGAGTTGGGTTGATCCGTGTTAGTGCGCTTTAGTTTTGGGATTACTTAGTTCTTATTCTTTAGTATTTTAAATTAGTAGTGATGTGTAGTTTTCATATTGGTTCAGGGCACTAGTTGGACTTTCATACTCAATTCAAGGATTATATTATTTCGGTTTCAGGTGAGTAGTTTCATGCTACATATTTTATAATGTTCCCATACCCTGAACTGTTGGAAAATTAAATTGTTGTTTCATGACTAAACTGTTTTGATAAATTATTATATTATCAATTGAATCAAATTATTTCTGAAATATATGTGAACTTGGCATACTGTAAACTATTTGTTTTGGTCTCATGTTTATAATAATGAACTACCATGTTTTGCGAAACTGATGTGTATTGATTATTGGAACCATATGGATATTTAGTCCAGGGAAATTATTCCACTGTGTGTGGTGACTCTGGCCACTAGGGAACAGATCCGGGTTGGGCCGTGATGACTCTAGTGCTCAACAATTGTAAGGAAAAGACCTTAAAAAAAGTTAGGTGACCTTCAATTGGATCATCTTTGAGAAAAGGCCCAGGTGCCACCCTGAGGATGACTCTTAGTTTGGTATTGGATCCAACGGGGCTTATACCCTTGAGAACTGTGTGGCATATTATTTGTTTTTATTGGTACCCAGAAAATTATTAGTGTTCATGTTATAATCTGTTTTAAGTGGAAAATGTCATTTATCATGTTCTTGCGAGACATGAGTATTTTAAGTGTTGAACTGTGGAATCTTCTTTTTGAAACAGATTGTATTTACCAAACTGTATGCCAATCTAGTTTCTGTGATATATATCTTATTTTGGAATTGAGCCATGTTTTCAAAACTGTATTTACTATCCATGTTGCTACTCACTGAGCTATCAGCTGACTTAGTTTTTATCACTTCCAGGTGTCAGAAGGACTTAGGGTGGACTCATGGCGTAGCTGAGACTCGATTGCATGGACCTCTAGGACATACATTTATTTTGTTTTAGATTGTGTGTGAGTGATTTTCCGATCACACTGCCCTCCTTAGTAATTCAGCTGTAGACACAGGCAGAACAGATGGCACCCTGTTATCCTGCACAGAAGAAAAAGGCTCCGGCGGTGGTTCTTCCACCCGGGGGCACTCCGACGAACAAGTCAGAATCTCTTAAAGATAATTCAAGTGCTTAAATTACTGCTCAAGACTTCAAATTGCGTACCTTAGACCTGCCGGGGGTGCCCTTCTTTTATAGTTTTACTCCATCCCTGTCCCACTAGAAGTCTCACTTCCATGGACTCTAATTCCGGATTTACCTTGGACTCCTCAAGAGATAAGGATAGACTCCCTGAGAGTATTACCTGTATCCATCTTGTAGTCTTTCTCCATTCTAGGACTCCTGTCCCTTATCCGTTTATCCCGTATTCCTGTATTCTCGCAGATAATCTCGGCCTTGCCGAGATCATCCCAGTGTCTAGACCAGGACACATGACATCTCGGCTGACACTTCGGTGTCACCTCGGCCACGTGTTGGTACTCAGAAAATATATCCCCACAATTGCCCCCTAGGTTCTATTACCTCGGCATTCTGAGGTGATGGAACCTACATTGGTACTCTTGTTGAACATCGGCTCGAGAACTTCCCAGCCGAGATCATTTACTTTTAGCCCGACATGCTCTCTTCGGAGAACAAGAATTCCAGTGAACTCTTTCACGCGTATGAGCTGTCATGCGTCACTTTTTAACCAGTTCACCTACGTGTTCCGTTTCCATTGGCTCGTGCCTTTGACGCGCTCGCAGGCCGTCTTTCATCTGTCTGCGCCGTCTGACGTCCGCGTTACCCCAGGCGCATTAAATGCTTCTTTTTTGCCGCCGTTTCAAATTTTGACAAAACTTTTGCCTCTCTCTTTTGGCTTTTCACTTTCGCATTTGATTTCCTTGCTTTCTCTCTCTCTAAACTTTCTTCTTCGAAACCGCCATTGCTTCAAGCTCCAAGTTCTGTGACCGTCTCTCCTTCTCCTCTCTCGTGAAGCTGTCATCGTTTCGTCACATCTGTAACTGCCGTCAGACTTCGGCGAAATTCATTCCGACTCTATTTCTCTGGTAAGCTACTGTCCTCTTCGCTTTCATTTCCGTTGATATTATTTGCTCCCATTTTTCTTTCAAATCTTGTGAATCATATATCTGAAAGTGTTCAAGTGAAGTTGATTTCTGCCCATACACTGTTCACCACTTTCTTGCATTCTTGTCACTGTTCTTGACCGTATACTCCATGTATTCTTTATGCTTTTGATAGCTCTACCTCTGTTCTTGATTCTGAAACTTCGCTCTTGCTTTTCTGTTTTCCAGATTTTTGCCCTTCATACTCGTTCTTCGTAGATTTAGGTTTGGGATTTGTCTGTAGGACCTTCAATTCGTAGGAAAAACTGAAATATCCGTTACCAATATATACTTAGGTTTAAGCCGAGGTCCCAATAACCCTTGAAAAGTACCCTCTTTGTGTAGTTAAGTACATTCATACCGAAGTCATGGGTATGTGGAGACGTAGGGTGAATACCCCAACCAAGCTTGAATATTTTAGGCGAGAGTTCTCCATCCCGGATGATGTTTGCCTTAGGCTAGCTGGGGATGACGATTCCATCATGCCTGCAGACCATACGATGCCTTTCCCTGTTGTAGCTTTTGTGGAATGTGGACTCCGACTTCCACTCGATCCCCTCTTCCGTGAAGTTCTTCATTATTACAAATTGAACCCCATGCAACTTACCATCAACTCCTATAGAGTGATTAATGGTATCATAGCCCTGGCTAGGCAGGAGAATGTTAGGATTACCCTTGCCGATATCCAATTTTGTTATACCATGTGCGCCCTGAACTTAAAAGAAAAAGGCTTTGTTTATTACCTCAAGCCGAGGTCCACTGAATTCAAAATTATAGCCGACCTCCCAGACTCCAACAAGGGGGCTGGAGACGACTACCTTATTGCCTCTGGAAATTGGGAGTTTGCCCCAGATGAAGATGCCCATTTATTCCCTCTTCCTCGAACTGTTAAAGAGGGCAAGGGTAAGAGCCCACTGTCAATCACTTTCTTGTTGCTTTTTAAGTCTTCAGAACTTTGTCTTGTTTTGACTTCTTGTTCTTCTTGCAGATGTTCGCAAACCATCTAAGAACTTTTGCCAATCCTATTTTCTGGGCAAGGATTTGAAGAAGTTACTTGACCTGCCAATTGACAAACGAAAGGCTCCACTGGTGCTGAACTTTATCCCGACGTATAAGTCCGTTTTGCCCGACATCCCCAAACGGAAGAAGAAAAGCCTCTCTCCATCTTCTGTTACAACCCAAACTGCGTCCACATCACGAGGTGACCAAGGGTCAACGTCTGACCCAGCAGATTTGCCATCCACTTCGGCACCTTACCTGATCCCTATTCCTGAACGAAAACGTCGGCGACGACTAGTCAAAACTACTGAGATGGTTCGCCGAAAGCCCGTGGCTCAAGATCTTCTGGCCGACCTTCCTACCGACGTCGATGCTCAGCCGACGCACACCATGCCCCCACCAAAACCAAAAAGAACCCAGAAAGCTCAGCCAAAAGTCACAGCCGCTCAAATTGAGACTGAAGACACAGTGCCAATTTCACAGTTGGCTGGGGGCCAGGAGACTGCTTCTGTTCCCTTGAAAAGATCTGCTGAAGCACAGCCATCCTCCTCTTCAAAATCAAAGAAGCCGAGGTTGTCTTCTGGCACAACTTCTAAGTCAAAAAAGCCTTTGGTCCCCTGGGAGCCAAAAATTACTCTGGAGGACAATCTAGTCTTTGAGAGTGACAGCGCCGAGGATATTAACATCGGCGTTGCACTCAGCACTGCCCTCTTACTCTCGGGTGATCTTAATCGGAACGCCGAGATCAGTGAGTATGAGAACTACTGTCTCATGCTTAACGTTCTGTTCAGGTAAATGTTCTTACTTGGAACTTTTATTTCTTTTCTGTTTCTTACTTAGAATATTTTCTAACACTGTTTTTTTTTTTTTTTTTTCAGGCCATCCAGCATGCCCACTCCTTTTCTATGCAGTCGTTTGAAAACCGGCAGAGGCTTACCGAGGCTAAGAGGGAGGTACAAAGCCTTAAAAAGTCCAATAAAGGTCTTGAAGCGAAAATGAAGAAATTGGAAGACCAAGCCGAGGCTGCTACCAAAGCCCAAACTTCTACCGAGGAGAAGGTCGGCGCTGCTGAGGCTATAAATAAAGTTCTTCAGGCCCAGTTGAAGGAAGCTGAGGATAGGGGGGCCCAGGCCGAGAAGGAGCTTCAAGAAGCCCTGGCTACGAAAAAGGCCGAAATCGAAGAGGCCGATGAAAAGGCCTATGCTCAAGGCATGGCCGATGTCGCTGAGGACTATAAGCTTCAAGTCAGGCAGGCATGCAACAGGGGCTTCTCCCTTGGTTGGATGGCCGTTCTGAAGAAACTTGACATCCCAGATGACTCGCCATTGCGCAAAGCTGATGTTGTTCCTCTGCCATTCCCTCCTCCTCCACCTCCAAGTCAAACTGAAGACGAGGATGAATCTGAGCCTGAAGCCGAGGAGGAGGATAAGGATGATGATAACGCGCTAGTAAGGAAGCCCAAGGATGCCAATGAGACCAAGTCTCCTCCTTAAGCTGATCAAGTCCTGGACTTAACCCAAGATGAGGATCTTGAGGAGGTGCCCAAGGAAGCTGATCCGGGGCATTTATCATCCGACCTTCTTCTGGCTGAGAAGAGTCTAGATAGGACGCTTGCTGAGATTGACGCCGAAGTGGCTGCGAAAAAGGCTGCCGAAGTAGTTTCGCAAGAATCTACCGAGGTAGTTCCCCATGAATCACCTGAAGTCCAGACCCAGATTGCTCCTGTAGAATCATAGTTTTGATGCTTTTTCTTTTTCTGTCTTTTGTACTTCTTGTACGTTTTTGTTTTCAGAACAATGTAAACTCTGTTTGTGGCCGATGTGCCTTTTTCCATTCTAATGCTAGATACAATTTCCTTCTGCTGAATGTTTGTACTTTTGTATTCTTTATGACTGCTTCTGTATAATTCTATACTTAGAATATTTTGCTAGTCTCTCCTCCTTTGTACAATCTCCTTGGGGAAAAATACCTCGGGTATGTTTACCCGAAGATTTATCTCGGCAAGAACCTGTAAATTTGCCATAGATTTCAACAGGAACAAAGCATATACAATTATATCGGCTTTAACTTTAACTTGTAAATTGCTATAAATTTCAACAAGTAAAGATAAGGAATTTATCTCAGTGTAACTTTAACTTGTAAATTGCTACAAATTTCAACAAGTAAAGATAAGGAATTTATCTCAGCTTAACTTTAACTTGTAAATTGCTACAAATTTCAACAAGTAAAGATAAGGAATTTATCTCAGCTTAACTTTAACTTGTAAATTGCTACAAATTTCAACAAGTAAAGGTAAGGAATTTATCTCAGCTTAACTTTAACTTGTAAATTGCTACAAATTTCAACAAGTAAAGGTAAGGAATTTATCTCAGCTTAAATTCGGTTAAGTTTTATCTCGGATTAACCACGGTTAAACATAATCTTGGCTTAACCTCGGCTAAGCTTTTTCTGTCTTCTCTCTGCCCCCAATGTGAACCTAAGTTCCACTTGGGTTCTCATTGTTCAAAAAACAACATTATGCATAGTTTCATAAGTTCTGGAAAATTCTGCTAAGATTTTATTGATCATATCGGCAAAAAATAAAACAGACATCTAATGATAGAAAAACTTTAAATTACAAGTGTTCCATGGTCTAGGCAATGCTTTGCCTTCACTATCCTCGAGCCGATATGCCCCATTTCCTAATACCGAAGTAATTCTGTAGGGACCTTCCCAGTTTGGGCCAAGTTTACCCTCTCTGGGATCCTTCTTATTGCCGACGACTTTTCTTAAGACTAGGTCGTTGACCTGAAAATCCCTTGGATTGACCTTCTTGTTGTAAGCTTTGGCAAGCTGTTGCTGGTATGCTGCAAGCTGGATTGCAGCTTTCTCTCTTCTTTCTTCCAGTAGATCCAGATCGCGGGCTAAGAGCACATCATTAGTCCCGTTCTCAACTCCCTGGGTTCTGATTCCTGGGATGCCGATCTCCAATGGAATGACTGCTTCTGTGCCATAAGCCATGGCAAAGGGGGATTCCCCTGTTGATCTTCTCGGCGTGGTGCGATATGCCCAGAGCACATTGGGCAATTCGTCTACCCACTTTCCTTTTGCTGCCTGTAGTCTCTTCTTTATCCCATCCAGAATTACTTTGTTGGATGCTTCTGCTTGCCCATTACTTTGGGAAAAACTTGGTGTTGAAAAGTAATTCTTTATCTTGAACTTTGCACAAAAATTCTTGATGAGTTTGCTGTCAAACTGTGTTCCGTTGTCGGCGACTATTGCTCTTGGAATCCCAAATCTGGTGATGATGTTTCTCCAGATGAAGTTCTTCACATCCACATCTCGGATTTTGGCAAGAGCTCTGCTTCTATCCACTTTGTGAAGTAGTCTGTTGCTACCAGTAGGTACTTCGCTGCCCAGTTGCTTGGGCAATTGTCCAACGAGATCCATGCCCATGGCAAATGGCCAAGGCTGGAAACCGGGTTCAGGTCAGCAGCTGGCTGATGTATCAGAGGTGCAAACCTCTGGCATTGTTCACACTTCTTCACATAAGCCTCTGAATCTTTTTGCATATAGGGCCACCAATACCCCTGGGTAATGCCCTGTGAGCTAATGATCTGCCCCTGCGTGGTTTCCACAAACTCCTTCATGAATTTCATATAGAAAGTCTTCAACCTGAAGAGGGTGTACACACCTTAAAAGAGGTCCAGTAAAGGATCTTCTTGAGATGTCCTTCTGCTGTCAGACTGAATCTTGCGACTTCAATCTGACCTTGTGTCCCTTTCGTTCTCTGGCAGCTTTCCCTCTTCAGGAATGTAACAATTGCATCCATCCAGCTTGGTCCCATGTCCACACATAATGCCTCTTGCATTGTGTTCGGGCTCTATGCTCGGGCCCGATAGGTAATCGATCATTATTTTCTCGTCTTTCCGTTTGCATTGAACTTGCTAAATTGGCCAACGCGTCGGCGTGGTTGTTATCATCTCGGCTAACTTGAAGAAGTCGGCAGTTTTCAAACAAGGCTGCCAGCCTGATGACCTCTTTTGCGTATGCCGACATCCTTTCATCTCGGGCTGCAAACTCTCTTGTAGTTTGATTCACTATAATTTGTGAATCACAAACACTATTACCTCATCTGCTTTCTGGCGACTGCCAGCTTCAGTCCAGCAATCAATGCTTCATATTTCCGCCTCATTGTTCGAGGCTTGAACCCCAGTCGAATGGACTGCGCCCAATATCTCTCCGTCGGGGATATCACACTACTCCTGCCTGCCTGCCCCTGCCGGTTTGAGCTCCCATCAACAAAAGTTGAAAAGTCGCCGATGTAATGCTGCAGGGTCTGAGTTTTTCCTTGGTTCTTTAGCCTTTGGCTTTCTCTTCCTTGTTTGGAATCCTTTATCTCGGCTCAACGGGCCGATGTTCGATGTATTCTGGCGAGAACTCGGCAACGAAGTCGGCAGACTGGCCTTAATTGCTGTCTCGGCCTGAACTCCAGTCATATTGGCCCAAAGTTACCCATCTTGCTATTCTCCAGTTAAATTCCTTGTTGCAACAAGATTTCAGTGGGTGCTCTGTTAGTACCACAATCTTGTGAGCCTGAAAGTTTAATAGTTTACTTCTTTGAAGCCACTACCAAGGCCAGCATTAATTTCTCCAGTAAATACCTTGTTTCTGCATCAGCCAAGGTTTTACTACATAGTAAACAGCCTTCTGCTTTCCATTCTCTTCCGATTATCACAGCACTTACTGCATGCTCCGAAACTGCTAAGTATTAAAACAGTTTCCTCTCCAGGTTCAGTGTTGAGAGGACTGAGCCGTGGTAAGATATTTCTTTAGGTCGGCCAAAGCGGCCTCACATTCCTCAGTCCATAGAAAATCTGTGGCCTTTTTCACCAGATTGAAAAAAGGTTTTACATTTGTCCGAACTTCGGCTTATGAACCTGTTTTAGGCTGCGCCTTCCAGTAAGCATCTGAACCTGTTTCGCTGATGTGGACTCGTAATTCCAGATGGCCTTGATCTGATCTGGGCTGGCTTCAATGCCCCTTCTAGTCACTAAGTATCCCAAGAACTTACCGGATCCGACTCCAAACGCGCACTTCGATGCGTTGAGTCGGAGCCGATATGTTTTGAGTATGTCAAAGACCTCTCTTAGGTCAGCAAGATGATCCTTTGGTTCCTTGGTCTTCACGACCATGTCATCGATGTAGACTTCTACTGTTCGGCCAATCAAGTGTTTGAACATCTTGGTTACCAGCCTTTGGTAAGTTGCTCCTGCGTTTTTCAACCCAAAAGGCATAACTCTGTAACAATACAGTCCTTTTGGGGTGATAAACGCTGTCTTCTCCTCATCCGGGGGGTACATGGCTATCTGGTGATACCCCCTATAAGCATCCAAGAAGCTCATCCTTCCATGTCCAGATGTGGCGTCCACCAACTGGTCGATCTTTGGTAGAGGAAAGCTGTCTTTGGGACAAGCTTTGTTCAAGTTTGTAAAATCTACGCAGACCCTCCACTTGCCATTCTTCTTCTTCACTACCACGGTGTTTGACAGCCATGTCGGGTAATTGGCTTCTCTGATGGCCCTGGCCTCCAGAAGTCTGTCTACTTCCTCCTCCACTGCTTCGACGTGCATCAACGTCGGTCTTCTGGCCCGTTGTATTACAGGTTTGGCCGACCTATCAACGTTGAGTCTGTGACATGTGACCTCGGGGTCAATGCCAGGCATTTCATAAGGTGTCCAGGCGAACACTTCAATATTTTTTCTCAAAAAGGCTTCCAGCTCTCTTTCCTCTTCTTCGGCTAATCCTGTGCCGAGAAGAAAGAAGCGTTCCTCATCGCCCTCCTGGACGAGGATTTTCTTCAGTGCTTCTTCACTTTTCTCGGCCGGCTCCTTGCCGACATCGTCTAGGACCTTCATGTCCTCTTCTTCAACTTCTGCCTTCTCTGGTTCCTGAATGCTGCAGGTTAATTTCATTGCTGCCATGGAGCAATTTTTTGCCTGCAACTGATCTCCTCTTACTTCCTCAATCCCATGTTCTGTTGGGAATCGTAGCAGTTGATGCAATGTTGAGGGAACTGCCCCCATTGCATGCAACCACGGCCTCCCTAAGATAATGTTGTAAGGCGAGGGCGTGTCAATCACAATGAATTCTGTCTTGATCTTTTTCGTGCCGGCCTGTATCTCCAAGCTTGTTGCCCCAATGGCCATGTCGGCGTTCCATTGAAGCCGACCATCGGGCCGTTTGACTGCTCCATGTCATCAGGGTGAAGGCCTAGTTCCTTGTAACATCTGACATACATGATGTCGCAGGAGCTGCCTTGATCAATCAAGATGCGTTTCACTTGGCACTCCCCAACCTGGAGGGATACTACCAAGGCATCATTGTGCGGGTGCTGGACCATATCTAGGTCGGCTTCTGTGAAGGCTATCATTGGTCCTTGGCACTCTTCAGGCCGAGGTCTTTTCAATCCGACCTGGTTGACGTGCTGTAGGTGTTTTACCCTCTGTGTCTCCCCCGTATGTCGTTTTCGTTCACCTTTGAGTGGATCACATTAACCACCCGAGGTCCGCCTGCCTGTGGTTGCTGCGCTGGGGGAGGCGGGGCTGCTGGTGCTTGAGGCAATCGTGCCTGTTCTTCCCTTGTTTTGGCCTCATCCACAAGGTCTCTCAGATGGCCTTGCCTTACAAGATCTTCTAAATGTGCTTTAAGGGCTCTGCAACCCTGAGTTGGGTGCCCCTCCTCATTGTGGTAAGCACAACGCCTACCAAGGTTTCTGCCCATAAATTCTCCTGGTGCCCTTGCTGGCGTTCTGAAGTAGGGCTGATTTCGAATTTGGTCAAGGACTTTGTGGACCGGAATTCGGAACACCGTTGTCACTGCTTGGCCCTCAAATCTGTCTCTTGTTTGTTGGGTCCATTGTTACCTCGGCCTCGCTTCGGCGAGCCGTTGCCTTTTTCTGGCTTTGTCTCCTTATTCCCCGATGTATCTTCCTCGGCTCTGGCATACTTCTCGATTCTCGCCATGAGCTCTTCCATGCTCTTTGGCAGTGTCTTTGCCAAAGACTTCCGCAGTGGACAGTCATCCTTCAGGCCGTTCTTGAAAGACACGACCGCCACCTCCTGGTTGCATTCAGGTATTCGATTGAACACTTCGTAGTACCTTTTTGCATAGGCCCTAAGGCTTTCATCTTTGCCGATCTTTAAAGCCATCAATGCATCCACCCTCAATGGCTGCAGTTTGTTTGTTATGAACCTGGCCACAAACATCTCGGCCAGGCCTTCCCAAGTCTTCACACTCCCCTTTGGTAATTTGTGGAACCAATCTGATGCAATCTCCCCGAAGGATGAAGGGAACACTTTGCAGAGCAACGGCTCGTTCCCACTATAATGCCATTGAATTCAAAAATAATCCAACATGGAAGTTAGGGTCTGACTTACCATCATATATTTGGAACCTCGGCATACTGAATCTTTTCGGCGCGGCGAATTTGTCCAATTCCACCGAGAATGGTGTCCTCGGTTTATCCGGGGAGGTTACTTCGACTTCGGCATTTTCTCGCTTCCTCTTGAGGTAATCTCTCAAGTCTTCTTTACTTCTCCCTGCAGCCCGGCTATCTTTGGACTTCAGCCTTTTCGGCGCACTACTTCGGCCTCATGGTGGCTCCTTTTCGACCCTTCCCCGTTGGATGCATCGAAACACAATACCTGCCCCTGAACATGACGATGTTCTTTGGGGTCTGCCTCCTTCGTGATGTGTCCTTCGGGACTCTTCTCTTCTCGGCTCTTCTCGGCCGACTTCCCTGGAAGGTCGGTGAGAGTGCCTTCCACTCCTCGTGTGCTGAGGGGCTTCGGGGATTTCTTTCTGCCCCTTCTTCTGGGCGTTTGCTGCTGGCATTGGCGTGTCCTGTAGCGGGTATGGCGGCTGCATGACATTATTTTGCATCATGAAGTTGACGACCGATTGAAGGTCTGCCAACTTGTTAGCCATCTCCTTTACTTCTTCATCCCTCCTCAGACATCTGTCTTTCCAGACCTGGAGGTTGTCTTCGTTATAGTATCTGCCCTGGTCCGCTTTCTTTGATGTGTCGCCATCTTGGCCGACGCCTTTCTCTGCGTGATTCTGATCACGAGTTTCTTCGTTGTGGTCTCCTCTTTCAGCGTTAGGGTCGACGGGTCTTCCACTCCCAGCAGGAGTGTTGTCCCCAATCTTTTCCTTCTGCGTGTTACTGGCCATCTACTCTTCTTTCGTTCCCACAGACGGCGCCAAATTGTGTGAGTGATTTTCCGATCACACTGCCCTCCTTAGTAATTCAGCTGTAGAACACAGGCAGAACAGATGGCACCCTGTTATCCTGCACAGAAGAAAAAGGCTCCGGCGGTGGTTCTTCCACCCGGGGGCACTCCGACGAACAAGTCAGTATCTCTTAAAGATAATTCAAGTGCTTAAATTACTGCTCAAGACTTAAAATTGCGTACCTTAGACCCGCCGGGGGTGCCCTTCTTTTATAGTTTTACTCCATCCCGTCCCACTAGAAGTCTCACTTCCATGGACTCTAATTCCGGATTTACCTTGGACTCTTCAAGAGATAAGGATAGACTCCCTGAGAGTATTACCTGTATCCATCTTGTAGTCTTTCTTCATTCTAGGACTCCTGTCCCTTATCCGTTTATCCCGTATTCCTGTATTCTCGCAGATAACCTCGGCCTTGCCGAGATCATCCTGGTCTAGACCAGGACACGTGACATCTCGGCTGACACTTCGGTGTCACCTCGGCCACGTGTTGGTACTCAGAAAATATATCCCCACAGATTGTTATGTCAAGTTTGTGCATACTTCTTTTTATTTTTATTGAGGTTCATTTAGGATTATTTTGATATGTGGACTGTTTATATCCCATAAAGATGGATGTTATTGATTACAGTTGGTTTTGCCGTTTATACTTGTGGCATGTCATTGGATTGAGTTTGGTTATTTATTACTGGACTTTTGTATAGTTGCTCAATGTGATTATGGATTAGTGGTTAGGCTTACGTGTACCTTGCGTTGAGTCCCTGTGGGCCACGGCCAGTCATACCCGGATTTGGGGTGTGACATTTGTCATTGTTTATCTTATATATAATAGTTAGTGATTAATTTTTTTTTTTGTAAAATATCTAGAAAACATAACACCTATAATTATGTATTAATACATATTTTATACATGTCAATTTTTTTTTGATTAGTTTATTTTATTTTTATTTACAGGTTATCCAAAAAGAGAATGAATATTCAGGTGATCCAAATCCCCCCCCAAAATATTTTTTTTTTCTTTATAATTTATTTTTTAATTTTTATAAGATTACATTAGCATGCATAATTTATTTTTTAAAACTATTCAAGTTAAAATTTGCATATGTTTCCATAAGTATAATAATTAAAAAAATAATTTTATACATCTAAGTCTAACAAAATTTTTTTTTTGCCACAAGCGTAATACAAATTTATGACGTATAAAGTCATTAATTATTAAAATAAAATGTAAAAAACTCAATTTATAATGATTTAAAAATATGGAATATATTGGATTATACTTAAAAATTTACAAAAATTGATCAATATTTGTTTTAAAATCCAATAAATATGATTATGGAAAGAAAAAAAATATGCGTATCGGTAAGTTTTTTTCAAATTATGCAAAAAATTAAAAAAAGAAGAAGCATGGTTCTAGTTACCGCAACCGTTACGCTACGGCCTCTACAACCCGCAACTACAACCACGCCACCGCCACTGTTACGGCGACCGCAACTGCTTTTAAAAAACTTGAGTTTAGTTAACCATGCCAACCTTCCTTTCAGATTTCTTTAGAGTTCCCTAAACTCTAGGAACACAAAAACTGGATATATCTTATCATCAATGGTTACCAAGTTCAATTCGTGTGGTTAATGTAATTAACATTGGAACTTTCCATGCTATTCTCTTTTTCCTTCTTTCTTCCCCCCCCTCCCCCCCCTCTTCTTTTGGTTTCTCATGGATAGGAATTTGCGTTAAGACATGCTCACGATATACATAACATTTTGAATGTAAAAAACTGCCCTGATAAATTATACTTTGTACCAAATCTCACTTTTGTCCCTACACATGAAATTGTGACGATCAACCCCTTACACTTTTCGTGAAGTGTCAATGCTCCATTTTTGTTACTTCACTGCACAAGTCTTTAACAAAAATCAGTAATGTGACAAGCATATGATTACAAAATGCGGGCAAAGGAGAAAAATCACCCCCATTCCTTACCTATACACATTTCGTCTCAAAATTTACATCAAATTACGATTGTATTTAGCTAAAACAAAACACAAAACGTAGATTGTGAACAATTAAAGAGATAAACTAGGGTTTTGCAAAAATTGGAATCAAGAAGCTCAATTTTCCACAGTAACACATGTTTAGTTTGTATTTGTGAAATAATTTTGAAAATAATTTTTTGGAAAAAGTTTACAAAATTTGAAAATTTGTTTAGTTGTATGTTTTGAAAATGGTTTAGAATGATTTAATTAATTTATTTTTTTATAGTTGAATAGATGAATGTGAGAGAAAAAATGATTAATTGATGTGTAGAATGTGAGAGAAGGAGAGAGGAGAGAGAGAGAGAGAAAAAAAAAGTGAATGATTGATGTGTAAAATAGAAAAAGTGATTTTGGATTTTTTTTTCTTTTTTTTTTTCAAAAATTTTCAACCAAATAAATTTTGAAATTTTTTCTCAAAAATTGTCTCTCAAGAGACAAACCAAACAAGGCGATAGTCTTCCGTTTATTTATCTTCCTTTCTCTTCGATTTCTCTGCTATCTTTTTTCTTTTTTTATTTCAAAAATTTGTTCCTATATATACATATCTATATTATATATATATATTATAACTCTCACATTCTTAGCACATGGGACAAAGTGTGTATTGGTGGGAAACGGAGATGACTTTTAACTCTTGCCCTCATTTCGTAGTCGTATACTTGTCACATGATTGGATTCTGTTAAAGACTTAAACAATGGAGTAACAAAAGGAGGACATTGACATGACCAGAATTGCAGGGAGTTGACTATCATGATTTCCTGTGAAGGGATCAAAGTGGGATTTGGTGCAAAGTGTAATTTATCCAAACTCCCTAATGTCTCCTATAATTTCTATACAAGGGGTGTACGAAATTATTAAAAAAGTAAGTAGCATACTAATACTTTGTGCTCACAAGAGAAGAATTCTAGACAAGGGATCCGTATTCCATGAGAACTAATTTGGCAACAACAACTCTCTTTGCTACAATTACAATAGCATCCATTGCTTTCTCAAAATTTGTGAAATTGACAATTAAGTTGTTTTAGCCATTCATAAAAAAAGCAGGTCCCAATGAATTGGCACCATTAGGGGGCACATTTGCGCCCTGAGGAGCCCATACTTCATTTTACAAATTTCTGAATGCCATGATTATTAACCAATCATATAAAATTTTTAATCATGTAAATTAAATTATTAAAACTAAATAATGACTATATAAAAACCCAATGATTTAGGCCATTAAATGACTTTTTGAGACAAGTTGAAGGAAAGGTGTTTGTGATGTTTGGTTACATTTTGGAGGCCCAAAAACTGCATATAACTTCCTAATCAAAACAGTGCAACAGTGCAATTAGTTTCTGGTTTCTTCAAAAAAAATTCCAACCTTCCATTTGTTGATGTACTCTAAATAAAAAATTGCTTTATTCCTGGGTTCCTGAGTGATGGGGGAACTGCATTAAGAAAGAGCTATTCATATGATTTATGCAGGAATACTATAATTTTTCATTCAAATTTCAACCTCAGTAGCCCAATCACCCGGCTTAGTTTGAGCTTAAATTGGAACCGTGAGGTAGTGGTGGGCATGCTATTTGTTTAGGGTTGGTATTCGGCCTATTGGCTGGCCTTCAACTTGACTCAATGGATTCAAGTCGCAGCTCAATAACCCTTATCAATAAACACAACTTCATATCATTGTTCATGATGGACGCAATACTACTATATAAAGTTCAAGATACAATTTTGTGGGAAACATATAAATCTGCGTCTTCTTCCTTATAATCAGTGGTGTTCAGATGGCATAAATAGTTGAATCACCTTGCTCATGTTTCCATGGTTCCACTCTGTAATGTATTAAATGCTATATACAATATCAAATGCCACAATTCCAAGGTATGGATTCATTGCTCTAGATTTGCCTGCAGCTCTAAAATCTTAATGAGTCGATCACATTATGACATATGATTGACAAGTGAAACTTTGTTTCTGTATTATTTGATCCCTGACATCAAGGTTACAAAACTCCAAAAACCCATCACTATGTCAAATGCAGAAGAAATAGCATTGAAGTCTTGCTAGCACCTATTCTCATTTCAGTTATAAATACCCCCACACAAGTATTATTTGATATCAAGATACTTATGTGAGAGTCTTTGTCAATTTTCAACAAAATATCTCTAAGAATCTTTTTATTATCTTGCTTGCCAAGGGACTTGAACACCTATATCTTTTAAGTTGATATTATACAATGGTATTAATATCATTGCAATCGATGACTTAAAATATGGTCTAATTCCAAAGATTGAGTCATAGGAAAGGATGTCTATACATCTACAAGCTAAGCCACCACAATTTAAGCATTAGACGTCAAGCGTCTTAGAGGCAATTGTTTACGATTCCACATCGATACATTAGGCTTGACCAAGTGAATATAAGCCTTTTGGGCACCATCCCTTGTAAGCCAGTTTTCAATGGCGAGTTCTACCCAATGGCTTGTATCATTTGATATTAGAGTCAACAACCATGTTGAGTATGGAATCAATATGCAATCTATGAGGCAATTGTTTACGATTCCACATTAATAGATTAGGCTTGACCAAGTGAATATAAACCTTTTGGGCACCATTCCTCATAAGCCGATTTTCAATGGCAAGTTCTACTCAATGGCTTGTATCATTTGATATTAGAGTCAACCACCATGTCGCGTATGGGATAACATGGGTTGTAGCATTGTGGTTCTAGCCATGGAGGGGGAAACATATAAGCTGGTTTAATACACTTGGCTATATGAATATAAGCCTCTTAGGTACCGTCTCCCCTTCCCATGAGAGTCAACAAGACTCTAGTAGATTTCAAATAAAGGGATTTCAAGTTACAAGAAAGTTTAGGGCTGGAATTCATGGGGCAGGAATCTGAGGTAATCAGGAAATTAGTACACATGGAGGAGAATGATAAGGAGAGATTGGGAAAAGGGAAGGGTATTATGGAATGATTAGCTCTAAATGGGTGAGATCAGTGACATATAATGTTCTTATGAAGACACTACGTTGGAACATTAGAGGGGTAGGAAGACCTGTTAAGAGGAAAAAGATCAAGAATCTTTTGCTACAAAGGAAAATTGACGTGGCTCTATTTCAAGAGACAAAAAAGTCAGGCATTACCAGTTTCAAGGTGAAAAATCTTTGGGCCAAGGATAGGTTGGAGTTTATGACTGTGGATGCTAAAGGGATGGCAGGTGGTTTACTTTGCCTCTGGGACCCTGAGGTTTTCCAACTCTCAGAGTGTTGTAGCAATAGAAATTTTATTCTACTATCAGGTAAGCTCTACAACTCATTCGATTATGTAATTGTTAATATTTATGCTCATAATGATGTCATTAGGAGAAGGAAACTCTGGCAGACTCTGTTAAACCTGAAGGATTCATTTCCTAAACCTCGGTGTCTTGGTGGTGATTTCAACGAGATCAGAAACACAGGGGAAAGAGTAGGTATATCAATAAGGGATAGGGGCATGAAAGTATTCAACGAGTTCATAGATACATGTGAGGTGGTGGACTTGCAAATGTTTGGCAGAAAGTACACCTGGTGCAATGCTTTTGATAGGAATAAATGGAGTCGTATTGATAGGTTCCTTTTAAGCCCTGAATGGGTGGAGAGATACAAGTTCAAACTATGGGACCTTCCTAGAATTGCATTTGATCATTGTTCTATTGTGCTGTCAGATGAGAAAATAAGGGTACTTGATAACCGTGGAGGGTAAGTAATGTCTCCCTCCTCTGCACCATCTCGACCAAAGAGGCGACCAACCTGAGGAGGCCGTCCACGTACTCCAATGGCACCTACAAATGAGTTTGAACATCAGTATACAGAAAAGGGATTGTGGAATGCAAACTATGAAGCAAGGTGCATACCTGTGTAGACCACCCGAACTCTGCTCCACGTGCGAGGGCGCTGTAGACACCCCATTTTTGACCGCCCTTAAGACTTGGGCGCTACTGATGGTTTGCTCGGTGATGAAAGGTGTGTAGGGCAAAGGTCCAGTTTCTTCGACAAGGAGAGAGACAAATCTCAACTTCACACCCCATTTTGGACCAAAGTTATTTTTAATGGTTTTTAGACCTTAAAACCCTCTCTTTCAAAACATTTTTGAAATAAAGTTTCTACAATATTCCGAGGCTCACATTTTGTCAAATAATGCGCCTTTCGATAAACCGAGCAAGGCAAGGAAAAGAAATGAATGAAAGAGAGATGAAATCTTTGAAAAGTCTTTCAAAACACCTTACTTAGGGGTTTGAAGTTGAAGAAAAGAGGGAAGAGGGGAGAAAACAAGTTGGAGAAGAAGTTCGGCATGAATCCGGGTGGAAGAGAGTCGAGCAGCCCTCGCTGAATCAGGCCTATTCATCTGCATGCTTGGATTTCAGCTATGCGGCCACCACCATTGGAAAGCTTACTTCCGGGGCTTCATTTTGCACTCAAGAATCTCCTAAAGCCAAGTCCGGGTGGGGGAGATATGGTTCGTTGAAGCAGGGGATCAGTCCGATTGGATCGAATCTGCATGGCTTCACCAAAAAGGGCATAACTTTTTGCATAGGATGAATTTTAATGCAAGGTTTGTGGCATTGTAAAGCTAACTTCTGGGGCTTCACTCTGGACACCCACCGGCCACTTTTTTGCCTTGGCAGCACCTACCGGCCATCAATTTGGCCGGCCGGCCAAATAAGTAGCATGCTGGCCAAAAAAAGTGGCCGACCGACCAATTTTGCTAGCCGACGACCTTCCGGAGTATTCTACAGATTGAATGCATGCCAGCTGTGCCAGCTGGAGTGCACAGACCCTGCTCCCCATGCACGTGTGTGGTTGTTTTCCACCCTTTGACCCTTTTTTGCACCTTTTGCTCAAAGTTTCTTGAGGAAGCTTTGACCCCTTGTCTTGGCTTCCTCAAGAAGCTTGCACCTTTGCATTAGCTTTTCTTAGAAGCTTGACTCTTTTGACCCTTTTGTTTAGCTTCCCTTAGAAGCTTCAAACCATTATCTTACCTATATAAGCAAACCCTCTCCTTCTTTGAGATGGTTTAGCAAAAACCAGACCTAGGGCATATATATCTGATATATATACACCCTCTCTCTCTATATCTCTCTCTCTCTACATTTGTGTGTTAGAGGGTTCAAAAGGGGCTTGTTCTTGGCCTATTGCACCACACCTCATAGCCATACACAACCACCATTGGATTGAGGTTCTTGGGAGGGTTTCTTGAGCTCTAAAAGCTGGTTTTTGGCCTCTGAAATTGCTGATCTCGAAATTGGTCTTCAAGGGTAAGTTTCTTCCCCTTTTTAGCACTTTCTTGTATCTCATTTTAGCCTATCTTGCATGCTGTTTTGAGCTTAACTATAAACTGAATTTTTTTTTGTATTTGCATGCTTAAGATGTTTGTTTAAGACTATTTTGGTGTTGGAGGTCATCTCCCCCCTTGCATGCTTGTTTTGGCCTTGTTTTGTGCTATTCTTTGAGACCTTCGAGCAAGCCCTTGCTTGGCCTCCTAGCCACTGAAATCCAGTGGATTTTTAGTGTAGGTTTGCTGTTTTGAGGGTCAAAATCAGAGGGGGGTGACCCCCTCTCTCCTCGGTAGGTTTGATGCCCTTTTTGGCCTTACAAAGGGGCCTATATTTGCATACTTCTTGAGTTCGGTTCAGGCATTTTTCAGTGAGTTTTAGGACCTCCATAACCCATTTCCAGAGTTAGTTTTTCCATGTTAAGTGTCCTTGTTGTATGTGCTAAGTAACCCCTTGTATGGCCCTCTAAAGGAGCTCATCATTTTTTGCATGCATTGGCTGCATTTCAGTGGTTATTTGGGCATATTTTGACATGATTTGTTCACTGATTTTGGCTGGTTTGGTGATATTTCATGCGCATCATATAGTTGTAATACAACTCATGCTTACTAGCCAATTTTGCATGTTGCCTTAGCTCTTCATGTGAACACTTTTTGGCCATACTTTGAACTAGAAATGTTCATGTTTTGGGACTGCCTTGGTTCTATCTTTGTGCTTCATAGTCAAATAATGCATGCTTTGTATAGCTATAAGTCAATACATGTGCCTAATTTTGAGTTTCGGGGCTCATCTCATGCATCGGGTGCCATATTTCCATGTTTCGGGACCATTTAGCGTCATGTTGCAGTGCTGAAATTACATGTTTGTATGCCACCTTGCATCCCTTGCCATGCCTTGGTAGAGTGACATTTGATGCCTTAGGTTCGGTCCTCGGTTTGCGTGCATGTGTGCACGCATTTTGATTGTCTCATTTTCATCACATGGCCACTGTTTTGGGCCTAGTTGAGGGCTGCCCAAATTAGTTTAAGTCCACTCTTTACATGTTGTCACATGTCTTACACTTTGCATGCTTTGATTGCATCATGTCTTGCATGTCCACTAGCTTGCATACTTGTTCATTGTTTGCTTGTTTGCATTGCCATGTTGCATACTAGCTCACATGCCTAGGATGCATTGCATTAGCATGCGTGCCTTGCCTCTTGACTTGGGTATGATAGAGGTTGAGCTCATTGTTTGTTTATGTGCATTTCATTCCACATTGAAGATGCACACTTGGTTTCTTGGGCCATCACGCATTGAAATGCGTGATTGGTGGTCTGAGAATCGAGTACCATACCCCTTTGAGTCATAAATATGATAAGGGATGTGGTGGTGCACACATTTGCTTGAAATGCATTGCCATGCCTTGTTTTGCCCTCTGCTGCTGTCAAAACAGGATTCTGCAGGAAGCTTTGGCCGGCCGGCCATCTTCAGTGCCGACCGGCCATCCATCACTGGCCGATGGCTTCACAAGTGGCCGATGACCACTCACTTTTGGCCGGTGACCATCCCACATGGCCGGTGGTGTCCCCCAATGTCCAGAGAGTGCACCTTGGGACTTGTGCAATTTTCAGAGGAGCAGAGCAGGGTAAACAGAGGCAACTTGTGCATGGCGACGAATTTCCGAGCAAACCCGAACACGCATGCATTGGACCCTCTTCCCGAGGCCTTTTACTGCTTTCCTTAGCTTAATTGATTTGTTAATTAATTAGGTGGTCTGTAATTATTTAATTAGCTTGTAGGTTAATTAATTTGTATTATTCTTTTGGTCCCTCCGAGCGAGGGCGAATTTGTAATAAGTGTGGGTGAGTGTGTGTATGTCTTCCAACCCCCACTTCTTTCTCCCTTTTACTTACCTGCTTTCAATGGTTAGTACTAGGGCATATTTATTTTAGCATACCTTATGCTATGCATGCGTGCATCCATACATTTGTCTTGCATGCACCAGGCTCGGCGCATCATGCTAACTGCATAAGTATTTCAAATCTAACTTGAATACATGTTACTTGTACATTTTCGCATGTCATTCTTAGATTAGCCGAGCCTATTCTGTGTGACATTCTGTATGCGATGCATTAGCCACTTTAACATGAACTAGGATCACGCATGTTTGCTAACTAGTTTATTGTTTTGGCACGGAGTACACTGTAAGTATTTTATGTTTTAGCATCTCGCATGAGTGTGAATGTTAAACATAATAGCATGATTACCATGAGGCTAGCTGCTTATGTGATATAACTGCTTGAATGCCTGTGGATGGAGGTCGAGTTACCTAAATTGGAATAATGCATTAAAACTGTGAGTTTTAAAGCCCACTGGATAGTGGCAAAACCATCTTTTCTAAAAGCCTACTCGAGGGTGGCAAAAACCTGCATTTTAGCCTACTTGCGAGTAGCAAACCATTTTCAAAACAAACATGAAGTGTTTTGTTCCAATTTAGGCGATTTGGTCTATACTTGTTTGCTGCGCGCATAACATAGTAATTCTAGGCTAATAACCGGAATAAGAGCATATAATGTTTTCAAAACAAGATATCACGGTTAGTAGAGGCCGATCTTTGATTGGGCGAGAGGGGGTGCTCATAGCTGACCTTCCCTAATCGTACCCAAGTTCCCGAGCCGAGGCAACTTTGGTGATGACGGACACGTGGCCTTTGGCGCTGAGTCAGGGTTTCTTAAATTCCCCCATTAAAAATATTTAGGTGGCGACTCTGTATCTGGCAAAGCAGTCCATGTTTGGCACTTCTTTTCTAAAAATCTGTTTTCTCAAAACGATTTGCCGGATTTGGACTCTTTGGTTCAGATTAAGAACCGTGACATTTGAGTCCTGAACTGTAGTGAGCCCAAATGAACAGAACGGGATTCATCCTCCCAGGACGTTCGGGGACGTCTACAGGCGCGAATCGCAGTTCTTAACTACTATAGTTCGGACTCCTGTCACGGTTTTGAATCTAATTTCACAAAGTGCAATGTAAGACTGATAAATCACCAAAGAGTCCAAATCCGGCAAATTGTTCTGGAAAATCGATTTTAATCAAGAAGTGCCAAACATGGACTGCTTTGCCAGATTTCAGAGTCGCCACCTAAATATTTTATTTTGGGAAATTTAGGAAACCATGACTCGTGCCTAAGGCCACGTGTCCGTCATCACCAAAATTGCCTCGGCTCGGGAACTTGGGTACGAGGGGGGAAGGTCATGAAATGAGCACCCCCGCTCGCCCAAAGATCGGCCTTTACTAAGCATGATATGTTGTTTTTGAAAACACAAGTGTTCTTATTCTCTTTATTAATCTAGAATTACTATGTGATGCGCACAGCATACAAGTATAGACTAAATCACTTAATTTCGAACAAAACATCTCATGTTTGTTTGTGAAAATGGTTTGAAAGTGCTACTCGCGAGTAGGCTAACACGCGTATTTGCCACCCTCAAGTGGGCTTAGAAAACAACATGATTTTGCCACTACGCAAAGTGGGCTTAAAACACACATTTTGATGAATTGTTCCAATTCAAGCAATGAAGCCTCCATCCACAGGCATTCGTGCAACTAATCACTTAAGCAGTTAGCCTCATGGCAAGCATGCTATCATGGCAGTCACTTACGGACATGCAAGGATGCTAAAGCGTAAACACTTACAGTGTACTCCAAGCCAAAGAAAGAAAACTAGTTAGAAATCGATACATGATCCTAGGTATGTTAAGATGCCTAATGCAACACATGCAAAATGCAGCTAAATAGGCTCGGCTATTTTAAGATGGCATATGAATGCAACGCTTGATAACATGGTTTGAAATACGTATTCAAGTAAGTATCGAAATGTGATGCAGTTTGAATGATGCGCCGAGCCCGGTGCATGCAATACGAATGAATGAATGCAAACATGCGAAGCATAAGTATGCTAATTGAAACATGCCCTAAACTAACCATCAAAAGCTGATAAGTAAAAGGGAGAAAGAAATGGGGGTTGGAAGACATGCATCACACACACGCACACTTATTTCAAAATTTGCCCTCTCGACGGAGGGTCCGAATAAATCAAGTAACTAGCTACGCTAAGCTAATTAATTACAAACCGAAACTAATTAATCAAATTAATTAAGTTACAAAACCAACTAAGTATGAAAAGCATCTAAGTTAGGCTGCCACAGCTCTGCCTCCAGATAATGAATGATGCATGCATGGTCGACTTCGCTCGGAAATCCATTACCATGCCCCCAATTGTCTCTGTTTGCATTTGATCTCAGAACACTGCACAAACCTCCGGAATGCTTCTGCTCCAACATGGGGACCTTCTGGTGGGCTGCCGACAAGAAAAGGGTGGTGTAGACCACTTGTAGACCAAAAAAACTGGTTGTAGACCACAAAAAGTGGTCGGTCAACTACCTTTACTGGTCTGCCGACCAGAAAATTCTGCCAGACTCCAGTTTTGCTGCAACAGAGAACAAGAAGGGGCATAGCAGTGTATTTGCAAGATATGTGTGCACAACCACCCTCCCTATCATTTCTCAAGCTCAAGGGAGTGCGGTACTCGACTCTTGGGCCACCAACCGAGCATCTCAATGCACGATGGCCAAGAAGCAAAGTTTGCACAATTCAATGTCAATGAATGCACAAATAACACATAAGAGCCTCCGCCTCTATCATGCATGATCAAGAGGGCCAGCGACTGAGAAATGAGGCGTGTTTCATCACTTCAAGTATGAAACACCCCTCGTTTCTCATGTTTGGATTAACATCCAATCCAAACACAATGCAACACAACAACATTCCAAACACAATGCAATGCAACAACATTCAAAAACCATGCAATGCAACAACATGAGCATGGCAAGTTGGAGTCCTTAAGCATTGAAGGACACAACACAAGAGCTATGTAATGCAATACCCAATGGACCAAACCAGCCCCAAACTAAGCTCATGCATGCCCAAAAAAGTGGCCAAAACACTCTGAAATGGTAGCATGAAAGACAAGATGATGATGCTCATGCAATGGCTCATTAACAAGGCATAAAAGCATAACTCCCAAACATAATGAAGAGTGATAAACATGGGAGTAAAACGAAGACATACACTCTAAAATTACATTCCAAATTATGCCAAATCATACACGTGTCACAAATGAGGCATGCTAAGAGACTCCAAGCTTAAGGCTAGCATAAGCATTTGCACCATAGCCATATCAAGCAAGCCCCAAAGGGCCAAGATGATTCAAAACAGTCCCAAGGCAAGTCAAAACAATGCCAAAACATGCATGGAATAGAACTAACACATGCTAGAATTGGAGGCATAAAACATGATGTATGCAAGGTCAATGAATGGGATTACACTACACTTACCAAAACCAAGCATGAGGTGACTTTACCAACAAAAATCAAAGTTGTAATATGGTAAAATAACTCCAAAAACATGCTGAGATGGTATCCCAAAGGCTTAGGCAAGCATGCATGCCAATTGGCTCATGATTGAGGCACAAAGTATAACCTTCCAAAAGCATTGAATGTGTGAAACATGGGAGAGTATGGCAATGGAACATGCTCTAAAATCATATAACAAATGGTGCTAAATCATGCAAATAGCCCAAGCAATGCATGCTAGTGGACTCAAAACACCAAGCTAGTGAGCAAAATTGCACTATGGCTATACAAAGCAAAGCATGCATGATCAAGACCACCCAAATCAGACCTAGAGCATGTGAAATCATGCCAAAAAGCATACTGAAATAGAGCCAAAACAAGCTAGAACCATAGGCTAAAGTAGTAAGCATGCTAGGCTAGTGAATGGAATTGCACTACAAGTGCAATGAGTATGCAAGAGGTAACCAAACCAACCCTATATAGAGCCATATCATAGCAAAAAAAGGCCTGAAACATGCTAAGATGGAGCCTCAAGGAGGTAGAAAAACATGCTAACTTGGTGAGCCATCAACACAAGCACACAAGAGAAGAGGAGGGGGGACAACCCCCACCCATTTGGGACCTCAAAACAAACTTTCCACCACTGAAATTCCTCTGGAATTCAGTGGTGAAGAGGCCAAACAAAGGTGACCTCAAAGGCCTAAAAGGATAACCCAAAACAAGGCAAAATAAGGCACAAAAGGGGGTAGACCACCCCCAACACTAAAGAGGCCTCAAACAAACACTTTAAGAACTTGAAAATGAAGTTTTTTACAGTTGAAATCTAAGCCAAAAGAAGCATACAAAGATGGCTAAATAAGCAACTACAACAAAGCTTTAAAGAGGCTATTAGTCACCCTTGAAGCACAACTTCAAAACAGCAACTTCAGTGGCAAAAACCAAGCTAAAACCACTCAAATGCAACCTCCAAGAACCTCAGCTCAAGAGTGAAGGTGTTTCACTAGGTGTTTGTGTGCAAAAGTGTGAAGAAAAACCACTTTAAGGCACAAACAACACAAATATAGAGAGAGGGGGATATGTATATCTCTATGCAAATTTTTTGAACCTTGAGCAAGAGGGAGGAGGCTCCATTATATAGAATTTCAAGTCTCAAGCTTGTTTGACAAGCTAGGGGCTTGAAGCAATCCCTCCATACACGTGTATGGAGGATGCCTTTTGTGCCAAACAGCTGGCAAGAAAAATATCTGCAGAAAATGCAGGATGGCCACCGACCAGTTAAAGTGGTCGGCCGACCACCTCCTCTAGTCGACCGACCAGAAAAAGTGGTCTACAGGGGACAAAAACTGGTCGGCAAGGGAGAGGGAGGGTCTGCACAGAGAGTAGAAGGTGGTGGCAGGCTGCCGACCACCTTAGGTGGTCCACAAACCACCAACTCTAGCTGGCTGTAGACACCCCATTTTGACCAGCCCTAAGACTTGGGCGCTTTCTGTTGATTACCCGATGATGATAATTAGAATGTGTTTCTCACAGAATCCTCAACAAGAAAAATGGAATTTGAGCTTTAATCCCAACCTTTACACATTTTTTTGGCCAAATTATTTTAGACCTTAAAACCCTCTTTTCAAAATAATTTGTTTTTTTGTTGTTTCTACAATGTTCTGAGACTCCCATTTCGATTAAAATATTACACTTTTCAGTAAACTGAGTAAGGACAGAGTGGAAATAAATAGAAGAGAGGTGAACTCTTTGAAAAAAATATTTAAAAACATATTCTTTATAGGTTTGGATTTGAAGAAAATAGGAGGGGATGAAAGAAAACTAGTTTAGGAAAATAATGAGCATCAAATCATTAAGAGGGAAATGAACAGTCTTCACTAAATTCAGCATATCTCTTTGTATACTTGGAATTTAATTGTGAGGCCACCACCATTGGAAAGTAGACTTCTGGGGCTTCAATTTAGACCCAAGAACCACCTAAAACCAAGTCCATATGGGGGAGATATGCCCATTTGAAGTTGGGTTTAAGAGCAGATTTTGTTGACCTGGGCCCGGGAGAAATGAACAGTCTTCACTAAATCCGGCATATCTCTTTGTATACTTGGAATTTAATTGTGAGGCCACCACCATTGGAAAGTAGACTTCTGGGGCTTCAATTTAGACCCAAGAACCACCTAAAACCAAGTCCATATGGAGGAGATATGCCCATTTGAAGTTGGGTTTAAAAGCAGATTTTGTTGACCTAGGCCCGAGAGAAATGAACAGCCTTCACTAAAATAGGCATATCTCTTTGTACACTTGGAATTTAAATATGAGGCCACCACCATTGGAAAGTAGACTTCTGGGGCTTCAATTTGGACCCAAGAACCGCCTAAAACCAAGTCCATATGGAGGAGATATGCCCATTTGAAGTTGGACTTAAAAGCAAATTTTGTTGACTCGGCCCAAAACAGCAGCAGCCCCGTTTTTCTTGGTTTTAGTTCGGTTGGGACCCCCCATTGAGCCATTTTTTGATCCATTCAAGTGCACCCACTCATCCTCCAACATCCCCACTCATCATCTACACATCCCACCATCTCCACTCATCATCCACTTTCATAATTACACTCCACCATCTACTTTCATGATCACATCCCATTATCCCCACTCACCATCCACTTCCATAATTACATCCCACCATCCCCACTCCACCATCTACTTTCATAATCACATCCCACCATCTCAAGTCATAATCCATTTTCCTAAAGCAACCACACCATCACCATTCATCATTCACCTCCATTATACATGTCCCCCATTAACTCCACTTTGTCTTCCACCATTGCCTACTTGCATTGGCTATATAATGAGAGCTCTAGTTTTGAATTGAGGGAGGATTTTTTGAAGAAGAAAAGGGTAGGGAGAGAATGCTAAAATTGTGTTAGAATTTGAGAGAAAAGGAGTCTTAAAAACAAGAGAGTTGTTTTGCCAAACTAGTAAAGTTACATAGCCTCTTACATCTCATCTCCCCTTGTCAAAAATCACTCAAAGCCTTAACCAAAGAGAGTATTCTTGCCAAGAAAAGAGTGATCATACATTTGTTCAAAACCGTCATTTTAAGCTCAAAGTCCAAGCTTTTGAATTGAGGATTAAGATCATAATTCACAACCTTGAGGGTGATCAAGAGGAAGTTTGAAAATCAAGAATTTCACTATTTCTTTGCAAGGTGAATTTTCAATTCTTTCATTTTTCTTGCATGTTTTATCTTATATTTATTTTCTTATGTTAGTTTCATATTATGTTCTATCTTATATTTATTTTCTTATTTTAGTTTCATATTACTTTTGTTGCAATCTTACATATTCTATCCTATATTTATTTTCTTGTTTTAGTTTTGTAGTAGTTGTGTTCTTTTTTTTTTATTACTTTAGTTTCACATTAGTTTTGTTGTAATCTTGCATGTTCTATTTTCTATTTGTTTTCTTGTTTTAGGTCCATGTTAGTATTGTTGTAATCTTGCATGTTCTATCTTATATTTGTTTTCTTGTTTTAGGTTCATGTTAGTTTTGTTGCAATCTTGCATGTTCTATCTTAATATTTGTTTTCTTGTTTAGTTTCATAGTAGTTGTGTAGTAATCTTGCATTTCCTAGCTTAAAGTTATCCTCTTATATCAGTTTCATATTAGTTTTGTTATAATCTTACATGTTCTATCTTATATTTGTTTTCTTAATTTAGGTTCATAAGGTTCATGTTAGTTTTGTTATAATTTTGTACTTTCTATTTTTGTTTCCTTGTTTTAATCTAACCGGTAGGAGTTAGTCAAGCCAGCCACATATTTCTTGTTTGTTCCTTTTCTTGGTTTTGCAACAAGACAGGTTTTGCTAGGCCCAGTTGGCCGGCCGGCCTATTTGGTCGGCCGGTTAACTTCTTTTGGACAAGACGGTATCGTTCTCCGATGTTAACCAACTTCTGGTGGTTTCCAAGGCACATGAAGCTTTTTCTTTTCTTTATTTATTTTATTTTGAGTGTTTTGTGAGGTTTTTTTATTTTATTTTATTGCAATATTCCCTCCTCTCTCTCTCTCATTTGGTCTGTAATAATTTATTCAAGTGTTGTAATAATTCCCCGCCCCGCTTCTTTCTATCCCGTTCTTTACTTTCTTTCCTTATTTGTACATAAACATCATATTTATTTTTCATCATATTCATGCTTTGCATCCATGATTCATGCATCTTGATTCGGCTAAACTTGCATTTGTGGATTTAATCAATTCCTATGTGGTTATGTGCGCTACCTCATGTTCTTGAGATGATCACATGTCATATCTTAGAAGCCGAATCTTTAGTTGCATCTCATGTGTGAATTGCATTAGGATTTTGTATATAAGATCATGCATATTTTACTAACTTTGTTTTGTAGCTTGTTCGTGGGACGTCAAACATGTAAGTTTTTATACTTTAGCATCCCGTTTGTGTATGTTTTTCTTACTATGTCTAAGCATGCTACCATGAGGCTATTTGCTTATGTGATATAACTCTATGAATGCCAGTGGATGGAGGTTGTGTCGCTTAATTTGGAATGATGTTGATTTTTCGTGCTTGTAAACTCAATTTATTTGGGTTGTACATCGTCAAAACTCTTTCAAAATGCATGATATCAAATTGTTCCAAAATGAATGGCATAGTCTATACTTGTATGCTTCACATAGTAAATTTTAGGATTTATTAACTAATCAGAACATGAACATATAAAGAAAATAAAAGTCATATCATGGTTTAGTAGAGGCCGATCTTTTGATCGGGTGAGCGGGGGTGCTCATTATTGACCTTCCCTCTCCATACCTAAGGTTCCGAGCCAAGCATCCTTGGTTATGACGAACAGTGGCCTTGGCACTGAGTCAGGGTTCCTAATTTCCCAAAATATTAGGTGGCGACTCTGAGATCTGATGACGCAGTCCATTTTTGACAAAATTGCAATAAAATGGATTTTCAATAAAAGTTGCCAAATCTGGACTCTCATCTACGTTTCACATTGCACTCGTGAAATTTGAGATCAAAGAGATCTCGGGAGTCCGAACTGTTTAACGCGCGCGGGTACCCCCCTGGCATGTTACACTGGCCGACCACTAAAAGTGGTCTACAGGGACAAAAAGTGGTCTACAGGAGGAAAAACTGGTCTACACCCCTGTTCCACTCTCCAGGCAAAGGATAACAAGGTTTGGTTCAAAAATAAACCAAAAAGGAAGCAAGACAAGAGTCCGGAAGGCGAGGCACTCAGCTGGAAGCCCCGAAAACTAGTCTACGGCTACAAAAAGTGGCCTACAGGCCTCTGTTTCCCTCTAGGAAAAGACAGCAAGGCATGGTCCAAAAATCGGGCCAAGAGGAGAAAGTTAAGAGGTCCCGAGACAAGGCGCTCAGCCGAAGGCTTCGGAAACTCAAAACGAGCACAACCATGCGCAATCATCGAGCGCTCAAACGATGACATCTGAGTCTTAAGGTTGGTAAAAAATGAGGTATCTACAACCTGCTACACATCAAGCTCCCTGACATACCCATGCTCCTCGTCCATCGACTCGATCAGAACTTGATAAGTCGTCCCACTCGACCGCCAACATAGGATCGAAGTCAGGATCACCGGCAAACCCACAACATGTATCGTAAGGGCAACCTCTCCATCACCAGGCTCGGTAGCATGAACAGCACCTTCAGCAACAGGTGCACCTATAGCGTCTCCTGCGCGAGCTCCGGTTAAGGGTGACATCAGATGAGTCCAGATGAATGCAGCATAATCCCCAACCCCTCAGAAGAAATCGGTGTGCTTTCCACCAACAACCAGGACATGACACAGACTGGTGCTTTCGTCTCCGTTATGAGATCCAAGATCTCATAGACAATAAAGTCATAGCTCCCCCACAACCGCCAAAACCCAATGTCACTACCAACCCGTTGCCATCCCATGAAAGAATTCCACCACCTTTTCATCTTAACCTCATCCATACACTTTCATCCACCTTTAACCCCAATATTTATATCACACCCACCATTTACCAAAACCTGAGGTACATATTCCTGAAGGCACTGAGTTGTGCATGATGGATGCATCTCCAACCCAGCAAAACCCAAAAACCCTATGGTGGTAGTACCTATGCTTGAGGCTGGCAAACTATCACAGAAAAAGTATGATCCTAGCCGGTATATTATTTCCAGTGGTCAACTAAAGCTTCAGGTTGATCTGCCTGACTCATTTTCTATCAATGTTGTCAGAGATGATGTACTTGAACAGGGTTTGGATGATTTGGCCGACCTAAAGGAGGACTTGGCTAATCTTCATTTCTTTGAAGAATTAGATCTTGGGAATGTGCAGATGGAATGGTGGGAACCGAGGAATTACAGTCACTGTCGGTCAAGCAGTGACGAAGCTTCTAATGAGAAAACTGAAAGAAAAGGGGATGAACTAAGACTTGATTTCGAAAAACTTGTTGAAAATGGTAAAGGAAAGAGTTCCAGAGGAAGAGAAGAAGAACCAGAAAGCCAGTCAGAGCATACTGTTGGAATGATTCAAGCAGCGCTAGATAATTGTCTTTCAGTCAATGAAGGCGAATGGTGGGATGATAATGACCTACAGCTGGCCCATACTGATGATGAATGGGTAAACCATGTGCCGGATGAGACTTGGTATGCAGACGAAATTGATCATTTGACCAGGAGTGGGCGCTACTTCAAGCCTCCACATCTAGACCAAGGAGAGCCTTCTGGCAAAGATAAAGAGGTAGAGAAAGAGAAAGAGAAAGAAAAAGAGAAAGAGGTAGAAGAAGACTTGGTTCTAAAACAACTGAAAAAGATCCAAGCAAACATTTCCATCTGGGGTCTTCTCATGGCTTCTCGAGAACATCGACAAGCAATGTTGTCAATGTTGAGCAAGGCTAAGCTGTCAATTGACACCACTCCCGAGCAATTAGTGTCATTAATCACCCCAAGAGAAATCATCCCGGCAATAACTTTTGCTGACAAAGAGTTGCCACCAGAAGGATCAGAACATAATAAGCCTCTGTACATATCCCTGGAATGTAGAAAGAAATGGATCCAATTGTTCTGATTGACACCGGATCAGCCATCAATGTCTGTCTACACGCACTGCTTATGCAATCGGGCTAAAGCCGGCAGATTTCACGCCCACTACTCAATTGATTCGGGCTTATGATAATACTAGTCGAGAAGTGATGGGACAATCAACTACAAAATAACAGTGGGTCCATCTGAGCACGAAGCTGAATTTCATGTCATAGCTGGTTCCGCAACATTCAACTTGCTATTGGAAGGCCCTGGCTTCATCAGATGAAAGTTGTATCATCCACACTACATCAATTGGTAAAGTATCCATATGGCGGAGGAATTGCCACTGTCTTCGGAAATTCATCCATTCATCCTCCCCCAGAAGTCTCAACACCACTGCTAGAAATACAGCATGGGGAAGAAGATGTGTTCCTATCAGGTTTTACATTGGCAGAGGCCCAGCTAGTTCAAACACTCATGGCAGAAGACGAAGGTGTATATGTCAGTGCCCAATCAATCTATTTCATGAGTAAACTAGGTCATATTCCAGGGATGGGATTAGGACAAAGTGGAAGGAAAGGTATTACTACAGCCAGTAAAGTACCTCATAACCCACATGCATTCGGACTAGGGTATGCACCCACGGCTGATGACTGGAAAAGGAAAACTGAAGAGATCAGGGAGAGGATCAAGGCCAAGAGAACTGGGCAACAGTTTGAGTTAATTCATAAGCCAATTTATGGGACCTTGAACGGCGCTTTGTCCGCCAAGGAGAAGACTTCCCTTTCTGTGGTTTCCCTGAGCCCTGGATTGATCAAGTGGAAAAGAAGAGATACCCTGGGTTTGAGATCTTCTTCGATCATCAGCTCTCCAACAGTGATGAGGAATGGGTAGATCCTAGTATCGACATCAAGCAAGACAGAGAAGTCAGCTCGGAAAGCAGCACAGAGGAAGTTCTGGGTCTAACACTGGCTGACTTACTGACAGAATCGCATACTAGCGCTGAGCCGATGAATTTGGGGGACATGACCATTGCCGTAATCGGGGAAGAGGTACCTGCTGACTGTTCAAGCTTCATCATGGATGCAGTGAATGGCTCTCAAATAAATTGGCATTTTGAAGAGAATTGTATTGGGAATTCTGAATTGGCTATTGAGTTTGAGTCTGGTGGGCCTGTGGGGTTAGAGGCAGATTTAAGTTTGTCTAAGATGTCTGAGTCTTCTTTTTCTTTATCTTTCGAGTCTGTTGCAACTTATGAGCCCGAGGCTTTGAATGAAGGTGTGATTTTCGCTTACTTTTCTGTGCCCATAGTTCATAACATTGACCAAAATTTTCAAGATTTTGATAAAAACGAAGAGGAAGAAATTCCTCGGGTTTTGAAAAATTTAATCGACTGGGAGGAAGAAAAGCGTGCTAAGCCATTAGTGGATGAAATTGTTTCTGTAAATGTGGGTACTGAAAAAAATCCTCGCTTGATCCAAATTGGTTCTACATTGTCTTCAAAAGAACGTGAACAATTAGTTGCTTTATTAAAAGAATTCAAAGACGTTTTTGCATGGTCCTACGAAGACATGCCAGGAATTGACCCTGAGATTGTACAACATAGGATCCCTCTTGACCCTGAGGCCCGACCTGTCAAACAGAAGCTTCGCAGAATTCGTCCGGATTGGGCCTTGAAAATTAAAGAAGAGGTTACCAAGCAAATCAATGCTGGATTTTTGCTTGTATCAGAATATCCTACTTGGTTAGCCAATATTGTGCCAGTTCCGAAAAAGATGGTAGAATCCGAGTTTGTGTTGACTTCCGGGATTTGAATAAGGCTAGTCCGAAGGATGATTTTCCATTGCCACATATTGACGAATTGGTAGACTTCACTGCAGGGCATGCCTTTTGTCATTCATGGATGGTTTTTCAGGGTATAACCAGATCCTTATGGCTCCAGAGGACAGAGAAAAGACAGCATTTACCACACCATGGGGGACATACTGCTACAGGGTTATGCCATTCGGTTTGAAGAATGCTGGGGCCACTTATCAGAGAGCTGCTACCACTCTTTTGCATGATATGATCCACAAGGAAGTTGAGGTGTATGTAGATGACATGATTGTCAAGTCCAAAGATCGGGAAAGCCATTACACTGCATTGAAGAAATTCTTTGGGAGAATTAGGGAATACAGGCTAAGGCTGAATCCACAGAAATGCACCTTTGGGGTAACTGCGGGCAAGATGTTGGGATTTATGATCACACAGCGGGGAATCGAAGTTGATCCATCTAAAATTAAGGCCATCTTAGAAATGCCACCACCAATGACGGAAAAAGAGGTACGAGGTTTTCTAGGAAAGGTGCAATTCATACGGAGGTTTATTTCAAAGCTAACCTTGACTTGTGAACCACTGTTTGGTCTCCTAAAGAAAGGGAAGAAGTTCCAATGGGATAATCGATGCCAGTTTGCATTCGAGCAAGTCAAGCAGTATTTACAGAATCCACCTGTGTTATCACCGCCTGAGCCAGGGAACCCGCTAATCCTGTACTTATCGGTGACCGAATCAACTATGGGATGTATGCTTGCACAAGAGTCGGATGAGAAAGTGGAGAAGGCCATCTACTACTTAAGTAAAAAGATGCTTGAATATGAGACCCGCTATACTCCTTTGGAAAAAGCTTGCTTAGCTTTGGTATGGGCCACCAGGAAGTTGAGACACTACCTGTTAGCTCACTCGGTAATTCTGGTTTCAAGATTAGACCCAATCAAATATCTCTTTGAGAAACCAGCACTTACCGGTAGGCTAGCTCGTTGGTTGCTTTTGCTTTCCGAATTTGACCTTAAGTATGTCACTCGCAAATCTGTCAAAGGAAGGGCTGTAGCAGAATTTTTGGCTGATCACCCAATTGAAGGAGGAGAAGATATAGAGTACTCATTTCCAGATGAAGAGATCATGCAGATGGAAGAAGACACTTGGAAATTGTACTTTGATGGAGCGTCCAATCAATTTGGCTATGGGATAGGCGTGTTGCTCATAGCGCCAGATGATTCTCATATCCCCTTAGCTTTCAAACTCCAATTAGGGTATCTAACAATCAAGCAGAGTATGAGGCGTGCCTTGCTGGATTGGAAGCAGCCCTGGAACTAGGGGCAATAAGGTTGGATGTGATCGGGGACTCGAACTTGGTCGTCTCTCAAGCCAACGGAGATTGGAAAGTTAAAGAGAAAAAAATGAAAGTCTACCATCAGACCTTGGACATGTTGATCCCGAGGTTCGAAAAACTAACTTTTACACACTTGGTAAGAGAGAAGAACCGATTTGCTGATGCATTGGCGACCCTGGCATCAATGATAGATATACCGGTCGGGGTCAAAATGCGCCCGATCCTTATAGAACAAAGGTACACCCCCGCGTATGAAATGATAGCCACAACGGAAGAAGTTCAAGATGAAAACCCTTGGTACTTTGATATTTGGAATTTTCTGGAAAGAAGTACATACCCACAAGAGGCAAACATCAAAGACAAAAGGGGGATACGGCGTCTGGCCACTCAGTTCGTCATTTGTGGAGAGATAGTTATATAAGAGAGGGCATTTGGGAATGCACAAGCTGTGTGTAGAGGAAGAAGAGGCAAAGCGTATCATGGAAGCCATCCATGGAGGAGAGTGCGGAGCCCATATGAACGGTGTAATGCTAGCCAGAAAAATCCTTAGACAAGGATACTACTGGTTAACCATGGAGAGTGATTGTATTAACTTTGTTAGGCGATGCCACAAATGTCAAATCCACGCCAATCACATGAACATCCCGCCATCAAAACTCTACAACATGACTTCGCCTTGGCCTTTCTCAGTCTGGGGCATAGATGTCATCGGGGCAGTCACACCGAAAGGTTCAAATGGGCATCAGTTCATCTTGGTTGCCATTGACTATTTTACCAAGTGGGTTGAAGCACAGTCGTATTCAGTGTTGAAAGCATCACATGTGGCCAAATTTATCAGGAACAACATTATCTGCAGATACGGAGTGCCAAATGAATTAATTTCAGACAATGGCTCACATTTCAAAGGAGAAGTGGCAGTTCTACTTGAGAAGTATAACGTGGCTGTTCACAAGTCATCAACCTACAGGCCACAAACCAATGGAGCCGTTGAAGCTGCAAACAAGAACATCAAGAACATCTTGTGTAAGACGGTAGAAACTTATAGAGATTGGCCAGATAAGTTGCCTTTTGCACTTTGGGGATACAGGACATCAATCCGAACGTCTACAGGGGCAACCCCTTACTCTTTGGTATATGGAATGGAGGCTTTTTGCCAATTGAGTTGGAAGTGCCTTCATTGAGGATTATGGCTGAATGTCAGATAACAGAAGCTGATTGGCAACAGAACCGATTTGAGGAACTGATGCTATTTGATGAGCGACGATTGAAGGCGTTATACCACATTCAGGGGTATCAACGCAGGATTGCCAGAGCATTCAACAAAAAGGTTAGATCCAGGAATTTGAAGGAAGGGGACTTAGTGTTGAAAGACAGTCGAGCTCCTATTCACGACCCCAGGGGCAAGTTTAGACCCAATTGGACGGGCCCCTACTTCATTAAATCAATTTGGTCAGGAGGAGCAGTTATTCTCATGGATTTGGACGGTTTGGAGTTCTCACAACCAATCAACATGGACAAGCTAAAGAAGTACTACCCTTGAGAGGCTCGCTGGGCCGAAAACCCGGAAGGGCGACCCAGGCAAAAAGTTAGAGCACAAAAAAAAATAAATAAATAAACAAATAAAAGAAAAATAAAAAAGAAATGAAAGGCTCGCAAGGTTGAAAACCCAAAAGGGCGGCTTTGGCAAAAGTTAGAGCGTAAAAGGAGAGTGTCAATACTCGAGTGAACCTTAGCCAAAACTATGAAGGGCCTGTGATTCAGATTGAAAGCAACCCTTGAACTAGGGGCAAGAAGGTTGGATGTGATTTAGATTTGAAGCAGCCCTTAAACTAGGGGCAAAAGGTTGGATGTGATCAAAGAGTTAAAACTGAATCGTTTCCCAAAGAAGATCGCATAGAAAGGCCAAACCCAGAATTTGAGAGAATGAATTTTATTATTGAAGGACAGTCGAGTTCCTATCCACTACACTAGGGGCAAATTCAGACCCAATTCAGTCTAGTCCCTACATCACCATATCTACTGGTCAAGTGTAGCAGTTGTTCTTATAGAAGGCCTAGAGATTTCACACCCAATCAACATGGACAAGTTAAACTGAAAGTAACCCTTGAGAGGCTCGCTAGGCTGAAAACCCGGAAGGGCAACCTAGGCAAAAGTTAGAGCAGAAAAACAAAAAAAAAAATAGAAACTCAAAAAAAAAAAAAAAAAAAAAAAAAAAAAAAAAAAAAAAATAAAAGCTCGCAAGGTTGAAAACCCGAAAGGGCGGCTTTGGCAAAAATTAGAGCACAAAAGGAGAGTGTCAATACCCGAGTGAACCTTGCCCGAACTACGATGGCCTGATTCCTATCTTTGGGATACGTAGGTAGCTTCATCTCGAAGTTCGGCCCTAATAATTTTTCAACTCATTCATTGTCCATGTTTGATTGGTGTATCTATAGTCGACTTGGTTGTCCTACCCGTGTTTGATTGGTGTATTTCATTCTGTTCAGTTCAGTTGGTTCGAGTCAACTTGGTTCGGTTCGGTTCGGTTCGACGGTTCGGTCCAGCTTTACTTGGCTTCATTCGGTTCGGATTGGCTTGGTTCAAATCGGCTTTCGGTTATCCCTTTGATTATCTGGTTTGGACTATGCACCTCAATGATTGATTCCATGTTAGTTGAGTAGTGGCCATTTGCAAAAATAGGTTTTGATTAATTTGAATGAAGCTGACTAATTTTTCTCGAAAATTATTCCATTTTTGCAAAACTTGGACCATTCTTTGGATTTGAAAAGGGAAAATTTTCAGTGCTCACAGCTTAGCTTACATGATTTCAAGACAGAAAATGGAATAAGTATGCTAATCCAACCCTCATGTTGATCAAAACATTTTTTTACAAAAAAAATAAAAATAAAAAAATAAAAATAAAAAAATCAAGGCAATGAATTAGGGGCATAGTCGAGTCAGTGATTCTATCTTCTCCCCCGCTCGAGTCAACTCGTCAGTGTATATGAGTGTGTATTCATACCAGTCAGTGTATATGAGTGTGTCTTCATATGAGCGTGTATTCGTACCAGTCAGTGTATTTATACCAGCCAGGGTATTCATACCAATCAGTGTATGTCAGTGTGTATTCATACCAGTTAGTGTATTTTATACCAGTTAGGGTATTCATACCAGTCAGCGTATAGAAGTGTGTTTGGATTATTTTGGCTTTGTTTTTCTTACGTTGAGTCCGTTTTATTTTTATTCAGGTCAGTATGGATCAATGGCCAATTCAGAGTTCAAATTTCAATCAATCTCAAATTCGATCAAATAAAAATATTTTCAAACTCAAAGTGATATGCCAGTCACACCATTGAGATACAAAACTGAACTTTTTATACAGTCAGGGGAGGACATCCCCGATTACAGAGACTCCATACAAAAATAAAAAATAAAATAAAAAAAAACCAAAATGCAAAAAAAAAAAAAAAAAAAAAAAAAAACCCAGAAAAAAATAAAATAAAATACAAAGTCCAGAAAAAGAAATAAAAAAAAAAAAAAAAAGATCATTGTTCTTCTTCTTCTTCTTCGCCGGTGCCGGCCACATGCCAGCTTCAGTTACTCGGCTATTCCGTCGCCGAGCTCTTCCTCTTTTTGTCATCGGCCTTCGAAGGCCCTGCCTCAATGTTTCCGGCAAAAGAGTTGACTTTTCGCCGACCATCAAAGGAAAAGTACGCCGGCGCTCCGAACTGGTCCAGACAAATGGTCTGTCGTTTTACCTCTCTACTCTCCATGGAGGTAGTCTTCCGTTTCAGTTCTTTGTTCTCTGCCTTCAGCGCACAAACCTCCACTCGTGCATCCCTATACATCTGCTGAAGCAGATTAAGTTGGGCATTAACCCGATGTAGCTCACTCGTCCTGTTTTGCAGACGGTGAGACAAATTAGTGACCACGGCCACTGTTTCCATACACGACTTCAGCGTGAGGTGGTTAGCATCAATATCAGTTTGAGCAGCCATCACTTGCTCAACTGTTAGGGTGGGAAGACTGGGATGAGTAAGAGCAGAGGCACTTAGCCCAGAGGAGCTCGATGGATCATTAAGATCCGGAAACAGAGAGAGAGGGCAAGACGAAGCCATGTATGGGAAGAAAGAGGAAAGAAGGCAATCACAGAAGAGTGGCAGAAAATAGAAGAAGAAAAGAAGAAGGCGGAGGAAGATGGAAGAGTAAAAAGAAGGCGGAGGAAGATGGAAGAGTAATGGAGAATGAGAACAAGAAGAGATTGGTTAAGAAGAAGAAGGCCGATACTGAAGAGAAGAAGAAGACGAGAGAGAAAGACAAATGAGGGAGAGAGCCGAGGAGAGCCTGCAAATCGAGGCCTGCTTTTGTCGGCCAGTTGACGCAAAAGCTGGGCCTCGTGTCAAACGCGTGTATCAAAAGAAGAGAGAGACGCGGGAGAGTTGTGTATGCATATATGTATATATATTGTATAGCTATGTAATATAGGTATTGGTTTGAACATTTGTGTCACAAGTATGGCTTGGGTTCAGTGGTTTGGCCCTAATGGGTTCAGGATTCGGAAAGCCTAAGCCCAAGGTCAGGGGTTCGAACCCCACATTGAGTGTTTTGTTTTGTTTTCATTTTCTGTATAAATATGTCTTATATATTTGTTTGAACATTTTGGTCATATGAGTGGCTTGGGTTCAGTGGTTTGGCCCTAATGGGTTCAGGGTTTGGAAAGGTTGAGCCCGAGGTCAGGGGTTCGAACCCCACATTGAGTGTTTCTTTTGTTTTGTTTTCATTTTATGTATCAATATGTCTTATATATTTGTTTGAACATTTGAGTCACAGGTGTGGCTTGGGTTCAGTGGTTTGGCCTAGTAAGTTAAGGATTGAAAGGCTGAGCCCGAGGTCAGGGGGTTCGAACCCCACATCGAATTTTCTTTGTTTTGTTTTTGTTTTGGTTTTTGATATATATATGTTTTGTCCCACCTATATATAGATATATATATATATATATATATATATTTGTTTGAATTGTTTCTGTCACCCGAGTGGCATGGCTTCAATGGTTAGCCCAGTGGTTGAAGAGTGAGAGGTTGAGCCTGAGGTCAGGGGTTCGAACCCCACATCGAGTGTTTCTTTTGGTTTGTTTTGATTTTGTGTCTCGTATATGTATATATATTTGTTTGCATATCTTGTCATAGTCATAAGAGTGGAGTGGCTCAATGGTTGAGTACTCGGAGGCCAAGCTTGAGGTCAGGGGTTCGACACCCCATATCCCCACAGCCATGCATTTTGTGATTTTCTTTTCTTTTTGCGTGTTTTGCGTACGTGTGCTGACGTCAGCAAACGGAATATGCCTTCTCAGTAACGGCATCTTCCCGCTAACGGTTGCAAACAGAATATTCTCCATCTGTGTATATATCCGTATCTGTTTGTGTTTAGGGCCATATATGTCTGTGTCGTATATACCTATACTGTATGTGTTTGTGTATATCTCTGTATATATCTGTCTGTATGTTGTCTGTATATGTATATATATATACTGTATGTATATATTTGTGTGTATTTTTGTCTGTATATGAACATATGTATACCGTATATGCCTGTCTGTGTATATTGTCATATTTGTATGTATTTTGTCTATACATGGTATATGTATATGGTATTTAGTTCGAACATATAATTCCTTCTTTCATTCTGTGCATCCATCACACAATAATCTCACTTCGTTCACTTACCACACAAATTTCAAATTCAATTCCATCGCACTATTTTGTGCAATCCCCCGGTCTAGGAGACCTCAAAATCCCTAGTCTAGGAGACCTTAAATCCCCGGTCTAGGAGACCTCAAAATCCCTGGTCTAGGAGACCTTAAATCCCTGGTCTAGGAGACCTTAAATCCCCGTCTAGGAGACCTCAAAATCCCCGGTCTAGGAGACCTCAAAAATCCCGGTCTAGGAGAACCTTAAATCCCCGGTCTAGGAGACCTCAAAATCCCCGGTCTAGGAGACCTTAAATCCCCCGGTCTAGGAGACCTCAAAATCCCTGTCTAGGAGACCTTAAATCCCCGGTCTAGGAGACCTCAAAATCCCCGGTCTAGGAGACCTTAAATCCAGGAGACCTCAAAATCCCCGGTCTAGGAAACCTCAAAATCCATGGTCTAGGAGACCTTAAATCCCTGGTTTAGGAGACCTCAAAATCCTTGGTCTAGGAGACCTTAAATCCCCGGTCTAGGAGACCTCAAAATCCCCGGTCTAGGAGACCTCAAAATCCTTGGTCTAGGAGACCTTAAATCCCCGGTCTAGGAGACCTCAAAATCCTTGGTCTAGGAGACCTCAAAATCCTTGGTCTAGGAGACCTTAAATCCCCAATCTAGGAGACCTCAAAATTCCCGGTCTAGGAGACCTCAAAATCCTTGGTCTAGGAGACCTTAAATCCCCGGTCTAGGAGACCTCAAAATCCTCGGTCTAGGAGACCTTAAATCCTTGGTCTAGGAGACCTCAAAATCCCCGGTCTAGGAGACCTCAAAATCCTTGGTCTAGGAGACCTTAAATCCTCGGTCTAGGAGACCTCAAAATCCTCGGTCTAAGGAGACCTCAAAATCCTTGGTCTAGGAGACCTTAAATCCTCGGTTTAGGAGACCTCAAAATCCCCGGTCTAGGAGACCTTAAATCCTCGGTCTAAGGAGACCTCAAAATCCTCGGTATAAGAGACCTTAAATCCCCGGTCTAGGAGACCTCAAAATCCCCGGTCTAGGAGACCCTAAAATCCCCGGTCTAGGAGACCTCAAAATCCTCGGTCTAAGGAGACCTCAAAATCCTCGGTCTAGGAGACCTTAAATCCCCGGTCTAGGAGACCTCAAAATCCTTGGTCTAGGAGACCTTAAATCCCCGGTCAAGGAGACCTCAAAATCCTCGGTCTAGGAGACCTTAAATCCCCGGTCTAGGAGACCTCAAAATCCTCGGTCTAGGAGACCTCAAAATCCCCGGTCTAGGAGACCTCAAAATCCTTGGTCTAGGAGACTTTAAATCCCCGGTCTAGGAGACCTCAAAATCCTCGGTCTAGGAGACCTCAAAATCCCCGGTCTAGGAGACCTCAAAATCCTTGGTCTAGGAAACCTTAAATTCTACGGTCTAGGAGACCTTAAATCCTCTAAAGGTGCAATTCCTTTGGTGTTTGTCGTGCCCGAACGACTTTAGGTGGTCTGGTATAGCCACCTGCCTATGATTGCAATGAGTTCCTAGGAGACCAACTGCGACGGTGGAAACTAGAGTTCGAATGGCGATGCCTAGAACGCAAAAGGTTTGGAATTTCCGAGACTAAAGTCTAGTTTAAATACCCAGGGGTGTATCCCCGGCTTGAAATCTGTATGGCAGCCCCATAGGTTGAGGTAGCTTGTATGCGCCTCAATTCTGGATACTGAATCAACCTAGTCTGTCACCCCGTTGGAGAATAGGGAAAGTTGTAAATATGATCAGAAAAGCGGCATCCGTGGCCACCCAAGTGGTTAATAATAACAGGTGCGCCTGTCTGTTTACACCATCCTTCCTCCTTTCGCGTGAAACGCGTTGTTGATTCACTCAGTTAAAAACATCAGGTGCGCCTGTTGTTTACACCACCCCTTCTCCTTTCGCGTGAGACGCGTTAGGATGTTGATGTCACTCGGTTAAAAACAGCAGGTGCGCCTGTCTGTTTACACCACCCATTCTCCTCTCGCGTGAGACGCGTTAGGATGTTGATTTCTCTTGGTTGAGGTCTTCCCTCTCTTGCATAATCATGAATTTTCAAACAACCGGCTTCGCGAAGCGTGTAAGTCCAATTTTCAAACTACATTTTGAGTATATCATTTGCATTCTGCCCCTGAACTACGCTGGTTTGATTCCTTGCAAAGGGATACGTAGGCAACCTTTGGGTTCAACCACATGCATTGCATTTTGTGTGATTGCCCAAGTCTTATGGCCTTGTCAAAAGGGTCGCCTTCGGGTTTTGACATTCACTCACGTCATTTCATGACTTCGAGCTCTGTCAAAGAGGGGCAACTGTAGACACCCCATTTTGACCAGCCCTAAGACTTGGGCGCTTCTTGTTGATTACCCGATGATGATAATTAGAATGTGTTTCTCACAGAATCCTCAACAAGAAAATGGAATTTGAGCTTTAATCCCAACTTTACACATTTTTGGCCAAATTATTTTAGACCTTAAAACCCTCTTTTCAAAATAATTTATTTTTTGTTGTTTCTACAATGTTCTGAGACTCCCATTTCGATTAAAATATTACACTTTTCAGTAAACTGAGTAAGGACAGAGTGGAAATAAATAGAAGAGAGGTGAACTCTTTGAAAAAAATATTTAAAAACATATTCTTTATAGGTTTGGATTTGAAGAAAATAGGAGGGGATGAAAGAAAACTAGTTTAGGAAAATAATGAGCATCAAATCATTAAGAGGGAAATGAACAGTCTTCACTAAATTCAGCATATCTCTTTGTATACTTGGAATTTAATTGTGAGGCCACCACCATTGGAAAGTAGACTTCTGGGGCTTCAATTTAGACCCAAGAACCACCTAAAACCAAGTCCATATGGAGGAGATATGCCCATTTGAAGTTGGGTTTAAGAGCAGATTTTGTTGACCTGGGCCCGGGGGAAATGAACAGTCTTCACTAAATCCGGCATATCTCTTTGTATACTTGGAATTTAATTGTGAGGCCACCACCATTGGAAAGTAGACTTCTGGGGCTTCAATTTAGACCCAAGAACCACCTAAAACCAAGTCCATATGGAGGAGATATGCCCATTTGAAGTTGGGTTTAAAAGCAGATTTTTATGACCTGGGCCCGAGAGAAATGAACAGCCTTCACTAAAATAGGCATATCTCCTTGTACACTTGGAATTTAAATATAAGGCCACCACCATTGGAAAGTAGACTTCTGGGGCTTTAATTTGGACCCAAGAACCGCCTAAAACCAAGTCCATATGGAGGAGATATGCCCATTTGAAGTTAGACTTAAAAGCAAATTTTGTTGACTCGGCCCAAAACAGCAGCAGCCCCGTTTTTCTTGGTTTTAGTTCGGTTGGGACCCCCCATTGAGCCATTTTTTGATCCATTCAAGTGCACCCACTCATCCTCCAACATCCCCACTCATCATCTACACATCCCACCATCTCCACTCATCATCCACTTTCATAATTACACTCCACCATCTACTTTCATGATCACATCCCATTATCCCCACTCACCATCCACTTCCATAATTACATCCCACCATCCCCACTCCACCATCTACTTTCATAATCACATCCCACCATCTCAAGTCATAATCCATTTTCCTAAAGCAACCACACCATCACCATTCATCATTCACCTCCATTATACATGTCCCCCATTAACTCCACTTTGTCTTCCACCATTGCCTACTTGCATTGGCTATATAATGAGAGCTAGTTTTGAATTGAGGGAGGATTTTTTGAAGAAGAAAAGGGTAGGGAGAGAATGCTAAAATTGTGTTAGAATTTGAGAGAAAAGGAGTCTTAAAAACAAGAGAGTTGTTTTGCCAAACTAGTAAAGTTACATAGCCTCTTACATCTCATCTCCCCTTGTCAAAAATCACTCAAAGCCTTAACCAAAGAGAGTATTCTTGCCAAGAAAAGAGTGATCATACATTTGTTCAAAACCGTCATTTTAAGCTCAAAGTCCAAGCTTTTGAATTGAGGATTAAGATCATAATTCACAACCTTGAGGGTGATCAAGAGGAAGTTTGAAAATCAAGAATTTCACTATTTCTTTGCAAGGTGAATTTTCAATTCTTTCATTTTTCTTGCATGTTTTATCTTATATTTATTTTCTTATGTTAGTTTCATATTATGTTCTATCTTATATTTATTTTCTTATTTTAGTTTCATATTACTTTTGTTGCAATCTTACATATTCTATCCTATATTTATTTTCTTGTTTTAGTTGTAGTAGTTGTGTCTTTTTTTTTATTACTTTAGTTTCACATTAGTTTTGTTGTAATCTTGCATGTTCTATTTTCTATTTGTTTTCTTGTTTTAGGTCCATGTTAGTATTGTTGTAATCTTGCATGTTCTATCTTATATTTGTTTTCTTGTTTTAGGTTCATGTTAGTTTTGTTGCAATCTTGCATGTTCTATCTTAATATTTGTTTTCTTGTTTAGTTTCATAGTAGTTGTGTAGTAATCTTGCATTTCCTAGCTTAAAGTTATCCTCTTATATCAGTTTCATATTAGTTTTGTTATAATCTTACATGTTCTATCTTATATTTGTTTTCTTAATTTAGGTTCATAAGGTTCATGTTAGTTTTGTTATAATTTTGTACTTTCTATTTTTGTTTCCTTGTTTTAATCTAACCGGTAGGAGTTAGTCAAGCCAGCCACATATTTCTTGTTTGTTCCTTTTCTTGGTTTTGCAACAAGACAGGTTTTGCTAGGCCCAGTTGGCCGGCCGGCCTATTGGTCGGCCGGTTAACTTCTTTTGGACAAGACGGTATCGTTCTCCGATGTTAACCAACTTCTGGTGGTTTCCAAGGCACATGAAGCTTTTTCTTTTCTTTATTTATTTTATTTTGAGTGTTTTGTGAGGTTTTTTATTTTATTTTATTGCAATATTCCCTCCTCTCTCTCTCTCATTTGGTCTGTAATAATTTATTCAAGTGTTGTAATAATTCCCCGCCGCGCTTCTTTCTATCCCGTTCTTTACTTTCTTTCCTTATTTGTACATAAACATCATACTTATTTTTCATCATATTCATGCTTTGCATCCATGATTCATGCATCTTGATTCGGCTAAACTTGCATTTGTGGATTTAATCAATTCCTATGTGGTTATGTGCGCTACCTCATGTTCTTGAGATGATCACATGTCATATCTTAGAAGCCGAATCTTTAGTTGCATCTCATGTGTGAATTGCATTAGGATTTTGTATATAAGATCATGCATATTTTACTAACTTTGTTTTGTAGCTTGTTCGTGGGACGTCAAACATGTAAGTTTTTATACTTTAGCATCCTGTTTGTGTATGTTTTTCTTACTATGTCTAAGCATGCTACCATGAGGCTATTTGCTTATGTGATATAACTCTATGAATGCCAGTGGATGGAGGTTGTGTCGCTTAATTTGGAATGATGTTGATTTTTCGTGCTTGTAAACTCAATTTATTTGGGTTGTACATCGTCAAAACTCTTTCAAAATGCATGATATCAAATTGTTCCAAAATGAATGGCATAGTCTATACTTGTATGCTTCACATAGTAAATTTTAGGATTTATTAACTAATCAGAACATGAACATATAAAGAAAATAAAAGTCATATCATGGTTTAGTAGAGGCCGATCTTTTGATCGGGTGAGCGGGGGTGCTCATTATTGACCTTCCCCTCTCATACCTAAGGTTCCGAGCCAAGCATCCTTGGTTATGACGAACAGTGGCCTTGGCACTGAGTCATGGGTTTCCTAATTTCCCAAAATATTAGGTGGCGACTCTGAGATCTGATGACGCAGTCCATTTTTGACAAAATTGCAATAAAATGGATTTTCAATAAAAGTTGCCAAATCTGGACTCTCATCTACGTTTCACATTGCACTCGTGAAATTTGAGATCAAAGAGATCTCGGGAGTCCGAACTGTTTAAAGCGCGCGGTACCCCCCTGGCATGTTACACTGGCCGACCACTAAAAGTGGTCTACAGGGACAAAAAAGTGGTCTACAGAGAGGAAAAACTGGTCTACACCCCTGTTCCACTCTCCAGGCAAAGGATAACAAGGTTTGGTTCAAAAATAAACCAAAAAGGAAGCAAGACAAGAGTCCGGAAGGCGAGGCACTCAGCCGGAAGCCCCGAAAACTAGTCTACGGCTACAAAAGGCCTCTACAGGCTCTGTTTCCCTCTAGAAAAGACAGCAAGGCATGGTCCAAAAATCGGGCCAAGAGGAGAAAGTTAAGAGGTCCCGAGACAAGGCGCTCGGCCGAAGGCTTCGGAAAACTCAAAACGAGCACAACCATGCGCAATCATCGAGCGCTCAAACGATGACATCTGAGTCTTAAGGTTGGTAAAAAATGAGGTATCTACAACCTGCTACACATCAAGCTCCCTGACATATCCATGCTCCTCGTCCATCGACTCGATCAGAACTTGATAAGTCGTCCCACTCGACCGCCAACATGGGATCGAAGTCAGGATCACCGGCAAACCCACAACATGTATCGTAAGGGCAACCTCTCCATCACCAGGCTCGGTAGCATGAACAGCACCTTCAGCAACAGGTGCACCTATAGCGTCTCCTGTGCGAGCTCCGGTTAGGGGTGACATCAGATGAGTCCAGATGAATGCAACATAATCCCCAACCCCTCAGAAGAAATCGGTATCTTGCCCAGCCATAAAATGTACGATAGCCTCAATGGGGAGGTATCAGTTGTCCTCATAGATGGTGGAGGAGAAGTGGGAACAACAGGGGCATGCAAACCCAGAGTCTGTCACACAAACCTCTCCCCGAGATACCAAGTCCTGCAGAAAAGACCCTCTAGAAGGATCCGAAATCGGGAGGTGGCCCAGGACCTGGCGTACTCATCCCATGTCCCAACTGACGTCACTGCCCATGGCTGCCACATAACTTGCAAATAGAGAATTCTTAGTTGCTAGTTGCCATCAGTTGTCAGAGTGTGGATCAGAGCAGTAGTAATGAAAATGAAGCAGAAATGAGTATGGGTTTCAGATTACCTCGCGTGCCACCACTGAATCAGAGAATCGGCAGTAGTAGGTGAAAACAGTATCACTACGACGCCGAGGATGGCACCGGCCGTCATACCACTAGGAATAGGGCAAAACAACCTCTACCTTGTCCCTCAGAATCGAGGCAAGGGCAGGGAAGTACGTGTAGACCCAGAGCTACATGAAAAGATCAGTTTGTGAGTAACAGGCAGAAACAGAGATAAAGGTAGAAAGTGCGAAGAAGAAAGCATAATGGGCACAGAGATAAAGACAGAAAGTGCAAAACAGAAAGCATAATGAACAAATAGAATTTGAAAGTGAAAGTGCAGTTTGTACCTTCCAGTCTCTCCAATAGCCCCCAACCTTGTTCCCCTTCTTGCGAGAACTAGGGCTTATGTATCCGTATAGGGTGGCGAGGCCAGCGCTGCCCCAATCATAGAACTACACTCAGGGAAGGACCACCATATCACTCAGCACGTACAGACCGATGGTATTCCACCTATTCGCAATCAAGGTGGTACCGAGGAGATAGATCAAGAAGCCCCAAGTGTACTGCTCAATCTCCTCCTGGGTCTCCGGATGGCTCCTGGGGAAGTGATCATAGAATCAGCTATATCTCACCATAACCAGTTTGTCCAAAGAGGGGCATGAGCCGAGCAGATGAATCCAAACGGCCTCCTACTAGCCCATATCGATATCAAAGGGGATCGGATCACACCCTACTTGCAACCCCATGATCATGGAGACGTCATAGGGAGTCATCATTATCTCTTCAATAGAGAGAAGTGGAAGGAGTTAGTGGTGTTCCATCACCTCTCCACCAAGGCACCGAGTAAGGCCCAACTGGCCTGGAGACGTGCAATTCTTAAGTAGAATAGGTTGAAGCCCGTCTCATAAACTAGCTCCCGGACTCGAGCAGGGAGCTCCTAATACCAATCTCTAGTGGTCACTGCTCCGTAGCCTTTCCGGGAGAGAGCATCACCCTGTGTTGAAAAGAGAAGAATGTATCAGGCGTATAACAGAATGAAGGACTATAATAAAATGGCAAAGCAAGTGAAATGCATAAAAGAAGTAAAGTTTCTTACCTCAGAGGCATCGTGGTAGAGATGAAAGGCACGCTCCCTTAGCAGGAAGTCCTCTAGCACGCCCCCGGCGAAGTCCTCAAACCGCAACATGCCTCCAGGGGCCATCGCATGTGTTCGTGGATGGTAAGTGCCTAGGTCAGGTGCCCTCACCCTCAACAGTAGTAACTCAGGCTCAGGCCTCGGAGGGTAGATCTCCTCTGCAGCAATATCAACGACGATGTCCTCCGTCGCTCTGTCAGCCTCATCTATCAAAGGCTCCTCAACTTCTATAGCCGATGGAAGCACAGGTACTTTGGGAGGGGCACCATCATGTGGAACGTCATCCGCCATGGAAAAATATACTAGTGATGAGAGAAATGGGAAAAATGAGAAAATAGGCCAAAAAAAATGCCAAAATCAAGCCCTAGGAGAGAGAAAAAGTCAAAACTCAGGAGAGTGCACAAATTCCAAGGAAAAACCCTTGAGAATGAGCCCAAAACAACGAAAAGCCCAAAAAATCAACCACAACAAAATCCAATCAGTTCAAAGTGAAGAGGGTCAAGAAGGTTTTATGAAAAAAGTTTGCGTGGGGCATTGGGTAATGCGAATAAAGTGAAAATCTAGAGAGAGAAAGATCCTAGAGAGAGAGGGCTATGATTTTTGATAGTCAAGTGTGTGAGAAACGAAATCTTGGTTGTGTTTTAAAGCCCCTCGGACGTGAAATGCCATTTCTGCCCCTGACACTGCATCTGCTGGCCGGCCATGCACCAATTGGCTGGTCGACCCATTGTTGTGGCCGGCCAACCCTCAAGTTGTCCAAAGTTGGTTTTTGCTACGGTCTTGCTTGTTCCATGCATATTTGGTTCTATTTTCATCTTGAGAATGAAAATTGAAGTGTTTGAAGTTGTTTTAGCTTCGAAAAGCCCCAAGATTGCATTCCGGTTACGTCATTCCAAGTCCCGTCATTTCTCTGAAGAGGGAAAGTGCCCTAGTCTCAAGTTGGAGCAAGTTGTATCCTTTTTTTGAGCATTTGAGGACCTCCGAATGGTAAGACGGAGATCCTTATGAAGTGTTTTCAAAACACCTCTTTCTGTTTATCTTTTCAATTTTGTTATCTATCGTATTGCATGGAACATGCATCGTATCATATTTCATATCAATTATAGCAATTATGTTGCATCCATACACATCATACTCTTTGTATTCATCCTTATCGTGTGAGTGCAATTTGGCTAGTACCCCTTCACCCTTATCACGTGAGTGTGATTTGGCTTGCACCCTCCACCCTCTCTGCGCGAAGCGTAGTTTGACATGGAGCTTTTCTCCTTTCTGCGCGAAGCGTAGTTTGGCTAGCACCCCTTCCCCTTATCACATAAGTGTGATTTGGTTTGCACCCTCCACCCACTCTACACGAAACGTAGTTTGGCATGGAGCTTTTCCCGTTTCTGTGCGAAACGTAGTTTGGCTAGCACCTCTTCCCCTTATCATGTGAGTGTGATTTGGCTTGTACCCTCAACCCTCTCTGCACAAAGGGTAGTTTGGCATAGAGCTTTTTCCCTTTCTGTACGAAGTTTATTTTGGCTAGCACCCCTTTCCCTTATCACGTGAGTGTGATTTGGCGTGCACCCTCTACCCTCTCTGCGCGAAGCGTAGTTTGGCCTGGAGCTTTTTCCCTTATCACGTGAGTGTGATTTGGCTAGTACCCCTTCACCCTTATCACATGAGTGTGATTTGGCTTGCACCCTCCACCGTCTCTGCACAAAGCGTAGTTTGGCATGGAGCTTTTCACCTTTCTGCGCGAAGCACAGTTTAGCTAGCACTCATTCCCCTTATCACGTGAGTGTGATTTGGCTTGCACCCTTCACCCTCTCTACGTGAAGCATAGTTTGGCATGGAGCTTTTCACCTTTCTGCGCGAAGCGTAATTTGGCTAGTACCTTTCCCCTTATCACGTGAGTATGAGTTGGCTTGCACCCTCCATCTTCTCTGCGCAAAGCGTAGCTTGGCATAGAGCTTTTTTTCTTTTTGCGTGAAGCGTAGTTTGGCTAGCACCCCTTCCCCTTATCACATGAGTGTGATTTGGCCTGCACCATCTACCCTCTTTGCACGAAGCATAGTTTGGCATGGAGCTTTTTCCCTTTCTCTGTGAAACGTAGTTTGGCTAGTACCCCTTCACCCTTATCACGTGAGTGTGATTTGGCTTGCACCCTCCACCCTCTCTACGCGAAGCGTAGTTTGACATGGAGCTCTTCCCTTTTCTGCGCGAAGCGTAATTTGGCTAGCAGCCTTTCCCCTTATCACATAAGTGTGATTTGGTTTGCACCCTTCACCCTCTCTACACGAAACGTAGTTTGGCATGTTTTCTGTGTGAAATGTAGTTTTGCTAGCACCGCTTGTCCTTATCACGTGAGTGTGATTTGGCTTGTACCCTCAACCCTCTCTGTGTGAAGGGTAGTTTGGCATGGAGCTTTTTCCCTTTCTACGCAAAGTGTAGTTTGGCTAACACCCATTCCTCTTATCACGTGAGTGTGATTTGGCTTGCACCCTCTACCCTTTCTGCGCGAAGTGTAGTTTGGCATGGAGCTTTTTCCCTTATCACGTGAGTGCGATTTGGCTAGTACCCCTTCACCCTTATCACGTAAGTGTGATTTGGCTTGCACCCTCCACCGTCTCTACACACAGTGTAGTTTGGCATGGAGTTTTTCCCCTTTCTACGCGAAGTGTAGTTTAGCTAGTACCCCTTCCCCTTATCACATGAGTGTGATTTGGCTTGCATCCTCCATCCTCTCTACGCGAAGTGTAGTTTGGCATGGAGCTTTTCCCCTTTCTGCGCAAAGCGTAGTTTGGCTTGTACCCCCTCCCCTTATCATGTGATTGTGATTTGGCTTGTACCATGTACCCTCTGTATGTGAAATGTAGTTTGGCTTGTACCATTTTCCCTCCTTTCACGTGAAACGTGTTTGGAATTATTATTTGCTTACTCCTTTTTGTGTGAGGCATAGTTAGATTTGCTTTGATTTAAGTTGAGGCTTCTTTCATTCATGTGCTGTATTTTGTTTTTGCTTATTGCATTATCTTACACGATCATGGATTTTCAAAATAGTCAGCTTCGCGAAACGTGTAAGTTCAATTCCCAAACACATTTCTTTGCGGGCCATTTGCATCGTACCCCTAAACTACGCTAGATTGATTCCTTGCAAAGGGATACGTAGGCAAATTTCGAGTTCAACTAACTGCATTTGTGTTTTGATTGCTTGCCCAAGTCTTATAGCCTTGTCAAAATGGGTCGTCTTCAGGCTTTGACATTCACTAACGCCATTTCATGACTTTGAGCTCTGTCAAAGAGGGGCAACTGTAGACACGCCATTTTTGAACGCCCTTAAGACTTGGGTGCCTCATGTTGAACACTCGATGATGAAATATTACGCTGTATAAACCGTTTAATTTCTTTAGCAAAGAGCTTCGGTTTAGAGTTTCAGAGACTAAAACCTTGCACCTTCTTTGGACCAAAACCTAATTTTTTATAGCTTGACCACTCAGAGGCCTGCTGGCCAATAGGTGGCCGGCAGACCATTTTTGGTTAGACAGCCGGCCCTCTTCATGGTTGGATGGCCATGTTTAGCGACAGGCAGATATTTTGCTGCCAGCTGTCCCCCATTGCCTATACCTTACACCAGTTGTCCTCATACAGCTGTGTTCGATAGGGGAAGCTGTTTTTCTATAAATAGATGACCATCCCTTATGGTTTTAGGTTAGAAAAATTTGCCAAGAGTCAAAAACTTGCCAAACACTCTCCCTCTCTATCTTGTAATATACATATACTATACATACACTTCCTAAACCAAAATTTTGAGGCTTCTTGTTGAGATTATTGAGCCAAAATTTCAGCTCTTGAGGGTGATCACTTTGTGATTTGTGAACAAAAGAGTATCCTCTCTTCAAGAGGTATACATGGTGCCATCTTTTCTCTTGTTTACACTACTCTTGTCTTATCTTTTTCACACTGTTTTGGACTACTTTTTAGGGCTAAAACTTGTGATTTAAAAGCTACCAAATATGAAGGAGTTAACTATCCTTTCTTGAACCTTATTTCATAGCTTGTATCCTTGTGTTTCCCACTTATTTCTCTACTTTTAGCTACTAATTTTCAGAATTTTCAGAAGCTAAAACATGTGATTTTAAGGTCCCAAAAGTGGAGGCCTAGGGTTAGCCACCCTTCCTTAGGCTTGCTTACTAACTTTGTTCTCTTCCTTTTTGTTTGACTTTTTCTAGCTTTTCAAACTAATTTTTCAGCACTGTTTTTTATTTTTGGGGTTGTTTTAGTGTGTTTACTTTGTTTATGCTTTGAATATTATGCTTGTGTTGTTGTAAGTCCTCATAGATTTGGGGGTTTAGGCCTTAGACATCGATCTATTTGAGTTGATAGCTTTTTTTCCATAGTTTTCATACATATACTCACACTTGTAATTATCATCTCTGCAAGCTCCCTCATTTCTTTGTTTTCTTTGATTAAGAGTTGATTCAAACAATTGATTGTTGTTTAAGGCATAATAAAGGGACCTTCCATGCTTAATGGTTTAATCTCTTCGGAGGTTCATTACCAGGGCATTACATCTCTCTCATGCCAAGCATAACTTCTTGTTTAACACTTCTCTTTATCACTTTGTTTGTACTTAGTGGGCGTAGCTATCACTTTTGGACAAAAATGAATAAAGAATGGCAAGGTAATGTAAAAGATGATAAAATTGGTTTAAAATGGTAAAAAAAGGTAAAAAAAATTGAGTTGGGTTCAATCGGATGTTATATTGAACCCATTGATTCTTAATCATCACATACTCTTTACTGATGTTAATGATTCAAGAAGCAATGTCCATCACTTCCCTTGAGGTAACTCTATAATAGGAAAGAGGTGTTGTTGGTCTTTCATTTCATTTTATTGATCTTTTGTCCTATCGGTTCATAGATCATCATGTAACAACCATGCGACAATTAATGATTTGTGAACCGACTCTACTCCTCCCTTGATCAGTTTCATGATAGGAAGAGGCAGAAAGGATAAACGTTCCCTAGAAACACTCTGTTTTTGCTCTGTTACAATTCTGTAGTAGCAGGGCAATACCCAAAAACAGTGGTCGGCGAGCCACCACTCCATCTAGCCAACCACTTTCCAAGGCCGGCTGGCCGGCCATATTTTTTTGTACAAGCAGTGGCATTTTCATAGCAAAACAGAGCAGAAGCTAAGGCAAAAGCAGAATTATTTTCTAACTGCAAACAGAACAGATTCTGGCAGCAAAACAGAGAGGTTTTCGGAAGGATGTTCTTGGTTGTGCGCTCACGGCTCCTCGCCTCCCATCCCATTAATTTAATGCTTTAATATTAATGTGTTGAAATTAATTAGTTAGCTTAATCGGATTTGTAATAATTCGTTAATTTAGCTTATTTAGTTAATTGGACATTCATTCAAACTCTCTTATATGAGGGCAAACTTGTAATATTGTGTATGTCTTCCAACCCCCATTTCCTTCTCTTTTTTATTTACTTGCTTATAATGTTTGCATGTAGTATCATATTTTGGTTTCATATCATTGCCATATGTAAATATCCATTTTTGCATGCATCGGGTTCGGTTCATCATTCTAACATTATTGGCATTTCTTACTTACTTGAATACGTGTACTACCATATACTTTGAGTGAATCCATATAACATGTTAAAATAAACCGAACCTCGTCGTTTCATTTTGTATGTGTTACATTAGTCACTTGTACATTAGGACATACATTTTTCTAACTATTTCATTTTCTTTGGCTTGCCTCGAAGTATTAGGTGAGCATTTTCGCTTTAGCATATTGCATGTGTGTTTGTGTTTCCATATCAAGCATATTTATCATGAGTCTAAGTGCTTATTTGATATACCTCTTTGAATGCTTGTGGATGAAAGTTATTTTTCTTAAGTTAGGATGATTTGATTAAATGTACACATGAGTTCGCTTTTTCAAGTGACACATATTCAAAATTCTTTTCAAACAAACATGAAATCAAAACATTTCAAAGTACATAGTAAGTTGGCATAATAATCAGAACAATAGCATATAATGTACATAAAAATCACATTATGATTAGTAGAGGCCGATCTTTGATCGAGTGAGTGGGGTGTTTAATTCATGACCTTCCCCTCTCATACCTAAGTTCTTGAGCTAAGACACTTTGGTGATAACGAACAAGTGGCCTTTGGCACGAGTCACGGGTTTTCGAAATTTTCTAAAAATATTTAGGTGGCGATTTTGAAATTTGGCAATGCAGTCCATTTTTGGCATTTCTGATTGTAAACTGATTTTTCAAAGATTTGTCGGATTTGGACTCTTTTGTGTTTTTATGTTTCACATTGCACTTGTGAAACCAAATTCAGAACCACAGGAGTCCGAACTGTAGGGCTACCGTAACCGAGGAGACTAAACACCTCCAAGGAGCACGAAAAGCAAGCTACACCTCTTAATTAAAAGAATTGAAAATTCAATTTCAAGAACTACTAACAAGAAGTTTATTCGACTGAGCACTTCACCTTGGAGTGCTCCAGTTTTGTTTGTCATAAAGAAAGACGGAACCTTACGGCTTTGTATAGATTACCGTAAATTGAACAAAGTAACTGTGAAGAATAAATATCCACTGCCCCGAATAGATGATTTGTTTGATCAACTCCAAGGAGCCCAAGTATTTTCTAAAATTGACCTTAGGTCCAGTTATCACCAGTTAAAAGTTAAGGTAGAAGCCATAGAGAAAACTGCATTCGAAATTAGATATGGGCACTATGAATTTTTAATAATATCATTTGGGGTAACCAATGCACCTGCCGCCTTCATGGACCTAGTGAATAGAGTTTTCAAATCATATCTGGATGAATTTGTTATGGTGTTTATTGATGATATTTTGATATATTTTAAAAGTATGGAAGATCATGAAAATCATTTGAGAACTGTGTTACAGACTCTGAGAGAAAAGAAATTTTATGCAAAACCGTCCAAATATGAGTTCTGGCTGGACAGTGTAACATTTCTGGTGCATGTAATCAACAAAGATGGCTGTAGACGTCCCCGAACGTCCCGGGAGGGTTAAGTCCCGTTCCGTTCATATTGGGGTCACTACAGTTCAAGGACTCAAATGTCACGGTTCTTAATCTTGAACCAAAGAGTCCAAATCCGGCAAATCGATTTTGAAAACAGATTTTTTGAAAAGAAGTGCCAAACATGGACTGCTTTGCCAGATACAGAGTCGCCACCTAAATATTTTATTTTTGGGAAATTTAGGAAACCCTGACTCGGTGCCGAAGGCCACGTGTCCGTCATCACCAAAGTTGCCTCGGCTCGGGAACTTGGGTACGATTGGGGAAGGTCACTTTGTGAGCACCCCCGCTCGCCCGGTCAAAGACCGGCCTCTACTAACCATGATATCTGATTTTGAAAACATTGTGCGTTCTTATTCCGGTTATTAGCCTAGGTTACTATGTGATGCGCACAGCATACAAGTATAGACCGGGTTGCCTGAATTGGAACAAAACACTTCATGTTTATTTTTGAAAGATGGTTTGCTACCCGCAGGTAGGCTTAAAATGCGGATTTTGCCACCCTCGGGTGGGCTTAGAAAACATGGTTTTGCCACTATCTAGTGGGCTTAAAACTCACAGTCGATGATTTGTTCCAATCCAAACAACCCAACCTTCACCCACAGGCATTCAGGCAGATATATCACATAAGCAATTAGCCTCATGGTAAGCATGCTATTCATGGCAGTCACTCACACGCATGCAAGGATGCTAAAGCATAAAACTCACCGAGTACTCCAAGCCAAAACAGAAACTCATTAGAAACCCATGCATGATCCTAGATACACAGAATTGCCTAATGCAACACATGCAAAAATGCAACCTATAGCAGGCTCGGCTATTCTAAACATGGCATATGGAATGCTACAACTATCATGTATTCAACTTGGAATTGAAATACAAATGCAGTTTGTATGATGCGCCGAGCCCGGTGCGTGCAAAACAGATGAATGATGCAAACATGCTGTCATACTGTATGCTAATTGAAATATGCCCTAATCTAACCATCATAAGCAGGTAAATAAAAGGGAAGAAAGACGTGGGGTTGGAAAACATACATCACACTCACGCACACTTATTACAATTATGCCCTCGCGCAGAGGGTCCGAATAAATATACAGTCCTGAATAAAAGAATAGTACATTCCAAATAATACAGTTCAAATAATACAAATTCCTAATTAATTTACAAATTAACTAAGAAAATGATAAACTGGCATGCAAGCCAGGGACTGCCTTGATTCCGCTCCGGGTGATAAATGATGCATGTTCGGGTTGCCTTTGTGCGGAAATCCACTAGGATGCCCCAATTAGCCTCTGTTTCGCAATTGTTCTTGGAAAGCGCGCCAAGCCTCGGAAGACTGCTGATTCTTGATTTTGCTGCAACAAAGAGCAGGAAAGGGGCATAGCAATGTATTTTCACAAATGTATGCATGCCTTGATCCTCGTGCCACCAATCACGCATCTCGATGCATGATGGCCGAGGAATCGAATTGCGCTACTCAATATGAGATGAATGCACATGAAAACACAACAAGACTTAACTCCATCATGGATGATCCAGAGTGTCGGTGACTGGGGAATTGAGACACGTTCCGTCACTCGGAGTACGAAACGTACCTCGTTTCCCGTGCCCAGGCTAACTCCTATCCCGAACACGATGCAATATGCATGATATGCATGAAATGCAACTAATATACAACCTAGCATGCGCAATGCTATGAAATGACAAACACGATGCACGAGGTAATACACAACCGAGCATACACAATGCTATGGATGAAATGGCATACGCAATGCATAATGGGCTTACACCAACATGAGAGAGCCTCAGCCACACTCACATAGGAGGCCATCAGATGAAAACAAGACAACTCGAAATGCGTGCACGCGTGCACGCAAACCGAGGACCGACCCTCAGGCACCGAAATGCCACTCTAATGAGACATGGCAAAGACATGGAATATGATATGCAAACATGCAAAAATCAGTAGCAAAATGAGGGGCAAAACAGCCCCGAAACAAGGCGAAATGACACCCGATGCATGGAATCTCTCCCGAAATGCAAAACTAGGTACATGAAATGGCTTACAGCTATACAAAGCATGCAAAATTGGTACATGGAATGAAAACACAGAAGCAAGGCAGCCCCAAAATAATCATTTTTACAGTTCAAAGCATGGCCAAACAGTAAGCACAAGTGGGACTAAATTAGCATACAAAAATGGCTCCGCAAGGGAGGCAATGAAGCAAGTGGTAGGTGAAAAGCCCAAAAAGAAAAAGACCCTTCTACAACACTGAAGAGGGACCAAAAATATGACTACTTACAGTTTATGGAAGCCCCCAAAACAGTATACAAACACACTCAAAATGTCATGCAAGATGAGGCTCAAAAGAGGCTATAACACAAAGTATACAAAATATTCATCAAACAGCCAAAGACCCTTAATGAAACATGACAAGGGGGTCAAAATATGGCCCCTTTCAGTTCTGATCAAGGTCGAAAAACAGAAGCTTAATAAGCTAATAAATTATGCAAAAATGGGGACCAAAGAGGGGTACAATGGCAAGTGATACATGGAGGTCCCCAACAGTGTTTAGCCCTTCTTCAATGTTGAATAAGGGCTCAAAATAAGCCTATCTACAGTTTATGACATGCTCCAAAACAGATCACACATAGGCTAAAAATACCATGCAAAATAATGGCATTCAAGAGGATAATGAAGCAAGTGCCAAAAAGAAGCTTCAAACTGCAATGAGACCTTAATGAAACATGGAATATAGCTCAGAAAAATGACATTTTCAGTTTTGGTAGGAGCTCAAAACAGCAAGAAAATAGGGCTAAGCAATGGTACAAAATAAGGCCAAAAGAGAGGGGAAATGAACTTACCCTTGAAGACTACTCCTTGGCTGTCTTTTGAACTGAGAAATGGTGCCTCCAAGCCTCTGAGAAGAGCTCCAAGCTGCTGGAAATGGAGTGGTGGTGGTGGTGCTAGGTGGTGATATGAAAAAGGGGTAGAACTTGGGAATTTTTGAAGGAAATGAGAGAGATGGAGGGAGATATGCATGCAAGAGCTCAAAGCAATTTTTGTAACCCTAAAACCAGAGTTGGGCAGCTGGTTATATGGACCAAGAGGGGGAGAAAGGGAGGGAAAAAGTGGGGGGAAAATGGATCAAGTTTCCCCCCAAAAGTTGTCCCCCGGATACAGGTTTTTTTGGGGGAAAATAGATATACATCTATAATATACACATTGCAAGGAACAAGGCCGGCCAAGTATTGGAGTTGCAGGTGGCGGGCCGGCCACCCCCCATGGCCGGCCGGCCAAGGGTCAAAAAGGCAAGTCAAAAATAATGGCCGGCCACCACAGATTGGTGGCCTCCCATGTGTGCTCAACACAGCTATGTGGTCAAAAATTGGCAACTGTAAACCAGGAGAGAGAACAAGCCATTTTTCAAAGGGGTTCAAAGAGGGTCAATGGAATTAATGGCCGGCCATGTGATATTTGTGTCCTCCCAGGTGTGTACATCACAAATATGGGGTTTAGGTTGCAAGAAAATGGCCCAAGGGTGGTCAACATTGGCTTTGAAATGAGAAAAACGGGCATCGGAGGGCGAAAATGGAATATAACTGATTGCTGGAACAATTACTGGCCTCCCACCCTTCTACGGCCTTCCTGGTGACGAAACAGAGGTCCCTGCCAAAAATGAACGAAAATGTACCATTTGATTAGAATTATCAAAGAAAATCTGCCTTTCAAGAATTGAAGACTAGATTAGTGACTGCACCAATTTTGACTATGCCTAATGGGATGGGTTCCAAATCTACAGTGATGCTTTGTACAAAGGCTTGGGGTGTGTGTTAATCAAAATGGAAGAGTAATTGCTTATGCTTCTTGACAACTCCGCCTATATGAGAAGGATTATCCAACCCATGACCTTGAACTTGCAGTTGTGGTTTTTGCTTTGAAAATATAGCGCCATTATCTGTACGGAGTGACTTATGAAGTGTATACAAACCATAAAAGTCTGAAATATTTCTTTACCCAGAAAGAATTGAACATGAGACAAAGAAAATGGCTCAAGCTAATAAAAGATTATGATTTGCAAATTTTGTATCGTCCAAGAAAGGCAAATACAGTTGCAGATGCTTTGAGCCGAAAAGCCATTGGGAATTTAGCATGTTTGCTTACCGTTCATAAATGATTATTGTGTGACTTGGAAAGAAATGAAGTTGAGATTGTGTTGCGTGAGCAAGGTAGAGTTCTAGCTATCATTTATGCACAGCCAATCATAATTAAAGAAGTGAAAGAAAAACAGCTAGAAGATGAATTTTTGAAAAGGATTGTTGATGAGATTGAATTAAAACCAAGACCAGGATTTGTGTTTGATGGCAATGTGTTGAAATTCCAAGGTAGACTTTGTGTGCCGGATCATTCAGACTTGAGAAAGCGTATTATGACCGAAGCCCATAATTCCAAATTTGTTATGCATTCGGGGAATACAAAGATATACAAAGATTTGAAGCAAAATTTCTGGTGGCCTGGAATGAAAAAGACAAAGCTGAAAGTCAAAGACTGAACATCAAAGACTCGTCGGACTACTTCAGCCACTTCCAATACCAGAATGGAAATGGAAGCATATCACAATGGACGTCATTGTCGGTCTACCTCGCTCTTCTAGAGGTATGGATTCTATCTGGGTCATTGTTGATCGTTTGACTAAGTCTGCTCACATTTTACCTGTTAAAACCTTTTATAATGCAGACAAATTGGCTAATATTTAGGTGAATGAGATTGTGAGACTGCATGGAGTGCCAATGTCTATTGTGTCTGACAGAGACTCAAAGTTCACTTCAAGATTCTGGTAGAGTTTGCAACAAGTTTTGGGAACTGAATTGAGACTGAGCAGTGCTTATTATCCATTGATAGATGGCCAATCTAAATGAACCATTCAAACTTTGAAAGACATGTTGAGAATGTGTTTGTTAGATTTCCAAGGGAATTGGGAGACATACTTGCCTTGGGCCGAATTTGTGTATAATAACAGTTATTACTCAAGTATCGGTATGGCTCCTTATGAAGCTTTGCACAGAAGAAAATGCTGATCTCCGATTGTTGGGCCGTGTAGACACCCCATTTTTGACCGTCCTCAAGACTTGGACGTCACTGTTGGAACGCTCGGTGATTATCCATGTTTGTGTTCGTTTGGAGTTCCCGGAGTTCTCGGCTCGCGCGCCTTGCCTCAGGACCTCCGAACTCGATCGTTTTGTGTCTGGTTTTGCACCAAACACTTGTGTTTTGCCTTGGGAGGGCAGGGAATGCTTTGTGAGGCATTCCCACACACCACCGGCAGTGGCTAGAGGCCACCGGCTGCTTGGTGTTGCCACCGGCACTATATTGTGCCGGTCGGCACTATTTTGTGCCGGTCGGCACTCTTTTTGGCAAAATGACCATTTTGCCCTGCCGACCACTTTACAGCTGTTTTTGGAGATATTTTCAGATAGCTTTCTGGTGTTTTCTTTCCCTCCATACACGTGTATGGAGGGATGAGCCCTTAGTTGCTTAGCTTGTAAGTCTTACAAGTTCTATAAGAGGAAGGCTCTTCCTCTTGGCTTAAGGTTGGGATTTCTTGAGAGGTTTCAGCCATTTTAGAGAGAGAGCAAGCTCTGGTTTTAGGTTAGACCATATATCTATCTTATCTCTCTCCTTTCTTGCTTATTTAGTACACTAGGTGCCTTAGTTCACACTATTGCACACAAGCACCTAGTGTCTCACCTTCTCCTTGCAACTGAGGTTCTAGGGGCTGTTTTTTTGTGTTCTTGACTGGTTTGGAGCTCAAGGGACCAACTACTCCAACCTTTGTGAAGAAAAGCTTCAAGGGTAAGAAACTTACTTTATTTACCCCATTTTTGCACTCTATTTTTGCTTGCTTTAAAACAGTTTTTGTGCTTGGTCTATAACATGAAAAATTTCTGTTTTTTTAGCCTCTTCATTGTATATTAAGAGTGTTTTGTGGTTTGAGGAAGTTTGACCACCCTTAGGCCTTGAAAAGGGCTCATTTTTGTGCTATTTTGGAGAGATCCGGGACTTGTGTGCTTGGACCTTTCCACCACTGAAATCTTGAGGGATTTCAGTGGTGGAGATGGTGCCTTAAAGTCCTAGAAAGGGGAGGGCCACCCCCTCTCCTTGATGTCCTTGGAAAGGGCAAGTTTTGCTTCCTTATGTAGCTTCATGCTTGAGTGTGTGTTGAGCATGTTTGACTTGTTTTCCATGCTTATATTGCCATGTTATAACATGATTTCAAGTTGGTTTTGGTCTCCTATGCATGCTTAGTATAGTTGCCTTGTAATCCCTCTTTATGCCTTAATATGCCTAGGTTGTGTGCCTTCATTTCTAGCATGTTTTAAGCTTGCATTTGTGAAGCTTGTATGCTCATTTTGCCATGATCTAGCTCTGTCCATAGCCATTTGGGTCGATCTCATCATGCATTACATAGCTCCTTTGCATTTGGCTTGTTGGCCTTAGGAGTGTGAGTGTGTAGCATGCCTTGCTTGCTTCCTTTTTGATGATTTGAAACCATCTAACATGGTATTTCAGACCTTTTAGTGTGCTTGTATGCATGCCTTAGTTGCTTCTTTAATGCTTTAAAAGCATGTGTTGAATGCTCCATGTTTTGGTCATGTTGTATGCCTTTGTGCTTGAGCCCCTTAGATGCCATCTAGATGCTCCTTAGGCTTTGTTTAGGTCTGCTTGTGACCTGTTTTGAGTCCCTTTAGCTTTGTGAGGCTTGGTAGACTTGGCCTTAGTTTAAGCCTTAATGGCTTGTTTCAAGACTTGGACCATTTGTTGCATGCTTTGGCTTGCTTTGTTGCATGATTTGGCATCATATTTTGCATGATTTTCAGAGTTTTATATGCATGTCAATTGTCCATGTTTAACTCACTTCAAGTGTGCTCGAATGTTGTTGTTATGCTTAAGTGTTGGTACCTTAACATGTGTATGTGTACATGTGTGTTTGGCCCTCATAATTTAGCATTTTGGCTACTGATTTTAGGCCTTTTAGAGCTGCCTAATTCATGTTTAAGTCCATCTTTCAATTGGTTTACATGCTTGTTTGTATGCTTGCATGAGCACCTTGCATTGTCCATGTTGCATACTAGTTTGCCATGCTTAGGATTGCATCATATTGGCATGCATGCCAAGCCTCTTGACCAAGTCATGATAGAGGTTTGAGCACCCTTGTTTGCTTGTTTGCATTGCATGCATTTGAAATCAAAGTTGCATTCTTGGTTCTTAGGGCCATTATGCATGGAAATGCGCGATTGGTGGTCCGGGAACCGAGGCACATCCCCCTTTGAGTCAATAACATGATAGGGAGTGTGTTTGGTGCATACATGCCTTGAATCACATTGCCATGCATTTTGCTGCCCTCTGCTGCTGTGAGTTGCAGGTTTTGCAGGCATTTTGTGCCGACCGGCACTTTTTAGTGCCGACCGGCAGTTAATTGGCAGCCGATAGCTTCACTCAGTGCCGGTGGCCACATCCTTCAGCCGGTGGTGTTGTACCTCAGCCGGTGGTGCTCCCCAGTGCCCTGAGAGGCACTCCTGGGACTTTGGCAATTTCAGAGAAGGATAGCAGAGAAAGCAGAGGCACACTTGCATGACAGTGCGATTCTGAGCGAATCCCGGGCGCGCGACGCATTTGGGCCCTCCTCCCGAGGCATTTAATGTTTTAATTAGATTAATTATTTGTCTAATTAATTTAGTGAATTTGTAATAATTAATTAGCTTGCGTAGTTAATTATCTGTATTATTATTTTGATCCCTCTGAGCGAGGGCAAAATTGTAATAAGTGTGTGTGAGTGGGTGCATGTCTTCCAATCCCCATTTCTTTCTTCCCTTTTATTTACCCGCTTATGTTGGTAGATTAGGGCACATTCAAATTAGCATACCTTATGCAATGCATGCGTACATCCATGCATTTGTTTACATACATCGGGCTCGGTACATCATACAAACTGCATCGTATTTCCAATTCCAATTTGAATACGTGATAGTTGTTGCATTTCATGTGCCATGCTTAGGACAGCCGAGCCTGTCTAGATTACATTCCGTATGCGATGCATTAGCCACTTAACATGAACTAAGTCATGCATGTTTGCTAACCGGGTTATTGTTTTTGGCACGGAGTACGATGTAAGTTTTTATGCTTTAGCACTTCGCATGCGTGTGAATGTTAACATGACAGTATGCTTGCCATGCGGCTAAGTGCTTATGTGATATTACTATTTGAATGCCTGTGGGTGGAGGTTGGATTGCGTGAGTTGGAACAACTCATTGAAATCCGTATTTTAGCCTACTTTCGAGTAGCAAAAAACCAACACGTTTTTCAAAACAAACGGATATGCAGTGTTTATTTCCAAATTAGGCAATCCAGTCTATACTTGTTTGCTGTGCGCATGACATAGTAATTCTAGGTTAATAATTGGGATAAGAGCATGTAAAGTTTTCAAAAACGGATATCATGGTTAGTAGAGGCCGGTCTTCGGACCGGGCGAAAGGGGGTGCTCATAGCTGACCTTCCCCGATCGTACCCAAGCTCCCGAGCCAAGTCACTTTGGTGATGACGGACACGTGGCCTTCGGCACCGAGTCAGGGTTTCCTAAATTCCCCCATTAAAAAAATATTTAGGTGGCGACTCTGTAATCTGGCAAAGCAGTCCATGTTTGGCACTACTTTTTCAAAAAATCTATTTTCTCAAACGATTTGCCAGAGTTGGACTCTTTGGTTCAGATTTAGAACCGCAACACAAAAGGGGAGTCCGAACTGTAGAGTGAAGCCCACGGGCGCGTCTACAGGCCGAAGTAAAAAACAGGTTGTTATTGGGACCGAAACTTATGTAAGAGACGATTGAGAAAGTAAAACTAATTTAGCAACATTTGAAAACTGCTCAGAGTCATCAAAGAGTTATGCAGATGTCCAGAGAAGAGACAGAGAGTATGAAGTTGTTGACCAGGTGTTCATTAAAATGACCCCGATGAAAGGTCATACACGGTTTGGAGTTAAAAGCAAATTGGCACCGCGTTACATTGGCCCATATGAGATTATTGAGAAAATCAATCTAGTGATGTATCAAGTGGCCTTACCTCCAATTATGGAAAATGTGCACAAAGTTTTCCACATTTCTATGCTTCGAGACTATTTGCGAGATCCACTTCATGTCATTGAATCGACCCATGTACTTCTGAAAGATGATTTTACTTATAAAGAACGGCCAATACAGATTGTTAACCGCTGAATCAAAAGGTTGAGAAACAAAGACATCCTGTTAGTGAAAGTTGATTGGCAAAATCATAGAGGGGCATATGCAACGTGGGAAATAGAAGAAGTTATGATAAAAAGGTATCCGAATTTGTTCCCTTTAGACCCAACATTCTTTCGAAATGAAGGTAATTCGAGTTTGAAGGACCAAACTCTTTAAGGGGGGAAGACTGTAACAACCCCGAACTGTGATTAGTAAAAAAAAACCATGATTAAGAATGCCTAGTAAGTAATTAAAAGCAAATTCTGAGTTAATTGCATGTGTATTGTGTTATTTGTCTTTATATCTGTTTGACATAGGAATATCTGTCTGAATTTCTAATTCAATATGTGAATTGAAGGCCTTATCAGTATCCGAATATGAAAGTCTATGTGTTATTTAGAATTTTTAGAGTTTTATGGTGAGTTTAATTAGAATTCAATTCGGAATCAAATAATTAGAATGAAATGATGAGATTTAATTAGATATAAGTAAGATTCATTAGAATTAATCCAACTTAATTAAGTTAACTTAATTAAACCTATAAATAGACCCCTTAAGTTGAGACAACATTTTCTTCTTATTATCCTTGGTCTCAAAAACATGTGAAGGAAGAGAGTGAGCGAGAAAGGTTGGAATTTGGAATTCCAGCTTGAAAATTGAAGGTTTGGCTTGTAGGAGCTCAAAAAATTGTTGATTAAAACTCAATTGAAGACCTTAGGTGAGTAATTAACTCCTAATCTTTGTATCTAAGTCATTAATGAGGGGAATTTAAGAATACTTTGTGATCAAGTATAAGAATTGAGCTAGAAATGAAGGAATTTAAGTCATACCATGCATGCGTGCATATTTCCTTACATTTTGAGCTTAATTTTCAAGAATTCTCACATGCATGTAGTCATTCTAGCTTCGTTTTGGAAATTCATCAAGTTTCATACCATTTTACTTCAACAGATCATGTTTTGGAAGTTAAGAGCTTGAATTAATATACGCATGTTATATACATACAAAGCTGCAACTTAATTTTGAAGAATTGGCATGCTATTGGGGCTTGATTTTGTGAATTGAACTTTATTCCATGTTTTTCCATAAGTTTCTACATGTTTTCTACAATTTTGGGCCCAACGAATGTGTTTTAAAGCGCTGAATTTGAGTTTTGCATCTTGAACAGCAATTTGAAAATTCCAAAATTTGGTCTCACCGCTCAAGCGACCAGAGCTTCGCCCGTGCGTAAAATTCAAGCACGTAGAAGTTTACAGAGTTTAGGAGTTGGCTCAAGCGTAAATGTCACGACCCAAACCCGGCCCTATGGGTTTAGCACCGTAACCGGCCAGTAATCCGAGATTACCGAAGGCCTGCTTAACAGTAATACAGTAAAACAGAGTACAGGGCCTGGCGGAAGCCAATACAGTAAATAAACAATGTCCAATGAGCTGACAGTCTGTATGCAAAAAGATTTTTTCATACCTTTATACTTTCAGTACAGAATAGTATGCACAAAATATACAATCAGTCAAAACTGGGACTTAATCCCTATTAAACAGTACGGTACGGTGCTATCAGTCCATACAGTAAACAAAACAGTTACAGAGACAAACGGGGAAATAAAACACCCCTAAGCCCCTAAGCCATAGCTTGATAGGCTCGGAACCTCGCAGTGAGGCACAGTGGTTGGCTTGACAGAATTAAAGCTTGCCTGACGCTCCTAGCTGCGGTCTGGTGCCTGTACACCTACATATATATATGAGCAGTGAGCTAAAGCCCAGTGAATAACACAATGCGTAAAGGGGTTAAGAATAAATGTCCTTTCAGTATTGAAGACAGTCATTTCAGTCAGTTTATCAGTCATTCAGTTTGTGGCTCATATTTCAGGTCATAACAGTCATTCAGTTAACGCAGTGATATGTGGTACATCCATTGGCATAACAGTACAGTAAACAGTAGGTCTTAAAAGACCGGGTCTTAACAGACCAAACAGTAATGATGGCCATCAGTAGCAGTACAGTAACAGTAATAGTAACAGTAACAGTAACAGTACTATTTCAGAGAACAGTACAGTACTTGTGGATTCAAGAGGTGTCTCGCACAGACTCTAGAGGTGGCTCACACTGTAACACTTAGTTCCGTAGATTCTAGAGGTGGCTCACAGTGTAGCACTTAGTTCCGTACAGCACTTTGTTCCATATCAGAAATACAGAATGGCCATCATAACAGTAAACAGTAGTGGTTCCAAACTTGGGAACCGACAGAGATCTCTCTGTCACAGTAATAGTAAACAGTAGGTGCCAAGGATGCCACAGTACAGTTCAGAATGTAAGACATACGTTCATTCAGTACACAGTATCAGTTCAGTGAACAGTTCAATTCCGTAAACAGTATCAGATCAGTAAACAGTTCAGTTCAGTAAACAGTTCAGTAACCAATTCAATTCAGTAAGCAGTTTCGTAAACAGTTCATTTTAGTAAACATTTCAGTTCAGTGAATGGTTCAGCAAACAGTTCAATAAGGTATACAATTCAATAAAGTAAACAGTTCAGAAGATAATCATTTTTGAACATATCTTTACACAGTTGTTACTCACAGAGTTCTGGGCTACAGTAAGCTAGAGCGTCCCCTCGGTAGGCCAACCTTACACAGTATACAGGATGAACACACACTAAGCTATACAGTTGGGGAAGATCAATAACTTAATCCCTAATTTGCCTCGGTGTGTTCTACATCTATATCCTCATTAAGATGTCTTAAACTAGGCCTAAGAATGCCTAGAATGGGATGAGGATGCAAAGATGCACTCAGAAAACATTTTACAAAACTTGCTGAAACAGGGGTCTCGCTCGAGCGAGCCTTTCTTCGCTCGAGCGAGCTTGCAAAATCAAGGGGTTCGCTCGAGCGAGGAATCCTTCGCTCGAGCGGTCTGTAAAAATCGCAAAAGTACTGGATGTTGCAAATTTACGCTCGAGCCACCAATTCTTCGCTCGAGCGTGGCTCAGAGTAAAGGTTGGTCGCTCGAGCGAAGAATCATTTGCTCGAGCGAAGAAGCCAAATCTGGAATTTCCAGATTTGCCTTCCAAGCTCAAACCAAGCATTCAACCACTCTAAACTCGACCTCTTGGGCCCAAATTCTGGAAAAACACATCTTAACTCAATATACAATAAGTTTCAAAGCTCAATTTGTGAATTCAAAGCCCAAGGGTGTGTCAATTAAAACCATATTTTAAACCCATTTTCAAGAACATGAAGAACATGCAACATGCATGAATTCAAACCATTTCAAAACTCTAATTTGATGCTCTAAAGAGCCAAATCTTTCAAAACATGATGAGTTGGTCTCTTGTAGAAATATGAGCATGCATGTACAATTTTGCCATGGAAACAACTCATAACTCAACAATTCAAGCATGCATACATGATATATGCTATAATCCAACATATTTGAACTCAATCATGACTTAGTTCTACAATGAAGCATGAATCATGCAAGAACTTGTTCAATGACAACAATAAGAAGATGGATTTTCCTACCTTAGTCTTGAATTTGAAGTGTGGGAGCTTAATCAAGCAAGAACTCTTCTAATCTTCTTAATTCCCAAGCAATATTACAAGATGCATTCACTCTCCCACTCTCTCTCTCTCTATTTCGGTGGTGAGCTCAAAATGAGCTGATGAAAATGTTGCTTCAAGGTGTAATAAGCCTCAACATAATAATAAACAAAGGCCCCACTAGATGGCAATTCCGTAAATAAGGCAACTCTATTCAATTGGCTTAAATTAATCTAGTTTAATCATACTAAATCGATTTTCAGATAATTATGCCATAAAATCCCATTAATTACGATGATCATAAATCACTAATCAATTTTGGATTCGGCCGCCGATAAAGCCTTCAATTAACAGTTTAAACATAACCTTACAAACAGATAATTGGATAATTAAACAGATAGAGTGCAAAATAACATATATTTAATCAGTTCAGTTCCAATTTTCATTCGGTCAGTTCAGTATTTCAGTTAATCCAATTATCAGTCAAAACCAGTCTTAATTTAGCAGTAATCAGTGACAGTATCAGAAATCAGTGGTCAATCAGTGATCAGTGATGAGGGTTGTTACAGTAAAACACAAGCTCCCAGTATTTTTACAAACATGAGCCTTGGCCCGAGCGATTGAATCTGCACTCGAGCGACCACCCTTTATTCTCAATACTTGGCTCGAGCGACCGTCGAGCTTGAAAATTGACCATCCAGTACTTTGTAGACTTTGTAGACTGCTCGAGCCATAGAACTAGCGCTCGAGCGAACTACTCTGTTTCTAGAAATTTTGCAAAGTGTTTTCAAGTGCATTTTGGCAACCTCATTGCATCATAAGCATTCCTAAGCCATGATTAAGCTATAATAATGAGAATAAGGATTAGAAACGCACCAAGAAAGAACATTAATAAGTTAAGCACCAATAGAGCGTGTGTTTCATTGTGTATATGTTATGTGCTTATGTAGATCACGCGCAATAGTTCGTCTGAGTGCTTGTGTATCTGTCTACTATGTCTGTTCTATTACTTGAGCCATCTGTGAGTAATAACTCTATAAAGCTATATTCAACTTCAAGTATTTTCTGAATGATATGATATGATTTATTTTCTGAAATGTTATTTTATGGTTAAGTAAATGATTGTCTAACTTTCTGAAATGTAATCGTAGCATCCTTAGCATCATGTGATATCTGTTATATGACCTGGTACTAGGGTTGGTTATGCATAACTGTTTGTCTGCTTTGTATACATCACTTTATGGGTTATCTGGTCCTTTTATGGGTCATCTATACCATCTCATGTAATCATGAGTCATCTGTTAGCGCTATTGGATGTACCACGTATGTACCACATATGATTATCTATGAGAATTTGATATGAATATGAATTTGTTTCTGAATTGAACTCTGATTTCTAAATCTTTTATGGACATCATTCAAAAAATCTTTACTTTATTATTATTCACTGGGCTCCAGCTCACTGTATTATTTATGTATATAGGTGATCAGGCGCGTAATCATGCCTAAGTTGCTTCCTAGATTTGTTTTGTGTCAACCAATCCGTACGCCTCCCAAAGAGGTTCCCGAAATGATTTGACTGGTTGAAATTGTGAATTAAGTTGAAGACTTTCATTTTCTTTTAATTATATCTAAACAAGTTATTGCCTTCTCTGTATATTGGGTTAAGTCCCATTTTGTTTAATCTGAATATTATGGTGACAATGTGGATTGATGTATGTATATGGTGTCATTATTTATATTTGAATACATGTTTTAAATTTTATGTCCCATATATGTCTGCACAACTCTATTTACATTGTATGTTTGATATTTGCTTCTGCCAGCCCCATATTTTGTTAATCTGATTCAGAGGCCTGCAGTAATCCCAAGATTACTAGCCGATTACGATGCTAAACCTATAGGGGCGGGTTTGGGTCGTGACAGAGTGGTATCAAAGCACATGTTATACCGCACACACAAATGCATATGGGCATTAAGATGTCCTAAAAAAGAATTAGGGACGTTACATCTGCATGTGTGAGTGTGTGTGAAATCATATGAACATATCTAAACTAAAATGAAAGTATGAACATATGTAACGCGAAATTAACTAAATAGGAACATTGTGGAACTGTAAAGATTATTTGCCCACGTTTATTAATGCTCTGTTTACCTATAGTAATGGAAAGAACAAGAAGTGATGATGTATCTGAATCATCCAATACATGGATGGACCGAATGAAAAGAATGTTAAAAGCTTTAACAGAATCAATGAGACAACAACAAAGACAGCAACTTTTGCCTCCTCTGCCTTCTCCAGTACAGTTTGAGCCGATGAACAACGATATTATCTCATTGACTCAGAAGTTCAACAAAATGAAACCATCGACTTTTCTAGGAAGTATTGAGCCACTAAAGGCCGAGACATGGATGTTAGAGACCGAAAAATTGTTGGAAGTCTTTCTATGCACTGATTAAGCTATAATAATGAGGATAAGGATTAGAAACGCACCAAAAAAGAAAAGTAATAAGTTAAGCACCAACAGAGCGTGTGTTTCATTATGTATCTGTTATGTGCTTGTGTAGGTCATATGCCATAGTTCGTCTGCTCTGTTACTGGAGCCATCTGTGAATAATAACTCTATAAAGTTATGTTCAACTTTATGTATTTTTTGAATAATATGATATGATCCGTTTTCTGAAATGCTATTTTATGGTTAAGTAAATGATTGTCCAACTTTCTAAAATGTATTTGTGGCATCCTTAGCATCATGTGACATTTGTTATATGACCTGGTACTAGGGTTGGTTATGCATAATTGTTTATCTGCTCAATATATGTCCCTTTATGGGTTATCTGGTCCTTTTATGGGTCATTTGTACCATCTCATGTAATCATGAGTCATCTGTAAGCGCTATTGGATGTACTACGTATGTACCACGTATGATTATTTGTGAGAATTTGATATGAATATGAATCTGTTTCTGAATCTGTTATGGACATCATTCATGAAATCTTTACTTTGTTATTATTCACTAGGCTCCAACTCACTGTATTATTTATGTATGTAGGTGATCAGGCGCGTGATCAGGCCTAAATTGTTGCCTGAATTTGTTTTGTGCCATCCAACCTGTGGGCCTTCCGAGCAGGTTCCCGAAATGCTTTGACTGGTCAAAATTGCGAATTAAGTTGAAGATTTTCATTTTCTTTTAATTATATCTGAACAAGTTATTGCCTAATCTATATATTGGACTAAGTCCCATTTTTTTTTAATCTGAATATTATGGTGACGATGTGGACTGATATATATATATATATGATATCACTATTTATATGTGAACACAAGTTTTAAATTTTCTGTCCCATATATGTCTACACAACTCTATAGACATTGTATGTTTGATATTTGCTTCTGCTAGCCCCATATTTTGTTAATCTATTTCAGAGGCCTTCAGTAATCCTAGGATTACTGGCTAGTTACGATGCTAAACCTATAGGGGTGGGTTTGGGTCGTGATGATGACACTTTGTACTCAATACCAAGTTCAATGTACTAGATAACATTACAAAAGAAAAGCCCTAAAGGACATACAAAACTACAAGGCATTTACCTAATACGACAAAATAAATTTAAAAGTCTTGATACAAAACTTCATGTCTTAGCATTAAGATGTTCTTGAGCTATCACTTCCAATCTGAACAAACTATCTACTCCAAGTCATCACTGTGGTGGTACATCACCATTTCCTGAAAAGTCAAATAGGGTTGAGCTATATGCCCAGTAGAGACACATTTAACAGAGTATCTAATTATATGAACATTGACATGGCATAATTGTATCCCATTACATATCCCAAATTTACGAAAATTCATAATTTATAATCAGTAATTGAAAATATAATTAACAAAATAAAGCAAGTATGGCCATTGTAAAACAATTATCAATTCTGAAGGTAAATAATTCATGAATCCCTAGTAAGAGTCCCAAAATTTCAAATCCTTTTTCCTCTTATTATTGAAAACAATCCATACATTTACCGACTATTAATATGGCAGGATGTGGGCACCCAAAATTATCTTTTTTTTCACTTTTGCCGACTACAATACGGCAGGACCAGTAGACACCCAAAAATATTTTTCCTACATTCATCTAGTGATATGCGCAGACAGGGCAATTGGGCATCTTAGCTCCCCGCATAGGTACCAATACACAACACACTTTCCCAAACCCGACTCTCTACCTGGACTCATACTCTATTTACCTCCCCTTCAAAATATCTTCAAAGAACAAGGGTCCAATATCATAAAAACAAGCAAGGTAATATAAGTTATAATTTCATCTAAAGTCAAATTACATTCTCAACTCTATAGTTTTACCATCCATACCTTCCACCCATCAGTCATCAATCATCATAAGATCACAAACATTAAAGATAACTTAATCATAACATCATCCTTCGTCAAGATTAAAATTAGGGTTTTTATAATTTTGGGGCTTTTACTCCATTTTCACATATAAGCAATTCTCAACCTCAAAGTTCATGTTTTTATAAGAGATTGGGTGAAACTCTAACATTAATCAAACAAAATTTCATTTTTGTTAAACACAAACTTGATCTTACTTAGCCAATTAAAATCAAGACTCATGTTTATAATTATACGATGTAACCATCTTCAAATCAAAGAGATACTAAGTTAAAAGTAACCCTACATCGAGTTATGAGCCACAAAGCTAAACTTAGAGATGTACTCTTCGTAAAATCGCAATCTAATCGTTAGAGATGGAGATCTTCACATATACTTCACTTCTTTTCCAGTGATTTAGACTAAATCTTAGAGAAATGAGAGATATTTTAGGTAAGAAACCTAGGGTTTTTGGAGAGAAGGAAGAGAGAAAAGAAAAGTGGAAAGAATGATCCAAAAATTTCCTTTTTAAACTGCTGAATTTGCACAAACCGCGCGAGCGGTCTTTTCATCGCTCGAGCGATGAACGAGACTTCTCAATATTTTGGTCTGCAAAACGAGATTCTAGAAGCTCTTCAAGTTCACTCGAGCAAACAATAGTTCGCTCGAGCGGTCCCTCATCGTCTACAAAATACTAAATGTTCTCCATCTTTGCTCGAGCGGTGCTTTCACCGCTCAAGCGGTCACCTAGGACAAATGTCACTTATTTGGCTTAATACACAATGTTGAGCCTTTTTCATCGATTACCAAAATAGGAGCAATTGGTAAATTAATGAAGAAGAATATATTTTCCATTGTCACAGCTCTCAAACTATTCTTCTTACATTATGAGGAGATGTAGCCCAAAATAAATGAGCAATTCTAGAAGATATGGTAAAAGAAAGACCTATAGTTGCAATATCCAAAGTTAAAGTATCAACATATGTAGGTACATTTAAACACTTACAATAATATTATATATAACATTCTTATTATTATTGCCTCATGATGAAAATATATAAATTACTAATTATATATATATTTACAACTTTACATTGTTTAATATATATACTCACAATTTTCATTTCAATCAGGTGTAATATCAATATCCACAATCTCAACAGCTAAAATTCAAATAAACCCAACAACACTGAAGATGATAATAAAAGAGAATGGTATATTAAAAAATATATTGTTTCTATTTCTATATTTACACTTTTTATACAATAAGAAAATTAACAAATATTATGTGCAGTTGCAATAAAAAAAACAATTGAAAGCAAGTTAGGTACAATGTTCTGGGCAACAAGTAAGCAAAGTCCCAAATGAGTGAAGATAGAAGATTTGATAGAACACTCATTACTTAATTTTCAGATGTGTAATTTATCATCCTAATAATAATTATAATAATTCCAAATATCATGATTTTTCTTTTATTGCACCAAATTAATATTAATATTAATACACCATGACTATAAATATCCACATAGAATACACATTGTTCCTTCAAAATGACAATCATTCGTATAGACAATCTAGATTAACCTTGGGATATTGCTTGCAAAATATGCAATAAGAAAGTTTATCAAATTGACCAAGAAGCAGAATGCAGCAAATGCAAAAACTTCAAATTCAGAGCATCATCCAAGGTATGCGATAGTTCTACATAATAACACATATTAATGTATTGCATTTGTTAAATAACAAAATTACAACCTCGGAATTTACTTACATTTATCACATCAAATATCAGATATTGGATGAAGTTTATAGTGGGAGATGGAGAAAGACAACTGTATGTCACATTATTTGAAACGGCTAAGAAAATTATTGGATATCCAGCAACTAAATTCATAGCATCTATAGGGACATTTTTTTGGGTAGTCCACGTGGCCGAGGTTGTTAGCCAACGGACCATGATGCCGAGATACGGTGCGGTAATACCGAAATCCAAGATATTTGGATAGAAGACTAGAGTCCTAGATGACATCAAACTACCTATTTGGATAGAGATGGGACTCTTGAGGAAGTTCATCTTAATCTGAATAGTGTGAGTTGTGATAGATGTTATCCTTGTAAAGGATAGAGTCCCATGAAGTAAGACTTCTAGGGGAAGTCGGACACTGACCATTATAAAAGTGAGGCACCCCCGCGGGTCTAAGATATGCTTTTATTTTGTGATGTGATTTATGCTGTGAGCTCTTGATTTGAGTTGATGATATATTGTGAGATAAGTGACTAAATTGATCATCGGAGTGCTATCGGGTGAACGAACCACCGCAGTATTCTCATCTTCTTGTTAGCAGGTGGTTAGCTTAATCTACTATGCCGCGTGCTCTCCAGCTAAGTTCCATAGTTTGGTTGTATGGTTGAAAATCAACACCCACAGCATCCAAAGACAAGGCAAGTTGACCAAATGCAACAGTATCACATTAGTAACCTACATACATAGCAAATGAAATAATTTAATTTAAAACTATAATATTGTTGTTGTTATTGTAGGAAGGTAAGAATATCAAATTTTACAAGGTGCTAAAATTAGCTTCTGCACATACATACATATTTATCACAAGGCTAGACAAAATGAATGATAAGGATCGCACATCTAACAAGATTGTAGCAGAACAAGTACAAAATAACGAAGATCCATATGAAATGGAAAATAGAAATACAACAAATTTCCAAAGTTCAAAGAGGATCAAACTAGAGAATGAATGAATTTTATAAAAATATTTTTATCTTTCAATTTTCTTTACTTAATTTATTTCAAAATAATAAATAACAATAACAACAACAACAATAATAATAATAATAATATAAATAATAATAATAATAATAATAATAATAATAATAATAATAATAGTTGGATTTTTATTTCTTCACCTTAAATAATAATAATATTTACAATGTTAGTTCAGTGTTTCATTTGTTCATATTTTAATTGCAAAAGGATTTCTACATACATACACATAACAAAAGTGAAACCACTTAGTGAATTACATATTTAATAGTAATAAGTTCAACCATGTGATATGGACTACAATTATTTTATATTATTGTTTCAATCTATTTGCTGAATTATAATGCTTAAACATAAATATAAATGGCCCCTCATACGTAGGAATTCATACATTATTTTCTTGAATTGACAAAAAAATTTCACATATGAAAGACATAGAGTCCGGTTCGACTCCTAATCTAACCTACCAATTTTCAACCAAACAATGCACTTGTAACACCCCGAAATAAACATAACATGCCCATCTCATAACAACTAATAAATAGCAACATAAATGAAATGATAAACTTTCATTAATTAGAGTCTGGTATACAATAGGTGACACATGTGATATACATTTATAAACAGTACATCCTGAATCTATAGTATGTGTTACAAGATAGTGAAAAGAAAGAAAAGCTAAACAGAAAACCATATGCCCTAATGGCTTACATCTTTCAAAGTCAATGCTTGGGCATACCAAAAGTGGGTCTTAAGCTCAATACAGATAAAGCCCTAGGCTTGTACAAATTAAATACAAAATAACAACAATGAGCCTTCAGCTCCACAGTCCTCCTAAGCTAAGTCCTTGGTGGAGGCATATCACCAGCAACTAAAAATGGTTTTCCTACATAGGGTAAGCCAAAGCCCAGTAGAAATACTACAACACAATGTATAAATCTTAACAAAGCAATAAGGTGAATGCATGTGCAATGCTCATGCCAAAAATTTTTACATTTCTTTCCAAAAACCATGCCATGCCAGGTTTATATCACCATTCATCAAATCATCACTTTTACAATAGTAAACAGGGTAGTGAAGTACAACTTTGGGAATCTCAAACAAGTACAACCCTTTACGGATATTTCTTCCATGGAAAATCGTCAAACGGCACCTATGTAAACGTAGTCTATACAAGCACTAATATTGTCATTTTATGAATATTTCGTCCATTAGATAAGCACCCATGTATACGCGCAGTTTTTGGGACTTTCACCTTGGACACACAGGCCAACTTAACTTTAGTGTTACACACATTCTTCCCAAATTCACCAATTTCTCTCAAAATCATACACATTTTCAATATATAAGTCAATATGCAACAATGATCAATGCAAAATGGATGAGAATTTAGTTTTAGTTCACCTAATGCTCATGCAATTTCTACAGCAGCCATAGTTATCCTCCTCCGATAGCCTAAAACAGATATCTCTAAACAGATAATTAAATTTCCATTAAAGATACACTTTTTCAAAATCTCAAATGGGAGTGATAATACATATCCAACTCCACCATCATCATTATCATCATTTCAATTTCACAATTTCCAATATCAATTCCATTTTCTCTTTACAATCTCAACATTTACATTTTAGGGCAAAACCCCTTTCTCTTTAAAAATCCATTTCCAATGCAAGAAATATCTCATTTCAACATATATCAACCCCAAATTCATAATCATAACATTTTTCAAGAAACCATTTGAAAATCCCTCTTTTACATTTTGATTTTAAACCCTAGGTTTTTGCCAAAACCCCCAAACCACTATGATCTTTTGAAATAACAAATAGTAAAGGCAAAACCCATACTAGAGTGTGAAGAATCCCTACCTCGAAGCTAGAAGACCAAGGAGAGAGTAGAAAAACCTCAAAGAAGTCGAAATCCACTTTTGTTCGGATGAAAAGCGAGCCCACGGAGTGTTCTACCTTTTTAACAAAGAGGGTAGAGTGAAGAAATCACTAGATCTTGGTGTTTTTGTAGAGAGAAGGTAAGTTTTAGAGAGAGTGTGTCTAGATCTAGGGTTTTGGAATGTTTAATGAGAGAGCGAAATGAAAAAGTGAACCAAAAGGGTGGTTCTGCGATCTGATATATGCACAAACCATTCAAGCACAAGAAGTGACGCTCGAGCGTAAGACACAAAAGATGTAACCACTCGAGCGTAAGAAGTTGTTGCTCGAGCATGAAATACAAACTCCTAGTAGTTTTATAGATAGAAGACCAACGCTTGAGCGCAATAAAGGGCTGCTCGAGCTAAGACCGCTCAAGCATAAGAAGCTTCGCTCGAGCGAAACATACCACTTCCTAGTACTTTTGCAGACCTGCAAAAGTGCTAAGAGTTCACAAAGATTGCTCGAGCGTAAGAAGTGACGTTCGAGCGTAGGAGTGACGCTTGAGTGTAGGAGCAAAATTTTGGCCAACGACAGTTTGAAAAACAAGCTAAACTTGTTCTAAACATGACCAACACAACCCAAAAGCCAAACTCAAAGAGGTATAAGGGAAAACAAAACATGAATAACTATATAAGACAACAAAACCCGAATCCAAAACATACAATGGGTCAGGTCTAAGCCAGAAACGCTACAACCTCCCCCCCTTAAGGAATTTCGTCCCCGAAATTTTGGATTTAAACTTTAAAACCATGTTTAAACCAGTTACAACAATGATAATCAACAAATCTCTTTACCATGACCCATCTGCTGGTCATTCATTCATATCAACATGATAAACAAGTTTTACTAAATATAAAATTCAGATTTCCAAAACATATACAATGTTTACATTACATTCACACAACAAAACTCTCAACACATGCTCAAGCACCAACAAATAGGTCCGGATACTTCTCACGGACTTCTAACTCACGTTCCCAAGTTGCTTCCTCAACCCCGTGGTGCCTCCACAACAATTTCACTGAAGGAATTGTCTTGCCTCACAAGACTTGGTCTCGAGTAGCCAAGACTCTCACCGGTCTCTTCTCATACGAGGCATTCTCATCTACCTCTAACTCTATCCAATCCAATGCGTGTGATGGATTTGGCTCATACTTTTGAAGTATGCAGATATGGAACACGTCAGGAACCCCAGATAGTTGTGGCGACAAGGCCAAGCGATAAGCTACCTCTCCAATCCACTCTAGGATCTCAAAAGGCCCAATAAATCTAGGAGATAACTTCCCACTCGTTCCAAACTTTATCAAACCCCGTCTAGGTGATATCTTCAAGAAGACGTGATCTCCTACCGCAAAGGATAACAGTCTCCTCCTACGATCGGCATAGTTCTTCTGATGACTCTGAGTCGTAACCAACCTCTTACGGATAAGTGCAATTTTCTCTATCGTTTCCCGGACTAACTAATTAGGACCTATCATAGGTGCATCACCCACTTCGGCCCAATACACAGGAGATCTACACGGTTGGCCATACGAGGCCTCGAATGGTGCCATACCAATACTCGACTGGAAGCTATTGCTATAGGTAAACTCCACTAAGGGCAAGTGCCTCTCCCACGACCCCTTAAAGTGAAGAGCACAACCCGAAGCATATCTTCTAGAATCTAAATGGTACACTCTGACTACCCGTCAGTCTTAGGATGATACGCGGTGCTAAAAGTCAATCTCGTGCCTAAGGCATTCTGCAAGCTCTGCCATAACCGAGCCATAAAACGTGGGTCTCTATGAAGTCGAACAATGTCCCTAATGTAGAGGTCAACTAGAAAATCTACCGAGTTACTCGTGCGCATAGGTACAAAGTGTGCTGATTTGGTTAGTTGGTCAACTACTACCCAAATGGCGTCATTACCCCATAGACTCCTCGGAAGACCCACAACAAAATCCATCATGACATACTCCTACTTCCACTGAGCTATAGGCAAGGATTGCAACAAACCCGCTGGCCTCTGATGCTCGGCCTTCACTTATTGACAAGTAAGACACTTCGACACAAACATGACTATGTCCTTCTTTATCCTGTTCCACCAAAACTGACAACTAAGGTCATGATACATCTTTGTGCCTCCCTGATGTACCACAAGACAGGAATGGTGAAACTCCCGGAGTACCTCTTCTCGACTTGACTTCGGTGCGAAAAGACTGTCAAGGTATGTAACACTCGAGTCGGAATACACGTTCAAGCCCTTCTTTACTTTTCCTCTAGAGATCTTCTCCCGAAACCTCAAGATCACCCTTCTGTCTTCTATAACTCGGCTCACAAGTATGGGTTGTGCAACTACCGAAAACAAAGCTATTGACTCAACGGACTCACCAAGATGCAAGTCAAACTCACCAATTGCACCCAACATCTCCCATTCTCGGATGGCAATACAAGCTACACTGCTAATAGATTTCCTACTCAAAGCATCAGCCACTACGTTGGCTTTTCCCAAATGGTAGTGCAACTCAAAATCACAGTCTTTTATGAACTCCATCTACCTCATCTGCTTTAAGTTTAGATTTTTCTGTGAAAACAGGTACTTTAAACTCTTGTGATAAGGAAACACCTCAAACTTCTCACCATAAAGGTAATGCCTCTAAATCTTCAAAGTGAATATCATAGTTGCTAATTCTAAATCATGGATAGGATGGTTCCTCTCATGTGTTTTCAACTAACGTGAGCCATAAGCTATTACCTTCCCTTCTTGCTTCAAAACAGAACCCAAACCTTCCCGTGAAGCATCACAATACACAAAATAGCCCAAACCCCTCTCCAGAATAATCAACACTGGAGCAGTGGTAAGTCTAACCTTAAGCTCTTGAAAAGACTTCTCACAAGTCTTACTCCATACAAATTTGATTCCCTTTCTCGTTAGTCTAGTCAAAGGTGAGGCTAACTTAGAGAAATCCTTCACAAACCGACGATAATACCCACCAACCCCAAGAAACTATGGATCTCAAAAGCATTCTTGGATGGTTCCCAATCTTATACTATTTCTATCTTGGATGAATCTGCTGTTACTCCTCCCCCGGATACCACATGACTTAAGAACTTTACTTCTCTCAACCTGAATTCACACTTCCCAAACTTAGCATATAGTTTGTGGGCTCTAAGCAACTTAAGTACAACTCACAGGTGTTCTTCGTGTTCCTCCTCAGAGGGTGAGTAAATCAAGATGTCATCGACAAAGACGACTACAAAACGGCCCAAAAATTCACGGAAGATTCGATTTATCAAATCCATAAACACGGTTGGCGCATTGGTTAGCCCAAAAGGCATCACTAGGAACTCACAATGGCCATACCGCATACAGAATGCCGTCTTCTGGATATCTTCCTCCCTTACACTCAACTGGTGATAACCCAACCTCAAGTCTATCTTAGAAAAGTAACAAGACCCTTTCAACTGATCAAACAGATTATCTATACGAGATGTTGGGTACTTGTTCTTAACAGTTACCTAGTTTAACTTCCGGTAATCTATACAAAGTCGCAACGCACCATCTTTATTCTTGGCAAAGAGAGCTGGTACTCCCCAAGGCGAAGTACTAGGGCGAATAAAACCCTTATCTAGCAATTCCTAGAGCTAAATCTTTAACTCACTCAGCTCAGCGGGTGCAAATCTATAAAGTGCCATAGAAATCGGTATCGCACCAGGCACTAAGTCAATAGAGAACTCAATCTCATAGTGTGGTGGCAAACTAGTGAGATCCTCAAGAAAAACATCTGGGTATTCACAAACTATCCTTGGTAAATCAACTCAGGCTTCATCACACTCACTACCTAAAACGTTTGCAAGAAGGCAACTAAGCTCATTCTGACCACGTGGATTAGACACCGACAATAAAACTGTATCAGCTCTATCCTCCATGAAATAAAAACAATCACCGCTCGAGGTACATACAGTAACCCTCTGACGGTAACAATCTATGATAGCCCGATACGATGACAACCAGTCCATACCCAATATAGCATGAAAACTCGACATGTCAAGCAATACAAATGCAAAAGGAAGTCAACGACAGGCAACCTCTATATCACAACCCCAACACCCTTGTTCCAAAACAATCTCCCCACCAAGAGGTGACTTTACACTGAGTGGTGATGCTAATCGAGCCAATTCTAACCCCAATGTCGATGCAAATGCAGACAAAATAAAAGAATGGGATGTACTCGTATCAATCAACACATTGGCAATAGAATTGCATAACAAGAAAGTACCTCTCACAACTGAAGGTGTTGGCACTAAGTCTAGTGTATTAACAACATACAGTAGGTCTCTGCTTTACCTACTCACCCCTCAGAGACTCCCTGATTGGCCCTCGAGGCCTGTGCAGACTGTGTAGACTGGTGGCTCTGTGTCTGCCTCGAACCAAACGCACCAAGTGTGCTACCCAACTAAGGTCAAAACCTTTCCATATGCTCTAATTGCCCACACTGATAACAAATAAGTAGTTGCCATCTCCCCTGACCCTGGCTCTGAGAACGGGCCGAAGATGATGCAGACCATTGCCCTCCTCCCCTTTGTGGGCAAGCTGGAGACTTGTGGCCCAACTGGCCACACTTAAAGTAAGTGAAATCTCCCCGACCACCTCTCCTAGAACCCGAACTCGGTACAAGAAAGGTGGACCTCGACTGTGTTCTCTAGGACTACTATGGAGTAGAACCCCTCTGCTTCTTACTATCCCTCTGAACACCTAACACCTCCTGGAGCCCTTCATCTGCTCCTCCTCCATTTGCATCACGGTCTCGAGATAAGCCGCCGCCTCCACAAGGCGTCTATAATCTCTAATCATTGGCCTGGCCACTTTGAACATGAGCCCGATCCTCAATCTCTTCTCGAACTCTATACAACAGCGCTCCTCTATCGCCATGAGTTCTAGTGCAAACCTCGACAGACTAGTAAATGCGGACTCAAACTGGGCCACCGATGTGTTCAACTGCTTGAGCTTAGAAAACTGATCTTTCAACTTCTCCCTAACAATGGGAGGTAAGAACTTGTCTTGGAAAAAATTGATAAAGGCCTTCCAAGTCACCCCAATGCTCCCACGTGCGTACTTCCATTATTGACCCGCATCCCCTTTCAGTTAGAAAGATGCCAAGGTCATTCTCAACCTCGTCATCCTCGATGCCAAGCATCTCGAACATTTTCACCGTCTGTTCTAACCACTCATCCGCCTTCAGTGGCTCTTTAGGGTCACCCAAAAACTCATCCGGATTTGACCGAAAGAACTCCCTCTTCAAGAAAGACGGCCCTACTTCAGCAACTTGGGCCTGGAGTTGATTCTCAGCCCTGAGAATGTCCATAGATTCCCGTAAAGCTCCGGCCATTTCATGGGCCAAAGCGCCCATGGCTTGCTGACCAACTGGTTTGACCACATTAGTCTAACCAACCCGTTCCTCTTGTGCCAAAATCTCATCCAGTAAAGGCACCTCATGCCTTCTAAGCCTACCACACCTACCACCACCACGTCCACGTCCTGACATCCTAATGAATGTAACAAAAAAGATTAACACATTTACAAATATGCCGAAGCTAACTCACTCCCATCCTAATATGATGGACAACAATAATTCACTCCACATAAGCACATAGTTACAAAAACACATACGAATTTCCTTTCTAGATAGTGATCGTCCCGCGACATCGCCAGAGTTCCCATTAAAAATAGTAGTGATCAAGTGCTCTTCTAATAGGACTTCTAGAAATTCATAGACCCAATCAATATCTTAGAAATTAAATTACATACCCATATAGTCATATAAGCATGTTGTCACATAGCATGTCAAACATCCAAACATCTCTATCAAGCGAGATAAACCCATTGTGGTAACAACCACTTTTCACGTACCCAAAGTATTCAAACATGGTACACTCTGATACCAAGTTGTAACGCTCTGAAATAAACATAACATGCCCATCTCATAACAATCAATAAATAGTAACATAAATGAAATGATAGCTGTCATTAATTAGAGTTTGATATACAATAAATGACACATGCGATATACATTCATAAATAGTACATCTTGAATCTACAGCATGTGTTACAAGATAGTGAATAGAAATGAAAGCTAAATAGATAACCATATGCCCTAATGACTTACATCTTTCCAAGTCAATGCTTGGGTACATCAAAAGTGAGTCTTAAGCTCAATACAGATAAAGCCCTAGGCTTGTACAAAATTAAATACAAAATAACAGCAATGAGCCTTCAGCTCCATAGTCTTCCAATGCTAAGTCCTTGGTGGAGGCATATCATTAGCACCTGAAAATGGTTTTCCCACACAAGGTAAGTCAAAGCCCAGCAGAAATACTACAACACAATGTACAAATCTTAACAAAGCAATAAGGTAAATGCATGTGCAATGCTCATGCCAAAATATTTTACATTTCTTCCCAAAAACCATGCCATGCCAGGTTTATATCACCATTCATCAAATCATCACTTTTACAATAGTAAACAGGGTAGTGAAGTACAACTTTGGGAATCTCAAATAAGTACAACCTTTTACGAATATTTCATCCACAGGAAACCGTCAAATGGAACCCATGTAAACGTAGTCTATACAAGCACTACTATTACCATTTCATGGATATTTCGTCTGCGGGATTGGTATCCATGTATACGAGCAGTTTTTAGGACTTTCACTTTGGACACATAAGCCAGCTTAACTTTGGTGTTACACACCTTCTTCCCAAATTCACCAATTTCTCTCAAAATCATATACATTTTCAATATATTAGCCAATATGCAACAATGATCAATGCAAAATGGATGAGAATTTAGTTTTAGTGTACCTAACCCTCATGTAATTTCTACAACAATCATAACTATCCTCCACCGATAGCCCAAAACAGATATCTTTAAGCAAATAATTAAATTTCCATTAAAGATACACTTTTTCAAAATCTCAAATGAGAGTGATAATACATATCCAACTCTATCATTATCATTATCATCATTTCAATTTCACAATTTCCAATATCAATTCCATTTTCTCTTTACAATCTCAATATTTACATTTTAGGACAAAACCCCTTTCTCTTTAAAAATCCATTTTTAATGCAAGCAATATCTCATTTCAACATATATCAACCCCAAATTCATAATCACAACCTTTTTCAAGAAACCATTTGAAAATCCCTCTTTTACATTTTGATTTCAAACCCTAGGTTTTTGCCAAAACCCCCAAACCACTATAATCTTTTGAAATAACAAATAGCAAAGGCAAAACCCATACTAGAGTGGGGAGAATCCTTACCTCGAAGCTAGAAGACCAAGGAGAGAGTGGAGAAACCTCAAAGAAGCCGAAATCCACTTTTGTTCAGATGAAAGAGAGCCCACAGAGTGTTTTACCTTTTTAACAATAGGGGTAGGGTGAAGAAATCACTAGATCTTGGTGTTTTTGTAGAGAGAAGGTAAGTTTTAGAGAGAGTGTGTCTAGATCTAGGATTTTTGGAATGTTTAGAGAGAGAATGAAATGAAAAGTGACCCAAAAAGGTGGTTCTGCGATCTGATATACGCACAAACCGCTCGAGCTCAAGAAGTGATGCTCGAGCGTAAGACACAAAAAATCTAACCGCTCGACCACAAGAAGTTGTTGCTCGAGCATGAAATACAAACTTTTAGTAGTTTTATAGACAGAAGACCAACGCTCGAACGCAATAAGAGTCGTTCGTGCCAAGACCGCTTGAGCGTAAGAAACTTCGCTCGAGCGAAGTATACCACTTCAATAATGAAATATTCAAAGATTCAAACACTTTAAGTTTTTAGACTTTTAAACATAAAGGTAAATTACAAATACACCCCCTGAGATTTGCTTAAAATACGAATTATCCCCTGTGATTTGAAAAATTACAAATACCTCCTTATCAGAATTTTTTATTTAATAGAATTAATTAAAAAAGTGAAATTTCTAACCGTTCACCTATACAATAATAAACTTATTTTAATAATTAATTGAAATAAAATTTTAATATTATTAAAAACTGTTAATTAACTTGATGATTTATTAATAGAATGACCTATTTGTTATGAAATTAGAAACCTTAGGGGATATAATGTAATTTCTAAAACTACATGGAATAATTTATAATTTAAGTAAATCTCAAAGGACATATTTGTAATTTTTTCTAAATATAAACATTAAACGTTAACAAAACAAAAATAAACAAAATGACTCAAAAGGTAAAACTATTACAAAACCTTTAAAAAAATACCCAAAATATATATACACATATAAAAAATTACCGCGTGCATGCACCTCCACTAATATATATATATATATATAAAAGTAAATAAAATAAATGATGGACCTCACAAGTCAGATGAAAAATGTTTGAGAGCTCTAAATTAAGAGCACTAAAAGAGCTCTAGAGAGTGGGTCCACTACTGATGTGATGTTTTGGCCTTCAATTTTTTTTTTTTTTTTTTTTTTTTGAATTTCTACCTCATTAGTGGTTTATTAGTGCTCCCAAATTAGTGGAATGTATCATTGTTGCAAGTCAGACTGGACGATCAAGTGCATAAATTACGCTCGAAAGCAGTTAGGTCTAAAAGTATATATCAATAATATGTATGTATGAGAACATATGAAATATATATTCAATTATTATTATTATTATTATTATTATTATTATTATTATTATTATTATTATTATTATTATTATGTTTTTACCTTACTTTATTCTTAATGAATGGCCAACGGATGACCATTCAAAGGACTATATTAAACAAAATTGTTAGAGACACCACACCCATCATGTGAGTGTTTAATAATTTTTTTAATAACTCTAGCATTGTCTTATATTAAATTTATGAATTTTATTATATTTTGTCTAAATTTTAAGGGTGATGAATGACGTGGCTAAGCCCATAAAGGCCATAGCCCACTATAAACAACCCAAACCCATCATTTGGAGCCCAGTACATAACCCAGCTGGTGGAGTCTAGAACAGCTGGAATCCAACATGACACAAAGAGCCAATGACATTCAGACATATGGCAAGCAAAGGACAAGCCACATCAGCAGACAAAGATCTGCAAAGTTATTGCCACTGCACATCACCATTAATGCAGCCCATCACAGCATTTATTACGACAACACCTCTCCGTCGGAATAGCACCACCTTACCCTGAACAAGGTAAGCTACAGCATAGACTTTCGGCGAGGAGGGCAGGTCGGAAGGGACAGTGAAATGATTACCAAAGGATATAAGCAAACGTTAAAGACAAGAAGAAGGTTAAGCTTTCTATCTCCAATCTCTCTCTCTACATTCTACTCCTCTTTCTAACTTGCTCGTCGGAGGGTTCACTGAGGGACTGCCCCGTTCCCCGTTGAACTTGTTTGCAGGTGACTCGGTGGGCTAGACCATTTGGACGCGAGCCTAAGGAGCTTGGACAAGTCCGATCCATCCACTGGAACAAACTGCATTATCAATGAAAACAAAGGAATACGTACTATGAATATCATTAAGAATAAGTTCTACACTTGCATTATTAATATTATATGGGGAAAATGGTTAGTCCTTGATTGCTACTTGTATTATTAACTAGTAAGAATGGTGCACGCCTTATGCGCAAATGGGTGCCCATTATAGTGAATAAGTATTGTAAATGGAAAATGTTGGTTTGTTTGGTAACATTTACGCTTTCAGTTTATATTTATAAAAATTTTATAAACCGTTTTTTGTTTATTTTTAGAAAAACATAAACTACAAAAGCGTTTGTTAATTGACAAAATGTTTTAAAAAATTTTAAAATATAAAAAAGAGTGAGAAATGGCAAGTGGCGGCCGAAGACGGTGGTGGAAAGTGGTGATGGTTGGTGGTGGGTAGCGGGTGGTGGTGGGTGGTGGATGGTGGGTGGTAGTGGTGGGTGGGTGGGTGGGTGACAGCGGCGGTGGTGGGTGGTAGCAAGTGGTTGGTGGTGGCAGGTGGGTGGCGGATGGTGGGTGGTAGCGAGTGGGTGGTGGTGATTGGTGGCGGGTGGTGGGTGGCGGTGGCAAGTAGGTGGCGGATGGCAGGTGGTAGCGGGTGGGTGGTGGTGGCGGGTAGGTGGCGGGTGGTGATGGTGGGTGAGTGGGTGACGGTGGCAGGTGGTAGGTGGTAGCGAGTGGGTGGTGATGGTGGCGGGTGGTGGGTGGTGGCGAGTGGTGGTGGTAGCGGTGGCAGGTGGCGAGTAGGTGGCGAGTGGTGGTGGTGGTAGGTGGGTGGTGGGTGACGGTGGCGAGTGGTGGGTGGTGGTGATGGTAGGTGGTGGATGGTGGTAGCGGGTGGATGGCAGGTGGCTGGTAGTGGTGGGTGGCTGGTGGTGGGCGGTGGTGGCAGGCGGTGGATGGTAGTGGCGGGTGGTGGTGGTGGCGGCGGGTGAATGGCAGTGGGTGGTGGGTGGTGGGTGGTGGTGGTGGTGGTGGTGGTAAGGGGTGGGTGGTGGTGGCGAGTGGATGGCAGGTGGGTGTGGGTGGCTGGTGGGTGCTGAGTGGTGTGGCAGGTGGTGGTGGGGGGTGGGTGGTGGTGGCGGAAGACGGTGATGGAAAATAATGGCGGGTGGTGGCTAGTGTTGGGTAGTAAAAAAAAAAAAAATTGAAAACTCAAAATGAAAACACAGTTTTTGAGTTTATATTTTTTGGCCAAATTTATAAACTGAGACCACTGATTTATAAATCAAAAATTTACCAAACAAGTTTTTATTTGAGTTTTTAAAATTTTTGTAAATATAAACTGAAAATTGAAAACGTAAGTGTTACCAAACGACACCATAAGTTCTAAATTTTCTACTAAATGAATGATCAAATGTCTCATAAGGGTGTAGAGTCCACACATGTGAGATATTTGATCATTCATTTAGAAGAAAATTTAGTATTTTTAACATTACTTATTGTAAATTTATTTGTGAGATTTGAAATTGATAAATTAATCAAATGTGTATTTATTTTTTATTTTTTTTGTTAAAAAAACCCTATCTTTATAGTCTTTTAAACATTCAAAATTTACACAACTCAATAAATAAATAAATAAAATACTTAAGCATTATTCACTTTTCAAAATCTAAGGTGGTACAACTAAATTTTTTTTTTTTTAAAAATTATTTATTCCATTGCAACTCACTCCAAAATCTCAAGTTTAACTTTATTTTTTATTTTTTAAAATCTAGGGTAAATTACAAATACACCTCCTGAGATTTGATTAAAATACGAATTACCCCCTGTGGTTCTGAAAATTACATTCCACCCTCCTGAGGTTTTCTAATTTCATAACAAATCGCCTATTTTATTAATAAATTATCAAGTCAATTAACAGTTTTTAATTATGTTAAAAATATGTTTCAATTAATGATTTAGGTAATTTTATTATTGTACAGGAGAACAATTATGAATTTCATTTTTGTAGTTTATTATTTTAAATAAAAAAAATTATAACAATGGGGCATTTGTAATTTTTTAAACCACATGGGACAATCTGTATTTTAAGTAAATCTCAGAGGGTGTATTTGTAATTTATCCTAAAATCTATTGTTTAGCTCTGTACGGGAAAGATTTATACCTTCTCGTATAATCCTGTTGATCAAGTCTGCGTTCCTCCGTACGACGTCGCTTTGTCACCTGAAAACACAAACGTGAGCTGGCCGGCGGGTGTGTGCCGGAAACCTCTCCGATGCCTAAGTCAGAAAGCAAGACAATAGGCAAAAGTCAATGTAGTCAGGGAGCAAAAGTTGCATTACCTCTCCAAAGGTGATATTGGTGAGCTTATATAGGTTTCGCGTGGACAGTCCTGGTAGGACTCTTACTCCTTCATGTGTTAGAGTCCTTCTAGGATTACTCCTCCTTGCGTAGAGTCCTTCTAAATTCATACTCCTGGAAGATAATGCTTATCCTCCAACACCCCCTCACTGATAAGCCAAGTGGATGGCTGTACTACGGCCGAACTCCCTTATGGCCGAAGTAACCCCTAGTTCGGCCCACCTCCTTCTCTTACCTCGGTTTCCTATGCTAGGACCGAGCTTATCCATAAGAGAAACGCGCCGAACTATCTTCAAGAACAAGTTCTCCAGGACTTACAATACCTCGGTCCCACATGCTCCGACCGAACTAAACAACTTGAGACCGGACTAGCATGCAAAGGCCGATATAACTTCAAAACCAGTCTATGCCCCGAAGTACCTGGACCAGCCTAAACCTTAGTCCACTCTCAGACCGGACTAACTTCCAAGCTTATAACCGGACTAACTCCAGGTGTTCATGAGACCGAAGTAACATAAAGGCCACTTCATTTTGGCCATTTCGGCTGTGGCCCACTAGGCCCATGCCTAGCTCGGCCCAATTTATCCATATAATTACCTCTCAATTGCCCTTAAATTCCATCTGCACAGCATGATAGGGATTACCTGTCTATGAACCGAACTAAAGTTTTAGCTCATCCAGCCGAGCTACAATCCGTTAGCTACTCCGGCCGAGCTGAAAAACCTTTCCAGCTTCTCTAGCCGAGCTAAGCTCAAGCCGAGCTAAGCTCAAGCCGAGCTGAGCACGTCCGGTCAAACGTCTCTTCAGTCTATGGAAACTGAATCGATTGTCCTTCCCTTGGCACGTGGCATGCTCTGATTGGCCCTTCACAGCTGTCGCGCCGTCCCTCGTACTCCGGAATTTTTGAACAGCCCCGCTCTTTTTTCCCTTTTCATCAAAAGAACCCTTCATTTTTGAATCACACTATCCTCTGTTCATCTTCTCTTTCTCTGCTTCCTCTGAAGCTCGTGTCTTTCTTTGCTGCTGCCTCAATCTTCCAGTTTTTTCTCCCTTCCTCTGGTAAGTACACGAATCCATTCTTGTTTCTCTATTCTTACTTGCGTTTTTGATCCATGGTAGACTATGCTGTGTGTTTTTGCAAAACACTTCGTTTTTCTTCTACTGTATTTGTACTGTCTGAAGAACTTCACAAGAACACCTTGAACATACTGTTTTGGCTAGTAGAACACCTTTTTGATCTTTGTACACGTTTCAACCGAACTAGAACACTGTTCTTGCTGTATAAAAATCTAGGCAGACTGAAACCGAACTAGAACTTGGAGCATACCACAGTAGTTCCCTAAGGCCAATAACCGGAATGAAAACCCACCGCACTAGCCACTCAAGAGCATATAACCGAGCTAAGACTTCAGGGGCCAAGCCAGCATTCAGAGTTCCCAAACCGAACTCAGAAAGCTGCCCCTTGACGTTCAGCCGGGATAACGAAACCAAATAGTAAAACCGAGCTAACCGAATGCCTTGCCAAACCGAGATAGCATGATCCTTTGCAAACCGATGTAGATAACATCGCACCCTGTAGAGCCGAAATAAAATTAGCCTTTTCTTGCTTTGTTTCTGTAGCACGGTCCTCGATCTGTGCTTAACAGTTTGTCTCTTCACTTTGCAGACTTAGGTTGCCCAGATACCTCCGTGCACTCAACCGAGCTACCAAGCACCCTCTTACCTCCGAGATAAATTATTTAATTTATACAATAAAATGGGGAAGTATAGATGTCTTGTAGAAACCCCCGGGGGCCTGGCCGAATTCAGGAAGGACTTCCAAATCCCAGCCGATGTAAACCTGGTCCTAGCCGAACAAGGAGTAGACCCCTGGGATGAAGAAGGCTTCGTACCATTCACCCTCCAGTCAATAATCGAGACCGGACTCAGGTTCCAGTTCAGCCCCTTATATGCGAATTTCTTAGGCAGACTAGACTTTGCCCAACCCATATCCACCACACATACCGAATAATAATGGGCATAGATGCTCTGAACCAAAAACCGGTCTGAACCTAGGTCTGGCCGAGATACTACATCAGTACTCAATAGGATCCAAAAACCAAGGCTGGTGCTACTATTTGAGAGTGCGCCGAGGTAGAGAAAAAATAATAAAACACACACCGGATAAGGACTTGAACGACGACGACTTCTTTTGGGTTTCTGGAAATTTTGAAGACTTCCAGGCCCGAATCCCAGGCCGAAGAATAAATTGGAAGAAAGGAGAGCCCGGTATTCATATTTCGGTTACATTTCTTGATTTTGTTGATTTCGGTGCCCTTTCTATAACCGAACTTACACTTGTTCTATTTCTTGCAGATTCAGCTTTCCTCCACTCCCAGTACGGCTACCCAACTTAGGTGTTCTCCGCGCCGCACTTCGGGTTCGAGAAAGAAGCTGGGCTAAACTCCTCGACTTCCAACCGACCTACCGCTACTCCGGTCGCCGAAAATCAAAGGTGACTGATTTCCTCCTTGAAGATCCACCAGAGCCGGACCCAACCCTGCCAGAAATTGTGCTCGTGCCCCTAACAGCCGAACAAGAGATGGCGAAGAAGAACCGGATGAAGGCCATGCTTACCGCAACTACCAGGGCCGAAGTGCACCATCCCACAACTACTGAAGCCGTGATCGCTCTTCCATCCCAACAGCCATCATCCTCTCGCCGAGCTAAGCGCGCCCGGACCACTGAGACCGAGCTGCGTTTGGTCGATGAGGACGACACCATCATTCCGCCGAACCCCGAACCCAACTTGCAACCGGAGTCATCTGACCGTGCTGCGCCTACGAACAAATGGGCTCCACCCTTCGTCTTTGACAACCGAGATATCAATGAAGATGACTCCGTTGTTGCTGACAAGGAGCACTTACTGGCCTTCAGCCTGGCCAGGGGCGTTTGTCTTCCCAAAGACATGGAGCACCATAGTAAGCAACTGAACACCGAGCTTAAAGCCATCCGGTCATCCACCAAGTCCATGATCTTGGTAAGTATTACTGTTCTCCTTTTGTTTGTTTGTTCTCCAACTTTGAGCACGGCTAATACTGAACTTATTGTACCTTGACAGGCCATCAGAAAAACACAATAGCACACAAGCAAATAATGGAACTCCGAAAACACAAGGCACGCAATAAGGGATGCCGAGACCAGGACTGCCGAGCTGGCATTGTCCAAGCAAAGGTCGGCCGAACTGGAGGCCGAGATAGCGCGTCTCACCGGACTGGTTGCCTCGGCTGACAGCGATAAACAGCGCGCGCGTGACGAGGTGAAAGACCAATACTTATGGGAGATGGCGCAAATGCAGACCAAAAAAGATGCCGAAATAGCAGCGTTGAAAGAGAAGGCTGAAGATGCATCCAAGGAGGGGTTCAAAAGAGGCCGAAGCTGCTACTCCCTACAATGCGAAGCAGCGAAGAATTTGTTCTTTCAGTGCGGCTGGAGAGGTGCAATGGAGAAGATCGGTTGTGGGCCTGAAACCGAGGCCTACAACGCTCCGGAGCACTTCATTCCGGTCTCAATGCAAGATTACGCTGATGAAATCCAGAAACAATTTCTCGGCTCATCGGATGACGAAGATGATGATGATGAAGATGATGATGAGCAATCTCATACTCCGGTTGTCAATGAACAGCCGAATGATCAAACAGTTCGGTCTGAGCTAGTTACTGAAGATCCAGCTCTAAGGCTGCAGCCGACTGATACCGGAGTGCAGGCTGATACCGAACTCGCACTTCGAACCGTGCTCCCCTCTGACACCGGACTCCAAGTGAATGATGATGCAGAATTCGATGCCGAGCTCGATAATCTTCTCCGCTGATTTTTCATTTTTCTTCTTTTGTTCTGAACTTTTGTAACCGGGCTGCGGTCCCCTACCTGTACTTGGTTTGTAGTTCAATGAAAAAATTTCTTCAACTCTCATCTCGGTTTTGTACTTGCATTCTTGTACTTTGTAATGAATTTTTCCATGAACTTATTTGTACAACTTTCATCTCGGCTAACTATCTAACTCATTAGCCAACCACTCTTCAGCCGATATAACTTACTTCGGCTGGAGAGTACAAAGTGTTGGTTTAATCCAGCCAACCACTCTTCAGCCGATATAGCTTACTTCGGCTGAAGAGTACAAAGTGTTGGTTTAATCCAGCCAACCACTCTTCAGCCGATATAGCTTACTTCGGCTGAAGAGTACAAAGTGTTGGTTTAATCCAGCCAACCACTCGTCAGCCGATATAGCTTACTTCGGCTGAAGAGTACAAAGTGTTGGTTTAATCCAGCCAACCACTCGTCAGCCGATATAGCTTACTTCGGCTGAAGAGTACAAAGTGTTGGTTTAATCCAGCCAACCACTCGTCAGCCGATATAGCTTACTTCGGCTGAAGAGTACAAAGTGTTGGTTTAATCCAGCCAACCACTCTTCAGCCGATATAGCTTACTTCGGCTGAAGAGTACAGAGTGTTGGTTTAATCCAGCCAACCTCTAAGTTGGTTTTTCCAGCCAACTTAGAATATCATGTTTGGTTATTCCGGCCAAACGTCCTGCAGTCTGGATCCTGATCCTGGACTTAGGAAGGGTGTTGGTTTAATCCAGCCAACCTCTAAGTTGGTTTTTCCAGCCAACTTAGAATAAAAATGCTTGGTTTTTCCGACCAAAACGTCCTGCAGCCTGGATTCTTATCCTGGGCTTAGGAGGGGTCATAGTTGGTTATTCCGGCCAACTATGTTTACAATACACGCTTTCTAAAGCTACTTTCTACTGAAAACATAATGCTGAAAAGAATCGACTTTGTTTTATTGAGAAAGTAAAAAATTACATACTTAAAAGAAAAGAAGCTAAAAATAAAACAGCTTGAGATTGGCCGTGTTCCATGGCCTGGGGATTGCTTTGCCGTCCTCATCTTCTAAGTGGTATGCCCCTTTGCCTGCTAATCCGATCACTTTATAAGGTCCTTCCCAATTAGGTCCTAGCTTGCCATCTCCTGGGACTAAGGTGTTTCCCATCACTTTGCGCAGTACCAATCTCAATCTTGAACTGCCTTGGATGCACTGTTTTGTTATACTTTCTAGACAACTCTTGTTGGTAGGAGGCGATGTGAACCAATGCTCTGTCTCTTCTTTCTTCTGCAAGGTCAAGCTCTAATGCTATGGCTTCGCCATTTAAGTCCGGATCAAAGTTTTCGCTTCGGATTGTGGGGAGCCAACTTCTAATGGGATGACTGCCTCCATGCCGTAAGCTAAGGAGAAAGGTGTTTCTCCTGTTGATCGTCGCGGCGTGGTGCGGTAAGCCCATAAAACATGAGGGAGCTCTTCTGCCCACTTGCCTTTTGCTCTTTCTAACCTTTTCTTCAATCCGTCTAAGACTTTGTTTGAGGCCTCTGCTTGACCATTTGCTTGGGATATGCTGGTGTAGAAATTATAGAACTCTATTTTGTACTCTTCACAAAAGCCTCTGAAAATCCTACCATCGAATTGAGTGCCGTTGTCTGAGATTAGTGCCTTTGGTATGCCAAAGCGAGTAATGATGTTCTGCCAGACAAACTTCTTCACATCTTTCTCCTTGATTGACGCCAAGGCTTCTGCTTCTACCCACTTTGAGAAGTAGTCAGTTGCGGCAAGAAAGAACTTCCTGTTGCCTGGAGCTATTGGAAGTGGGCCTACTATGTCCAATCCCTACATTGCGAAGGCATGGACTGGTTAGAGGTAGAAGTTCTCTGCAGGTTGGTGTATTTTGTGCGAACTTTTGACACTTTTCGCACTTTTTAACATACTTCTCCGAATCTGCTTGCATGTATGGCCACCAATATCCTTGTGAAATTGCCCTGTATGCCAGTGATCTTCCTCCTGATGGCTGCCGCAAACACCCTCATGTATTTCGAATAGGAATGCTTCCACTTTGCTGGGGTGAACACACTTCAAGTAAGGTCCTGAGAATGACTTTTTGTATAGTGCCAAGGATGGAGAGAGCCAAAATCGCTGCGACTTTGCTCTGATTCTGTTGGCTTCTTTCTTCTCTTCTGGTAGGGTGCCGTCTTTCAGAAAAGTATGATGGGATCCATCCAAGAAGGGCCTAATTCTGCGCAACATACCTCTTCTGCTTCTGGGTCTTCAATGCTTGGTCTAGGCAGATAGTCGATTAGTAGTGGGTGAGGAATGGAGGTGTCTGCCATTGAGGCGAAGCCTGCTAGTTCGTCTGCTCTGCTATTTTCCTCTCTGCCGATCTGTTCTATCCTCACCACTTCAAACTTCTTGATTTCTGTTCTGACCAATTCTTGGTACTTGGCCATTCTATCATCTTTGCCTCGTAGTCGCCAGATATTTGGTTTACCACCAACTGTGAGTCGCTGTAAACCATTAGCTCGGTGGCCTTCATGTAGAAGCTGACTTGAGGCCTGCCAGAAGCGCTTCATACTCCGCTTCGTTGTTTGATGCTGGGAAGCCAAGGTTGATCGCTGCTCCACCACTAGGCCATCTGGAGAGATGAGGACTATGCCAAGTCCTGCTCCATGTCGGTTGGATGCTCCATCCACGAAGAGCTTCCACATCTCTCCGACGAACAACTTCCAGCAGGTGGAGGGATCAGATGAGCCTTGGGATCTTCCATGATGCTGGTGTCTTCTTCAGAGTCCATGCTCGTTGTCTGCCCCTTACTTTCCGTTTGCACCAAGCCTTCATTTGTTGGCGAGTCCTGACTTGGTGTAGCATGGTCTGTTTCTTTCTTGCCTTCTCTACTCTGGTCTGCCTTGGGCTCTGGCTGAGTAACCTGCACTAGGGGTTGCGCTATTCCGGCGTCAATCTCCATCCCTAGTTCGGTTGTGTCAGTCAGGTCAATTGGGCAGACTTGATGGCTTCCAGGGTGAACTCTGCGACGAAGTCTGCCAAGGATTGGGCCTTTACTGCGGTTCTGGGTTGGAACTTGATGTCGTATTGTCCCAATTCTACTGCCCACTTCAGAATTCGCCCAGAGAAGTTCGCCCTTTCAAATAAAGCCTTAGTGGGAAGGCTGTGAGAACAACTATGGTGTGGGCGTGAAAGTAATGTGACAACTTCCTTGAGGCCATCATTAAGGCCAATGCCAGTTTCTCCAGTGGCAAATACCTCGTTTCGCGCCTAACAATGTCTTGCTGACATAGAAGATTGGAAGATGCTGGACCTTCTGCTCGAACCAACACTGCACTTACCGCGTGCTGAGAGACTGCCAAGTAGAGGAAGAGTTCTTCTCCAGGTATTGGGGTGACAAGTAGTGGTGGAGAAGACATGTATTCCTTCAAACTCTCCAGAGCTCGGTCGCATTCTTCGTCCCACTCAAACTTAGCTTTTAGTGACTGAAAGAATGGACGCAATCTGTCTGAAGACCGGCTGATGAATCGGTTAAGTGCTGCTGCCATGCCGGTGAGATGCTGCACTTCTTTCACTGAGTTAGGCCTCTCTAACTCCTGAATTGCTCTGATTTGGGAGGGGTCTGCCTCAATACCCCTGTTGGTCACCAGAAACCTAGAAACTTGCCAGACCCACACCGAATGCGCACTTAGAAGCGTTAAGGCGCAGCTTGTGTTTCTTCAGGATCTGGAACATCTCATCTAGGTCCTTTAGGTGGTCATCCGCATCCTTGCTTTTGACCACCATGTCGTCGATGTAAGCCTCCATTGTTCTGCCTAACAATGGCTCGAACATCTTTGTGACCATTCTCTGAATGTCGCCCCTGCGTTCTTTAGGCCAAAGGGCATGACCTTGTAGCAGTATAGTCCTCTTGGCGTGGTGAAGGACGTGACCTCCTGGTCTGGTTCGTGCATGGCATTGGTGGTAGCCTCTGTATGCGTCCAGAAGCTAAGTCTGTTATGCCTGCTCAAGTCTACCAGTTGATCTATCCTTGGTAGGGGGAAGCTATCCTTTGGGCACGCTTGTTGACCGTTTGTAGTCGACGCAAACACGCCACTTGCCATTCTTCTTTGGCACCACGACGTGTTGGAGATCCATTTGGGGTAATGTACCTCTCTGATTGCTCCTGCCTCCAGCAGGTTACCCACTTCTTCTGCCACTATCTCGCGTGATGGAGTGCCGATCTGCGTGTGCGTTGAATGACCGGTCTGGCAGATGGGTGGACATTGAGTTGGTGGCAGATGAGGTTTGGATCAATGCCTGGCATGTCGTAAGGCGTCCAGGCAAACACTTCGATGTTGGAGGTCAGGAATTCCATAACCTCCAACCTCTCAGCGCTGGATAACGACGAACCAAGCAAAAAGAACTTATCCGGGTTCTTTTCATCGATTCTTACCTCCACCAAATCTTCTATCGCTTTCTGATCAGCTGCTTTGCCAACCTCTGCGAACAGTTCATTACTCTCAGGTTCTTCAATCGAATGAACATACCTTGGCCGCACGGCTTCCGTTTGTTGTGACGAAGCATTGTTTGGACATGATCTGGTCCCCATATACTTCTTCAATTATGCCGGTGTCGTTGGGAAATCGCATCACTTGGTGGTAGGAGGATGCCACTGAGCGCATGGCATGCAGCCATGTTCTGCCCAAGATAACGTTGTAGGTGGAGGGGACCTTTATCACCCAGAACTCCACTTGTTTCGTTACACTCCCTGCTCTGACTGGGAGGATAATTTTGCCGACGGGCCACTCTGGCATGGAGTTGAATCCGATAAGGGGAGATACGGCAGGCGCCAAGTCTTTATCTTGAAGCTTTAGTTGCTTGAAGGTTTCATAATACATGATTTCACACGAACTACCTTGGTCAATCAGAATCCGCTTGACATCAAAATCCTTGATCGGAGAGTGACGACCAAGGCATCGTTGTGAGGGCAATAAATCCTTGCCAAGTCTTTATCTGAAAAGGACATGACATTTGTGGCCTCCATCTTCCCCTTTTTGGCGACTGGTTGGGCACTTAGCACCTCTCTGAAGTGCTCAGCCTTTTTGATTGAACCTCTGAGCTCGCATACACGCTCAGGTTCAAAGACTCCATGTATTACGTTGATGACGCCTTGAGGTGGGGCGTCGTTTGGCATTCCATTGGGCATATTGTGGTCCTGGGGGGCTGGCTGTGCCCCTCCTTCTATGTATTTGTCCAGGTGGCCTGCTGCCACCAACTCTTCCAGATGCTGCCTCAATGCCGTGCAATTCTCAGTTCGGTGCCCCTTTTCTTTGTGGAAGGTGCACCTTGATCTATCATCATAGTCCTTCTGTGCCTCGCCTAACTTAGCTGGCCACTTGACGAAAGGCTCGTCTCGAATTTCGCTAAGTATACGGTAGATCAGTTTTTTGAAGACTGTGGTGATGGCAGTGCGGACTCTCAACCATCTTTTGTCTTGGTCTTCTCCGTTGTCTCTTTCCGTCCGTTTCTGTTCGGCGGTCTACCGCATTGACCTTTGCTGAGGCTTCTTTTGGTGTGTGGTCGCGCCAGATTTTGCTTTGGCACGAGCGCCATCCTCTTCCACCCTGATGTGCTGATGCACTCTCTCCATCAGGGCTCCATGGTGAAGGTGGCGTCATGGTGATAGAGTCCCTCAGTCTGTTCCCGACTGGAAGGCCTCTTTTTATGCGCAATGGCGAGATTGGTTGGGCAGTCCCCAATCTGGTTGAATGTCTCCCAGTAGCGACTGTTGTATGACCTCAGGGTCTCCTTATCGCCCATGTCGATGGAGAGTAACTGGTCGATCTCCACCGGGGTTTTTGTGTTTGTTCTGAATCGCGTTACAAACGCCTCCGCCAATTGCGCCCAGGAGGCTATGCTGCCCTCTGGAAGCTTCTCAAACCAAGTCAGGCCTAGGTCACCAGGCTTGAGGGAATAGGATGCACATCAAGGCCTCATTCCGCCGGTATACAGCCATGACCTGGCGAAAGTGGCTTAAGTGTGAGTAGGGTCCGTCTTCCCCTCATATGTTGTGAATTTGGGCTGTAGGAAGCCTGACGGTAGGGGCGCGTTCTCTATTGCTGGGACGAATGGTGAGGTCTGCAGCCTCGCCAATGCCTTGTCCGCTGGTTCGTAGGCCGGGCGCGGTATTGGCATTCCAACCTCGACGCTTCCATGCGTCCGAGGAGCCAACCGCTGTAAGGCAGAAACTCTGTGTGGATCGCGCGCCCTGGTCCTCCTTCCACCGTGCTTTTCTTCTAGCACGGTCGTAGGTCGGACGATCTGGGCAACTCTGTCTGCCTAGACCTTGTCTGGTGTGAGTGTGAGGGCCATATGTGCTTCCCTTGTGACCTCTCAGACCTCGTCCTCTCAGACCTGGAGTGACGAGTTCTGGAGATCGGATGTCGCCTGTCCTGAGGCTCTTGTTCTCTGTGAGGGTGTAGTATTCCTACTACGACTTTCCGAGTGGCGAGGGGGCGTCTTGTTGTGCGCCCCTCTCCTGTCGCCACTTCTTTTCCTTTCACCTGGCGTTTCAGAGATTCCATGTCTGCCGCCATCCGACGGATCAATTCGTCTTGTTCTCTGACGCGATCTCCAAAGTTTGAGGATCAATTCTGCGTCTTTGTCTTTCTGGGCTTTGCGAACGAGAGGGATGAGGGCTGTTATTCCGCCTTCGTCCCCTCGCATCTCCCTGGAATTTTGTCTGTTGTTCCAGGTTCGCCATGGGAGTGACCACGGAGGCCTTCGCGCCTTGCACCCCCTTCTGGAGTTAGTCCGTCGACGGCGGACTGAGGTAATTCTTCGTTGTTCGCCATTGATTTTTTGGGAGGAGAAAAGCTTGATCAAGAGGTTGTTCTTGTCTGATTCCCACAGACGGCGCCAATTGTACGGGAAAGAATACCTTCTCGTATAATCCTGTTGACCAAGTCTGCGCTCCTCCGTACGACGTCGTTCACCTGAAAACACACGTGAGCTAGCCGGCGGGTGTGTGCCGGAAACCTCTCCGATGCCTAAGTCAGAAAGCTTGACAAATAGGCAAAAGCTCTATGAATTCAGGGAGCAAAGTTGCATTACCTCTCCAAAGGTGATATTGGTGAGCTTATATAGGTTTCGCGTGGCACAATCCTGGTAGGACTCTTACTCCTCCATGTAGAGTCCTTCTAGGATTACTCCTCCTTGCGTAGAGTCCTCTAGGATTCATACTCCTGGAAGATAATGCTTATCCTCCAACACCCCCTCACTGCATAAGCCAAGTGAGATGGCTGTACTACGGCCGAACTCCCTTATGGCCGAAGTAACCCCTAGTTCGGCCCTCACCTCCTTCTCTTACCTCGGTTTTCCTATGCTAGGACCGAGCTTATCCATAAGAGAAACGCGCCGAACTATCTTCAGAACAAGTCCTCTCCAGGACTTAACATACCTCGGTCCCACATGCTCCGACCGAACTAACAACTTGAGACCGGACTAGCATGCAAGGCCGATATAACTTCAAAACCAGTCTATGCCCCGAAGTACCTGGACCAGCCTAACCTTAGTCCACTCTCAGACCGGACTAACTTCCAAGCTTATAACCGGACTAACTCCAAGGTGTTCATGAGACCGAAGTAACATAAATGGCCACTTCATTTGGCCCATTTCGGCTGTGGCCCACTACGGCCCAATGCCTAGCTCGGCCCAATTTATCCATATAAATTACCCTCTCAAGCTCTTTTTTCCTTTATCTATATGCCACAATACAAATTAAAAAATATTTGTTAGCCACCATGACTCTCTTAAGGGTTTAGATCCAAGAGGAGATCATATTGGTTCAACTCTCCGTAAGAAAAGTTGAATTAGGAGGCAATCATTTGGTATTCTACAAGAGTGGAGATGCTAACTCTTTTAAGTGTTAAACAAAAAAATTACAAATAAAAAATTTCTATGATATTATCTGACCATACTATCAATTTAAAACTACTAAGTTATTACTCATGATTTATTTGAACGTTATTAAAAATAAATATTTGATTTGGTGACATAGTGTATATATTACTTAAAAAAAATAAAAAAAATTGTTGTCAACTTTCCACTAAAAAGTTAAAAAGTCAAAAAGTCATTAAAAAAAATCAAAAAGCCAACAACCCATACCAAAAAGTCAAAGATTCTTTTTTCTCTCTACTTTTTGCACATCTTTTCGTAAAAAGTCAAAAAATCATCCCAAACACACTAATTTTTTTTACATCATATTTTAATCAAAAAGCCAAAAACTTACTAAAAAAACTTGTTCTCAAACAAGGCCTAACTCTACATTAAACTTAACCTTGAACAAAAGACACTTTTTAACAAAATTTGTTTTGAGAATTATAAAATCTCAAATAAAATTTGTAATTTTTTATATTATTAAAATATCAAATATACAAGTGGCAGTTATATTTGCCTATAAAATTGAAAAGATTTTAAAAATATAAAATATCTATCTTACAAGTCCTAAATAAGTGTATTTTTTAACTTTTTGGACTAAAAAATTGAGGAAAAAAATATGGTTGTTTGGGTTAATTTTTTTGACTTTTTATGAAAAAATATGTATTAAAAAATTATATAAATTAGTGTGTAAGGAAAAATTAGGATTGGGAGTTGTGCAGCCATACTTTTTGACTTTTGGTGAATAGTGATAACTTTTTAACTTTTTGAATAATTTTTTGACTTTTTAACTTTTTGGCCACATGCCAAACTTGGCCAAAGTATCACAAATTCATTGAGTTAGAATGGGGGTGTTTGGCAACTTAAGTTTGAGGTTAAAATAGTCTCAAAAAAAAAAGAAAAAAAAAAAAAGAAAAAAAAAAGGGGTTAGCAGTGGGGCTATCACAGTGACAGTGTAGGCATAGCCTACCGCTATCACATTGGCAGGTTGTCCCATTGTTAATAAATGACGGTTTTGCCCAATTAGACCAATTTTGAAAAAAGTGAGGTTTAGAACAAAATTGTCATTTCAGCCTCAAACATCGTTTCAAATATATTTTTTAATACAACAACTCAACTAAAAATACATTCTATTTTCCTAAACACAAAAATTAAAATAGCCAAAAAATCAAAAAGCCTAAAAAATAACAACTTCCCAAACACCCACATTAACCACTTCTATAAATTGAAGAACCATTTTGAATACTTCAAACATAAATTTCCTTATAAATATTACTCTTTGCACGTATCTATTTGGGGGCATTATTCCACAAATTCTTGTTTACATACTTATATTTCACTCAATTTCAATTGTTTTTTTTATTTTCAATAAGTTTTATGAGTGGCATAATTATCAAAATATCTCTAATAATAATAGGGTAAAGCACGTATTAATGTTCACGTTAACAATGTGAATATTTCATGATGTAAACATTTACGCTATCAAATTTATTTAATGTGAATGTTCACATCGCTAAATTACTAAGTATTCAAAAAATATTTTTAAGGGTAAAATTGTTCTTAAAATATATTAAATATGATAATTAGGTTTTTTTAAATCAAATATCTAAAATAATATGATTTAATAGAATATAAGAATATCTTATAAATTAACTTAGATACAAAAAAAAAAAAAGAAAAAAAAAGAAGAAGATAATTAAAACATTGAGTACATATTTAAAACATTTAAAAAGTATTTCTTCTAACGTTTTTTTCTTTGTAAATATCCACTTGAGTAAAAACCCAATTAGCTAGTTTTGTTTTTAAAATTTGACTTTAATTAAATCAACTTTGTCTCACTCCAATCAAATCTCTATAACCTTATAATTCTTGAAGTTCACATTATATATATCATACAAAAGAAATATTTAAGTTAATTCACCTCCATAAATTTGTATTCAACTTACGTATTTTTGTGAGATCACTCATATAAATTTATAAAAATTTACATAATTTTCTGGTAAGATTATATACAGTGTGCATTTTATACTTAAGCATTTTCTCAAGTTATGACATTTTGTGGCGTTAATAAAGTATTATAATTAAATCAGTTTAGATCATAATCCAATATCATTTGAGATATAACTGAAGACTTCTGTGGTCATAATTAAAATAACAATCACAACAAAGCATAACTAATATCATAATGAGTTATAATTAAAGGTCATAACTAAAGACATAACAAAGATATATTCAATTATAGTCAAAATAACAACCATAATGAAATTCTAACTAACAACATAATAAGTCATAATCAACATCATAATAGGTAATAACCAAATATTACAAAGATTATAATTTGGGCATATGATATGAAATTATAGCCAACATCATAATAAATCAAAACTAAATCATAACTAATACTATAATAAATTATAATTAAGTATATAATACACACTTTTTTTTTGGTTGTGAATTATAAAAATTTCTATATGATATAATATATATATATATACAATAAGAAGATAATCTACAAATTGAGCAATTCTGCATACCCCCTACCCCTGGATCAAGAGAATCTCCAATCCACGTGTCCCGTTGTAGACATATAAGTTAAATTACCATTACACTCTCAATGGCTAGACACGACAGTCAAATAAAAGTAACGAGGGCTAATTTCGTAATTGCAATATGGCCAAAATTTTCGTAACACCATTCTAATTTCCATTATAGTCCGTTACTTCTAGACCAATTGTCATTGTCAATTTTGTAATACCAAAGCTCGCACTGCTTCATACCTCAACTCGGGTAGATTTGGTCGGGTTAAGAGATTGTTCAAGTCTAATTTAAGTTGTGTTGGAATTTGTCCAAGCCCATCTAAGTTCGAATTGTAATTTGAGGTTGTCTGCCTAAGCCCAACTTGAGTTAAATCCGAATTGCCCGACTTATCCAAATTGTTTTTTGTTTTTTTTTTTTTTGCAACTATATTATTAAATTATTAAAATTTGACTCTATTTATAATTTTTTTTATGTATAGAAAATCATTAATACCATCAAAACAAATAATTTATATAATGTAAGAGAAATGTAATTATAGTAGTCTTTACAATTCATGAGTGAAAATAAAAAATAAAAAAAGTAAGATTTTATTTTATTTGTATATATAATATATATTCAATATGATTTAATAATCTAAATTATTTTAATATCATGTAATAGCTAATAATTTATACATATATTTAATATTTTTATATATCTATATAAGTATAATTTGAGTTTCAGGTTGCTCGGGTTATTTGATGTCTTTGCCCAAATCCATTCAAATTTAATTCAGGCTTCTAAATTTTTGCCAAAACCCATACCGAATTTGAAAATATTTTATCCAAACCCTAAAAAAATTCAGTCTGAGTTCAAGTTACTCGGATTGAACCCGCCCAAGTTGCACCCCTATTACTTAGCACCATCCCCCAAGCCAACCACACCACAAAAAGATTCGGTGCTATGAATGGTGGGTGCAAATTCTGGAATGTTTAGATTCCAACGTTGTTTACTTGTGTAGATGGGGACACTTTGTTCTCTTTGATGATGCATCGTGTTCTTGAAAATGAGTTCCCCATATGTACATTGGGTGATGATTGAGACCCCCTCCAATCATCACTCCCACCATCCCCACACACACGTGGCGGGTAGTGATTGGAGGAGAAGGAAAAAAAGAAAAAAAAAAGAAAAGAAAAGAAAAAGTGGCCAATCAAATAAAGAGAGGGTCAAGGGGGTGGGAAAAAAAGAGGGTCCAAGTCATTATTGATGTACATTATCCTTCATGATATCTAGATTCCTTTATAAATTTGGCCAACCACCCTACAAAAAGATTCGGTGCTCTGGATGGTCGGTGCAAATTCTGGAATGTTTAGATTCCAACGCTATCTACTTGTGCAGATGGGGACACTTTATTCTCTTTGATGATGCATCGTGTTCTTGAAATGAGTTCCCTATATGTACATTATCCTTCATGATATCTAGATTCCTTTAAAAATTAAAAATTTATTTGATTATAAATTTAAAAAATAATTATGAGATGATTTGTAATTGAATAAATGTGTGTGAAAAAAATTTAATTGATTAATGTATAAAATGAGAAGCAAAAGAGAAGAGAGGAGAGAGAACAAATGATTCATTGATTTATTAATAAAAGAAAAAGAAAAGGAGAGAGAAGAGGGAAAAATGATTTTAAAAAGAATTTGCGCTCGAGCGACTACCCTTTATTCTCAATACTTGGCTCGAGCGACCGTCGAGCATGAATGTCACGTCTCACTTTTTATTACTCGGAATTCATTACCAAAGCCATAATTATAAATTCATTCTCAGAGATGGCATACGGAAGCTTATTATATTTACAAGGAATACATCAATAAGAATTCTCTCATTCAAAATAAAAATGAATGCAACATGAAAGTACTACTAAATAAATTGCCCGTAGGCTTACATCATTAAAATCTATAGCGACCCCGGTCTTTTCCCATTTGATTATTGTATCCGGACTTATGTTCCGTAGATTATATTATCATATTGTTGTTGTTGTTGTCCTTTAATTCTTCAGTTTTGAGTTATAGGATTTGTTGGGCAGGTTGTTTACAGGTTGGTTGGGTTTGAAACCAAGAGTTCATGTTCAGTTTTTGGCTTGGTCGCTCGAGCGAGCTTCTCTTCGCTCGAGCGAGGTCTTTGTTTTTGGTTCTTCGCTCGAGCGAGCTTTCCTTGGCTCGAGCGAGCTTTGCGTCCAGTACTTAGACCTGAGAGATGTCTTTCTTGGCTCGAGCGAGCTTCCTTCGCTCGAGCGAGCGAGGTGTATGTTTTCGAGTTCTTCGCTCGAGCGATCTTTCCTTCGCTCGAGCGAGCTTCTGGGTTGCAGACCTGAAGCATCGAGTTTTTGGCTCGAGCGAGCTTTTCTTCGCTCGAGGAGGATTTTGTGTCTGGTCGCTCGAGCGACCAGGTCTTCGCTCGAGCGAGCCTGTCAGACTTAAATACGCAGCAGCGTGTTTTAATTCAGTTTTGAGCCCCTTTCATATTCTAAACCCTAGGTTACGAGTTCTCCCTCCCAACTCATCTTCTCTCCTTGATTTGATCTAGTTAGGGTGGGTTTTTGCCTAGTCCTTTACAAATAAGATAGAGGGAGTGAGGGCTTTCATTTAATCTGAGAAATTCGTGGTTTGGGACTTTGAAGTTTGGGCATCATCTCCTTCTTCTTCTTTTATCTGAGTTATATATTCGAGGTAGGGATTCCTACTCCATTTATACGCTTTAATCTTAAGTGTTAGTATTTTGGTATGTGGGGGTAGTTTGGTACTTTTGGTATGTGGGGGTAGTTTGGTAATTTTGGGAGCTTTAGGGTTTTGGTTTTAGATTAATTTGTAGTAATTAATTTAAAGAATAATGTGGAATTTGGTTTAATTCATGGAATTGGGAATGTTAAATTTACATTCATTGATATATTTGTTCTTGTTTAGAAATAAACTGTTTGGGCTATCGGTGGAGGATAGCCATTGATTGTTGTAGACCTTGCATGCGGCTTAGGTATAACTGAAATTGTGTCACTTATGTTGACTGTTGAATTAATACAGAACATTACTTGTATTGATTATGTGTTGTATATGGCAATTGTGTGTTTCATTGCATATGCATTTCATTTGGAGGAGATAGGGGATGAACTCCACGGTTTAGGGGAAGATAGGGGATGGACCTCTAAACCGGATTTATTGGGAGGAGATAGGGGATGGACTCCAATAGCATCACTCTTATGTGTGCTTATTGATTAATAGATATATTTCTATTTATTGTTGATATGATACATCACCACCATGTGATCAGTTGGGAAGTATGAAGTGAAGTTGATTGAGATTGATATAACACCAGCATGTGTGTTTATTATGTTTAGGTTTAGCCTGATTTGTTATCCTTGTTGAGTTATTTGGCTAGGTTCTGAGCCATAAGTGGAAAGTAAAATGTGCCATAGACAATGTGTCATAGGCAGTGTAGACATTCGTGTCATGATTATTGTAACTTGATTATGTGTGTTAACCATGTATCAGATGCTAATACTTTAGTTAATTTTTATGCTTGGTTTAGTATTTCTCTACTGGGCTTGGCTCACCCTATATGGGAACTTTATTTTCAGGTTCAGGTGGTTCACTCCCTCCAAGGACTTAGCTTGTGAGGAATTGAATTTGAAGACTTGTCTTATTTCTATTTGTTTTATTTGAACAATGTAATCTTTCAAGCCTAGGGCTTTATCTGTTTTTGAGTTAGAACTCAGTGAATTGTGTCCAAGTGTTGGCTTGGCAAGATGTAAGCCCGTAGGGCATTATTCTGATGTTTATTTCATATTACTCTGATGGATGGATTTATATTATTGTTTTAATATAATAATGCATGTTTATATTATCTATTATGGGTTTATTTTGAGGGGCTTACAACTTGGTATCAGAGCGTACCGGGTTTGAATACTTTGGTACGTGGAAGTGATTAGTATCACAATGGGTTCGTCTCGTTTGATAGAGACTTAGTGTAATGATTGCATGCTTATATGATAACACGTTTATGTGATTATGTGGGTATGGAATGTAGTTTCTAGATATTGATTGGATCCTTGAGTTTCTATTAGTCTTGTTGGAAAGGCACTTGATCAATGCTGCTTCCAACCGGAACTATAGTAACCCTTTGGGACTGTCATTATCCAGGAATGAAATTCGTAGGTGCTTATGTGATTATGTGCTTACGTGGTATGATTTATTATTGTCCAATGCATTAGGACGTGAGTGTTTAGCTTCGGCACATTTATTAATGTGCTAACGTTTTTGTTTCCTTTAATAGGATGTCAAGACGAGGACGAGGTCGTGGTAGGCGTGGTAGGCAGGCTAGGCAGGAAGTGTCTATACCGGAGGAAATTCCGGCAGTTCAGGAGGGTGTTGGCCAGGCCAATGTGGCCGAGCCAGTAGGACAGCAGTTTATGGGTGCTTTGGCCCAAGGTATAGCAGGGGCATTTCAGGCGTCAGTTGATATTCTGAGGGCTGCAAATCCAGCCCAGGCTGTTGTGGCTACAGATGCAGGGCCTTCTTTTCTGAAGAGGGAGTTCTTCCGGTCTCAACCGGACGTGTTTTTAGGTGATCCTAGCGAGCCGCTTAAGGCTGATGAGTGGCTCGAACAGACAACGAAAACGTTTGAGATGCTAGGCATCGAAGACGAGGGGTTGAAGGTGACCTTGGCATCCTTCCAGTTGAAGGGGGATGCGGGTCAGTGGTGGAAGTTCACCAAGGGTCGTATTGGAGGTACTTGGAAGGATTTTGTTGATGCTTTTCAGGAGAAGTACCTGTCTCCAGCTGTTCAGGAGAAGTTGAGAGATCAGTTCCGCCATCTTGAGCAGAACAGTTTATCAGTGGCCGAGTTTGAGGCTGCATTCACTAGTTTGTCCAGGTTTGCACCTGAGTTGGTGGCGACTGAGGAGCGCCGCTGCATTGAGTTTGAGAAGAAGTTGAGGCGTGGCCTCATGCTGAGGGTTGTCGGATCTATGATTAGGGATTTTGGGCGATTGGTTGATGCAGCAGCCCATACCGAGACTATGATGCAGGAAGAGGGGGATAGGCAGAAAGGCTCCAAGAGGAGTCAGGATGGTCAGGGCGATGGCAGGAGGCAGAGAGGTTTCACTCCTCAGCAGCCTCAGAGTAGTTTCTCTAGATCCACTTTTCCAGTGCCGAGTGCTAGTTCTGGGAAAGGCAGTCAGGGAGACATTACCTGTTTCAAGTGTGGCCAGCTGGGTCACAAGTCTCCAGTTTGTCCTCAGAGGGGAGGAGTTCAGAGAGCAGCATCTTCTTCGGCTCGATCTCAGAGCTAGAGTCAGGGTAGAGGCCAGCCGCTCTCGTGTTATCAGTGTGGTCAGCCAGGGCACATGAAGAGGTATTGCCCACAGTTGGGTGGCACACCTGGTGCATCTGGTTTGAGGCAGACTCAGGGTCAGCAGCCAGCTCAGTCGGGTCAGGCCTTGAGGGCCAATCAGGGGGCTTCTTCGTCCCAGTCTGTGCAGCAGCCTATTGCTCCGAGGGGTGAGCAGGTTGATCAGAGGTCGTCCGGGCGCGTGTATGCTGTTACCGCGCAGGATCTTGTGCCGGCTCCATCTGTTGTGAGAAGGTACCTTCTTGTTTTCAATTCAGTTGCTAGTGTTCTGATTGATACGGGTGCATCTCATTCCTTTGTGTCTGCTGCATTTGCATCTGTTTTGGAATTGGAGTTAGCTCAGTAGCGTCTCCTATTTGTGTAGTGTCACCTCTTGGGGGTGAGTTGATTTTGAAAACAAGGTGTTAGGGGTTGTGATATAGAGGTCGATGATCATAGAATCCCTTTCTCTTTTGTAGTTATGCCATGAGGGGCTTTGATGTTATTTTGGGTATGATTGGTTGTTCGTCTTACGGCAGTTATTGATTGCTACCGTCAGAGGGTCACTTGTTTACCGTGAACGGGGAGTGTTTTCGTTTTTGGGGGACCGGGTTGGTAGTGTTTTGCCACCGGGGTATGATCCGCGAGGGCGGAGTGAGCTTAGTGGTCTACTTGCTAGTCTTTCGATTAGTGAGGGTGATGAGACCCAGATTGTGTTGCCGAGGGTGGTTTGTGAGTATTCAGACGTTTTTCCCGAGGATCTTGTTAGTTTGCCACCTCAGCGAGAGATTGAGTTCTCCATTGATTTAGTGCCCGGCACGGCGCCGATTTCTATGGCACCTTACCGTTTTGCCCCAGCCGAGTTAGTTGAGTTGAAGATTCAACTCCAGGAGTTGCTAGATAAGGGCTATATTCGTCCTAGTGTTTCACCGTGGGGAGCACCGGCCCTCTTTGCTAAGAAGAAAGGTGGTGCTTTGAGGTTGTGTATAGATTACCGTAAGTTGAATCGGGCTACAGTTAAGAATAAGTATCCTATGCCCCGTATTGATGATTTGTTTGACCAGTTGAAGGGTTCCCGTTGTTTCTCTAAGATAGATTTGAGATCGGGTTATCATCAGTTGAGAGTCAGGGAGGAGGATATCCCCAAGACGGCATTCCGTACGCGGTATGGCCACTATGAGTTTCTGGTGATGCCGTTTGGGCTCACCAATGCACCGGCAGTGTTTATGGATTTGATGAACCGGATCTTCGGGATTCTTGGATCGTTTTGTGGTCGTCTTCGTGGACGACATTTTGATTTATTCACCTTCAGAGGAGGAGCACGAGGCACACTTGAGAGTGGTGCTAGAGTTACTTAGAGCCCATAAGCTTTATGCTAAGTTCGGGAAGTGTGAGTTTTGGCTAGAAGAGGTGAAGTTCTTAGGCCATGTAGTTTCTGGGGAAGGGGTGTCTGTTGATACATCCAAGACTGAGGCAGTGCAAGATTGGGCACAGCCTAAGAGTGTGTTTGAGATCCGCAGTTTTCTGGGATTAGCTGGGTATTACCGTCGGTTTGTGAAGGATTTCTCCAGGTTAGCTTCACCGTTGACTAGATTGACTCGGAAGGGAGTCAAATTTGTATGGAGTGAGACTTGTGAAAAGTCGTTTCAGGAGTTGAAGGTTAGATTGACCACCGCTCCGGTTTTGATTATTCCGGAGAGAGGGTTGGGTTATGCAGTCTATTGTGATGCCTCACGAGAGGGTCTGGGTTGTGTGTTGATGCAAGAGGGGAAAGTGGTTGCCTATGGCTCACGTCAGTTGAAAATTCATGAGAAGAATTACCCTACGCATGATTTAGAGTTAGCAGCTGTGATATTTGCCTTGAAGATTTGGAGGCATTATCTTTATGGTGAGAGGTTCGAGGTATTCTCGGATCATAAGAGTCTGAAATATCTGTTTACACAGAAAGACTTGAATTTGAGGCAGAGGAGGTGGATGGAGTTCATTGAGGATTATGACTTCGAGTTGCACTATCATCCGGGGAAGGCCAATGTTGTGGCCGATGCCCTTAGTAGGAAATCTGTTGGTGACTTAGCTAGTATAGCCATCCGGGAGTGGGAGATGTTGGGTGCAGTTGGGGAGTTTGATTTGCATCTGGGCGAATCCGTAGAGGCTGCGGCCTTGTTTTCTGTTGTTGCACAGCCTACACTTGTGACTCGAGTGTTAGAGGCTCAGAGGGGTGATCTTGAGGTAGAATCTCTCCGAGAGAAGATTTCTAATGGGAAGGTTGAGAAGGGTTTGACGGTGTATCCCGACCTGAGTGTGAGATACCGAGACCGTTTGTTTGTGCCGGAGTCTTGCCGAGAGGAGGTACTCCGAGAGTTTCATCATTCGCGCCTTGCGGTGCATCCGGGAGGTACTAAGATGTATCGGGATTTGGGTCGCCAGTTCTGGTGGCGGGGTATGAAGAGAGATGTGGCAGCTTTCGTATCTAGGTGCCTTACTTGTCAGCAAGTGAAGGCCGAGCATCAGAGGCCAGCGGGTTTGTTGCAACCCTTGCCTATTGCCGAGTGGAAGTGGGAGCATGTCACTATGGACTTCGTTGTGGGTCTTCCGAGGACTCAGCGGGGTAGTGATGCTATTTGGGTGGTTGTAGACCGGTTGACGAAGTCGGCACTTCATTCCGATGCGTGTTAGAGATTCGTAGATCATCTTGCCGACTTGTATATCGGGACATAGTGAGGTTGCACGGGGTCCCAGTGACGATCGTCTCAGATAGAGATCCTCGTTTCACTGCCAGGTTGTGGCAGAGTTTGCAGAGTGCTTTAGGCACTAAGTTGACCCTTAGCACGGCTTATCATCCTCAGACTGACGGGCAGTCCGAGCGTACTATTCAGATCCTTGAGGATATGCTTCGGGGTTGTGTTCTCGACTTTAGTGGGTCGTGGGAGAGGCACTTACCATTAGTGGAGTTTGCCTACAACAACAGTTTCAGTCTAGTATCGGTATGGCACCGTTTGAGGCCTTGTATGGCCGACCGTGTAGATCTCCTGTTTGTTGGGCCGAGGTGGGTGATGCACCTTTGTTGGGTCCGGAGTTGGTGAGGGAAACGACGGAGAAAGTTGAGCTTATCCGTAAGAGGCTTGTTACAGCACAGAGTCGTCAGAAATCTTATGCTGACCGTAGGAGGAGACCTTTGGTATTTGAGGTGGGTGATCATGTCTTTTTGAAGATATCACCTAAGCGGGGTTTGATGAGGTTTGGGAAGAGCGGGAAGTTGTCCCCTCGGTTTATTGGGCCTTTTGAGATCCTTGAGAGGATTGGCGAGGCTGCTTATCGTTTAGCTTTGCCACCGCAGTTATCCGGAGTTCATGATGTGTTTCATGTGAGTATGCTTCGGAAGTATGAGCCAGATCCGTCACATGTACTGGATTGGACTGATTTAGTTGTTGATGAGGATGTCTCGTATGAGGAGAGACCGATTCGAGTTTTGGATAGGCGGGATCAAGTTTTGCGTGGCAAACCATCCCTTTGGTGAAAGTTTTGTGGAAGCATCACGGAGTGGAGGAAGCCACTTGGGAACGTGAGTTGGAAGTCCGTGAGAAATATCCGGACTTGTTTACTGATTTGTAATCTTGTATTTTTGTAATATTGTTGAACTTGAGAATTTTATATATGTCTTAAGTTGGAAAACATTGAGAATGTTTTGGTTTAATGTTAACATTTTGAAACTTGCCTTTTTATGGAAGTGGAATATAACATTTATATATTGAATGTGTTGTTTATATCATGAGATTGAATATGATATGGAAATTGTTAACATTGAAAAGATTAATGCATAATATTGATGCAAGTTGAATATATGTTGATTTATACATATTGTGAGATGCCTCTTGATTAGAGATGAAGTGACCGGTATTGGGTCAAGTTGTTGTTTATTGTTTTGATATCATTGGGAATTGAGAAAAAACTTGTTTTTACAAACTTATGCTTAATTTCGGGGACGAAATTCTTTTAAGGGGGGAGGTTATAGCGACCCCGGTCTTTTCCCATTTGATTATTGTATCCGGACTTATGTTCCGTAGATTATTATCATATTGTTGTTGTTGTTGTCCTTTAATTCTTCATTTTGAGTTATAGGATTTGTTGGGCAGGTTGTTACAGGTTGGTTGGGTTTAGAAACCAAGAGTTCATGTTCAGTTTTTGGTTGGTCGCTCGAGCGAGCTCTTCTTCGCTCGCTCGAGCGAGGTCTTTGTTTTGGTCTTCGCTCGAGCCAGGGTTCCTTCGCTCGAGCGAGCTTTGCGTCCAGTACTTAGACCTGAGAGATGTGTTTCTTGGCTCGAGCGAGCTTCCTTCGCTCGAGCGAGCGAGGTGTATGTTTTCGAGTTCTTCGCTCGAGCGAGCTTTCCTTCGCTCGAGCGAGCTTCTGGGTTGCAGACCTGAAGCATCGAGTTTTTGGCTCGAGCGAGCTTTCTTCGCTCGAGCGAGGATTTTGTGTCTGGTCGCTCGAGCGACCAGGTCTTCGCTCGAGCGAGCCTGTCAGATAAATACGCAGAGCGTGTTTTAAAACAGTTTTTAGCCCTTTTATTCTAAACCCTAGGACTTTCTCTTCTCTCTCACTCATCTTCTCTCCTAGGTTTGATCTAGTTAGGGTGGGTTTTTGCCCTAGTTCTTTACAAATAAGATAGAGGGGAGTGAGGGCTTCATTTAATCTGAGAAATTCGTGGTTTGGAGCACTTTGAAGTTTGGGCATCATCTCTCTTCTTCTTCTTTCTGAGTTATATATTCGAGGTAGGGATTTCCTACTCCATTTATACGCTTTAATCTAAGTGTTAGTATTTTGGTATGTGGGGGTAGTTTGGTAATTTTGGTATGTGGGGTAGTTTGGTAATTTTGGAAGAAACCTTAGGGTTTGGTTTAGATTAATTTGTATAATTAATTTAAAGGAATAATGTGGAATTTGGTTTAATTCATGAATTGGGAATGTTAAATTTACATTCATTGTATATTTATTTCTTGTTTAGAAATAACTGTTTTGGGCTATCGGTGGAGGATAGCCATTGATTGTTGTAGACCTTGCATGCGGCTTAGGTATAACTGAAATTATGTCACTATGTTGACTGTTGAATTAATACAGAACATTACTTGTATTGATTATGTGTTGTATATGGCAATTGTGTGTTTCATTGCATATGCATTTTATTTGGAGGAGATAGGGGATGAACTCCACGGTTTAGGGGAAGATAGGGGATGGACCTCTAAACCGGATTTATTGGGAGGAGATAGGGGATGGACTCCAGTAGCATCACTCTTATGTGTGCTTATTGATTAATAGATATTTCTATTTATTGTTGATATGATACATCACCACCATGTGTATCAGTTGGGAAGTATGGAAGTGAAGTTGATTGAGATTGATATAACACCAGCATGTGTGTTTATTATGTTATAAGGTTTAGCCTGATTTGTTATCCTTGTTGAGTTATTTGGCCAGGTTCTGAGCCATAAGTGGAAAGTAAAATGTGCCATAGACAATGTGTCATAGGCAGTGTAGACATTCGTGTCATGATTATTGTAACTTGATTATAGTGTGTTAACCATGTATCAGATGCTAATACTTTAGTTAATTTTTATGCTTGGTTTAGTATTTCTCTACTGGGCTGTGGCTCACCCTATATGGGAACTTTATTTTCAGGTTCAGGTGGTTCACTCCCTCCAAGGACTTAGCTTGTGAGGAATTGAATTTGAAGACTTGTCTTATTTCTATTTGTTTTATTTGAACAATGTAATCTTTCAAGCCTAGGGCTTTATCTGTTTTGAGTTAGAACTCAGTGAATTGTGTCCAAGTGTTGGCTTGGCAAGATGTAAGCCCGTAGGGCATTTATTCTGATGTTTATTTCATATTACTCTGATGGATGGATTTATATTATTGTTTTAATATAATAATGCATGTTTATATTATCTATTATGGGTTTATTTTTGAGGGCGTTACAAAATCAATAGGAAGGGTTTAACCCTTTTACATCAATGGCATTCCGCTTACACATAAAAGGCCCTGTGGCCAACAGGTAAAGAAGGTCCATGACCTTGAAACACTTTTTGATGTTCACCTGAAAAAGGATTAGCAACGTGAGATGAATATAAAGTCCAGTAGAGATCTCAACTTGATCATTAGCAATAACAACTTACAGATAGTTATGATCATGAATGCTAGTCTCATACCATATAAATAAAGTGACATTTTATAACCAAAGTATACATACTTAATTACTTTTCTCGAAAATGTTCAGCTTATTCAACAATACCAAGGTTCGCTTTTACTACCCATTTCCCAATTAAACAATAATTACATGATAACCGTATTTCCATTTGTGACAAAAATAACACATAATATCCATTTTATTTCTCTTTATTTTTCCTTCTTTTGAAAGTGCGCTCCCCAAATCTGATTTCTTCACATTGTTCATACCCAAAATACAACCCAAGTTTGACTCCACACATTCATCACATTATCAATCTTAGACTCAAAACTAAAAAAATACCTTCAATAAAATAACTCAAGGTAGGAAATTCCCGTAACAACCCTCTAGCACATCCACACATATATGAACACATCTACTCAATTTATGAGACAACTCAACCTTATTGAATCATAATCACCATAACACATAACACACTCAATATACCGAAGTGATAGTATTAGAACAATTCCACTCTACCTGCCTCAAGCACGGTAAGCCAAAAATACATTTTCTCACAATGAAATGCCAATTTACCAGACACCAGCTGGAAGGGAATGGTACCTCATCCAATTTACCAGGCGCTAGCTGGAAGGGAATGGTACCTTTCATTATCAACGCAACCAATTCTCCAAGCGCTAGTTGGAAGGGAATGGTACCTCTGATTCTCAGCGCATTACACATTTTCCAACCATCACATTATGAAACATTCATAGACCATTCGAGTGTACCACAGACACACAACCATTTCAACATTCGCAATGTCATCCTCCACCGATGACCAAGGACAAAACCTCTAAGTAATATGTATTAACGCACAAAATACAAACATCCCATTCTTACGAGGTTTTAAATCCAACGACAACAATAATGTTCCAATTCACAAAACACCAATTATATATATATACATTCATTTAAAATAAATGGGACTCCTTTCTTCCATTTCATCCAAAAACTCTACCCACAGACAACAAGGTCATAACCCGCTCAAATTCAACTCAACAAGGGTACTACCCAAAATTCCTAATCTCATGGTTAAATCCCCCGTTTAACAATTAATAAATTATCACTTCGTTATATTCAACTATAATTAACCCAACACAAAGTAAATGTTAAAAAATCATAGGACTCAATTTAATCACAAATAAATTACCAAGTCATTAATCAAATTCTTTAATTCACAACATGATTATCTCATCATTTCAACCATTTTCACCCACCAAGCATTACTACAAAACAATTAGGGCTTTACTTCTCTCTACCCATAACATGTTAAACCATTTTCCCCCAAATTAACTCAACAACAAGCTATTTTCCAAATCTCGACCTTACACACCAACACTTAGATCTCCCTACATGATTTTCCAAAAAGATCCATAACAACATGGTTTTTATGCAATAGAACATACCACATGTCTATCTATAAGAGAGATATTGAAAAAGATCAAAGAAATCCCTACCTCGAGAGAGAAGAGGAGAAAACAACCCAAAAATCATTGGCGACGAAACCACGAACTACTTGGATCAATAGAAAGCCCTTGCCAAGATCTACAACCTTTCTCAAAGGACTATGGTGAAAAGATCACTCTAGGTGAGTAGATATAGAGATCTTAGTGCGAAAAGTGATTTTGGAAAGGGAGATAGTGACTCACAACTTAGAGAGGGAAAAAGAGAAGAAAAAGTCAAGGAAAGGTTACGTGAGGGACCTATTTATAGTGCTAAGTCAAAGAAAAATGAAGTTCCAAAGTCAACCCAAAAGATCAAGTCAAAATCCCCAAAAAGTTGGGCCAAAAATCGGACTAAATCTGGAAAAAAGTTTACAGGGGTCGACCCTATGAAAAAACTTATGTTTAATAGCATGTAAGGGGGTCAACCCTTAGATAGGAGGGGGTCGACCCTATTTTCCAGCAACTAACACACAGACATAAAAGGGTCGACCCTCCCCAGACTGGTGTCTACCCTATTTTCCAACAACACTCCCAGAAACTTCACCAACAGGCAAAGGTCGACCCTTAGGAAGGCTGGTGTCGACTCTATAATAGAATTTCTAAGTTTCCAAACAACTTTTCAACATAAACAAGCGTGAATGAACAATCCCAATAAGTTTAAATTAATTTGTACTCCTCCAAAACCAAGATACAACAATACCAAAGGTTCCCAAAACAAAATAAAAGATTCAAATACACTTCCCAAAAGTTTTAAAAGGGCAAAAGTGTTACAATGAAAATCGAGCATCCAATACTTTTGCATATTTTGCAGACTGATCGAGTGATAGAAGTGGTACTCGAGTGAACTGCCTTGTTTCTGGAAATTTGGCAAAGTATTTTTAAGTGCATTTTGGTATCCTTATTACATCCTAGGCATTCCTAAGCCATGATTAAGCTATAATAATGAGGATAAGGATTAGAAACACACCAAGAAAGAAAAGTAATAAGTTAAGCACTAACAGAGCGTGTGTTTCATTGTGTATCTGTTATATGATTGTGTAGGTCATGCGCCATAATTCGTCTGATCTGTCTGCTCTATCTGTTCCATTACTAGAGCCATCTGTGAGTAATAACTCTATAAAGCTATGTTTAACTTTAAGTATTTTCTGAATGATATGATATGATCTGTTTTCTAAAACGTTATTTTATGGTTAAGTGAATGATTGTCCAATTTTCTGAAATATATTCGTGGCATCTTTAGCATTATGTGATATCGGTTATATGACTTGGTACTAGGGTTGTTTAGGCATAACTATTTCTCTGCTCTGTATGCGTCATCTGGTCCCTTTATAGGTTATTTGTACCGTCTCATGTAATCATGAGTCATCTGTTAGTGCTATTGGATGTACCACGTATGTACCACATATGATATGAATATGAATCTGTTTCTGAATTGAACTCTGATTTTTGAATCTGTTATGGACATCATTCATAAAATCTTTATTTTTTTATTATTCACTAGGCTCCAGCTCGCCGTATTATTTATGTATGTAGATAATTAGGCACGTGATCAGACCTAAGTTGTTGCCTAGATTCGTTTTGTGTCAACCAACCTGTGCGCCTCCCGAGAAGGTTCCCAAAATGCTTGACTAGTCAAAATTGTGAATTAAGTTGAAGATTTTCCTTTTCTTTTAATTATATCTGAACAAGTTATTGCCTAGTCTGTATATTGAGCCAAGTCCCATTTTGTTTAATCTAAATATTATGGTGACGATGTGGACTAATGTATATATATGACGTCACTATTTATATGTGAAAACAAGTTTTAAATTTTCTGTCTCATATATATCTACATAGTTCTATGGACATTGTATGTTTGATATTTGCTTCCACTAGCCCCATAGTTTGTTAATTTGTTTCAGAGGCCTTCGGTAATTCCAGGATTATTGGCCGGCTATGATACTAAAGCTATAGGGGCGAGTTTGGGTCATGATAATGACGCTTTGTACTCAATACCAAGTTCAACGAACTAGATGACATTACAAAAGAAAAGCCATAAAGGACATATAAAACTACAAGGCATTTACCTAATATGACAAAATAAATTTAAAAGCCTTGATACAAAATTCCAAGTCTAGCATTAAGATGTTCTTGAGCTATCACTCTCAATCTGAACAAACTGTTTACTCCAAGCCATCACTATGGTGGTACCTCACCATTTCTTGAAAAGTCAAATAGGGTTGAGCTATATGCCCCGTAGAGATACATTTAACAAAGTATCTAATCATTCAAACATTGACATGGCATAATTGTATCCCATTACATATCCAAAATTTACAAGAATTCGTAATTTATAATTAGTAATTGAAAATATAATTAACAAAATAAAGCAAATCTGGTCATTGTAAAACATTTATCCATTCTGGAGGTAAATAAGTCATGAATCCCTAGTAAGAGTCCCAAAATTTCAAATCCTTTTTCCCCTTATAGTTGAAAACAATCCCCACATTTACCGACTATTAATACGACAGGACGTGAGCCCTAAAATCATCTGTTTTTTCACTTTTTCCGAATACAGCAGGACCAGTGGACACCCAAAAACGGTTTTCCCACATTCGTCCAACGATATGCGCAGACAAGGCAATTAGGCGCCTTAACTCCCCGCACGGGTACCAATACACAACACACTTTTCCAAACCCGACTCTCTACCCGAACTCATACTCTATTTACCTCCCCCTCAAAATATCTTCAAAGAACAAGGGTCCAATATCATAAGAACAAGCAAGGTAATATAAGTTATAATTTCATCTAAAGTCAAATTGTAATCTCAACTCTATAATTTTACAATCCATACCATCCACCCATCAGTCATCAATCATCATAAGATCACAAACATTAAAGATAACTTAATCATAACACCATCCTTTGTCGAGATTAAAATTAGGGGTTTTATAATTTTAGGGCTTTTACTCTATTTTCACATATAAGCAATTTCTCAACCTCAAAGTTCATGTTTTTATAAGAGATTTGGTGAAACTCTAACATTAATCAAATAAAATTTCATTTTTGTCAAACAAAAACTTGATCTGACTTAGCCAATTAAAATCAAGACTCATGTTTACAATTATACCACATAACCATCTTCAAATCAAAGAGATACTAAGTTAAAAGTAACCCTACATCAAGTTATGAGCCACAAAGCTAAACTTAGAAATGTACTCTTCGTAAAATCGCAATCCAATCGGTAAAGATGGAGATCTTCACATGTGCTTCACTTCTTTGCAAGTGATTTAGGCTAAATCTTAGAGAAATGGGAGATATTTTAGGTAAGGAACCTAGGGTTTTGGGAGAGAGGGAGAGGAGAAGAAAGAGAGAAAAGAAAAGTGGAAAGAATGATCCAAAAATGTCCTTTTTTAGCTGCTGAATTCGCGCAAACCGCTCGAGCGGTCTTTCATCGCTCGAGCAATGAACGAGACTTCTCAGTATTTTCGTCTGTAAAATGAGATTCTGGAAGCTCTTTAAGTTCGCTCAAGAAACTAATAGTTCGCTCGAGCGGTCCCTCCTCGCCTGCAAAAATACTAGATGTTCTCTATCTTTGCTCGAGCAATACTTTCACCGCTTGAGCGGTCACCACAATGTTGAGCCTTTTTCATCGGTTACCAAAATAGGAGCAATTGGAAAATTAATGAAGAGGAATATTTATTTGATAGATTCAACGTACGAATTATAATAACTCTTAAGTTACAAAATCAAAAAAAAAAAAAAAAAAAAAACTTAAAGTATTGATATTTTATATTTTCAATTGTCACAACTCTCAAACTATTCTTCTTACATTATGAGGGGATGTAGCACATAATAAATCAGCAATTCTAGAAGATATGGTTAAAAAAAGACCTATAGTTGCATCCAAAATAAAAGTATCAACATATGCAGATACATTTAAACACTTAAAATAATATTATATATAACATTCTTATTATTATTGCCTCATGATGAAAATATATAAATTACTAGTTAAATATATTTACAACTTTACATTGTTTAATATATATATACTTACAATTTTCATTTCGATTAAGTGTAATATCTATATCCACAATCTCAACAACTAAAATTCAAATAAACCAAACAACACCAAAGATGATAATAAAAGAGAATGGTATATTAAAAAACGTATTGTTTCTATTTCTATATTTACACTTTTTGTACAACAAGAAAATTAACAAATATTATGTGCAGTTGCAATAAAAAAACAGTTGAAAGCAAGTCAGGTACAATGTTATGAGCAACAAGTAAGCAAAGTCCCAAATGAGTGAAGATAGAGGATTTGATAGAACGTTCATTACTTAATTTTCAAATATGTAATTTATCATCCTAATAATAATTATAATAATTCCAAATATAATGATTTTTCTTTTATTTCACCAAATTAATATTAATATTAATTTCACCAAATTAATTATAATAATTCCAAATATAATATCCAAATAGAATACACATTGTTCCTTCAAATAGATAATCATTCGTATAGACAATCTAGACTAACCTTGATATATTGCTTGCAAAATATACAATAAGAAAGTTTATCAAATTGAACAAGAAACAGAATGCAGTAAATGCGAAAACTTCAAACTTAGAGCATCATCCAAGGTATACGATAGTTCTACATAATAACACAAATTAATGTTTTGCATTTGTTAAATAACAAAATTACAACCTCGTAAATTACTTACATTTATCACATCAAATATCAGATATTTGATGAAGCTTATAGTGGGAGATAGAGAAAAACAACTATATGTCACATTATTTGAAACGACTAAGAAAATTATTGGATGTCCAGCAACTGAATTCATAGCATCTAAAGGCATGGCAAGTTGACCAAATGCAACAGTGTCTCATTAGTAACATACATACATAGCAAAGGAAATAATTTAATTTAAAACTATAATATTGTTGTTGTTATTGTAGGAAGGTAAGAATGGCAAATTTTACATGGTGCTAAAATCAGTTTCTGCACAAACATACATATTTATCACAAGCCTAGATAAAATGGATGATAAGGATCGCACATCTGGGAAGATTGTAGCAAAACAAGTGCAAAATAACAAAGATCAATATTGTAACGCCCTCAAAATAAACCCATAATATCATACATTCAAGATACCGAAAAGAGATATTATATTACAATCATCAGAGTATTCTTACAAGATGTATTACATATTGACTACAAAAGTAAACGCCCTATGGGCTTACAACTTTCCAAGTCAACACTTGGTTACAGAAAGAGAGTACTAACTCTATACAAAAGAAGCCTTTGGCTTGATATACATGTAATACAACAAACAACAAAAGGTAGTCTAACAGCCTCAAGCCTCCTAAGCTACGTCCTTGGAGGTGGCATAACGCCTGTACCTGAAAATGATGTCCCATATAGGGTGAGCCAACACCCAGTAGAGATATGCTAAACATAGTATGAACGGTAAGTAAAACGTTAGCAATTGATAAACGTTTAATTCATACACAACAACTTATAACCCATTTCAATCCCATGACTAATATGCCCATGTTCTACTCCAGTTTCCATTTCTTATCAAATTCTCAATTCAAAATTTTAACTCAGAACTTTGCCAATCAATTTAAATGAGGTCACATCTCATGTCAACGGTATTTCTATTTCAGGTGAGATAATAACTCATTTTAAACATTTCATACTTCATAATAGATACACATTTTGGTGCTGTATCAAAGTCTAACAAAAACATTTCCATACTTCTCAAATGATATACATTTTAGTGCTATATCAAATCAAACAAATACTTCCATACTTTTCAAATGATATACATTTTAGTGCTATATCAAATCAAACATAAACACTTCTATACTTCACAAATGATACACATTTTAGTGCTGTATCAATCTCAAACAAAAATCTGGTTTAGAGGTCCATCCCCCATGTTCCAATAAACTGTGGAGTGCATCCCCCATCTCCTCCCACACAAAACAATGTATATAAGCAATTATCATATACAAATTCAATCAATCAATACAAAATTTTAATGTATTATACCAACCGCCATATTCAATAGCATACTCAATTGATCAGTTTTAGTTTGCCTAATCATCATGGATCGTCTACAACAATCAAGACTACCCTCCACCGGTAGTCCAACACAATTATTTCTAAGCAGGTAATAATTGCGATAATAGATAAATTGTCAATATTTTCAAAAGTGAATGATTAATATGATCCAGCTCCACCGTTCCATCTCATAATGAGCCAATTTCATTATATTCAACTCAATTTCATATTTCCACAACAAAAGCCATTAATTACACTAATGACCCAAATATACCCAAACATGGCATTTTTCTTCCTTTTTCTCAATATTGACCCAAAGGCCCAAATATTACTAATAACATCAACAATCTCTATTTTAGACCCAAAACACGTATGGATGAGTCAAATAAACAAAACCCCTTTTTTCAAAATAGCACATTTCAAAACCCTAACTTCTCAAATCAAACCATTTAAACAAAAGCCCAACATCTAGGTTAAAGCTCATAAAGATGAGTAAGAATCCCTACCTCAAGAGATGAAACCCAAAGGAGATGATGGAGAAATCCCGAAATGCTCCAAACCAAGAAATTTTCAGATTGATAGGAAGCTCACACCAAGATCTACACTTTTTACAAAGGCACTAAAGGAGTAGATCACTTTAACTAGATCAATCCCTAGAGAGAAGGGAGAAAGTAGTGAGAGAAGCTCTCAAAAGGGTTTCTAGAAAAGTAAGAGAGAGAAAGTAAATGTGAAAAGTGACACCCAGCTGCCAACTGATATACGACCCTCCCGCTCGAGCGGAGAATAGGACGCTCGAGCGTCAAGCACAAAAAAAAAAGGACCCGCTCAAGCGCCAAGACACAAAAACAAAAAGCACCCGCTCGAGCGTGAAAGAAAGTCCGCTCGAGCGCAGATTACCATCTCCCAGTACTTTTATAGACAAAGGCTACCCGCTCGAGCGCCAAGAGTCCCGCTCGAACGCAACCCGCTCGAGCGTGAAAAGCACGCTTGCAGAAGTTTTGCAGAGGCACGAAATACCGGGAATGTGTGAACTCCACTCGAGCGCAAAGGGACCCGCTCAAGCGGACCACCAACAAAACAACTCCGCTGGAGCGCAAAAGAACCCGCTCGAGCATACCACCTCAAATCTGGGCAACAAGGAATGGGACCAAGGCTCAACCAACCCGTAACAACTCTGCCCAAAACACTCCATAACTCAAATACAAAGTATTGAAGGACAGAAACAAGATATAACAACAGTCAATACTACAGAATCTAAACCGGAACACTGTACATAAAGGGATAAAACTCGAGATCGCTATAAATATGAAATGGAAAATAGAAATACAACAAATTTCCAAAGTATAATCGCAAAGAGGATCAAACTAGAGAAGGAATGAATTTTATAAAATATTTTTATCATTCAATTTTCTTTACTTAATTTATTTCAAAATAATAATAATAATAATAATAATAATAATAATAATAATAATAATAATAATAATAATAATAATACAATATTAGTTAGATGTTTTACTTCTTCACCTTAAACAATAATAATATTACAATGTTAGTTTAGTGTTTCATTTGTTCATCTTTTAATTGCAAAATGATTTCTACATATATACATAGAACAAAAGTGAAACAATTTAGTGAATTACATATTTAATAGTAATAAGTTCAACCATGTGATATGGACTACAATTATTTTATATTATTGTTCCAATCTATTTGCTAAATTACAATGGTTCAACAAAAATATAAATGGCCCATCATACGTAGGAATTGATACATTATTTTCTTGAATTGACAAAAAAGTTCCACACATAAAGGACATGGAGTCCAGTTCGACTCCTAATCTGACCTACCAATTTTCAACCAAACAATGCACTACTATATAGAATCGACATAAAGTCCTATCCATAGTTTGAATACCACCACACAAACAATGCCTACGTGAAAATTGCCATACATAAATCTACATGTTTTATTCAACTAGCCGTTCACATGCGCAATGTGTGTAATTTAAATAAAAAAATATATTTATTATATATATTGTCTGATAAGATTATTTTCATTCTACAATCATTTTATTCAACTAAACACTACTTAAAAATGTAAAAATATATCAACGATCAAATATTCAAATATTCAAAAATTTAAACACTTTTTAGAATCGACATAAAGTCTTATCCATAGTTTGAATACCACTACACAAACAATGCTTATGTGAAAATTACCATACATAAATCTACATGTTTTATGTTATTCATACTAGCCGTTCACATGCTTGATGTGTGTAATTTAAATAAAAATATATATTTATTATATATATTGTTGGATAATATTATTTTCATTCTACAATCATTTTATTCAACTAAACACTACTTAGAAGTGTAAAAATATATCAACAATCAAATATTTAAAGATTCAAACACTTTTTAGACTTTTAAACATAAATATTAAACATTAACAACAAAAAACATATAATAAAAATGATTCAAAAGGTAAAACTATTACAAAACCTTTTTTAAAAAAAAAATACAAAAAAAATATATATATATATAAGAAAAATTACCACGTGCAAAGAACATACACCTCCACTAATATATATATATATAAGTAAATAAAATAAATGCTAGATCTCACAAGTTAGATTGGACAATCCAGTTGTTGGCTACATATTTTGTAAAAGCGAATTACAATTCAACACGTGGCAGAGTATGGGCTATACGGGAAGAAAGTTTAAGTCTTCGATCATGATCGTACACGTGGCAGTTAATATTGGTTATTGCGTGGTCTGAGTAGCATTGGATCAGCAAAGAGATGCAAGGTGACGTGGCTTCAACGGTTACTCACACTCAAATTCAAATATAGGAAGGAAGCCTAACTACAAGTAATGGCGTAGTGGAGCTAATCCTGGGGCAACATGATCAGCGATCATGGAGGAGCAGTTCAACGACTGGAAATGCAGTTCGATGGTCATCCTTGAGTAGTATAAATAGCAGAGAAGGCTCCAGAAAAATGGACCCGGACTCAGATGCAAAAACCAGTCTTACTTTACTTATTTTCTTTTCTAGTTTTACATTTCCAGTCTTTACATTTCCTGTACTTTAAATTCCTACACCGCACTTCATTCATAGGAGTAGTTTCAAATAGATTGTTGCTATAAACCTCTACGAGGCTGAGTTTGGATCATTGTAAGTTTTTCATCTTAATGAAATACTTCAGTTGTTCGTCATTTGATTGTTATTTTTGCTTAAATTCTCCTAAATCAAGCCACCAGTAAAAGTCCTCTTCATTGAGGCTGAAAGAACTACAGCACAATCGTCTGATAATTGGTTGGCAATTAAAATTCTGTGAGGACTGATTGATCCTTGCTGGCACACTCGCAATTACAAATATAACCTTCGAAAGCCAAAAAGACAACATATATTTTTGGCACGCCCTGTGGGACTCATATAAATGGCTAGACGTAGGAGACAAGGAGAAAATGAACGCTTGGAAGAAGGCGTAGAAGGAGAGGTAGAGATACCTAATCCAGGGGATAATGTGATAACACATCCTATGGAAACTCCTATTTTATCAGAACCTATGGTCGAACAGACCAGTACTTCGGAACAAGAACCACATGTTCATAGTATTGGACGAAACCAAGGAATTGGACCATCTACTGTTCCATCTACTCAGCCAATAAATCCATGGGATGGCCTAGTAGATGCCACGGGATAGCAACTAATGAACACAATGGAAAGATGGGCAACATCCTTTTCGGATCGAATGAATAACCACCAACCAACAAATGCATGACACATGGAGGAAGCAAATGTCCCTTAGCAAAGATTGGCTAGAGATAAACAGCCTATGCAAGTTAATGGACATTCTAATGGTCAAACTAGTAATCAGAATTATGAAAGACCATCACCTCAGTCTTGGTACGAACCCATTTCGAGGCCTATAACAGGCCAAAATGCCTCAATGTTTAACAGTGAAGCCATGCAAGTTGGTGGATCTGGCCCAGTATAAGAAAATGGCATAAGAATGGTTCCAAATCCCACGCTCGAAGCCATACCTGGCACTAGGGGATACACTAATCCCTTATTCGAATTTACACCTGGGGGATTGGAAGGTTTTCCTGCAAATGGAAGGGACACAACACCTGTTCCAACACCTTTTACAGGTCCCTTCGCAGGACAGGCTCAAAGGGATTACCCACACCCCCAACAACAACCTGCACCATAGGGACAACCAGTCCCAAATGTACCACCTCATGGACCAAGAGGACCACAAGTACAAGTTTGTCCACCAAATCCTGTGTTCGTCCCTCTAGTAGTGGTTCAGCAGGCACAAAATATGGTCCCTAGGGACCAAATTGCTGATATTGTTAGGGAGATGTGTGGACCAATGGCTCGGGGGGTCCAAACTCCTGTGTACAGGAAACCACACCCAAAATGGGTGGACAGGGTACATGAATACCCAAGAGGTTTCAGGATACCAGATTTTGCCCTTTTTTATGGGAATGTGAATCAATCAATAGTGGAGCATATTGCTAGGTTTGCTGCTCAATGCGGTGAATTTACTAATAATGACTATATGAAATTGAGATTATTCCCAAATTCTCTAACTGGGGGAGCATTTGTATGGTACATCAACCTTATACCTGGCTCCATCCAAACTTGGCAACAAATGGAAGAGGCATTTCATGCCCAATTCTTCCAATCAGAGCCAGAGAAACTGTACACGTCCCCGAACGCCCCGGGAGGGATGAGTCCCCCGTTCCGTTCATTTTGGGCTCACTACAGTTCAGGACTCTAATTGTCACGGTTCTTAATCTGAACCAAAGAGTCCAAATCCGGCAAATCATTTTGAGAAAACAGATTTTTGAAAGAAGTGCCAAACATGGACTGCTTTGCCAGATACAGAGTCGCCATCTAAATATTTTATTTTTGGAAAATTTAGGAAACCCTGACTCGTTGCCTAAGGCCATGTGTCCGTCATCACCAAAGTTGCCTCGGCTCGGGAACTTGGGTACGATTGGGGAAGGTCACTTCGTGAGCACCCCCGCTCGCCCGATCAAAGATCGGCCTCTACTAACCATGATATCGAATTTTGAAAACCTTATGCGCTCTTATTCCGGTTATTAGCCTAGATTTACTATGTGATGCGCACAGCATACAAGTATAGACCGGGTCGCTTGAATTGGAACAAAACATTTCATGTTTGTTTTTGAAAGATGGTTTGTTACTCGCAAGTAGGCTTAAAATGCAAATTTTGCCACCCTCGGGTGGGCTTAGAAAAACATGGTTTTGCCACTATCTAGTGGGCTTAAAACTCACAGTTGATGATTTGTCCCAATCCAAATAACCCAACCTTCACCCACAGGCACTCAGGCAGTTATATCACATAAGCAAATAGCCTCATGGTAAGCATGCTATCATGGCAGTCACTCACACTCATGCAAGGATGCTAAAGCGTAAAAACTTACCGAGTACTTCAAGCCAAAACAGAAACTATGTTAGAAATCCATGCATGATCCTAACTATACAGAAATGCCTAATGCAACACATGCAAAAATGCAACTATAGCAGGCTCGGCTATTCTAAACATGGCATATGGAATGCTACAGCTAACATGTATTCAACTTGGAATTGAAATACAAATGCAGTTAGTATGATGCGCCGAGCCCGGTGCATGCAAAACAGATGAATGAATGCAAACATGCTATCATACTGTATGCTAATTGAAACATGCCCTAATCAGAAGCTGGTAAATAAAAGGGAGAGAAAGACGTGGGGTTGGGAGACATACATCACACGCACGCACACTTATTACAATTGTGCCCTCGCTCGGAGGGTCCGAATAAATAATACAGTCCCAAATGAATAATTACAGTCCGAATGAATAGTACAGTCCGAATAAATACAAAACCCTAATTAATTAACAAATTAACTAGGAAAAATAGTAAATTAGCATGCAAGCTAGGGGACTGCCTCGACTCTGTTCCGGATGATGAATGATGCGTGTTCGGGTTGCCTTGCGCGGAAATCCACTGCGATGCCCTAATTAGCCTCTGTTTACAACTAATGCTCGAAATTTTGCACGAAGCTCCAAAAGACTGCTGGTTTCTGATTTGCTGCAACAGAGAGCAAGAAAGGGGCATGGCAATGTATTTTCACATATGTATGCATGTCTCGATCCTCGTACCACCAATCGCGCATCTCGATGCATGATGGCCGGGGAATCGCATTGCAGGACTTAATATGGAATGAATGCACATATAAACACAACAAAACCGAGACTCCATCATAGATAATCAGGAGTGTCGGTGACTGGGAATTGAGACACGTTCCGTCACTCGAAGTACGAAACGTCCCTCGTTTCCCGTGCTCGGGCTAACTCCTATCCCAAACACAATGCAATATGCATGGCATGCATGAATGTAACTAATTTACAACCTAACATACACAATGCTATGAAATGGCATACACAATGCTCGATGTAACACGACATACACGATGCTCTAACATACAACCTAGCATACGCAATGCTATGAAATGAAATGGCACATGCAATGCATAATGGACTTACACCAACACAAGCGGACTTCAGCCGCACTCACATCAGTGGCCATTAGATGGAAATCAGACTCTCGAGATGCGTGCACACGTGCACGCAAACCGAGGACCGACCCTAAGGCACGAATGCCACTCTACCAAAGCATGGCAAGGCATGGAATATGGCATACAAACATGCAAATTTCAGCACTAAAATATGATGCTAAACAGCCCCGAAACATGGCAATATGGCACCCGATGCATGAGATGAACCCCGAAACTCAAAACTAGGCATACACAATGACCTATAGCTATACAAAGCATGCATTATTTGATCATGAAGCATGAAGACAGAGTCAAGGCAGTCCCAAAACATGAACTTTCTTAGTTCAAAGCATGGCCAAAAGTTGCTAGAAAGATGGGCTAAAGTAGCATGCAATTTTGACTAGCAAACACGGTTTACATGGCAAGTATATGAAGCACATGGAATCTCACCAAACCAAAAAAAATCAGTGAACAAAACATGTGGAAATATGACCAAATAATCACTGAAATGCAGCCAACATGTGCAAAAATGAGGAGCTCCTTTAGAGGGCCATGCAAGGAGTTATTAGGCACATACAAGATAGACATGAATCATGACCAAAACAACTCTGGAAATCAAATATGGTAGTCCTAAAACTCACCAAATTGGGCCTAAAAAGTAGCTAAGAAGCATGCAAAGAGGGGTCCCTTTGGAAGGCCAAAATGACCACCAAATAAGTCAAGGTGAGAGGGGGCTCACCCCCCTCTGATTTAGAGGCTCAAAACAATGTTACAGCCACTAAAAATCCACTGGATTTCAGTGGCTAGAAGGCCGAACAAAGCATGCAACAAGGGCTAGGGTGTAAGGCTCAAAATAAGAGGGAATCAAGCATACAAGGAAGTATATGACCTCAAATAAGAAAATTCCCTTAATGAAACATGAAGATGATGCCAAAAAAAGACTTTTTCCAGTTTATAACAAGTCTCAAAAATGAACACAAGTAGGGCTAATCTATCACGCAAAAATGGCCTTAAAAGAGAGAATAGAGACAAGGGACAGCAGCTGGCATCAAATGGCCAAGAGCCCTTCAACAAAGTTTAAGAGGGGCTCAAAACATGGCACTTTACAGTTTACATCAAGCCACGAAAATAAACACAAGTGAGGCTAAACTATCATGCAAGAAAAAGGCCTAAAAGAGGGATAAAGAGACAAGTGGTAGCTTCTGGCCTCAAACAGAGGAGAGCCCTTCAACAATGTTGAAGAGGGGCTCAAAAAAAGACATTTTATAGTTTATAGCCAAGTCTAAAACAACTCACAAATAAGAATAAAATACCATGCAAAAATAGGCCTAAAAGAGAGTTTAAACACAAAGGGTGAGGAGGAGACCTCAAACAGAGAAAGACCCTTGATCAAACATGAAAAGGAACTCAAAATATGACTATTTATAGTTTGGGTCGGAGCCCAAAAATGCTTGCAAGCAAGGCTTATAAATGAAGCAAGAAAAGACTAGTTTAAGGGAAAAGTGTGCTTATCCTTGAAGAGCAATGAACCAGCAGCCTTTGGTCCAAAAATCTGAGCCTCCAACCTTTGCAAATGGCTTCCAAGGTGCTGAAATGGAGTGTGGAGGTGTGGTGCTATGGGTTGTATTGTAAATAGGCCAAGAAACTTAGGGTTTGGAGAGTTGGAAGAGAGGGAGAGGGAGAGTTGTATGCAAGAGCTTTTGGCAAATTTTGTAACCCTTCAAAATGGGTGTGGGGGTGCTGGTTTTATAGAGGAGGAGTGGAGGAAAAAGGGGGGGGGAAATCAAATTCAAATTTCCCCCCCAAAAGGGCAAACCCCCAGGCAGGGGTCTGGGGGAAAACAGAGGGCACATCTGTAATACACTTGGAGAGGGAAAAATGGCCAGCCAGGTCAAAAGGGCCAAAGTGGTCAGCCACCAGTTTAGGTGGCCGGCCGACCAGGTCAAAAGGGGTAAGGTGGCCGGCCATCCCTTAGGATGAAGCCCCAGAAGCTAGCTTTCCAATGCCGCAAACCTTGCATTAAAATTCCTCTTGTGGAAAAAGTTATGCCAGTTTTGGTGAAGCCGCGTAGATTCGATCCAACCGGATTGATCGCCTGCTTCAACCAATCATATCTCCCCAGCCTGGACTTGTCCTTAGGAGATTCTTGAGTGTAAAATAAAGCCCCAGAAGTAAGCTTTCCAACGGTGGTGGCCTCATATCTTAATTCCTTTTGTGCAAAGAGTTATGCCCGTTTCGGTGAAGCCGCGCAGATGTTTTCCTCATTCCCGGATTCATGCTGAACCACTTTTGACCAAAAAAGCTGGTTTTTTAGAAAAATTGCTGGCCTCCCACTCTCCTACAACCTTTCTAATAATGAAAGTAAGGTCTCCACCAAAAATGAACCAAGACGGATGCAAAACGGAGGTTCGGGGGCCGAAACACGCAGTTCGGGGCCCCGAAAACAGGCTGTTAGGCACCGGAAGTGGCGTTCGACCACGAAGTTGGTCTCTCAGACCACAGTGTCCCTCAATGCCAAAAACCGGAGCAAACGGAGGTGGTTAAGCAGTCCCGAACCGAGGCACACGGCCGACGGCTCCGAAAAACCGAAAACCGGGCTCCAAACGGGAAAAATGGCCTACGACCATGAAACGTAGCCTACGGCCACTGAGAGATGATCTATGAGACTTCTCCCTCCCTTCGGGAAGAGAAAACAAAGAAAACAGGGCCTGGTTCGCAAACCGAGGCATGGTACAAAAGAGTCCGGAAGTCCGGAGGCAAGGCTCGCAGCCGAAATTCCGCAACCTCAGAACGAGCACAATATGCAACATCACCAAGCGCTCAATCGGTGACGTCTGAGTCTTAAGGTCGGTCAAAAATGGGGTGTCTACAGTGGCCCCTCTTTGACAGAACTCGAAAGTCATAAATGACGGGAGTGAATGTCAAAGCCCAGAGACGACCCATTTTTGACAAGGCCGAAGATTCATACAAACATACTAGATAACAGAGAAATGCGCCTGTAGGCATGCCCGCAGGCAGGGGGCAAGATGCAAAATGATATGCAGGAAGATTTTGATAATTGGATTTATACGCTACGCGAAGCCGATTCGAAGATTGGACTTATACGCTACGCGAAGCCGGTTTGAAGATTGGACCTATACGCTGCGCGAAGCCGGTTTGAAGATTGGACTTATACGCTACGCGAAGCCGATTTGAAGATTGGACTTATACGCTACGCGAAGCCGGTTTGAAAATTGGACTTATACGCTACGCGAAGCCGGTTTGATAATTGGACTTATACGCTACGCGAAGCCGGTTTGATAGCCGGTTTGATAATTGGACTTATACGCTACGCGAAGCCGGTTTGATAATTGGACTTATACGCTACACGAAGCCGGTTTGAAAATTGGACTTATACGCTACGCGAAGCCGGTTTGATAATTGGACTTGTACGCTACGTGAAGCCGGTTTGAAAATTGGACTTATACGCTACGTGAAACCGGTTTGAAAATTGGACTTATACGCTACGCGAAGCCGGTTTGATAATTGGACTTATACGCTACGCGAAGCCGGTTTGATAATTGGACTTATACGCTACGCGAAGCTGGGTATCACTCATGATCATGCAAAGAGAGCTGTAATGAAGCAATTATGCAAAATAAATGCAACATTTTAAGCGAATGCCAGGCAAACAAGTAAACTGGAACCAAACTATACCTCATGCAGAAAGGATGTAAGAAAATTATGGAATCTTCACGAAAATGTGCGATAGATACACAAAGGTGAACGAAGTGTGTGATTGATGCACGAAGCGAGCGTGTGTGATAGATACACAAAGTGAAGCGAGTGTGATGGATACACTATATGAAGCAAAGTGTGATGGATACACTAGGTGAGTGTGTGATAGATTCACAAAGCGAACGTGTGATAGATACACAAAGTGAAGTGAGTGTGATGGATACACTAAAGGTGAACACAAAGTGTGATAGATGCACTTAGTGAACAAGTATGATTGATATACTGAAGGTGAACACGAAGTGTGATAGATGCACTTGGTGAACAAGTATGATAGATATACTGAAGGTCAACACGAAGTGTGATAGATGCACTTAGTGAACAAGTATGATGGATATACTAAAGGTGAACACGAAATGTGATAGATGCACTAAGTGAACAGTGTGTGATTGATACACTAAAGGCGAACACAAAGTGTGATAGATGCACTATGTGAACAGAGTGTGATTGATACACTAAAAGCGAACACAAAGTGTGATATATGCACTAAGTGAACAAGTGTGATGGATACACTAAAAGGGAACACAAAGTGTGATAGATGCACTATGTGAACAGAGTGTGATTGATACACTAAAAGCGAACACAAAGTTTGATAGATGCACTAAGTGAACAAGTGTGATGGATACACTAAAAGTGAACACAAAGTGTGATAGATGCACTAAGTGAACAGAGTGTGATTGATACACTAAAAGCGAACACAAAGTGTGATAGATGCACTATGTGAACAGAGTGTGATTGATACACTAAAAGCGAACACAAAGTGTGATACATGCATTATGTGAACAGAGTGTGATTGATACACTAAAAGTGAACACAAAGTGTGATAGATGCACTATGTGAACAGAATATGATAGATATACTGAATGTGAACACGAAGTGTGATAGATGCACTTAGTGAACAAGTATGATTAATATACTAAAGGTGAACACGAAGTGTGATAGATGCACTTAGTGAACAAAGTATGATTGATATACTAAACGGTGAACACGAAGTGTGATAGATGCACTTAGTGAACAAAGTGTGATTGATACACTAAAGGTGATGATGTGAATATGTGCATGATAGATACACACAATGAGGATGTGTGTGATAGCTACACAAAATGAGTGAAGTGTGATTGATACACTAAAGTGAAGAGAGTGTGATTGATACACAAAATGAGAATGTGTGTGATTGATACACTAAAGCGAGTGTGTGTGATTGATACACAATATGAACAAAGTGTGATTGATACACTAAATGAATGATCTTAAACGGAACTTCTTTGAATGAACCGTACATACAATATCGTGCATAACTGAGAAAGAAACTTGATAGGTACAATGTATTACAATGCATGATGCTTACGGAAAGCAATAAATGGACAAAGCGGCGCTTTAGAAAGCACCTCATGAGGTGAGTGGCGGTGAACCGCTCTTCTCCGACGGGGATCTCTCCTTGTGCTCTTCGAACACTTTACCTTCAACTCACAGTACAAAGGCTCTGGAATGCTGGCAAGGGTTCTACACGTAGAACACTTTGGATGCTACCTTTCTTCATGATCATGTTCACAACTTTCCCTATTCTCCAACAGGGTGACAGACTAGGTTGGTTCAGTATCCAGAATTGAGGTGCATACACGCTGTCGCAACCTATGGGGCTTCCATACAGATTTCAAGCCGGGGATACATCCCTGGGTATTTAAACCAGACTTTAGTCTCAGAAATCCCGAACGTTTGCTTTCTAGGCCATGGCCATTCGAACTCTAGTTTCCACCGTCGCAGTTGGTCTCTTAGGAACTCATTGCGAACACAGCCAAGATGACCCTGGCAAGGGACTGGTACTCAGAGAGAGCATTTCTGATTGCCATTCTGGCTTGAGGCAGACTTGATCTTGAGCTTGAGGTAGAGGCACACTCATACTTCGGAGCATTGACAAGGCCTGACAAGGTGCATACGGAATGCGATCTCGGAGCTTACTGAAGTTGGAACAAACTCAGATGCCCGACATTTTCCTCTTTTGCTTTTGCTTTGCAGTCCGGAACCATTATAGCTTCAGATAGGTCCTGGTTCCACTGTTCTCACATGACCTGGGTTGAACCCTGCGGTTTTATGAAAGAACAAATTCTGTTTTGCACAAATGTGGAGAACGGCACGGCACTCGGAGCACAAAACGATTTTATTTTTGAAATTGAGAGATGAGTTTTCGACCAGGTATTGAGCCTACGACTGAACACAGCAAAACGACTCAACAAGGAAATAAAAAGCACACAACCTAGACATATCGAGTAACGCTCGAAACGACTCAAAACAAGAATCGAGATAAAACAAAAAGACACGATACTCAGACGTGCACAGGGAGCCTGTTTCACCGGGTAGTGTTTCCCACCCTTTCTCATTTGTGATTCTCACATCACTCTGGCACTCAATCTCTTGTTTTCTGAAAAAGCCCTTTTCTCACTTTTTCTCTCATCGCACATCTCTCTATTCTTCAATCTCTCATTTTTCAATCCCTCCCCTGGGTGGTTGATGGATAAACAGGAAGTTGCGGGCTCTTGCCCCTACCATGCTGCTAGATTCTCTTTCTTCCGTTCACAGCTAGTGAATTCCTCCCATAGAAGGGTTGCGCTACAACTGGGTGTGTAGCAAATCTGCTGCTAATATCGGTTGATGATGCTTTGCTGGGGAGTTTGGACGTGATAAGATCTGTCCAGATGATGGAGTGGAATATCTTGCCCCATTCCAGTTCGTGCTTCGCACTTGGCTTGATACCTCGTTGCTTGGGGTGAGAGAGCTTTCAGCCCTTTTTGTGCCCTTTTCTGGCGAATACGGTGCCCTTTCCGGCAAGTAGAGTGCCCTTTCTAGCAAGTATTTTGACAAAGGGGAAAAGACAGAACACCTGACTAAACTGTGCCCCTAGTTCATTATTTTGACCATTTTTTGTTTTGATTTTTCTACTAAAACAATTTTGACCAATATGAGAGTTAGATTAACACGCTTGTTCAATTTTTGATTTGAAATCATGCAAGTCAGGCCATGAGCACTGAAAATTTTCCCTTTTTTTTTTTTTTTGGGTCCAAGAAAATGGTCCAGTTTCGGAAAATAATTTTCGAGAAAATTAGTCAACCTCAGTAAAAATTCTCAAAAACTATTTTTGCAAACGGCCACTTGCTCAACGAGCATGAAACCTACTCCTGAGATGCACAACCTCAGATCTGAAGGAAAATTGCCCTTTGCTTGAAGAGAGCTGCATGGCAACGGAAAGTTGCCCCTTGTTTGAACGGCACCGCGGCGCATTGAATGGCAACGGAAAGTTGCCCCTTGTTTGAATGGCACCGCAGCGCATTGTAGTCAGTCCTTGGAGCGATGATTACAACCGAACTCTCGGATACAGAGAAGGCAAAGATGATCAAAACCATTACATGGACACAATCGAATTTGAAGTGTTTTACGGCTGGACTTCAGAATGAAGTTGCCTACGTATCCCAAAGATGGGAATCAAGCCTTACGTAGTTCGGGGTTAAGGTACACTCGGGTATTTAACCTCTCCTTTTTATGCTCTAACTTTTGCCAAGGCGCCTGTCGCGGGTTTTCAACCTTGCGAGCTTTGTTTTTCTTCTTTTCAATTCTTTTCATTTCTTTTTTCATCTTTTCTTTGCATTTTTTATTTATTTATTTTTTTTTTGTTCTTTTGTTCTTTTCTCTTTTTTTGTTCTTTTTCTTCTTTTCTTGCTCTAACTTTTGCCTGGGTCGCCCTTCCGGGTTTTCGGCCCAACGAGCCTCTCAAGGGTAAAAGTGTAGCTTTGTCCATGTCAAATGGTTTTGAGATCCTGAAGTCATCTGAATCCAAGAGAATGGCTGTTGTTCGTTGATGATGCAGGAGTCCATCCAATGGAGGGCTGAATTTGTCCCTGGTGTTGTGGATCAGAACTCAATTTTTCTTCAGCAATACTTTCTTCTTCCTCCCTCTGGGATTTGGCATTCTTGCCGACCTTCTTTGATTTGTGGAATGATCCATCTTCGGCTCTTCGGCAAATTGGCATCTTTGCCCCTAGTTCCAGGGTGCTTCTGATCTAGCTTTGCAAGCTTCTTTTGACGACGTCCGACCTTCTTGATCTGACTTTCTTGCCTCTTGTTCGAGGGCTGCTTTGAGTCTGGCCACACAGGCCTCACGTTGTAGTTGACCATTGAACATTCTGAATCTGAGTTCAAGGTTTTGAAAGCAGAGGGGTCGAGTCTCGAGGCTGAGAGCGATCCTAAGCTGCACAATCTCAAGAGCGATTCCACACATGTCTTCGCAGGACCGCGCAAAATATTTTTTGAAAGTTTTTAAGAAAGCGACAAGTCGCTCGCGCTGAAGACAGTGTAGAACCAATCTGGATCAAAGCTAGGATCCTTCTCAGTACTCACACTAACAAGCATGATTTCATTCATTAAGGGCTTAGCACGCCTCTCTTCCTCTCAGTTGATCAAATTTTTTGCAAATCCCGAGGAATTCCTTCCTCTTCGTTTTCACCACAATGTTCAAAAAGTTTTGAAAAACTCAGGTCATTATAATGACTTCAAGGCACAGAAAAGACAGAGTCCTTAGTCAAATACTGTCATCTCCTTCAGAACTTCCGGCATAACTGGCACAAGGCAGAAGCAAACGCGAGAGCGTAAAAATCACTGCTGTTTCATTCAAAAACTGCTAGCACAACTGGCTCCCTGGCAGAAACAGACTCAAAACAAAATGAAAAGACAAACGCAAAACAAAATGGTGACGCCCGAGATAATACCCAGAATCACCCGACTCCTATACAACAGGACTGACTCGATATAACAAGACAGACCCGAAACAAAAAGACTGACTCAAAACGGACTCAAAACAACAAGACTGACCCAATACCCAAGTCAGAAAGCACAAAAACCAGCATTCACAAATGCTCAAAACAGTGCGTGCCATACGCCATATCTGGAGTAAATCGAGTGCCATCCGCAGGTGGTTCATCCCCCGATCACATAGTCACATTATCCCCCACAGGTTCACTGGTCGAGTGCCGATAGACTTTGCTGGACTGGCGCGGGGATGACCCTGTTGTCAAACAGATCTTGTACATCATGGCGCAGACGAAAGCAACTGTCAGTGTCATGACCGGTTTGTTGATGGTACGCACAGTACCTAGTATGGTCATGCTTTGGAGGGAGAGGATCAGGTAAAGGCCGTTGATCCAATGGTTTCAGATGTCCTTTCCGGATTAAGACCTCTAGAGCCTTTGACAAAGGCATATAAAGTGGGGTGAAAACCCTCTTGACTCGGGGTGGATATTTGGCCGTCTGTGAGCTACTTCCGGACGCACCGGTGAATGGGGTAGCCTTTTTGATGTGGTGGTGGTGACCATGCCCACTTCAGAAGATCTTGCAGCTGCATCACCACTGGTGGTCGCATTCGAACTGCGGGAAAACGCCCGCCTAGGCTGCTCCTTCTCCTGGTCAATAAGGCCCTGCTTCATGGCATCCTCGATCTGTACTCCCATCTCATGCAAATCTGAAAAGGTAGGGAAGGGGAGCACGATCATTTTCTGCATTAGTTTGGGCTGGAGGTTGCGTACAACCATCCGTATTTGATCCTTATCCGTTGGCCTAATGGTCATCATTGAGGCCTTGGCCCTCCAGCGGGCCACGAATTCTGAGAAGCTCTCCTTAGGCTCCTGCCTCGTCGTCTCAAGATCACGGGTCGTAATCTCGATTTGGGTATTGTATGAATATTGTGCGACGAAGGCCTCGGCCATCTCCTCCCAGCTTCGTTTCACTGAATCCTCCAATTTGGCGTACCAGATGGCCGCAATACCCGACAGGGTCCTGCCAAAAAGGGAGAGCTTCTGTAATCTTGTCAAGCCCATGGGGCGCAGAACATCTGAAAACAAACTCAGGTGGACCATGGGATCTCCTGACCCGTCAAAACGGTCGATGTGAGGCATCTTGAACCTGTCCGGCAGTGTCACAGCTGAGTCAGTGTATCCGTCCTCGATGTCCGGGATGGACTTTACCCCCTGGGATTTTTTGAATAGCTTCTCAAGCTTGCTCAATTTCAGTGCCGTAGGGTCTACTTCGAACTCGAAGGGAGAGTCCGGGTGGTTGATAGGTGTATGTGCCTTGGATAATTGAGGTGGAAGCGGGGGCGGAGCTAGCCCCGTTGGAATGTCTGTGTCCTCCTGAACGGCCTGGACATTCGGCAAAATGTTCTGGGCATTTGGCAGGACATTCTGGGTAGTTGGTGTCTGCTCGGGTAACGGGACCCCTGGTGGAGGAGGAACTGGATGTGAGGCCGATGCTCCGGCTTGCTGCTGGAGCCGGGTAATTAGCTCCGCCTGTTGGGCCATGATTGTGGCCTGCTGTTTAGAGAACTCTGCTTGGCGGACAGCGTCCTCCTGCATAAGCTTCATACTTTCCTGCATTTGACGCATCATTGCCTCCATCTCTGACGTGTTCTGCTGATCCATCTAACTGACTGGTATCTATCCCTGCAGTAGAAACTGAGACCTCAGCCTGACTGTTCACTGGTGGGGTGGATAAGGGCCACTGATCTGGTAACTGCTGAACTGGTGATTTGTGCCTGACTGGCCCTTTTACCCTGCCTCTGGCAAAGGAACACTGATTGCCCTTGAACTGAATCTCTGACCTGACAAAGTTTATCAGCACAAGTTCGATGAACCTCGGAGGATATCGAAGCCTTCTGAAGCTATGGTTCCAGGACTACCCCCCCTAGCAAAAGAGAAAACAGACAGCATCTCAGCTCAACTTCACCCAAACAGATACGAGTGTAGCAGGATGACTGTGCCCTCTACTGAATTCTGCCCCCTAAAATTCAGCCTCAAATCTGATACCCTCAGGTAAACTGAATCCCAAAATACTGAACTGGTGCCCGCAGGCCTGATGCCCAAACTACTGAACTGGTGCCCGCATAAACTTGTAACTGATACATGCATTCCTAGAGACGCACTCTAAAAGCATAGCAGATAAGTGAGAGCCAAAACACCCCTATGTTGGGGTAGGGTTTCCCTGTCCTATTTTGTCAGGAGCTAGGGTTTCACTACGCACGCAGCGGTTTCAAACAACCTATATCGGGTAAGCAACCTGTCCTAGTTTGGAATGGTCACTATGGATTCCGAATATGCACTAGGTCGAATGGTCAAAAGGGTGCCCCGGTAAAACCGGGGTTTGTGTTCCCATACTGGCAGAGCCCACAACCGGTCAGCCTTATGGTCATGCCTTGACAAGACAAGCCTCCGGCAAACCGTTCAGGAATAGCAGATGGCAAACACGGTGTCCTAGGCGCACCAATGCAAATGCAATGCAAAGAAACACATAAGTGTAGCAAAACCAGATATCATGAGTTCGAGTCAAGTTCTCTAAATCCCCAGCAGAGTCGCCAGAAACTGTAGACGTCCCCGAACGCCCCGGGAGGGATGAGTCCCCCGTTCCGTTCATTTTGGGCTCACTACAGTTCAGGACTCAAATGTCACGGTTCTTAATCTGAACCAAAGAGTCCAAATCCGGCAAATCGTTTTGAGAAAACAGATTTTTGAAAGAAGTGCCAAACATGGACTGCTTTGCCAGATACAGAGTCGCCACCTAAATATTTTATTTTTGGGAAATTTAGGAAACCCTGACTCGTTGCCTAAGGCCACGTGTCCGTCATCACCAAAGTTGCCTCGGCTCGGGAACTTGGGTACGATTGGGGAAGGTCACTTCGTGAGCACCCCCGCTCGCCCGATCAAAGATCGGCCTCTACTAACCATGATATCTAGTTTTGAAAACATTATGCGTTCTTATTCCGGTTATTAGCCTAGATTTACTATGTGATGCGCACAGCATACAAGTATAGACTGGTCGCCTGAATTGGAACAAAACATTTCATGTTTGTTTTTGAAAGATGGTTTGCTACTCGCAAGTAGGCTTAAAATGCAGATTTTGCCACCCTCGGTGGGCTTAGAAAACATGGTTTTGCCACTATCTAGTGGGCTTAAAACTCACAGTCATGATTTGTTCCAATCCAAATAACCCAACCTTCACCCACAGGCATTCAGGCAGTTATATCACATAAGCAAATAGCCTCATGGTAAGCATGCTATCATGGCAGTCACTCACACCATGCAAGGATGCTAAAGCATAAAAACTTACCGAGTACTCCAAGCCAAAAGAAGCTATTAGAAATCCATGCATGATCCTAACTATACAGAAATGCCTAATGCAACACATGCAAAAATGCAACTATAGCAGGCTCGGCTATTCTAAACATGGCATATGGAATGCTACAGCTAACATGTATTCAACTTGGAATTGAAATACAAATGCAGTTAGTATGATGCGCCGAGCCCGGTGCATGCAAAACAGATGAATGAATGCAAACATGCTATCATACTATATGCTAATTGAAACATGCCCTAATCTAACCATCATAAGCCGGTAAATAAAAGGGAGAAAGACGTGGGGTTGGAAGACATACATCACACGCACGCACACTTATTACAATTGTGCCCTCGCTCGGAGGGTCCGAATAAATAATACAGTCCCAAATAATAATACAGTCCGAATAAATACAAAATCCTAATTAATTAACAAATTAACTAGGAAAAGTAAATAGCATGCAAGCTAGGGACTGCCTCGACTCTGCTCCGGATGATGAATGATGCATGTTCGGGTTGCCTTGCGCGGAAATCCATTGCGATGCCCCAATTAGCCTCTGTTTACAATTGCTGGAATTTGCACGAAGCTCCAAAGGCTGCTGATTCTTGATTTGCTGCAACAGAGAGCAGAAAGGGGCATGGCAATGTATTTTCACATATGTATGCATGTCTCGATCCTCGTGCCACCAATCACGCATCTCGATGCATGATGGCCGAGGAGTCGAATTGCACGACTCAATATGAATGAATGCACATATAAACACAACAAACCGAGACTCCATCATGGATAATCCGGAGTGTCGGTGACTGGGAATTGAGACACGTTCCGTCACTCGGAGTACGAAACGTCCTCGTTTCCCGTGCTCGGGCTAACTCCTATCCCAAACACAATGCAATATGCATGACATGCATGAATGCAACTAAGATACAACCTAACATGCACAATGCTATGAAATGGCATACACGATGCACGATAAACATGGCATACACAATGCGCTAACATACAACCTAGCATACACAATGCTATGAAATGAAATGGCATACACAATGCATAATGGACTTACACCAACACAAGAGGACCTCAGCCACACTCACATAGTGGCCATTAGATGAAATGAGACACTCGAGATGCGTGCACACGTGCACGCAAACCGAGGACCGACCTAAGGCACGAATGCCACTCTACCAAAGCATGGCAAGGCATGGAATATGGCATACAAACATGCAAATTTCAGCACTAAAATATGATGCTAAACAGCCCCGAAACATGGCAATATGGCACCCGATGCATGAGATGAACCCCGAAACTCAAAACTAGGCATACATGACCTATAGCTATACAAAGCATGCATTATTTGATCATGAAGCATGAAGACAGAGTCAAGGCAGTCCCAAAACATGAACTTTCTAGTTCAAAGCATGGCCAAAAGTGCTAGCAAGATGGCTAAATAGCATGCAATTTTGACTAGCAAACATGGTTTACATGGCAAGATATGAAGCACATGGAATCTCACCAAACCAGAAAAATCAGTGAACAAAATGAAATATGCCCAAATACACTGAATGCAGCCAACACATGCAAAATGAGGGCTCCTTTAGAGGGCCATACAAGGAGTTATTAGGCACATACAAGATAGACATGAAGCATGACCAAAACAACTCTGAAATCAAATATGGTAGTCCCAAAACTCACCAAATTGACCTAAAAGTACTAAAAGCATGCAAGAGGGTCCTTTGGAAGGCCAAAATGACCACCAAACAAGTCAAGGTGAGAGGGGGTCACCCCCCTCTGATTTGGAGGCTCAAAATAGTCCAAGCCACTGAAATCCACTGGATTCAGTGGCTAGAAGGCCAAACAAGCATGCAACAAGGGCTAGGGTGTAAGGCTCAAAAAGAGGAATCAAGCATACAAGGAAGTATGTGACCTCAAATAAGAAAAACCTTAATAAAACATGAAGATGATGTCAAAACAAGCCTTTTTCCAGTTTATAACAAGTCTCAAAAATGAACACAAATAGGGCTAATCTATCATGCAAAAATGGCCCTAAAAGAGAGAATAGAGACAAGGGACAGCAGCTGGCCCAAATGGCAAGAGCCCTTCAACAAAGTTGAAGAGGGGCTCAAAAAAGGCACTTTACAGTTTACATCAAGCCACGAAAATAAACACAAGTGAGGCTAAACTATCATGCAAGAAAAAGGCCTAAAAGGGGATAAAGAGACAAGTGGTAGCTTCTGGCCTCAAACAGAGGAGAGCCCTTCAACAAGTTGAAGAGGGTCAAAAAAGACATTTTACAGTTTATGACCAAGTCCAAAACAGCTCACAAATAAGCTAAAATACATGCAAAAATAGGCCTAAAAGAGAGTTTAAACACAAAGGGTGAGAGGAGACCTCAAACAAGAAAGACCCTTGATCAAACATGAAAAGGAGCTCAAAATATGACTATTTACAGTTCAGGTCGGAGCCCAAAAATGCTTTCAATCAAGGCTTATAAATGAAGCAAGAAAAGACTAGTTTAAGGGAAAAGTGTGTTTACCCTTGAAGAACAATGAACCAGCAGCCTTTGGTCCAAAAATCTGAGCCTCTAACCTTTGCAAATGGCTTCCAAGGTGCTGAAATGGAGTGTGGAGGTGTGGTGCTATGGGTTGTATTGTAAATAGGGCAAGAAACTTTGGGTTTGGAGAGTTGGAAGAGAGGGAGAGGGAGAGTTGTATGCAAGAGCTTTTGGCAAAATTTTGTAACCCTTCAAAATGGGTGTGGGGGTGCTGCTTTTATAGAGGAGGGGTGGAGGAAAAAGGGGGGGGAAATCAAATTCAAATTTCCCCCCCAAAAGGGCAAACCCCCGGGCAGGGGTCTGGGGGAAAACAGAGGGCACATCTGTAATACACTTGGAGAGGCAAAAATGGCCGGCCAGGTCAAAAGGGCCAAAGTGGTCAGCCACCAGTTTAGGTGGCCGGCCGACCAGGTCAAAAGGGGCAAGGTGGCCGGACACCCTCTAGGATGAAGCCCCAGAAGTTAGCTTTCCAATGCCGCAAACCTTGCATTAAAATTCCTCCTGTGGAAAAAGTTATGCCAGTTTTGGTGAAGCCGCGCAGATTCGGTCTAACCGGATTGATCCCCTACATCAACCAATTATATCTCCCCCGCCCGGACTTGTCCTTAGGAGATTCTTGAGTGTAAAATAAAGCCCCAGAAGTAAGCTTTCCAACGGTGGTGGCCTCGTATATTAATTCCTTTTGTGCAAGGAGTTATTTTCGTTTTGGTGAAGCCGCGCAGATGTTTTCCTCATTCCCGGATTCATGCTGATCCACTTTTGACCAAAAAAGCTGGTTTTTTAGAAAAATTGCTAGCCTTCCACTCTCCTACAACCTTTCTAATAATGAAAATAAGGTCTCCACCAAAAATGAACCAAGACGGATGCAAAACGGAGGTTCGGGGGCCGAAACATGCAGTTCGGGGCCCCGAAAACAGGCTGTTAGGCACCGGAAGTGGCGTTCGACCACGAAGTTGGTCTCTCGGACCACAGTGTCCCTCAAAAGGGAGGAAATAAGGTATATGCCAAAAACCGGAGCAAACGGAGGTGGTTAAGCGGTCTCGAACCGAGGCACATGGCCGACGGCTCTGAAAAACCGGAAACCGGGCTCCAAACGGGAAAAATGGCCTACGACCACGAAACGTAGCCTACGGCCGCTGAGAGATGATCTATGAGACTTCTCCCTCCCTTCGGGAAGAGAAAACAAAGAAAACAGGGCCTGGTTTGCAAACCGAGGCATGGTACAAAAGAGTCCGGAAGTCCGGAGGCAAGGCTCGCAGCCGAAATTCCGCAACCTCAGAACGAGCACAATATGCAACATCACCAAGCGCTCAATCGGTGACGTCTGAGTCTTAAGGTCGGTCAAAATTGGGGTGTCTACAGTTGCCCCTCTTTGACAGAACTCGAAAGTCATAAGTGACGGCAGTGAATGTCAAAGCCCAGAGACGACCCATTCTTGACAAGGCCGAAGATTCCGACAAACATACTAGATAACAGAGAAATGTGCCCGCAAGCATGCCCGCAGGCAGGGGGCAAGATCCAAAATGATATGCAGGAAGATTTTGATAATTGGATTTATACGCTACGCGAAGTCGATTTGAAGATTGGACTTATACGCTACGCGAAGCCGGTTTGAAGATTGGACCTATACGCTACGCGAAGCCGGTTTGAAGATTGGACTTCTACGCTACGCGAAGCCGGTTTGAAGATTGGACTTATACGCTACGCGAAGCCGGTTTGAAAATTGGACTTATACGCTACGCGAAGCCGGTTTGATAATTGGACTTATACGCTACGCGAAGCCAGTTTGAAAATTGGACTTATACGCTACGCGAAGCCGGTTTGATAATTGGACTTATACGCTACGCGAAGCCGGTTTGATAATTGGACTTATACGCTACGCGAAGCCGGTTTGAAAATTGGACTTATACGCTACGCGAAACCGATTTGAAAATTGGACTTATACGCTACGCAAAGCCGGTTTGATAATTGGACTTATACGCTACGCGAAGCCGGTTTGAAAATTGGACTTATACGCTACGCGAAGCCGGTTTGAAAATTGGACTTATACGCTACGCGAAGCCGGTTTGATAATTGGACTTATACGCTACGCGAAGCCGGTTTGATAATTGGACTTATACGCTACGCGAAGCCGGGTATCACTCATGATCATGCAAAGAGAGTTGTAATGAAGCAATTATGCAAAATAAATGCAACATTTTAAACGAATGCCAGGCAAGCAAGTAAACTCGAACCAAACTATGCCTCATGCAGAAAGGATGTAAGAAAATTATGGAATCTTCACGAAAATGTGCGATAGATACACAAAGGTGAACGAAGTGTGTGATTGATGCACGAAGCGAGCGTGTGTGATAGATACACAAAGCGAACGTGTGTGATAGATACACAAAGCGAATGTGTGGTAGATACACAAAGTGAAGCGAGTGTGATGGATATACTATATGAAGCAAAGTGTGATGGATACACTAGGTGAGTGTGTGATAGATACACAAAGCGAACGTGTCATAGATACACAAAGTGAAGTGAGTGTGATGGATACACTAAAGGTGAACACAAAGTGTGATAGATGCACTTAGTGAACAAGTATGATTGATATACTTAAGGTGAACACGAAGTGTGATAGATGCACTTGGTGAACAAGCATGATAGATATACTGAAGGTGAACACGAAGTGTGATAGATGCACTTAGTGAACAAGTATGATGGATATACTAAAGGTGAACACGAAATGTGATAGATGCACTAAGTGAACAGAGTGTGATTGATACACTAAAGGCGAACACAAAGTGTGACAAATGCACTATGTGAACAGAGTGTGATTGATACACTAAAAGCGAACACAAAGTGTGATAGATGCACTAAGTGAACAAGTGTGATGGATACACTAAAAGTGAACACAAAGTGTGATAGATGCACTATGTGAACAGAGTGTGATTGATACACTAAAAGTGAACACAAAGTGTGATAGAAGCACTAAGTGAACAAGTGTGATGGATGCACTAAAAGTGAACACAAAGTGTGATAGATGCACTAAGTGAACAGAGTGTGATTGATACACTAAAAGCGAACACAAAGTGTGATACATGCACTATGTGAACAGAGTGTGATTGATACACTAAAAGTGAACACAAAGTGTGATAGATGCACTATGTGAACAGAGTATGATAGATATACTGAATGTGAACACGAAGTGTGATAGATGCACTTAGTGAACAAGTATGATTGATATACTAAAGGTGAACACGAAGTGTGATAGATGCACTTAGTGAACAAAGTATGATTGATATACTAAACGGTGAACACGAAGTGTGATAGATGCACTTAGTGAACAAAGTGTGATTGATACACTAAAGGTGATGATGTGAATATGTGCATGATAGATACACACAATGAGGATGTGTGTGATAACTACACAAAATGAGTGAAGTGTGATTGATACACTAAAGTGAAAAGAGTGTGATTGATACACAAAATGAGAATGTGTGTGATTGATACACTAAAGCGAGCGTGTGTGATTGATACACAAAGTAGGCATAGTGTGATAGATACAAAGCGAGTGTGTGTGATTGATACACAATATGAACAAAGTGTGATTGATACACTAAATGAATGATCTTAAACGGAACTTCTTTGAATGAACCGTGCATACAATATCGTGCATGACTGAGAAAGAAACTTGAAAGGTACAATGCATTACAATGCATGATGCTTACGGAAAGCAATAAATGGACAAAGCGGCGCTTTAGAAAGCACCTCATGAGGTGAGTGGCGGTGAACCGCTCTTCTCCGATGGGGATCTCCCATTGTGCTCTTCGAACACTTTACCTTCAACTCACAGTACAAAGGCTCTGGAATGCTGGCAAGGGTTCTACCCGTAGAACACTTTGGATGCTACCTTTCTTCATGATCATGTTCACAACTTTCCCTATTCTCCAACGGGGTGACAAACTAGGTTGGTTCAGTATCCAGAATTGAGGTGCATACACGCTGTCGCAACCTATGGGGCTTCCATACAGATTTCAAGCCGGGGATACATCCCTGGGTATTTAAACCAGACTTTAGTCTCGGAAATCCCGAACCTTTGCGTTCTAGGCCACGGCCATTCGAACTCTAGTTTCCACCGTCGCAGTTGGTCTCTTAGGAACTCATTGCGAACACAGCCAAGATGACCCTGGCAAGGAACTGGTACTCAGAGAGAGCATTTCTGATTGCCATTCTGGCTTGAGGCAGACTTGATCTTGAGCTTGAGGTAGAGGCACACTCATACTTTCGGAGCATTGACAAGGCCTGACAAGGTGCATACGGAATGCGATCTCGGAGCTTACTGAAGGTGGAACAAACTCAAATGCCCGACATTTTCCTCTTTTGCTTTTGCTTTGCAGTGCTCATCGAAACCATTATAGCTTCAGATAGGTCCTGGTTCCACTGTTCTCACATGACCTGGGTTGAACCCTGTGGTTTTTATGAAGAACAAATTCTATTTTGCACAAATGTGGAGAACGGCACGGCACTCGGAGCACAAAACGATTTTATTTTTGAAATTGAGAGATGAGTTTTCGACCAGGTATTGAGCCTACGACTGAACACAGCAAAACGACTCAATAAGGAAATAAAAGGCACACAACCTAGACACATCGAGTAACGCTCGAAACGACTCAAAACAAGAATCGAGATAAAACAAAAAGACACGATACTCAGACGTGCACAGGGAGCCTGTTTCACCGAGTAGTGTTTCCCACCCTTTCTCATTTGTGATTCTCACATCACTCTGGCACTCAATCTCTTGTTTTCTAAAAAAGCCCTTTTCTTACTTTTTTCTCATCGCACATCTCTCTATTCTTCAATCTCTCATTTTTCAATCCTCCCTGGGTGGTTGATGGATAAACAGGAAGTTGCGGGCTCTTGCCCTAGCATGCTGCTAGATTCTCTTTCTTCCGTTCACAGCTAGTGAATTCCTCCCATAGAAGGGTTGCGCTACAACTGGGTGTGTAGCAAATCTGCAGCTAACATCGGTTGATGATGTTTTGCTGGGGAGTTTGGACGTGATAAGATCTGTCCAGATGATGGAGTGGAATATCTTGCCCCATTCCAGTTCGTGCTTCGCACTTGGCTTGATACCTCGTTGCTTGGAGGGTGAGAGAGCTTTCAGCCCTTTGTTGTGCCCTTTTCTGGCGAATACGGTGCCCTTTCCGGCAAGTAGAGTGCCCTTTCTAGCAAGTATTTTGACAAAGGGGAAAAGACAGAACACCTGACTCAACTGTGCCCCTAGTTCATTATTTTGACCATTTTTGTTTTGATTTTTCTACTAAAACAATTTTGACCAACATGAGAGTTAGATTAACACGCTTGTTCAATTTTTGATTTGAAATCATGCAAGTCAGGCCATGAGCACTGAAAATTTTCCCTTTTTTTTTTTTTTTTGGGTCCAAGAAAATGGTCTAGTTTCGGAAAATAATTTCGAGAAAATTAGTCAACCTCAGTAAAAATTCCCAAAAACTATTTTTGCAAACGGCCACTTGCTCAACGAGCATGAAACCTACTCCTGAGATGCACAACCTCAGATCTGAAGGAAAATTGCCCCTTGCTTGAAGAGAGCTGCATGGCAACGGAAAGTTGCCCCTTGTTTGAACGGCACCGCGGCGCATTGAATGGCAACGGAAAGTTGCCCCTTGTTTGAATGGCACCGCAGCGCATTGTAGTCAGTCCTTGGAGAGATGATTACAATCGAACTCTCGGATACAGAGAAGGCAAAGATGATAAAAAAAACCATTACATGGACACCATTACCCCAGTGGAGTCGCCAGAAACTGTAAACGTCCCCGAACGCCCCGGGAGGGATGAGTCCCCTGTTCCGTTCATTTTGGGCTCATTACAGTTCAGTACTCTAATTGTCACGGTTCTTAATCTGAACCAAAGAGTCCAAATCCGGCAAATCATTTTGAGAAAACAGATTTTTGAAAGAAGTGCCAAACATGGACTGCTTTGCCAGATATAGAGTCGCCACCTAAATATTTTATTTTTGGGAAATTTAGGAAACCCTGACTCGTTGCCTAAGGCCACGTGTCCGTCATCACCAAAGTTGCCTCGGCTCGGGAACTTGGGTACGATTGGGGAAGGTCACTTCGTGAGCACCCCCGCTCGCCCGATCAAAGATCGGCCTCTACTAACCATGATATCGAATTTTGAAAACCTTATGCGCTCTTATTCCGGTTATTAGCCTAGATTTACTATGTGATGCGCACAGCATACAAGTATAGACCGGGTCGCCTGAATTGGAACAAAACATTTCATGTTTGTTTTTGAAAGATGGTTTGCTACTCGCAAGTAGGCTTAAAATGCAGATTTTGCCACCCTCGGGTGGGCTTAGAAAAACATGGTTTTGCCACTATCTAGTGGGCTTAAAACTCACAGTTGATGATTTGTCCCAATCCAAATAACCCAACCTTCACCCACAGGCACTCAGGCAGTTATATCACATAAGCAAATAGCCTCATGGTAAGCATGCTATCATGGCAGTCACTCACACTCATGCAAGGATACTAAAGCGTAAAAACTTACCGAGTACTCCAAGCCAAAACAGAAACAATGTTAGAAATCCATGCATGATCCTAACTATACAGAAATGCCTAATGCAACACATGCAAAAATGCAACTATAGCAGGCTCGACTATTCTAAACATGGCATATGGAATGCTACAGCTAACATGTATTCAACTTGGAATTGAAATACAAATGCAGTTAGTATGATGCGCCGAGCCCGGTGCATGCCAAACAGATGAATGAATGCAAACATGCTATCATACTGTATGCTAATTGAAACATGCCCTAATCTAACAATCATAAGCTGGTAAATAAAAGGGAGAGAAAGACGTGGGGTTGGGAGACATACATCACACGCACGCACACTTATTACAATTGTGCCCTCGCTCGGAGGGTCCGAATAAATAATACAGTCGCAAATGAATAATTACAGTCCGAATGAATAGTATAGTCCGAAAAATACAAAACCCTAATTAATTAACAAATTAACTAGGAAAAACAGTAAATTAGCATGCAAGCTAGGGGACTGCCTCGACTCTGCTCCGGATGATGAATGATGCGTGTTCGGGTGGCCTTGCGCGGAAATCCACTGCGATGCCCAATTAGCCTCTGTTTACAACTAATGCTCGGAATTTTTGCACGAAGCTCCAAAAGACTACTAGTTCTGATTTGGCTGCAACAGAGAGCAAGAAAGGGCATGGCAATGTATTTTCACATATGTATGCATGTCTCGATCCTCGTGCCCCACAATCACGCATCTCGATGCATGATGGCCGGGGAATCGAATTGCAGGACTTAAGATGGAATGAAATGCACATATAACAAACAAAACGAGACTCCATCATGGATAATCTGAGGGTCGGTGATTGGGAATTGAGACACGTTCCGTCACTCGAAGTACGAAAACGTCCCTCGTTTTCCCGTGCTCGGCGCTAACTCCTATCCCAAACACAATGCAATATGCATGGCATGCATGAATGCAACTAATATACAACCTAACATACACAATGCTATGAAATGGCATACACAATGCTCGATGTAACACGGCATACACGATGCTCTAACATACAACCTAGCATACGCAATGCTATGAAATGAAATGGCACACGCAATGCATAATGGACTTACACCAACACAAGCGGACCTCAGCCGCACTCACATCAGTGGCCATTAGATGGAAATGAGACACTCGAGATGCGTGCACACGTGCACGCAAACCGAAGACCGACCCTAAGGCACGAATGCCACTCTACCAAAGCATGGCAAGGCATGGAATATGGCATACAAATATGCGAATTTCAGCACTAAAATATGATGCTAAACAGCCCCGAAACATGGCAATATGGCACCCGATGCATGAGATGAACCCCGAAACTCAAAACTAGGCATACACAATGACCTATAGCTATACAAAGCATGCATTATTTGATCATGAAGTATGAAGATAGAGTCAAGGCAGTCCCAAAACATGAATTTTCTTAGTTCAAAGCATGGCCAAAAGGTGCTAGCAAGATGGGCTAAAGTAGCATGCAATTTTGACTAGCAAACATGGTTTACATGGCAAGTATATGAAACACATGGAATCTCACCAAACTAGAAAAAATCAGTGAACAAAACATGTGGAAATATGACCAAATAATCACTGAAATGCAGCCAACATGTGCAAAAATGAGGAGCTCCTTTAGAGGGCCATGCAAGGAGTTATTAGGCACATACAAGATAGACATGAAGCATGACCAAAACAACTCTGGAAATCAAATATGGTAGTCCTAAAACTCACCAAATTGGGCCTGAAAAGTAGCTAAGAAGCATGCAAAGAGGGGTCCCTTTGGAAGGCCAAAATGACCACCAAACAAGTCAAAGTGAGAGGGGGGTCACCCCCCTCTGATTTAGAGGCTCAAAATAGTGTTCCAGCCACTGAAAATCCACTGGATTTCAGTGGCTAGAAGGCCAAACAAAGCATGCAACAAGGGCTAGGGTGTAAGGCTCAAAATAAGAGGGAATCAAGCATACAAGGAAGTATGTGACCTCAAATAAGAAAATGCTCTGAATGAAACATGAAGATGATACCAAAACAAGACTTTTTCCAGTTTATAACAAGTCTCAAAAATGAACACAAGTAGGGCTAATCTATCATACAAAAATGGCCCTAAAAGAGAGAATAGAGACAAGGGACAGCAGATGGCCTCAAATGGCCAAGAGCCCTTCAAAAAAGTTGAAGAAGGGCTCAAAACATGGAACTTTACAGTTTACATCAAGCCACGAAAATAAACACAAGTGAGGCTAAACTATCATGCAAGAAAAAGGCCTAAAAGTGGGATAAATAGACAAGTGGTAGCTTCTGGCCTCAAACAGAGGAGAGCTCTTCAACAATGTTGAAGAGGGGATCAAAACAAGACATTTTACAGTTTATGGCCAAGTCCAAAACAGCTCACAAATAAGAATAAAATACCATGCAAAAATAGGCCTAAAAGAGAGTTTAAACACAAAGGGTGAGGAGGAGACCTCAAACAGAGAAAGACCCTTGATCAAACATGAAAACGAGCTCAAAATATGACTATTTACAGTTTGGGTCGGAGCCCAAAAATGCTTTCAAGCAAGGCTTATAAATGAAGCAAGAAAAGACTAGTTTAAGGGAAAAGTGTGTTTACCCTTGAAGAGCAATGAACCAGCAGCCTTTGGTCCAAAAATCTGAGCCTCCAACCTTTGCAAATGGCTTCCAAGGTGCTGAAATGGAGTGTGGAGGTGTGGTGCTATGGGTTGTATTGTAAATTGGCCAAGAAACTTTGGGTTTGGAGAGTTGGAAGAGAGGGAGAGGGAGAGTTGTATGCAAGAGCTTCTGGCAAATTTTGTAACCCTTCAAAATGGGTGTGGGGGTGCTGGTTTTATAGAGGAGGAGTGGAGGAAAAAGGGGGGGGAAATCAAATTCAAATTTCCCCCCCAAAAGGGCAAACCCCCGGGCAGGGGTCTGGGGGAAAACAGAGGGCACATCTGTAATACACTTGGAGAGGGAAAAATGGCCGGCCAGGTCAAAAGGGCCAAAGTGGTCAGCCACCAGTTTAGGTGGCCGGCCGACCAGGTCAAAATGGGTATGGTGGCCGGCCACCCCCTAGGATGAAGCCCCAGAAGTTAGCTTTCCAATGCCGCAAACCTTGCATTAAAATTCCTCCTGTGGAAAAACTTATGCCAGTTTTGGTGAAGCCGCGTAGATTCGGTCCAACCGGATTGATCCCCTACTTCAACCAATCATATCTCCCCCGCCCGGACTTGTCCTTAGGAGATTATTGAGTGTAAAATGAAGCCCCAGAAGTAAGCTTTCCAACGGTGGTGGCCTCATATCTTAATTCCTATTGTGCAAAGAGTTATGCCCGTTTCGGTGAAGCCGCGCAGATGTTTTCCTCATTCCCGGATTCATGCTGAACCACTTTTGACCAAAAAAGCTGGTTTTTTAGAAACATTGCTGGCCTCCCACTCTCCTACAACCTTTCTAATAATGAAAATAAGGTCTCCACCAAAAATGAACCAAGACGGATCTAAAACGGAGGTTCGGGGGCCGAAACACGCAGTTCGGGGCCCCGAAAACAGGCTGTTAGGCACCGGAAGTGGCGTTCGACCACGAAGTTGGTCTCTCGGACCACAGTGTCCCTCAAAAGGGAGGAAATAAGGTGTATGCCAAAAACCGGAGCAAACGGAGGTGGTTAAGCGGTCCCGAACCGAGGCACACGGCCGACGGCTCTGAAAAACCAGAAACCGGGCTCCAAACGGGAAAAATGGCCTACGACCACGAAACGTAGCCTACGGCCACTGAGAGATGATCTACAAGACTTTTCCCTCCCTTTGGAAAGAGAAAACAAAGAAAACAGGGCCTGGTTCGCAAACCGAGGCATGGTACAAAAGAGTCCGGAAGTCCGGAGACAAGACTCGCAGCCGAAATTCCGCAACCTCAGAACGAGCACAATATGCAACATCACCAAGCGCTCAATCGGTAACGTTTGAGTCTTAAGGTCGGTCAAAAATGGGGTGTCTACAGGTTTCCATGGCAGACTTGGCAAGATTGAGTCAAAGGTCTGAAGAGAAGGCTACTCAATTTATTGCCAGATTTAAAAGTGCTCGAAATAAATGTAAAGTCATCCTGGCATAGTCAGAATTCGTAAGATTGGCTCAAAATGGCTTAGAATTCAGGCTTCAAAAGAAGTTTGACTCAATTGAATTCAGAGATCTGGTGGAACTAACCTATAAGGTGTCTAGGTATGAAGCATTACTAGAGGAGGAACAAGATCGAAATAATGCATCATACAAGACAAACTACAGAGATCCTAATTATGAGATTGATGCAGCAGAGATTGTGGGGAAAGAACCTGTGATCTGTGAGGCATTAGTTCATAAGGACACAACAATTGACCAGCAATTTAAAAAGAAAGACTTTCATAAGAAATACTCTTTCGATTTAACCAAGGTAGATGACATTTTTTATCATTTGCTTGCGGCCAACTTCCTTAAGTTACCAAAAGGAGGAAAACTTCCATCTCCAGATGAACTTAAAGGAAAAGTATATTGTAAATGGCATAACTCTTGGTCTCACTCGACTAAAAACTGCATTGTTTTTCGAGACAGGATCCAAGAACAAATTCGGAAAGGAAGTTTGAAATTCCCAGTCAAAGCAGAAAAGGCCATGCGGATCGACAGTAATCCATTTCCAGAAATTGGAGAAAGTGCAGCTATAGATGTGCCCTCGGGCTCTATTGCTTCTACAGTTCGGACTCGTTTTGTGTCAGTTCTTAATCTGATCTCGTAATGTGCAATGCAAGACTGATAAATCACCAAAGAGTCCAAATCCGGCAAATCGTTTTGAAAAACAGATTTTTAAGAAAGAAGTGCCAAACATGGACTGCTTTGCCAGATATAGAGTCGCCACCTAAATATTTTATTTTTGGGGAAATTTAGGAAACCCTGACTCGTTGCCTAAGGCCACGTGTCCGTCATCACCAAAGTTGCTTCGGCTCGGGAACTTGGGTACGATTAGGGAAGGTCAGCTATGAGCACCCCCGCTCGCCCGATCAAAGATCGGCCTCTACTAACCATGATATCGAGTTTTGAAAACATTATGCATTCTTATTCCGGTTAATTAGCTAGGATTTACTATGTGATGCGCACAGCAAAACAAGTATAGACTAGATCGCCTAATTTGGAACAAAGCATTGCATATCCGTTTGTTTTGAAAATGGTTTGAAATTTGCTACTCGCAAGTAGGCTAAAATACGGATTTCAAAGAATTGTCCCAATTCAAACAACCCAACCTTCACCCACAGGCATTCAGGCAGTTATATCACATAAGCAATTAGCCTCATGGCAAGCATGCTGTCATGTTAACACTTACACACATGCAGGGATGCTAAAGCGTAAATGCTTACCTAGTACTCCAAGCCAAAGCAGAAACTAGTTAGTAATCAAATGCATGATCCTAGTTCATGTTAAGATGGCTAATGCAACACATGCAAAATGCAACTAGAAATAAGCTCGGCTATTCTAAGATGTCATGTGAAATGCAACAACTAACACGTATTCAACTTGGAATTGAAATATAATGCAGTTAGTCTGATGCGCCGAGCCCGGTGCATGCAAGACATATGAATGGTGCGGACATGCATAGCATAAGGATGCTAATTGAAATATGCCCTAGTACTAACCATCATAAGCGGTTAAATAAAAGGGAGAAAGACGTAGGGTTGGAGGACATGCATCACACACACGCACACTTATTACAACATTGCCCTCTCTCGGAGGGTCCGAATAAATAATACAGACCAAACAATGAATCAATTATCCTAGCTAATTAATTATTACAAAACTTCTAATTAATTAACAAATTAACTACGAAAAACAGTCAACATATTAAACTTAAAGAGACCGTCGCAACTCTGCCATGGAATGCGTGGATGATGCATGCTCGGTTCGCCTCGCCCGGAAATCCGGTACCATGCCACTGTTGCCTCTGTTTACACTGCCTTGCTCCTCTGCAATTTATGAAAGTTTCTAGAATCCTTCTGAATCACTCCCTGAGTGTTGTGGAATATTACTGGACACAATTCAAATCCGACGGCCATGGAAATAGGCTCGTCAACCAAATATTGAACCACCGGCTGGACACTGATGGTCGGTCGGCACAAAAAGTGGTCGGCCGGCCATTTCTTCTTGCAGAGCCCTGTTTTGACAGCAGCAGAGGACAGACAGTGCATGGTATGGAATTTTCAAAGCAATGTGTGCATGGCCACTCTCCCTATCATGCTATGGGCTCAAGGGAGTTTGGTACTCGACCCTCGGACCACCAATCGCGCATTTCAATGCGTGATGGTCCAAGAAGTTAAGTATGCATTTCGATGTGAATGAATGCAACAAAACACATGAGTGCTACACGCCCTATCATGTTGAGATCAAGGACATCGGAGATCGAGGATTGAGGCGCGTTACGTCACTTTGAGTACGAACGCCCCTCATTCCTCATGCTTGGTTTGACACCCCAAACCAAGCAAAATGTAATGCAAGTATGCAATGTGCCTCAAGTATGCAACATGTCTCAAGCATGCAATATGAGGCTAAGGTAACAAACATGCCAAGTGTAATGTGCCAAACATGCAAGATACAATGCAATGCAACCTATCATGCAAGCTAGGATATGGAATACAACTAGCTAAACAACATGCAAACGTGCAAAGATAAGACAATGCAAGCATGAAACCAAAGTAATGCAACATGTCAAAACATGCAATGGTGGACTTAAACCGCAAAGGGCAGACCTCAGCCTCGCCATAAACAGTGGCCAAAGATGATGCAAATGATGGACAAATGCTCATGCAAACATTCACACCAATGGGCCTAAAGCTAAGGCACAAAGGGTAACTTTCAAGAACACTCAAAAGATGATAAACATGGACATTAGACCAACATGTTAAACTCTGAAAGTGCATAGAGGATGATGCCAAATCAACCATGTTATGCAAGTAAGGCATGCAATAATGACCAAAACTTGAAGCCAACAAAGGGGTCCAAACCATAGCTATGTCAACCAAACCCCAAAGGACCAAAATGGCTTAAAACAGTCCTAAGGCACTCCAAAACAAGACTAAAGCATGCATAGATCATGGTCAAAACATGCTAAGAAATGGATGCAAAACAAAGGGGGATTTAAGGCCACAAAGAGGGCATTCTACTACAACCACCACAACCAAACATGGCATGGATTATGTGATGAAAAACAGAGTTTTAACATGCAAAAAGGAGCCCTAAAACTCACTGATATGGCAGCTAAGGGACTCAAACCAAGAGGTATGCCAATGACTCATTTTAAGGCGCAAAAGGACACCTCTCCAAAGCATGGAAAGGATGATGAATGCAAGCACACAAGCATGGATTATGGACTGAAATAGCATGGGAAATGACTCCAAATCATTGAAACAACCTGACTAAAACATGCTAATGACTCACACACTCAAGGCTCACAAGCCAAAATGCATGGTGGCTATACCAAACATGGAAAATATGACCAAATCAATACCAAACAGACCTTAAGCATGGCAAAACACAACTAAAAGCTTCATGAAGTCAAGCTAAAGTATGCAAGCATGATGGCCTAAATGCATGGCACATGTTGGGACAACAAAGGGGATTGCTAAGCAAGTGTGTAATGCATGTAATGGACCATAAATCCGACCAAAGACAGAGATATAATATGACCAAATAACACCCAAAAACCTCTGAAATGGAGCTGAGAAGAACTAGGCATGCATGCTACCCTTATGAGCCAAAAACATGAACAAATGAGACACAAAGGGAGAGGGGTGTCCCTCCCTTATACAAGACCTCAAAACCTCTTCTTCACCACTGAAAATCCTCTGGATTTCAGTGGTGAGAAGGCCAATACAAAAAAGGTTCCAAAGCTCAACAAAAGAAGGCACAAAAGGGGCCGAACAAGGCCTAAGAGGGAGAGGTCGACCCCAAACACAAAAGAGACCTTAATGAAACATCTTAAGCATGAAAAATTAGAGTTTTTATCAGTTATACATAAAGCTCAAAATAGCATGCAAAGTGGGTTAAAAGCTAGTGCAAGAATGGAGAATATAAAGTAGCTATGCTCACCCTTGAAGAACACTTGAAGAACAGCAACCTCAGGCCCCTTCTTCTGATCAAAATCAACTCAAAACTCCAAGAAAAACTCTCAAGACTCCAATAACCCAAGTATGGTGTAATACTAGGTGCCTTAGTGAAAAACTAAGAACAAAACACCCTTTTAGGCCCTCTAACACACACAAATGGAGAGAGAGAGAGAGAGAGAGAGAGAGAGATAGAGAGAGAGTGGTGTATGTATCACATATATGTATGATTTTGCTGAACCTCTCTAAAGAAGAAGGAAGGCTTCCTTTTATAGAGGAAGACAAAGTGCTAAGCTTCTAAGGGAAGCTAATACAAAAGGGTCAAGGGGGTCAAGCTTCTCAAGGAAGCTAAGTCAAAGGTCCAAGCTTCTTGAGGAAGCTAAGACAAAGGTCCAAGCTTCCTCAAGAAGCTTGAGCAAAGGGTGCAAGCTTCTTCAAGAAGCATGGATCAAAAGGGTGGAAAAGGTGCAAGTCCTCCATACATGTGTATAGAGGATAAGTCCGTGCACTCCCGCTGGCACAGCTGGTATGCACAATGCCTGCAAAAGGCAAAAAGGTGGTACCGGCCAGAAAAGGAGGTCATCGGCCAAATAAATGGTCGGCCGACCACAAAAAGTGCTGACTGGCCATCACCAATGGCCGGTGGCAAGATAACAAGGCTAGTGGCTTCAAGCCAAGGCCGGTGGGTTTCAGGGGTAGCTAACAAGCTACTCTCTGCCCTCAGAAGCAAAAACCAACAAGTGTTTGGTCCAACCAAGCACAAGACAGTCAAGTTGAGAGATCCTGAGGCAAGGTGCGTAGCCAAGACCTTCGAGAACTCAAAACAAACACGAACATGGATGATTACCGAATATTCAAATGATGACGTCCAAGTCTTGAGGACGGTCAAAAATGGGGTGTCTACAGTTGCCCCTCTTTGACAGAACTCGAAAGTCATAACAATGACGGGAGTGAATGTCAAAGCCCAGAGACGACCCATTTTTGACGAGGCCGAAGACTTAGATAGAGCATACAAGCTACAGATAAAGATATGCGCTCGGAGGCAGGGTCAAAATGCAAGACAATGCACAAAGCCGAGCATAACTTATGATCATGCAAAGAAAGCTGTAACGAAGCATAACATGCGATGGTTTTAAGCTAGCCAACACAAATCCAACTATAATACAATGCAGAAAGGATGTAAGAGAATTATGTAATTCTCGCTACGTTTCACGCGAAGAATACAATACTTGTGCAGTTCGTCTGGTCGTGCCAGCTTCAAATGAACCATACATACAATATCGTGCCTGTAAGAGAAAGAAAACTTAACAGGTACAATATTATTAGCAGTATACATAACAATGCAATTGAAAATGCGTGACAACGCAAACCGAGTGGGAAGCATAACAATGCGACTTGGGGCAAGCATAACAATGCTATGAAGGCACAAACACATGTAAGTAAAGTATGCGCGACGACGTATACAATGGGTATAATGAGGAACTTGAACACATATAAGCAAAGCAATACGTGACAACGCAAGCAATGTGTAAAAAGGAACTTGAACACATGAAAGTGAAGCATAACGCGACAACACATGCAATGTGTAAAAAAAAAAAGGAACTTGAACACATGTAAGTAAAGCATAACGTGACAACGCATGCAATGTGTAAAAAAAAGGAACTTGAACACATGTTAGTAAAGCATAACGTGACAACGCATGCAATGTGTAAAAAAATAAATAAAAAGGAACTTGAACACATGTAAGTAAAGCATAACGCGACAACGCATGCAATGTGTAAAAAAAGGAATTTGAACACATATAAGCAAAGCAATACGTGACAACGCAGGCAATGTGTAAAAAGGAACTTGAACACATGAAAGTGAAGCATAACGTGACAACGCATGCAATGTGTAAAAAGGAACTTGAACACATGTAAGTGAAGCATAACGTGACAACGCATGCAATGTGTAAAAAAGGAACTTGAACACATGTAAGTAAAGCATAACGCGACAACGCATGCAATGTGTAAAAAAAGAACTTGAACACATGTAAGTAAAGCATAACGCGACAATGCATGCAATGTGTAAAAAAGGAACTTGAACACATGTAAGTAAAGCATAACGCGACAACGCATGCAATGTGTAAAAAAGGAACTTGAACACATGTAAGTAAAGCATAACGTGACAATGCATGCAATGTGTAAAAAAGGAACTTGAACACATGTAAGTAAAGCATAACATGACAACGCATGCAATGTGTAAAAAAGGAACTTGAACACATGTAAGTAAAGCATAACGCGACAACCCATGCAATGTGTAAAAAAAAGAACTTGAACACATGTAAGTAAAGCATAATGTGACAACACATGCAATGTGTAAAAAAGGAACTTGAACACATGTAAGTAAAGCATAACGCGACAACGCATACAATGTGTAAAAAAAGGAACTTGAACACATGTAAGTAAAGCATAACGCGACAACGCATGCAATGTGTAAAAAAAGGACAAGAGGGGGCAGATTCAACTTGAAGCATGGTAAAGACATGTTTTTCATGATGTTGAGATACAAACTCTAAACGGGATGAGGTATCACTTGACGCAAGACGCGCAACGAGCGTGCTTTAAAACGAATCAACGTAATATGACATGGTTGAAATGATTCATGGAATTCGCAAGATACAAAAAGAAGGATACGGGAAGGGATGCTCCTCGCATGCACCGGGCATCGCTCATAGAAGACACAATCTTGAGGTCAACTCAAAGGTCTACTAATGTTTCGAAAGTGCACTTCCTTGCACTGTCTTGAGTATTGAAGGTGTCAAACCACATAATTTACCCGAACAAGGGCGCGGGAGGTGCGTCGACCGCAAGGGGAGATTACCGATATCAACCCCGACACTCTACTGCCCTGCTCTCCTTTTGCTTTACTTCTCTTTTTTCTATTAGTTTAAGAACATTGCACTGTCTCAGGCAGGTTTTACCTTTTCAAAACTGTATATTTTTTTGCAAAAAGACATGATGGAAATGAAACAGCTATTTTGTTCAAAAAGGTGTTACATTTGTACTTTCTATGTATCGCATCGCGTGGCATCACATGACAATGTGGATGAAACCGAACTCTATTTGAAAATTAAGCACTTGCATCGTAATAATCAGGTGGTGAACCGACTAACAACTCGATAAGCAAAACAAAGAAACTCGATAAGCTAACCAAGTGCGAGTACAACTCGATAAGCAAAACAAAAACTTAAAGAGAGTGAAATACAACTCGATAAGCAAATGTGCAACAACTCGATAAGCAAATGGGCGTGACTCCGCAAAAATCAATCATCGGAGGGCATTGGAAGCGGTGTCAGTCCCAAATTCCCAGCATGTTCAACACATAAACAGCTCAGGGAGCAAGAAGGAAGACCACCGGCCACAGGGGAAAGCCATCGGCCTCAAGAAATGGCCATCAGCCAACAGCTTTGACAAATCGACCAAACATGGTGGTCGGTCGGCACTATTTTTGGCCGGCCGGCCATAAATGGTAAGAACCACCAGAATGTTGACACCTGTCCTCCACTCATACCTTATCCCCTACAAAAGCCTCAGCTTCGTAGTTTTCCTCAATTCAACACTGATTTGCTCCAAATGGAAGAGTTTCTTGCCCAAAATCTCACAGCTTGGATTGCTAACTTGGACGGCTCGGAAAAGCTGAATTTCCGGGGCTTCGACATAAATGCACTATTCACTTTGAGTCGTACCCCGCTGCACTTTCCGTTTCTCTGTGCCGCGGCAAAGTTTTGGAATCCGGTAACACATGTCTTCAGCTTTGGCGGGCAAGAGGTATGTCCTACCTTCGAAGACTTCCAAGTTTTGACGGAATCTGAGCGCAACGAAGAAGTCTTGTCTCAGCTTCGCTTTGGCCACGCCCAAGCCTTAGGGCGGATGTGTGGGTTCACGATGCAAGATGCTCGCTCTTTGATTTGTGACGAAATGCTGGATGTTCCGAGTTTGATTTGTCGGATTTCCGATGCCGGTGACCGTGGCGACTATCATTGGCAAGGCTTTCGGCGACATGCCCTTTGTTTGTGCATGCTATCTCACTTCTTGCTTTCCTCAGGCTCTAGAGGATCTAGTGTCTGGTTGATCGAGGTTGCCCAAGGCTTGAAGGAGGGCAAGAGCTGTATTGCCATGACTCTGGCCGAGACGTTGATGGGCTTGGACGCCTTTTATCGCCGAGAGACGACCAGATTTGCGGGGAGTCCACTACTGCTACAGGTAATGTTTCCCACCCTTTCTCACGTATATATTGCTCACATCACTCGGCCCTCAGGCTCGATTTTTCTTACAAAACCCTTTTTCTCACTTTTCTCTCATCATACATCTCTCTATTCTTTATTCTCCCATTTTTCATCCCTTCCCAGGTGTGGTTGATGGACAAGTTGCAGGTTGTGGACTCTTGCCTAGCATACTCAGCTCGTGGTTACTTCTTCTGACAACGTCTAGTTGATGCCCTTGATGAGGGATGGTGGTTTGTTTGGATGTGTAGCTTGTCCGCAAACCGCATTGATTGGCGGTGCCCTTGGCTCAATCTACCGGCAATGAGTTACAGCATGTCTCGGCAGACCGGGATTTAGTTGATTAACTTGACTCACTGTGTGTTCTACTTCCCATTCCGGTTCCAGCGCCAGTTCGACCATGATTAGACCTGCCCGGCAGAGGGGATAGAGTATCCAGCTGCATTCCTAGTCTGGGGTGCGCAGCTTGCTCGGTACGCCACAACGTGGAGGACTAGAGAGCTCCTGGCCCCCGCTCCCACTTTCAGTTGCACTTTGTCTGATGAGTGCATAGATTGGCTCAATGAAGAGGCACAGATTGGGCCCAGCTTGGCATCAGAGGCTTCGACCAGCTTTGGGAGGAGGCGTAGGAACACCTGACTTATCTATGCCTCGAATTTATTGCTTTATTAGTACTTTCAAGTTTTCCTTATGAATGTAATAAAAAAGCAACTTCAATTTGTATGCAAGAGCAGGAGAACTCTGTATTGGAATCAATGAAATTGAAGGTTGTGGGTACTGAAAATTTTCCGCTTTGGTCCAAAAATGGTCTAAGTTGTAAAAAGATTAATTTGGGCAAAATCAACTTTTATTAAAACTTTTCAAAACTATTTTCGATATGGATCAGAACTGGACACGCCTGAGATTTATCACTAAGATTCACAACCTCGGATCCCAGCAACTGGAAAGTTGCCCCTAGTTTGAGTAGCACTGTACCGGAGATCACAACCGAGCTTTGGAATGCTGAATAGACAGAGATGACCGAGATGATCAAATGGACAAAGTTGATCGGGGAAAAGTTTATGGCTGAGCTTCAGGATGAAGTTGCCTACATATCCCAAAGATGGGAATCAAGCCTTACATAGTTCAGGCTTGGGTCCACTCGGGTATTAACGCTCTCCTTTTGCGCTCTAACTTTTTCCAAGGCTGCCCTTTGCGGGTTTTCAACCTTGCGAGCTCAGTTTTTATATTTTCAAATTTTTCATGCTCTAACTTTTGCCTAGGTCGCCCTTTCGGGTTTTCGGCCTAGCGAGCCTCTCAGGGGTAATATTTCTTCAACTTGTCCATGTTGATCGGTTGTGAGAACTCTAGGCCATCTAGGTCCATCAGAGCGACAGCTCCACCCGACCAGATAGACTTGATGATGTAAGGGCCAGTTCAATTAGGTCTGAACTTGCCCCTAGGGTCATGGATGGGGGCTCGGTTGTCTTTTTGTACCAAATCTCCTTCTTTCAAATTTCTGGACTTAACTTTCTTGTTAAAAGCTCTAGTAATCCTGCGCTGGTACCCTTGAACATGGTACAGTGCTTTCAGTCTTCTTTCATCAAAGAGCATGAGTTCTTCAAATCTGCTCTGTTGCCAATTTGCTTCGACTATCTGACACTCAGCCAGTACTCGCAATGACGGAACTTCAATTTCAATAGGCAGAACGGCCTCCATCCCATAAACTAATGAATACGGAGTCACTCCAGTAGAAGTTCTAATTGAAGTCCGGTAGCCCCACAGAGCAAACGGCAACTTATCTGGCTAATCCCGGTAGGTTTCCACCATCTTTTGCAGTATATGTTTGATGTTCTTGTTGGCGGCCTCAACCGCTCCATTGGTTTGCGGCCGATATGTGGATGAATTATGAAAAGCCACGTTGTATTTCCCCAACAAGTCAATCACTTCCTTCTTGAAGTGGGAACCGTTATCTGAAATTATCTCGTTTGGGACTCCGTAGCGACAGATGATGTTGTTTCTGATGAACTTCGCAACATGCGACGCCTTCAACACCGCATAAGACTGGGCCTCTACCCACTTCGTGAAATAGTCTATCGCGACCAGGATGAACTCATGCCCATTAGACCCCTTCGGAGTGACAGCCCCGATCACATCGATTCCCCAAACTGAAAATGGCCATGGCGAAGTCATGTTGTACAGCTTCGACGGCGGGATGTTCATGCGGTTTGCATGGATCTGACATTTGTGGCATCGCCGAACAAAGCCGATACAATCCTCCTCCATGGTGGACCAGTAGTAGCCCTGTTTGAGGATCTTCCGAGCTAACATTACCCCGTTCATGTGCGCCCTATATTCTCCTCCATAGATGGCCTCCATTAGGCGCTTTGATTCTTCGGCTTCTACACACAGTTTATGCATTCCCAGATGACCTCTCTTATACAGCTTACCCCCGCAGATGATGAACTGAGCGGCCATTCTTCTGATCGCCATTTTGTCTTTGGCATTTGCCCCTGGTGGATACGTCTCTCTCTCCAAGAAATTCCAAATGTCGTAATACCAGGGATTCTCGTCCTGAACCTCATCTATGGCAGCAATTGATTCATATGCCGGCGTAAACTTCTGGTCAATGATGATCGGACGCATCCGGACTCCAAACGGGATGTCTATCATGGAAGATAGAGTTGCTAATGAATCTGCAAACCTGTTGTTCTCTCTTAATAGATGAGCAAAGTTTAGCTTCTCAAACCAAGGAATTAACAAGTCCAAGGTCTGGTGATACATTATCATCTTTTCTTCTTTGACTTTCCAATCTCCTTTTACTTGAGATACAACAAGGTTCGAGTCCCCGATGACGTCCAACCGTTTTGCCTCTAGTTCCAGGGTTGCTTCTAAACCAGCAATGCATGCTTCATATTCTGCTTCGTTGTTCGAGACTTTGAACCGGAGTTTGAAGGCTAGAGGGATACGAGAATTGTCGGGTGCTATCAGCAACACCCCTATCCTATACCCGTACTGGTTTGACGCTCCGTCAAAGTACATCGTCCAAGTTTCATCTTCGATGTGCAAAATGGCCTCATCTGGGAATAAGTACTCAACTGCTTCACCTCCCTCCACTGGATGATCGGCTAAGAATTCTGCTACTGCTCTTCCCTTGACTGACTTGCGCATCACATATTTTAAATTGAATTCGGAAAGCAACAGCAACCAACGAGCCAGCCTACCCGTAAGTGTCGGTTTCTCGAAAAGATATTTGATGGGATCTAATCTTGAAACCAACATTACAGAGTGAGCTAACAAGTAGTGCCGCAACTTCCTGGTAGCCCATGCCAAGGCTAAGCAGGCCTTTTCCAACGGTGTGTAGCGGGTCTCATAATCCAACATCTTCTTGCTCAGATAGTAGATAGCCCTCTCCACCTTGTCCTCAGACTCTTGTGCGAGCATGTAGCCCATTGTAGTCTCAGTCACTGAAAGGTACAAAATCAACGGTTTCCCCGGCTCAGGTGGTGACAACACAGGTGGGTTCTATAAGTATTCCTTGATCTGTTCAAAAGCAGCTTGGCATCGGCCGTCCCATTCGAATTTTTTTCCTTTCCTCAGAAGACCAAAAAGTGGTTCACAAGTCAAGGTTAATTTTGAGATAAACCATCTTATGAATTGCACTTTACTCAGAAAGCCTCGCACCTCCTTTTCAGTCCTTGGTGGTGGCATTTCTAAGATGGCCTTGATTTTGGAAGGGTCGACTTCGATACCTCTCTGTGTAATCAGGAACCCCAGCATTTTCCCTGCTGTAACACCGAACGTACACTTCTGAGGATTCAGCCGCAACCGAAATTCTCTGATCCTTTGGAAGAACTTTTGCAAGGCGGTGTAGTGGCCCTCTTTTTCTTTGGACTTGATAATCATGTCGTCCACGTACACCTCAACCTCTTTGTGGATCATGTCATGCAGTATTGTGGTCGCGGCCCGTTAATATGTAGCTCCAGCATTCTTCAACCCAAAGGGCATCACTCTGTAGCAGTAGGTCCCCCACGGGGTGGTGAAAGCAATCTTTTCCCGATCTTCAGGTGCCATCACTATCTGGTTGTAGCCCGAAAAACCATCCATGAATGAAAGCAAAGCATGCCCCGCTGTGAAGTCCACTAACTCATCAATATGCGGCAAGGGAAAGTCGTCCTTCGGACTGGCCCTGTTCAAATCCTTGAAATCCACGCATACTCGGATCCTGCCATTTTTCTTCGGTACCGGAACTATGTTGGCCAACCAAGTCGGGTATTCAGATACCAGTATGAAGCCTGCATCGATTTGCTTGGTGACTTCTTCCTTAATCTTAAGAGCCCAGTCCGGGCGAATCCTTCTGAGTTTCTGTTTAACGGGTCGGGCCTCGGGGTCAAGAGGGATCCAGTGTTGTACGATCTCAGGATCGATTCCAGGCATGTCTTCGTAGGACCACGCGAAAACATCTTTGAAATCTTTTAATAAAGCGACTAAGCGCTCACGTTCCTCTGAAGACAACGTGGACCCGATCTGGACCAGCCGCGGGCCCTCCTCAGTACCAACATTCACAGTAGTGATTTCATCAACTAAAGGTTTAACAAATCTTTCCTGCTCTTGATCAATTAATCGTTGCAAAACCGGAGGAATTTCTTCCTCGTCGTTTTTATCAAAATTTTGAAAGTCCTGATTCAAGCAATAAATCAAAGGCACAGAAAAGTACTCAGAAGCCACAGCCACGTCATTCTCATTAAGCATTTCCAAATCGTCTGATTCTTCTGTTACAACAGACTCAAAAGAGAAAGAAAAAGTCGACCTGGACAGGACTGTGGCATCCGGGTTATCACCCCCAGGAATACCAGACTCAGACTCAATCGAGCTGGAACCTAATTCCGACTCACAAGACTCGATAGAATCATATTCCGGCTCACTACCTGACCCGGTGTTGCTTGACAAAAATCCCTCCTCGTACTGCCAAATGAGGGAGGGTACGATAGATGCATCCAAAATGTTTGATGGTGGGCTCGCAGCCGTTTCATTCCTGATCATAGACACCGAGAGATCATCCCCCAAGCACTCATGGTCAATCGGAGGATCTGAAAGTAGACAAGCCAATGCTATCCCCATTTCAACTACAGCGCTCTCGGAATCCACTTCCTTACACTGCTCAACTTCAGCTAATAGGTCTGTCTGCTCTGTGGCAACGTCATCCCCGGATAATTGCAGGTCGAAGAAGATCTCAAAACCTGGCACGCGCTTCCTCTCCGCATTCAGCCACGACTCTGGGAAGCCACAAAATGGAAAGTCCTCCCCCTCCCGGACAAAGCGTCCATTTAGGGTACCCTGGATGGGTCGGTGCATTAGCTCAAAAGGCTTTCCCACCTACTTCGCTCTGGCTCTCCCAGCCATCTCCTTACCTTTCCTTACCCAATCCTCTCTGGTGGGCAGATAGCCCAAACCAAAGGTATATGGGTTGTGTGGCACTTCGGCCAATGCTACAACGCCCTTCCAGCCACTCTTCCCCAATCCCATCTCGGGGATGTGTTGGAGCTTGTTCATGAGGTATACTGATTGAGCATTGACATACAACCCCTCATTAACAGCCATGATGTTCTGAACGACCCGAGCCACAGCCAAGGTAAAATCGGATAAAAACACATCCTCCATACCATGCTCAATTTCCAAAATTGGCGTAGATACTTATGGTGGTGGATGGATCGATGAATTTCTAAAAACAATGGCTACTCCCTTCCCATTGGGGTATTTCACCATCTGATGCAAGGTGGATGAAACTGCCTTCACCTGATGCAGCCACGGCCGCCCCAAAAGTAGGTTGAAGGTTGCAGGACCTTCTAAGACGTGGAAGTCGATTTCATGCTGTCCTGGCCCAACCTGGGTCTGAATTTTTACTGTCCCCATTACCTCCCTGCTTGTGTTATCATACGCCCGAATCACCTGGGCTGTTGGCACAAAGTCCGCGGTCTTTAAACTGATTGCGTATGCAGTTCTCGCCGGGCATACATTGATGGCGGATCCTGTGTCGACAAGCACCACGGGTATCCATTTGTTTCTACACTCCACAGAGATGTAGAGTGGCTTGTTATTGTTCGCACCCTTAGGTGGCAGTTCCTTGTCGGAGAAAGTCAACATCGGGGTAGCTCCTCCCGGAAAAACTAAGCTCACTAGTTGTTCGGGCGTGGTGTCGATTGAGAGCTTGGCCTTGTCCATGGCCGATAAGACAGCTTGTCGATGCACTCGCGATACCATAAGCAGTCCCCAGATGGAGATGTCTGCTTGTATCTTCTTTAACTGTTTTAGTACAGCCTCTTCTTCAAGTTGCTTCTCCTTCTGCTTCTCAGCCTCCTTATCTTTCCCAGACGCCTCTGGTTGATCTAGGTGCGGGGGCTTGAAGTACCGCCCGCTCCTGGTCATATGATCGACTTCACTGATGTACCAGGTATCATCTGGCTGGTTACTCCCCCAATCCTCATCCGTTTGGGCAAGACATAGATCATCGTCCTCCCACCACATTCCATCGGCGGCCGACAGACACCTGTCCGGCTCCGGTATGACTGTTCTCGTATTCGCAGTACCTTCTGTCCACATGCTCGCAGCATTCTCTGTCCTTGTGCACATAGCAATTTCAGTCCCTACGGGGGCCTTGGCTTTTTTGATTCTCTCAGACTCTCCGATTCCTTCTTGTTCCAACTGCGTCAGTACAGTTTGCTGTTCAACAATCCCTACATTCAAAATGCCCAAATCCCGAGCAAAATTCTTGACACCGGCGCTCTTCGGCGATTCACCCTGATTTCCAGCCTTTCCGGCCACAACTGATGTCCTTATTCCTGATAAACCCTACTCCAACTGAGATTCTTCAACAACGTCTGGTAAGTCATCAAGCCACTCGGTAACCTCTGCTGACTCCTTAAAATCGAACCAGTTGACTGCTGAGTCTTGTTCTTCGAAAAACTGTAGGTTAGCTATGTCCTCTTCCAAAGCTGCCAAGTCATCTGTCCCCTGATCAAATCTATCCCCCTGTATCACACAAAGTTCTACCCCTGCCGACAATTCTACATTTGGCCAATCCTGGCCTGACAGAATGTAGTCACTCGGACTGTATGCCTTCTCAGCGAAACTCCCAGATTCCTCAAATTCTAAAACAATCCCATTCTCCTCTGAAATCTCCCATGTTCTGTCTTCGACAGTCACCACCACTGGTTCGGGTTGGGTTATGGAGATGTCCAATGTGCACAAGTCTGTGCAGTCGGGAAGGAGCACATCCCGCTTGAGTAGATGAGATGGGGTGATGTAGATGCTAGGATCGTAAGACATGACCCCAGTCTGGGATAAAGTTGATTCTTTTGGGAGGTGGAGCTTGGTTGTGGGTGGAGGGAGAGGGTTGGTTGTGAATGGTTTTTGGAGGCACAATCACCCCATATCAATGAGATTTAAATCTCATGACGAAACGGAAGCATTGGTCGGTGTCATGACCGTTGCTGTTGGTGAAATGCGCATATTTGGCTGGGTTGTGGGTTAGGGGGAAAGTTTTTTCTGGCAATGGCCGCGGCTCTAGGGGCTTTAAGTGCCTTTTCTGATTAAAACCCCCAGTGCTTTGGACAGGGAATATAGGTGGAGCGAAGGTTCTTTGGTTTTTGGGTGGGTATTTAGCTGTTGCGTTATTGCTTCCGGACGCACCGGAGAATGGCGTAGCTGCCATAGTTCTTGGAGGGGAAATGGTGGTGACCATGCTCACTTCTGAGGCTCTTGCAGTTGTAGCGCCACTCGGGCCCGCATTGGTGTTGCGGTTGAAGGTTCTTCTGGGTTACTTTCTGTCATTATCAATCAAGCCCTGCTTCAAGGCATCCTCAATCTGTACTCCCATTTCATGTAAATCTGAAAAGGTAGGGAAGGGGACCACGATCATTTTCTACATCAGCTTAGGTTGGAGATTGCGCACAATCATCTGAATCTGATCTTTATCTGTGGGCCTTAGGGTCATCATTGAGGCCTTAGCCCTCCATCTGGTTACGAACTCCGAAAAGCTCTCTTTAGGCTCCTGCCTTGTTGTCTCAAGATCACGGGTCATAATCTCGATTTGCGTGTTATAAGAGTACTGTGCAATGAACGCCTCGGCCATCTCATTCCAGTTTCTCTTAACATCATCTTCTAATTTGGCGTACCAGATGGCCGCCACACCCGACAGGGTCCGGCCGAACAGAGACAGCTTCTGTAGTCTGGTGAGGCCCATCGGCCTTAATACGTCTGAAAACAACCGCAGGTGTACCATGGGATCCCCGGATCCATCGAATCGGTCGCTGTGCGGCATCTTAAATCTATCTGGCAGCGTCACAGCTGCGTCGGTATATCCATCTTCAATGTCCGGGATGGACTTTACCCCTTGGGATTTCTTGAACAACTTTTCAAGCTTGTTCAACTTCGATGCTGTAGGGTCCACCTCAAATTCAAATGGAGAGTCCAGCAAATTGACAAGCGTGGGTGCCTTGGATAGTTGCGGTAGAATCGGGGGCGGAGCCGACCCTATTGGGATGTCTGTATCCTCCTGGACATTCTGGACATTCGCCGTTTCCCCTGGTATTGGAACTCCTAGTGGGGGAGGAACTTGGTGTAAAGCTGATGCCCCGGCTTGCTGCTGTAGCCTGGTGATTAATTCTGTCTGTTGAGTCATAATCTCGGCCTGTTGTTTGGTAAACTCCGCTTGACGGGCAGAGTCCTGTTGCAGGGTTTTCATGGCCTCCTGCATCTGACGCATCATTTCTTCCATTCATGTTGTTCCCGACATACTGCTCTGATCCAACTGATCCACCAATAGATCTGTATCTGGAGTAGCCTCAAGAATCTCAACCTGACTGTTCAAAGACCACTGATCTGGTAATCCCTGCTCGGATACACTGCGTCTTCTCGACCTCCGTCTGATAACCGGGGGTAAGGAACGAAGCACTGGTTGTCCGTCAACCAGATCCTCAGATCGATTGAGTCGGCGACCTCTAGTCCAGAGTGCTTGGGGAATATTTACTGGGTCAGAAGCAATCGTGCTAAACTACCTAGCAAAAAGATAAATAAAGCAGTAATAAGGAAATAAATAACCAGACAAACGAACAGCATAACAGCTTAAACAAACACAACACACGGTCGGGCATGACATCACCCTATCGATAAGCTGAATACACTGTTCTCAAACACTGATTATTGTCCCCGAATCACTGTCTCCGAAAACTAAATCTGATACCCGCAAATAACTGATTTCCAAAACACTGATGCCCGCAGGCCTGATGCCCAATCTTGCAAACTGATACATGCATTCCCTGTAGAGGCCAACTCTAAAAGCACATAGCAAACAAGTGAGAGCCAAAGCACCCCTATGTTGGGGTAGGGTTTCCCTGTCCTATTTTGCCAGGAGCTAGGGTTTCACTACGCACACAGCGGTTTCAAACAACCTACAATCGGGTAAGTAACCTGTCCTAGCTTGGGATGGTCACTATGGATTCCGAATATGCACTAGGTCGAATGGTCAAAAAGGGTGCCCCGGTGAAAACCGGGGTTTGTGTTGCCATCGTGGCAGAGCCCGTAATCGGTCAGCCTTATGGCACGCTTCTCAAAGCGAGCCTCTGGCAAACCGTTCAGGAATAGCAGATGGTAAACACGGTGTCCTAGGCGCACCAATGCAAATGCAATGCAAAGAAACACATAAGTGTAATCAAAACAAGATATCACGAGTTCGAGTCAAGTTCTCTAAGTCCCCAGCAGAGTCGCCAGAAACCGTAGACGCGCCCTCGGGCTCTATTGCTTCTACAGTTCGGACTTGTTTTGTGTCGGTTCTTAATCTGATCTCGCAATGTGCAATGCAAGACTGATAAATCACCAAAGAGTCCAAATCCGGCAAATCATTTTGGAAAACAAATTTTTAAGAAAGAAGTGCCAAACATGGACTGCTTTGCCAGATATACAGTCGCCACCTAAATATTTTATTTTTGGGGAAATTTAGGAAATCCTGACTCGTTGCCTAAGGCCACGTGTCCGTCATCACCAAAGTTGCTTCGGCTCGGGAACTTGGGTACGATTGGGGAAGGTCAGCTATGAGCACCCCCGCTCGCCCGATCAAAGATCGGCCTCTACTAACCATGATATCGAGTTTTGAAAACATTATGCATTCTTATTCCGGTTAATTAGCTAGGATTTACTATGTGATGCGCACAGCAAAACAAGTATAAACTAGAGCGCCTAATTTGGAACAAAGCATTGCATATCCGTTTGTTTTGAAAACGGTTTGAAATTTGCTACTCGCAAGTAGGCTAAAATACGGATTTCAAAGAATTGTCCCAATCCAAACAACCTAACCTTCACCCACAGGCATTCAGGCAGTTATATCACATAAGCAATTAGCCTCATGGCAAGCATGCTGTCATGTTAACACTCACACGCATGCAGGGATGCTAAAGCGTAAATGCTTACCTAGTACTCCAAGCCAAAACATAAACTAGTTAGTAATCAAATGCATGATCCTAGTTCATGTTAAGATGGCTAATGCAACACATGCAAAATGCAACTAGAAATAAGCTCGGCTATTCTAAGATGTCATGTGAAATGCAACAACTAACACGTATTCAACTTGGAATTGAAATACAATGCAGTTAGTCTGATGCGCCGAGCCCGGTGCATGCAAGACATATGAATGGTGCGAACATGCATAGCATAAGGATGCTAATTGAAATATGCCCTAGTACTAACCATCATAAGCAGTTAAATAAAAGGGAGAAAGACGTGGGGTTGGAGGACATGCATCACACACACGCACACTTATTACAACATTGCCCTCTCTCGGAGGGTCCGAATAAATAATACAGACCAAACAATGAATCAATTATCCTAGCTAATTAATTATTACAAAACTTCTAATTAATTAACAAATTAACTACGAAAAATAGTCAACATATTAAACTTAAAGAGACTGTCGCAACTCTGCCTTGGAATGGATGGATGATGCATGCTCGGTTCGCCTCGCCCGGAAATCCGGTACCATGCCACTGTTGCCTCTGTTTACACTGCCTTGCTCCTCTGAAATTTATGAAACTTTCCAGAATCCTTCTGAATCACTCCCTGAGTGTTGTGGAATATTACCGGCCACAATTCAAATCCGCCGGCCATGGAAATAGGCTTGTCGACCAAATATTGAACCATCGGCTGGACACTGATGGTCGGTCGGCACAAAAAGTGGTCGGCCGGCCATTTCTTCTTGCAGAGCCCTGTTTTGACAGCAGCAGAGGACAGACAGTGCATGGTATGGAATTTTCAAAGCAATGTGTGCATGGCCACTCTCCCTATCATGCTATGGGCTCAAGGGAGTTTGGTACTCAACCCTCGGACCACCAATCGCGCATTTCAATGCGTGATGGTCCAAGAAGTTAAGTATGCATTTCGATGTGAATGAATGCAACAAAACACATGAGTGCTACACGCCCTATCATGTTGAGATCAAGGACATCGGCAACCGAGGATTGAGGCGCGTTACGTCACTTTGAGTACGAACGCCCCTCATTCCTCATGCTTGGTTTGACACCCCAAACCAAGCAAAATGTAATGCAAGTATGCAATGTGCCTCAAGTATGCAACATGTCTCAAGCATGCAATATGAGGCTAAGGTAACAAACATGCCAAGTGTAATGTGCCAAACATGCAAGATACAATGCAATGCAACCTATCATGCAAGCTAGGATATGGAATACAACTAGCTAAACAACATGCAAACGTGCAAAGATAAGACAATGCAAGCATGAAACCAAAGTAATGCAACATGTCAAAACATGCAATGGTGGACTTAAACCGCAAAGAGCAGACCTCAGCCTCGCCATAAACAGTGGCCAAAGATGATGCAAATGATGGACAAATGCTCATGAAAACATGCACACCAATGGGCCTAAAGCTAAGGCACAAAAGGTAACTTTCAAGAACACTCAAAAGATGATAAACATGGACATTAGACCAACATGTTAAACTCTGAAAGTTCATAGAGGATGATGCCAAATCAACTATGTTATGCAAGTAAGGCATGCAATAATGACCAAAACTTGAAGCCAACAAAGGGGTCCAAACCATAGCTATGTCAACCAAACCCCAAAGGACCAAAATGGCTTAAAACAGTCCTAAGGCACTCCAAAACAAGACTAAAGCATGCATAGATCATGGTCAAAACATGCTAAGAAATGGATGCAAAACAAAGGGGGATTTAAAGCCACAAAGAGGGCATTCTGCTACAACCACCACAACCAAACATGGCATGGATTATGTGATGAAAAACAGAGTTTTAACATGCAAAAAGGAGCCCTAAAACTCACTGATATGGCAGCTAAGGGACTCAAACCAAGAGGTATGCACAATGACTCATTTTAAGGCGCAAAAGGACACCTCTCCAAAGCATGGAAAGGATGATGAATGCAAGCACACAAGCATGGATTATGGACTGAAATAGCATGGGAAATGACTCCAAATCATTGAAACAACCTGACTAAAACATGCTAATGACTCACACACTCAAGGCTCACAAGCCAAAATGCATGGTGGCTATACCAAACATGGCAAATATGACCAAATCAATACCAAACAGACCTTAAGCATGGCAAAACATAACTAAAAGCTTCATAAAGTCAAGCTAAAGTATGCAAGCATGATGGCCTAAATGCATGGCACATGTTGGGACAACAAAGGGGATTGCTAAGCAAGTGTGTAATGTATGTAATGGACCATAAATCCAACCAAAGACAGAGATATAATATGACCAAATAACACCCAAAAACCTCTGAAATGGAGCTAAGAAGAACTAGGCATGCATGCTACCCTTATGAGCCAAAAACACGAACAAATGAGACACAAAGGGAGAGGGGTGTCCCTCCCCTATACAAGACCTCAAAACCTCTTCTTCACCACTGAAAATCCTCTGGATTTCAGTGGTGAGAAGGCCAATACACAAAAGGTTCCAAAGCTCAACAAAAGAAGGCACAAAAGGGGCCGAACAAGGCCTAAGAGGGGGAGGTCGACCCCAAACACAAAAGAGACCTTAATGAACATCTTAAGCATGAAAAATCAGAGTTTTTATCACTTATACATAAAGCTCAAAACAGCATACAAAGTGGGTTAAAAGCTAGTGCAAGAATGGGGAATATAAAGTAGCTATGCTCACCCTTGAAGAACACTTGAAGAACAGCAACCTCAGGCCCCTTCTTCTGATCAAAATCAACTCAAAACTCCAAGAACAAACTCTCAAGACCCCAATAACCCAAGTATGGTGTAATACTAGGTGCCTTAGTGCAAAACTAAGAACAAAACACCCTTTTAGGCCCTCTAACACACACAAATGAAGAGAGAGAGAGAGAGAGATATATAGAGAGAGTGGTGTATGTATCACATATATATTTGATTTTGCTGAACCTCTCTAAAGGAGAAGGAAGGCTTCCTTTTATAGAGGAAGACAAAGTGCTAAGCTTCTAAGGGAAGCTAATACAAAAGGGTCAAGGGGGTCAAGCTTCTCAAGGAAGCTAAGTCAAAGGTCCAAGCTTCTTGAGAAAGCTAAGACAAAGGTCCAAGCTTCTTGAGGAAGCCAAGACAAAGGTCCAAGCTTCCTCAAGAAGCTTGAGCAAAGGGTGCAAGCTTCTTCATGAAGCTTGGATCAAAAGGTGCAAGTCCTCCATACACGTGTATGGAGGACAAGTCCGTGCACTCCCGCTGGCACAGCTGGTATGCACAATGCATGCAAAAGGCAAAAAGGTGGTACCGGCCAGAAAAGGAGGTCATCGGCCAAATAAATGGTTGGCCAACCACAAAAAATGCCGACCGGCCATCCCCAATGGCCGGTGGCAGGATAACAAGGCTGGTGGCCTCAAGCCAAGGCCGGTGCGTTTCAGGGGTAGCTAACAAGCTACTCTCTGCCCTCAAAAGTAAAAACCAACAAGTGTTTGGTCCAACCAAGCACAAGACAGTCAAGTTGAGAGATCCTGAGGCAAGGCGTGTAGCCGAGACCTCCGAGAACTCAAAACAAACACGAACATGGATGATCACCAAGTGTTCAAATGATGACGTCCAAGTCTTGAGGACGGTCAAAAATGGGGTGTCTACAGCAGCCAATGTTGTTGTGCCAAACTTCCAGAATTTATCTCTGCAGGAATTGGAAGAGGTCAATATGCAGATGCATATTGCCAACCAGACAACTACCAAGAAGGACACTGGAAATCTACCAGTTATTGGATAAGGTTTCTCACGCCAGAGGGAAGATTCTGAAGAAGAAGCATTGGATGATGATTCCTTAGAGGCAGCTGTAATGCAGAGGATGTGTCCCAGGTGTAGACTGAGTTATAAGTGGTTGAAAGGCCTTCCAGTTGATGGAAAGCAATATTACAGGGATGTGCAGAGGCGTCCCAAACCAACTAATACTTATAATAAAAGGTCGTATCCGGCTAGTGTTAGGCAGCAGCCATTAGTGGTTGAGCCTGCAGCCGACAGATTGCATTCTAAAGGCAAGAGGCCTTTATATGAGTCCAGGCCACCTAATTACTATAGAATGAAGAGCAGTCATTCTGAAAGGAGATTGGAGAAAGGTTCAGATCATGGGATCAAAGCCAGAGATTGGCCCCCTAGACCAGCCTCACACAGGACAGAAAGTGGCCATTTTCATCGAAGACCTGAGTCAGGTTTAAGGCATGAAGTTAGAACCAAGCAATTGCCTTCACAGCCAGCTTCGAAGATGGCTTCGAAGGAGGAAAGGAACAGTTCAATCTCTGGATTAGTAAGTTCGTGGGTACCTGGAGTTCCAGATTGGTTTGTGATGCAGAACAAACCTAGGGAAGTACCCACCCAGAAGGATGTTGGAAACCAAGGCAGGATGGTCAAGCCTCCTTTGGTAGCCCCAAACAATTGGGTATTGCTTAAACACCCAAAGACGAAGGAACCAGATATGGTCCCAGTCATTTTGAGATCACAAAAGAGAAAGATTCAGCACAGGTACACTCAGTACCAGAAAGATATGAAAGAAAGTGGAAAGAGTTCCTCATTAGTCCAGACCGAAGGAAAGAAGAATCCAAAGTCAGACCATACTCCGAAACCAACTCTCCAAGGTAAGATGGATTGCAGCAGAGAACAATTGGCCAAGGTTCATTCTGAACTGAAAGCCAGAGAAAAGTCTATCTTAGCAGGATTGGAGAAAGCTCTGATGGAGAGCGGTAGCGAGATAAAGGAAGAAATTGGCGTAGGCCAAAAGAAAGAAATGGTAGAGGAAGAAATGTTCGAAGCCTTCATGGCTGAGCAAACATTTTTGGTTGAAAAGCCAATCGAGGGAAACCATTCGAAGGAGTCTATTAGCAATGAAATGCCAGAATGCAGCATGGAGGATGCTTCTGAGGTAACTGATCAAGGTAACCAAGAGGGGAAACAGGTACAGCCAGCCATCCAGTTTGGCTCGTTTCCTCCAGTATCAGTAAATATGGTACATATACTACCACATGAGTTCCAAGCTGAAGATGAAGACCAAGATGGTCAAGGAATTGATCCAATTCCAATCTCTAATGAAGACTCACAAGTGAGTATAGTACAAGATAATTCTGGGATGGCCGCCCTAATGGAAACTGAATATGAGAGTGAAGAAGAGGTGAGTATTAACCTGTCATATCCTTTTGAGTATCTCTCGAATTCTATGACACAACATGTTAAGCCTTTGTATATCAAGGCTTTCTTCGATGGGATACAATTGAACCGAGTCCTGATAGATAATGGGGCAGCAGTTAACCTACTACCGAAATCTTCCTTGAAGAAACTAGGGAAAAGGAACCCCAGGTTAATCCCAACCAGCACAACCATTGTTGGCTTCGCTGGAGACAAACAGATGGCTCAGGGAATTCTACCCATCAACCTGAGTGTGGGAACCAGGGACTGCATGACAGCATTCTTCGTGATCGACAGCAATGCTAAGTACAATGCTTTACTTGGTAGAGATTGGATCCACACTAACAAATGTGTGCCTTCCTCTTTGCATCAGAAACTGATGATGGCCTTGGGAAATGGAGAGACAGAGGAAATTGACGCAGATCCTCAACCCTTCATAGCCTGTGCAAACTTCGCAGAGGCCAAATTGTATATTGAGGGAGTAACACCACTCAGTATACTAAGGAAACTTGATGGCTCAGCCGAAGTGATGGCTGATGAGGAAGTGACACACCTAAAGCACTTAGTCCAGGAGAGTGCTGATGAAGAAGTTGTCGTTAAGGATGACAATGATGCCTGGTTGTAGGCAAAGAGATGAAGTACAGGGAGCCAAGTCTTTGGCTCTAATTAAATTCTCAACTTTGGATGTAAAGTCAATAGTCCAGAAAGTACAAGAGCAGGAGAAAGAAGCCATGATAATTGGCTGTAACCAACAATAAGTCAGAGTTTTGGGCTTTGACAAATACTGTGCATTGGACATTGAAACAAAAGTCCAGGAGATACAGGAAGAAGAAGCCTTATAGATAGACTCTGTCTATGAGGAAGAGGGCAAAGATGTTGAAGTTGAGAACCTAAGAACAGAACAAAGCAAGAAGATTGCTTCGAAGCTAGAAGGAATCAAAGGAGAAGCTCCAATAAGTTCTCAGACTCAAGACCCCTTAGAAGAAATAAATTTAGGAGAAGGTTCTATACCACAGCCCACCTATATAAGTGCTTATTTGAATGCTCTGGAGAGGGACCAGTTGTTGGTTGTTCTGAAGAAATATAAAGATTGTTTCGCATGGTCTTATAATGAACTACCAGGATTGGATAGGTTATTGGTAGAACATAGGCTCCTTATGAAGCCTAATTTCAAGCCATACAAGCAAAAACTAAAAAGAATGAGTCCATAGGTGATTCAGAAAGTTAAGGAAGAGATTCTTAGACTACTCAAGGCAGGCTTTATTAGGATAGCCAGGTATGTTGAATGGCTATCTAATATTGTACCTGTAGTTAAGAAAAATGGTAAAATGAGGGTATGCATCGATTTCAGAAACTTAAATCTAGCAACTCCAAAAGATGAGTACCCCATGCCTGTAGTAGATTTGCTGGTAGACAGTTCAGCAAGGCATCAAATTTTATCAATGATAGATGGGCACTCTGGTTACAACCAAATCTGCATTGCAGAGGAGGATGTTCACAAGACAGCATTCAGATGTCCTGGGAATATTGGCACCTTCGAATGGGTTAAAATGCCATTTGGTCTGAAGAATGCTGGGGCTACATATTAGAGGGCTATGAACACTATCTTTCATGACCTCATTGGAGGGTATTTAGAATGTTATATTGATGACATTGTATTTAAATCCCAATCTATGGAGGAGCATCTGTTTCACTTAAAAGCAGCCTTTGAAAGAATGAAAAAGTTTAAGTTGAAACTCAATCCTCTTAAGTGTGCTTTTGGTGTATCATCTGGAAACTTCTTGGGCTATGTAGTACACAAGAGGGAAATACAGATTGACCAGAATAAAGCCAAAGCCATCATTGAAGCCAGACCCCCATCAAGTAAGAAAGAATTACAAAAGTTCCTTGGACAGGTTAATTTTCTTCGAAGATTCATTTCTAACACTGCAGGGAAAACTAAAGTATTTTCTTCCTTATTAAGGCTCAAAGATGAAGAGGAATTTGTGTGGACAACAGAGTATCAAATTGCTTTCGAAGGTATCAAAGCCTACTTGGCCAACCCTCCAGTGCTGATGCCACCAAAGGGTGATAAGCCCTTAAAGTTATACATAGCTGCAGCAGAAGATTCATTGGGAGCTTTCTTAGCCCAAGACAATGAAGAAGGCAAGGAGCAAGTTGTTTATTACCTTAGCAGGTTTTTAAATTCTTGTGAATGTAAATACTCAGTTGTAGAAAAACTATGTCTTGCTTTGTATTTTGCTGCAATGAAATTAAGATACTATCTTTTACCTACAACTGTCTTGGTAATTGCAACCACAGATTTCGTTAAGTACATGTTATCTAGACCTATGTTGAGGGGAAGAATTGGCAAATGGATCCTAGCCTTATCAGAATTTCATTTAGAATATGTTCCCCAAAAGGCAGTAAAGGCCAAGTTTTAGCCAATTTTTTGGCAAACCATCTATCTCAAATAGAAAACCAAGAGATAATGGAACTTGGTACAGCTAGTGTTGAGCCATGGCAAATGTGGCTCGATGGATCAAAAGCCAATGGCTTATTGTGATTAGGTCACCACAAGGGGTAGAAACCACACATGGTTTCAGAGTGGATGAAGCTACTTGTTCCAATAACCAAGCTGAATATGAAGCCTTAATAATGGGACTGGAAATTCTTATTGGATTACAAGTTCATGCAGTTGACATATTTGGAGATTCTCAATTGGTGATTAACCAAGTGAAAGGAATTTTCAAATGTCAAAGTATAAGCATGTTGCCATACTATGTTGTTGCATTACATCTGCTTTCTCAATTTCAAATAGCAAATGTAACTCATGTCCCCAGGTTCTTGAATAATAGAGCTAATGATGTGGCTCAAAAAACTTCGAATTTCAAGAGAAGGAATAATACTCAAAGGGACATAGGCCAAACAACATACCAGAAAACTATACCACCTTTAAATAAAAGGAATGTGGTCCTGGAAGTCAATCATAATGACTTACAAGAACAAGATTGGAGGTATCCAATAATGCAGTACTTGGCTGGTCCATCCTCGAAGGCCAGGAGGAAAATTAAATTGCAATCTATGCAATACATTATATACGGCAATGCTCTCTACAAAAGAGGAGGAGATAGTTTATTGCTGGAATGTTTAGGCCCAAAAGAAGCATTAACAACTATGGCTAAGGTTCATGAAGGCATCTGTGGTGCTCATCAGCCTGGTGTGAAAATAAGATGGTTGCTTCGAAGGCATTCCTACTATTGGCCAACTATCCTTAAAGACTGCATAAAGTATGCAAAAGGTTGCCAGGCATGCCAAAAGCATGGCACAATAAGGCATGTGCCCATAACTGACCTGCATGCAGTAGTGAAGCCCTAGCCATTCAGAGGATGGGCCATGGATATGATAGGGAAAATACACCCACCCTCTTCAAAGCATCATTGTTTCATTTTAGTAGTCACTGATTACTTCACTAAGTGGGTCGAAGCTAAGCCATACAAAGCTGTAGACCAGACTGAGGTCATTGGATTCATCAAGGATTTAATCCATAGATTTGGCATCCCACAAACTATAACTGTTGATAGTGGGACTGTGTTCGATGGGAAACTGGTGAAGTCTTTTGTGGCAGAGTTTGGGATTAGCCTTGTTAATTCCACCCCATACTATGCACAAGCCAATGGTCAAGCTGAATCATCCAATAAGTCCTTGAAAAAAGGGATACAAAAGGTTGTGGAAGACAATCCTAGGGATTGGCATAACCTATTGTTGGATGTGTTGTGGGCTTATAGAACTTCCCCAAGGTCAAGTACAGGAGTCACTCCTTATGCCTTAGTATATGGGCATGATGCAGTGTTACCTGTGGAGATTAATGTTAAATCTTTGAGGGTAAGATGCCAAGATCAATTAGGTCCTGAGCAGTACCATCAAAGTATGTGCCTGGAGTTAGAAAGCATAGATGAAGCTAGAATTCTGGCATTAAATAGCATTCTTTTCCAAAAGAAGAAAGCTGCCAAAAACTATAATAAGAAGGTCAAACACATTGGCTTTGATGAAGGTGATTTGGTATGGAAGACAATACTCCCAATAGGAATTAAAGCCATAAGTTTGGCAAATGGTCACCTAACTGGGAAGGACCATATCAAGTTCATAGAGTCTGCCTTTTGGAGCATACCATTTGAGAAATTTGAATGGTTATGTACATCCCAAAAAGATTAATGGCAGATATTTGAAGCTTTATTTTCCAACCATTTGGGAAACACAAGGAATAAAATAAACACTAAGAAAAAGAACACAAGACTGCTTAAATGATAGACAAGAATTTGTTTTTTCATAAAGAGTTAAGTACATTTTGCCACAAATTGGCCCAAAAATCATTACAATGTCTTAACTGTTCTTTTACAACAGATTTTCTATTACTAAATGATGAAAACAGTTGAATAGCTGCAGTTATTTCTTCCTTTCAATCGGCCAATCCTTGGTTGGTAATTTGCAGTTTAGTATCAGTTTGGATTAAGGCCTGGTTCACTGCAGATAGCTCCTCCTCAAGTTGAGCTTTCCTCTCCAGCAGCTGAATTCGAAACTAGGAGACAGAGGAATGTTGTTCCTTTAGCCCTGAGACTTCAGTGTGCACTTTGGAAATAAAACTCTGGTCTCTAGCCAATTTCTCCTCCGCAACCTTGGCAGCATGGCATATGTTGATGTAGAAATCGATAGTAGCTGCTGCCTGGGATAGATGACTTGAGACATTCATGCCGGATTGTTCAGCAACTCTGCAGCACTGAAGGAACCCATTTCTTATTATTGGCCTTTGTAGAGCCTCAAAAGGGATCCTCGAAAAAGAGATTAATAGTTCCAGGCAAGTGTCTAAGTCTATTATAGGTGCAAAAGGCTTGCTACTGGAGGAAGAGGAGCTTTCAAGAATTTCTAACAAGGAGTCAGCCAAGACCAATGGCTCAACTTCATCATTGACTGTTGGAGAGGTAGAGGGTATGTCGAAGAGACTGGCTAGTCTTGCTTCGAAGATATCCATCTCATCCGTAGACATGAGGGGCGCAGAGAGAGTTGTGGTGGAAGGCACAGAGAACTGCATGGGGATAGGAGAAATGGGTGGAGCATCTTTGGCAGTATCTATGGTCCTAGCCACTAATGAATCAAGGGAAGAAGGACTGGAGCAAGGCAAAGGTAATGAACCATGGGATGGAGAGCTGCCAGCATCCTCTGTAGAGGAATCAACTGCCATTAGAGATGGAGTAGCAGTTGGAATTTCCTTGGAAAGAGAAGGAAGAGCAGTGCCCGAAGGAGAAGTAAATTGAGGCAGGTCAAGGGTCAGATGGGGAAGATATGGAGTCAAACCAAAAGAAAGAGATGAAGGAATGCTTGGCCTCAGGGAAGGTACAAAAAGTGTTGGCCTAGGAAGTGGGAGTAATATCTGAATAGCCCTCATATTCTGCATCTGATCAACTTCAACTGAAACTGAGGGAGTCCTCATTGGAAGAATAAGCTCAGTCGTTGTTGCTGCAAAAGGAAGAAATGTAAAGTAATGTCAAGTTTCAATACCAAAATTTGACAAGGGAAAACAGCAGAAGCATGAAAGAAATTACTTGTTTCAGAAGTGTTGACAATCATGGGGGAGCTACGAAGGGAGTAATGTTCGGCACTTTGTTGCCTGCTTGCAGTTTCCCTTTGTAATGCATCAGCAGCAGCAGCTTCATCTCTCAAAAATTGTTGCTACCGTCTTTTCTCAGCTCTTTCGAAAACGATTATGGCCTTAGAGTGTTCCTGCTCCACTGCCTTGGCAGCTGCCTCATGTACGGAATCTTCGAAGAAATCAGAAGGAGAGACAGTCATCTTTCTTCTCTTTTTTCTCTGTATTGGTATTGTCTGCTCCTTCTCTATTTCCTTCTCAACTTCTTCAATTTGAGATCCGGATTCCCTAGAAATGAGCTCCTCTTCTACCTCTCTAGCAGTTGTCTCATCTTCAACCAAGTCAGAAGAAGGAACAATCACTCTTTTCTTTCTTTTCAAGGGCAACTCCTGCTCTTGATCTACTTCTTCTTCTTCTCCTGCTTGAACCTCTGGTGTTTCCTTTTCTGGCTCAAGGAGTCTCCTTTTGTTTTGTTGCTGACCACCTTCACAGAAGAAGAACTAAGAATAAGACTACAAGCATTATAGAGAAGGCCAAAGGAAAAGAAACAAAGGTATATACCTTTCTTCGAGGCAACCCGAGTGACTCTAGGAGGAGTTGAGGCAGCAGGAGCAGACTGGTTTGTGACATGCACTGGAACTGAAACAGTGGAAGAAGTGACAATTCCAGCTCCTTTGGGCTTGAACACATCCAATACCATTAGTAGGTTTTGAGGTGGAATGGCCAAGTATACTTCCATATTGGTCATCCACCAGTTCTGGTATCTCTTCAATAGGGTACCTTGGGGAAGGAAAGGGGTATACTCGAAGTTGACCAAGTCCTCTATAAATTTGGAAGTTGCTTCTTCTAGCCTGGACCTTCGAACTTTCAGATCCCTGCTGGTAAAACTTAGATTGGTGTTACTACAGAGAGGTATTAGGACCCCTTGTGTGAAGCCAAGTTGTCTAGCAAATTGAGCAGGACAATAGGGCTTAGCGATGCATTTATAGGCTCTGGGATTCAAGGTCCCGATAAATAACTCTCTAGGGATCAGAATAGAAGCCCATATATCTTTGTGAACAGGTGAGGCACATAACCTGTCACTTAGGAAATTCTTCAACCAAGATGGACCAATGGTGGGTTCGAAGGGACGGAAGCTGTAAGAAGGAAGGGAAGCTGGAAGTTGGTGGAAGAAAGAAAAGTAAAAAGCAAAAGTAAAGGGATAAAGCGAAGCATTGGCTAGCCTTATGCCATGAGTAAGAGGGTTTGGTTCAAAAAATTTAAGGCATTTGGATTGTAACTCAGTGAAATAGGCAAAAAGCCAAAGCTGAAGGATCTAGAATGGCCCCCCTTGATTGGCATCTAAGGGTTTCTCACAGAAAAGAGATCAGACTCTATATACGTGACCTAGAACATATGGAGCTAAGGCCACCTTTTTCTATAAAACAAGGGCTTTGGCAAGGAGGGCAAATTCAGGCATGATTCTCTGAGAGGAGGTGCAGAAAAGGAACTTGCAAAGCCAATATAATAAGAAAGAAAAGAATTCCCTATTAGTCACAAGGCCCTCCCTTTTATTTTCAGCCTTGACGAAATCACTATAGAATGAGTTAAGAAAGCGAAGGGAGAAAGGGACTGCTGAGTCAAGATAATCTGGTCCAATGGGGGATAATCCTAATAGATGGCAAATATCAAGAACAGTAAGGGCCATCATCTCACATCGAAATTGAAAGAAGTTAAAAACAGGATTCCAAAAGCACAAGGCAGCAGGAATTAAGAAAGGGTCCTCTGAGATAGTTACCCTAGATAATCGGAGGGCATCAAGAAGGCAGAGCTCTTGAAGATCCAGAGTCCTAGCGGGGATAACCCGGTCATACCATTCTTGCCACTCTGGTCTCACCGTGGGCCAGCATCGGTGGGGGCGGTTCATCCTCCAGTTCCTCCAGTCAAGACCACCTTCATAAAGGAGACATTGGTTTTCCAGACGTAGATATAGAGCTGGAAGCTCAGTAAGGATCTCCTTGAATATGGGCCCAAGCACGTAATCTTGCTACACATGGCGACGAGGGATGAAGATGCGTCCATCGATAGCGCTTTTCTCCCCAGCCTTGTACTTCTCACATTCTGCATCAATGATCCTCTTCAGGGCTACAGATGGGCTCGCACGCTCTACGACTGGCACTTTCGATGAAGAAGAAGCCATTGATAGTACGCTTTTTCAGAAGGTGAAGCTAAGAAAGGGGGTAGAGAGAAGTGGAAGATCAGCAGAGATAAAGGGGTTTGTGTGTTGAGCGAGCAAATGATTTCAGAACACGAAATAAAAAGGTTGTAAAAGCCTTTGTGTTTGAGAGATATATTGCGCTTGATTCGTTAAGTACTAAAAGTACGAATACGAAGAGTTTCCTTCAAGATTGATAGTTTTTTGAGGGAAAAACACATCCCAGATGTTGATGCCAGCTTCGAAATAAAGTACTTGGCTTCGAAACCAGATTTTGGCGCCAAAAGTCAAAAACAACGGCTTCGAAATAGAGAGGTCAACTCCGAAGCACATACTTAAAAATGCAAGAATACTCAAATATTTGTTTACTTCAAAGAGATCAAAGACCTGTAGTAGGTTTCTTAATGAAAGTGATATCCTTCGAGGCAAGGCTTGAGACCCCTTAAGGATGTAAATGGGTGTTCGAAACATCAAAACCAATAGTTGGTTTATATATACACAGAGGAATTGTCTTGTCGGATTAAAACAGTGCACCCCAAGAGCAGTTTCCATATTGTTGTAAGTATGGACTGTTGTTCGATGTGTACTGAATGTTATGAGCAAAAATCAGTACTAACCATGACTATATTTTGGTTATGATTAAAACAGGCTTTAAGGGGGAAGATTGTTAAATTCAAAGCACCAATTCTAAACAAAAATCAACGAAAAGTTGTTAACCATAGTCCATAAATTGGAAAATTCATCCCAGCATCCTTATTGGAATTGATTGGATCTATATTCGAAGGATAAAATTGTTAAATTCGAAGCACTGATTCTAAATGAAAATCAGCAAATTTGTCAATTTTATTCCAAAAGTTGGAAAAAAAATTCGTGTTGGTTTTTAGTGTTTTAACAATTGTGTCCAGTTTCGAAGAATGAGTTTGTTCAGGAAGAGGTTCTAAAATTGCTTTTAAACATGAATGGAGGCAAAATCAAATAATGCCAGACAGCTTTAGTTGTATTAAAGAAAAGTAATTACATCGAATGGCCCTATTTGTAAAACTCAAGCTCATAAAAATAGGGAATGAATAAATAACAAATCATGAAATTTTAGTCCAACTATGATTCAATGAATTTCTGTTCTTTTCTTTATTCTATCCTCTATTTCTTCTAACATTGGCTGCATGAGTTGATGTGCTCTCACTTGTAGTAGAGCTCTTCAGCCTTTATTTCGAAGGCTGCTTCTCTCAATCTTTGTTCCAATTCGTCTATATCCAAGTCATCCCAGTACGCGAAATCTTTATTTTTGAAATCATCGGATTCTTCAATAAAGTTCTCTGCTTCGTACTGGGTATGAACTCGAAGGGACGAGAGTTGGTCTAAAGATTATGTGGTGGCCATGGAGGTTTGATGCCAGTGGAGGAGCAACGGAAGTTGGTCCAAAAACAGGTGAAGCTCTGCTTGGGCAAGGGGATTGAGGACATGACCTCGAGTCAAAATGTCGCAAGCCCATCGAAGGTTCTTGAGGGAGACTTCATCCTCAAGAACATTGAAGGGCAAGTGAGAGAAAGCCGTAAGCAGAAGTTGAGCTTGCTTCCGCTCAGCTGGAGTGGAGGAAGGCGGAGGCTTGTAAGGTGGAAAGACCTTGTCCATGGAGAGGGCAAACCTCAGTCTCTCTATCCAACAAGAACTTGGCGGAGGAGAAAGTGTGGATGCTTCTATTATAGGGGGCGAAGGAGAAGGCGTAGATGCTTCCATTTCAGGGGGTGGAGCAAGGGTAGAAGGAACAGAGGCATTAATATAATTAAGCCAGTCAGAAGAACAAATCTTCGCCTTCTGAGCTAAGAATGATGGATTGTACCCTTGTGCCTCTTCTAGGTGTCGGGAGGCGTGCACTATCCTTGTAGGCATGGAAGATGTGTACCATGCTACAAGCAGATTCTCCTCTAAACTACGCCGATGGTCAATGGGCACGTAGAGGTAGACCACTAAGCTTCGAGCGTAGGAAGGAAACTCTAAAGGGTCAGTGAATTCAACAAAATGATGGTTGATTCGTTCCCTCAAATCACAGGTTTCAGGTGTTGACCAACTTGTCCAGTCAGAAACCCCAGAAGAGGAAGAAGTTGCAGCTTTATCCCATGCAGAGGATTGCGAAGAAGAGTTTCCCAAGTCCATATTTGCAACTTTCCAAATCAAAGGTTTGAGAGCAGAAGTACAAGGGTGAGTCAGAGGAAGAACTTCTTATTTCTATATTTGCAAGTTTCTGAGTCGAAGGATTGAGGGCAATGTGTTTGTAATCCAAAGGTTGATAATTTGCAAAGGCATCCATGACCTGAATATGGAAAGGTGGGTAAAGGTGACTAATTAATGCATAAAGGTTCTTTCGAGGAGGAACAACATCATCATAGACTCTTTCGGGTGCTCGATCAGTGGAGGAGAAGATTGATTCAGCATAGAAATGTATCAGCCTGTTCGAATACTAGATGGTGGGGGTGTTCAGAGGTTGAAGGAGAGTTTAATGCAGGTGATGAATGACAGTTGCATTTTCTGGAAGAATGCAAAAGCTCATGCACGTTCTAAGACGTAGAAAAAGGGGCCTGATCCACTAATATCACCAAATATTGGGTATATTAGTGAAGGGGGTAATGTTGGCTACATATTTTGTAAAAGCCAATTACAATTCAACACGTGGCAGAGTATGGGCTATACAGGAAGAATGTTTAAGTCTTCGATCATGATCGTACACATGGCAGTTAATATTGGTTATTGCGTGGTCTGAGTAGCATTGGATCAACAAAGAGATGCAAGGTGACGTGGCTTCAACGGTTTATCACATTCAATTCAATATAGGAGGGAAGCCTAACTGCAAGTAATGGGCGTAGTGGAGCTAATCTTGGGGGCAACATGATCCAGCGATCATGGAGGAGCAAGTTCGACGGTTGGAAATGCAGTTCGATGGTCATCCTTGAGTAGTATAAATGCAGAGAAGGCCCCAGAAAAATGGACCCGGACTCAGATGCAAAACCGGTCTTACTTTACTTATTTTCTTTTCCAGTTTTACATTTCCAGTCTTTACATTTCCCTGTACTTAAATTCCTGCACCGCACTTTCATTCATAAGGAGTAGTTTCAAGTAGATTGTTGCTGTAAACCTCTACGAGGCTTGAGTTTGGATCATTGTAAGTTTTTCATCTTAATGAAATACTTCGGTTGTTCGTCATTTGATTGTTATTTTTGCTTAAATTCTCCTAAATCAAGCCACTAGTAAAAGTCCTCTTCATTGAGGCTAAAAGAAATACAACACAATCGTCTGATAATTGGTTGGCAATTAAAATTCTGTGAGGACTGATTGATCCTTGCTGGCACGCTCGCAATTATAAATATAACCTTCGAAAGCCAAAAAGTCAACACCAGTACATAAATTATACTCGAAAGGAGTTAGGTCTAAAAGTATATATCAATAATATATATGTATGAGAATATATGAAATATATATATTCAAATATTATTATTATTATTATTATTATTATTATGTTTTTTACCTTACTTTATTCTTAATGAATGGTCAACGGATGACCATTAAAATGACTTATATTAAACAAAAATGTTAGAGACACCACACCCATTATGTGAATGTTTAGTAATTTTTTTAATAACTCCAGCATTGTCTTGTATTAAATTTACGAATTTTATTATATTTTGTCCAAATTTTAAGGGGGATGAAAACAAAAGGAATACGTACTATGAATACCATCAAGAATAAGTTCAACACCTGTATTATTAATATTATATGGGGAAAATGGTTAGGCCTCGATTACCACTTGTGTTATTAACTAGTGAGAATGGTGCGCCCCTTGCGCGCAATTGGGTGCCTATTACAGTGAATAAGTATTGTAAATGGAAAATGTTATAAATTTTAAATTTTTTATTAAATAAATGGCTAAATGCCTCATATGAGTACGAGGTCTACACATATGAAACATTTGCTCATTCATTTAGTAGAAAATTTGATATTCCTAACATTACTCATTGTAAATTTATTTGTGAGATTTGAAATTGATGAATTAATCAAACATGTATTTTATTTATTTATTTCTGTTAAAAAAAACCCTATCTTTAGGGGTTGTTTGGGGTGTCCCAAATAAGTGCATTTTTTGTCTTTTTGGACTAAAAAGTTGAGAAAAAAAAAATTGATGTTTAGGTTGACTTTTTGACTTTTTACGAAAAAATGTGTATTAAAACATTTGTATAAATAAGTGTGTAGGAGAAGTTAGTGGAGTAGGCGTACAGGTTGGGCAAGGTGGTGGGTGGGTTAGGAGATGGAAAATGATTGCCTCTTTTTCGGACTTGAATTGAACAGTGTTGTTCGGCCCATGGTTCCGTTTTGCTAATCGGAACCGTTCAATGTGTAGAACTCATCGAGTACTATATGCTTCTAAAAAATCACGTTAATTGGATATCAATAGTTATCTGATCGTATCAGTTTTTTTTGTCAACTGTTACCTATAACACCATCCATTTTTTATACAAAACTGATTTGATCATGTAGTTAGCGATATCCGATCAACGTGATTTTTTTATAGGCATATAGTTTTGGACAAATTATGCACATTAAACAGTTCGGATTATCAAAACGGGACCCGTGGTAGGCCCCCACGGGCCCAACATTACTGTCCAACTTAGTGATTTTATATATGTAATTTTTTTCTCCTATCACGGTACTAAAGGGTCAAGTCAGTCCCGAAAACTGTGTAAAGTTGGTTTGATTAAAATATTGTATATATTAACTCTTTTATATTTTTAATTTGCGAATAGTAATAACTTTTTTATATTTTTTATAACTTTTTGACTTTTTAAATTTTTTGAAACACTTCAAACCGGGCCTTCTAGTCTGTTAAACGTTCAAAATTTACACAACTCAATAAATAAATAAATAAAATACTTAAGCATTGTTCACTTTTCAAAATCTAAGGTGGTACAACTAAATTTTTTTAAAAAAAATTCTTTATTCTATTGTAACTCTCTCCAAAATCTCAAGTTTAACTTTATTTTTTATTTTTTAAAATGTATTGCTTAGCTCTTTTTTTTCCTTTATTTATATGCCACAATACAAATTAAAAAGTTTTTGTTGACCACCATGACTCTCCTAAAGGTTTAGATCCAAGAGGAGATCATTGGCTCAACTGTCCGTAAGGAAAGTTGAATTAGGAGACAATCACTTAGTATTCTACAAGATTGAGAATGCTAACTCTTATAAGTGCTAATCTAACTATTAATAATTAACTTTCACAAATAAAAAAAAATTACAAATTAAAATTTTCTATGATATTATCTAATCATACTATCAATTTAAAACTACTAAGTTATTATTTATGATTTATTTGAACGTTATTAAAAATAAATATTTGATTTGGTAACATAATGTATATATTACTTTAAAAAATATTAAAAAATTGTGGTTAACTTTCAACTAAGTCAACATTAAGCTTAACCTTGAACAAAAGACACTGTTTAACAAAATTTGTTTTGAGAATTATAAAATCTCAAATAAAATTTGTAATTTTTTATATTATTAAAATATCAAACATACAAGTGGCACAGTTCCATTTAGTTATATTTTCCTATAAAATTGAAAAGACTTTGAAAATATAAAACGCCTATCTTACAAAGTATCACAAATTCATCGAGTTAGACATTACACTTCTATAAATTGAAGAACCATTTTGAATATTTCAAACATTAATTTCCTAATAAATATTACTCTTTGCACGTATCTATTTGGGACATTTATTCCATAAATTTTTATTCATATACTTATATTTTACTCAGTTTAAAAATTATCAAAATATCTCTAATAATAATAAGGTGTAGCGCGTATTAATATTCACATTAACAATGTGAATATTTCATGATGTGAACATTCACACTGTCAAATTTATTTAATCAAAAAATATTTGTAAGGGTAAAATTATTCTTAAAATATATTAAATATGATAATTAGGATTTTATAAATCAAATATCCAAAATAATATGATTTAATAGAATAGAAAAATATCTTATAAGATAATTGAGATACAAAAACAGATAATTTATTCTAACCTTTTTTTCTTTGTAAATATCCACCTGTGTAAAACCCCAATTAGCTAGTTTTGTTTTTAAAATTTGACTTTAATCAAATCAACTTTGTCTCACTCCAATCAAATCTCTATAATCTTATAATTTTTGAAGTTCACATTATATATATCACACAAAAGAAATATTTACGTTAACTCACCACCGTAAATTTATATTCAACTTATATATTTTTATAAAATTATTTATATAAATTTATAAAAATTTACATAATTTTTTGGTAAGATTATGTACGGTGTGCATTGTACACTTAAGTATTTTCTCAAGTTATGACATTTTGTGGCGTTAATAAAGTATTATAATTAAATCACTTTAGATCATAACTAAATATCATTTGAGGTATAACCAAAAACTCCTCTGATCATAATTAAAATAACAATCACAACAAATTATAACTAATATCATAATGAGTTATAATTAAGGGTCATAACCAGTGACGGAGCCAGGAATTTGATACAGGGGGCATCTATTAATTATAATCTCAAAATTTTTCTTTCCCAATCAATAACAATAACATAATAATAATTTTTCGAGCTAATCTTAAATATTAAAAATTAATATTCATTACAAAAAGTTTTTAATTTTAAATTTTTACAATTGACCTTGACAAGTTTTCATCTTTTGAAATCTTTCCATAATAGTATCGTTGTCAATACCATCAAAAATATCTCTTTCAATGTAGACAACCAAGATATCATTCATATATTCATCACACATTCGGTTCCGTAACCGATTCTTCACAATATTCATAGCTAAAAATACCTTCTCAACAATAGCAATTGCAATAGGTAAGATTAATGCTAAAGTCAAAAGCAAATACACCGGTGGATATACTTTGTTTTTCCAATCTCCACTATTTTCTTAGCAAGATCGGCAATTCTATTCAACTTACTGGATAGCATATCGATAATATATGTATCAAGTTGATCATTAAGTACCATGAGCTCCACTGAAAAAAATTCTTCGGGATAAAATTCGGCAAGATAAATTAACTTTTTCTTGTCAAAACTAGAGAAAGAGTTAGATGGATTCAAATGTGCCACACAAAGTAACAACTCAGTGTTTGATTCAGTGAAATGAGCATTTAGTTCTTAAATTTGTATATCCAAAATAATGTAGAATAATTCAGCACGATAGTGATATAGGTTTGTAATTTCTTGAGCATTGTGCCTTTTTCTCCCTCGAGCTACAAACATATATCATTCATTTGGAGAACATGAATTTCATACTTTTATGTATATTAATATTAGTAAATTTAAAATAAGAGCAAATAAAAAAATTCATGTTATTTTAATTTTTTTATTTTTTTAAAAAATAATTAATATTTTAAGATAATAAAAAATAAAATAAGAAATTAATATTTTAAAATGGAAAGGAATAAAATTTATAATCTTCATAATTAACAACAGATCCATCGAGGGTACATATACCACTATATAGGTTTATTTTAGAAAATTAATTAAAAGTTAATTTTTTTACTTTTTAATTTTTTTTAATCATATTATTTCTCTTTTTTTTTTTATAAAATTTAAAAATTAATTTTTAACCTATTTGTGTTGTAATCAGCCTGCAAAGAGGAGAATCCTATTAAATACTAATTTCTCTCTCTCTCTCTCTCTCTCTCTCTCTCTCTCTATATATATATATCCATTAAAAACAAAATGCCAGAGGCATTAGTGATTGCGTCACCAGTAGCAAATTTTCCGAATCCTTAACACACACTCCACACAACGAAACTCGTGATTTCGTCACCGAGTAACAAATATTCCAAATCTTTAATACACTCCACACGGCACAGATAAAAAAAATAAATAAATAAATAATCAGGGGGGCACGTAACCCCCCTTGCCCTTACATGGCTCCGCCCCTGGTCATAACCAAAGACATAACAAACATATATTCAATTATAATCAAAATAACAACCATAATGAAATTATAACCAACATCATAATGAGTCATAATCAATATCATAATAGGTAATAACCAAATGTTACAAAGATTATAATTTGGACATATGATATGAAATTTTAACTAACACCACAATAAATCATAACTAATATTATAATAAATTATAATTAAAAATCACAAAAATTATAATTAAGTATGATAATGCAGTTTGTTCTAGTGGATGGATCGGACTTGTCCAAGCTCCTCAAGCCCACGTCCAAATGGTCTAGCCCACCGAGTCACCTGCAAACAAGTTCAACGAGGAACGGGGCAGTCCCCCAGTGAACCCTCCGACGGGCAAGTTAGAAAGAGGAGTAGAATGTAGAGAGAGAGATTGGAGATAGAAAGCTTAACCTTCTTCTTGTCTTTAACGTTTGCTTATATCCTTTGGTAATCATTTCAATGTCCCTTCCGACCTGCCCTCCTCGCCGAAAGTCTATGCTGTAGCTTACCTTGTTCAGGGTAAGGTGGTGCTGTTCTGACGGAGAGGTGTTGTCGTAATAAATGCTGTGATGGGCTGCAGTAATGGTGATGTGCAGTGGCAATAACTTTGCAGATCTTTGTCTGTTGATGTGGCTTGTCCTTTGCCTGCCATATGTCTGAATGTCATTGGCTCTTTGTGTCATGTTGGATTCCAGCTGTTCTGGACTCCACCAGTTGGGTTATGTATTGGGCTCCAAATGATGGGCTTGGTTGTTTATAGTGGGCTATGGCCTTTATGGGCTTAGCCACGTCAGTAGTCCCCCATTCCCGAGTGCAGCTTTAGTCCAACGAAGGGAATACTAATAAAGAGAATGAGGGTGTGAGAGATTGGTGTTAGAAGGAGGGAGACCGGCAGGAGTGACTGAGTGGGTGGACCGACCGTGAAGGGAGCCCGAGTGGAAAGGCCGACCATGAGGTGGACCGACCGCAAAGGGTGGTCGAGTGGAAGGGCCGACCGCGGGGAGGGCTGACCGCGAGGGTTGTCCTAGTGGGAAGGCCGACCGCGGGGAGGGCTGACCGCGAAGGTTGGCCGAGAGGGAGGGTCGACCGCGGGGAGGGCTGACCGCGAAGGTTGGCCGGCCGCGAAGGGGAAGGTGGGGGGGCGCGGGGCTCAAGTGGCGGCGTGTCACGTGGTGATTTGAAGTGGAAAAGACAGGGTAAGGGGAGGAGACAGTGGATCGTGGTCGTACACGTGGCAGCATTGCGTAGGGGGAGATTAGGCGTTGGCCAGAGACGAAACGATAGGTCATGATGGGTGGCGAAAAGACAGTTTTGGCGGATGTTTTGAAAACTTTTCAAACTGGCGAAAATTAATTGGGATCCTTGGAATACGGGCAAACCGTGGGCTTTTGGTATTATTCGATTTACCTACTTCTTTGCAAAAAATCAAAACATCCCAAGTGTTAACTCTTTTGTTGCTGACGATACACCTTTGCAACACTTTTTCAATTTCCTTGTACCCGCATCTGAAGCGATTCGCAGACATACCATAGAAATGGCCCACGAAGAAGCTGTGAATGCTATGGTGGATCCACTTGGTGATGATGATACAGTGGAGTTAGCGCAGCAGTACAGGACGGAGAGGGTGGGGGAGTTGGTGGTACGATCCCATGGTTCCACCATAATAACAGCTCCAAGGCCAATCAGCCAGGCAGAACCAGATCACTGGCATACAAAGGCGGACAGATCCATTCTTACACCGGCGGAGTTGGAGGGGATAAGGGGGAAGTACCAGATTCCTTTGGAAATAGGGTTGAGACTACTGACATCTACCGAGAGGGCGTCGGATGTACGGCCGGGAGAATTTAGCTTGTACAAGGAGGCGTTGCGAGGAGGTGTCAGGCTACCACTGCCTCAAGTTGTGGTTGATGTGTTGAATAAACTAGATGCGGCACCAGGGAAGTTGATGCCAAACGCCTGGAAAATATTGATGGCGTGCGCGAGTTCCTGGCCGCAAGCAACGGGAGGGTTGGCCTTGACGGTAGATGAGTTCTTCTCGTGCTACAAGGCCTCCGGCCAGCAGGACACTTGGGTTACACTGCAGGCGGTGGCTGGACGAGACCAGCATGGGCGAAGGGTCAAGAAGAGCCTACCTTGAAGAGGAGGAGGGAAGTGATGGGCAAAGAGACCAGCATGGCCAAGGAGGCAGAAAAGGGAGTAGTGGAGGAGACCTCAGGAAGGGTTGCTGCCTAAGAAGTGGTGGAGGTCGTCCCAACAATGGAGGTTGTGAAGATCGCCCCAGCAGTGGTGGAGATCGCCTCAGGGATCGCGAGGGTCGACCCCGAAGTGCAGGCAGAAGGTGGGGCAACTGGCCCTGAGCCAAAGTTAGGAGAACATCCCTAGGGGGGTCCTACGCCCCAAGGAGGGGGGATCGGTCTGACGACTGCGATCTACCACGCTCGCGCAGTGGCTGGGCGGCTAGAGGGAGAAGAAGGCCCAGCCAGGGCAGGTGCAGATCGCCTGGTGGCGATCATAGTGGAGGCGGCCATGCGCTCAGCAGCCAGATTCAATAAGGTTGAGCTGCTGAGGGGGTTATACTCTATTCAAATGGAGGTAACCACCTTAGCAGGGGCTCTGCTGAGAAAGACAGGGGCTGCAAGACTCAAGGCAGATGAGGCCAAGACTCAGCTTGCAAAGTTGAAGAACGATAGTGCAAGTTGGGAGAGTGCCCACGCTGATCTACAAGCGGTCAAGGTGGAGCTGGAGAACACACGCCGCCAGGTTGTGTCGCTCGAGTTCCAACTGGCTGGCAAGCAGAAGAGGTTGGATGAGGCCCAAAAAGCTTGCGCGGTCGCGATCGAACGACATGAAGAGGCGATGAGCAGTAATGAAGAGCTGGTCAGGCAGAAAGATGAGGGAGACGTAAAGATTGACAGTCTGCAGAAGGAGCTGCAGGGCGAGCGTGCTAAGGCAGTGGAGAAGAGGGAGAGCCTTCAAAAGGAGTTGGAAACAGAGAGGGCCAAGGCGACTGCTGAAAAAGAGAGCCTTCAGAAGGAGTTGGAGGCAGAGAAAGTGAAGGCAACTGCTGAAAGGGCGACCCTGGAAAAGGAGTTGGCAGAGAAGAGGGCTAAGGCAGCCTCTGAAAGGGCGACCCTGCAGAAGGATCTGGACGAGGAGAGGGCCAAGGCAGCCTCTGAAAGGGCGGCATACCCTGATCTCTACGTCGCCACAGTAGAGCAATTTAAGGTGTCTGCTGACTTTCAGGTGGCTGTCGATGCTGTTGTTGCCAGGAACTTGGCGAGGGAGATGGCTAGAGGGGCGGGACCGTCGAAGGCGACCGCTGGAGGCAGGACTGAAGCAGAGGTTATCGAAAGCTTCCAGCGGTCCGACTTCTATAAACACGAAATGGCTGAGTTCTGGGATAGTAGTTGGAAGACGTTCAAGCGTAAAGCTGAGGAGCTGTTCCCAGACTTAAACCTGAGTAGTGTAAAAATTGACGACGACGATGTGGCCCAGACCCCCCTGGACGAGGGTATTGAAGAAGAAGACCTCGTGTCCAGTGAAGAGGAGTAATTTGAAAGAAGAAGAAGACCTTACACTTAGAATTGTTTTGGTGTGTTGGTTTGTTTGTTTTTTTTTTTTTTTTTTGAATTGTTATAATGAACTTATGTACACATTTGTGAATAAATAAAATTTCAGTTGTGTTTTCAGTCGATTGTTTTTGCTTGTGTATAAATCATTATGAAGTGCAAAGTGGAGTTAAACTTGTGTATAAATCATTTTGAACTGAATTTAGAAACTCCTCAACACAGAGTGGAATTGAAGTTGTAATAAAAACTCAATGCAGAGTAAAGTGAAAAACTCCTCAATGCAGAGTGAAATTGAACTTGTAATAAAAACTCAATGCAGAGTAAAGTTAAGAACTCCTCAATGCAGAGTGAAGTTTTAAAATGTAATAAAGTTATGAGTTTGTGCTTGGCACATTGCTGAAGTGGAGTAGAGTGGTTTATTGGAGTTAGGCTTGACTTGTAAGGAAAGAGGCTGACTTGTAAGAGTTGATTGAGAAGAAAATGACCTGACTTGTAAAGAAAACGTGTAAGAACGTCTTTGGAATTTGACAAAGTAAAGAGTGGTGTAAAGACTTGGACCTGGAATTGTGACTGAGGGTGTTTACTAATTCCACCAGCATGAAGTTTGCATGGATGGCCTTGACCGAGCCCTGCATGCGTGCTCAGTTGGGGCTGATCTATGATTCACTAACGTTGTAAGTAACTCAGTCTGAACCTGGAATTGTGGCGCTCAGTCTGGCTGAGAGTTGTTATGCTTAGTTTGGCTGAGGCTTGGTCCGGCTGAGTACTTCGCGCTTAGTCTGGCTGAGGCTTTTGGTGCTCAGTCTGGCTGAGGCTTTTGGCGGTCGGTATGGCCGAGGCTTGCGGTGCTCAGTCTGGCTGAGGCTTGCGGTGCTCAATTTGGCTGAGGCTTTTGGTGCTCAGTCTAGCTGAGGCTTTTGGCGGTCGGTCTGGCTGAGGCTTGCGGTGCTCAGTCTGGTTGAGGCTTGCGGTGCTCAGTCTGGCTGAGGCTTTTGGTGCTCAGTCTGGCTGAGGCTTTCTGTGCTCAGTCTGGCTGAGGCTTTTGGCGGTCGGTCTGGCCGAGGCTTGCGGTGCTCAGTCTGGCTGAGGCTTTTGGTGCTCAGTCTGGCTGAGGCTTTTGATAAGTGCTGCAGATAAAAATGTTACTAAGACAACACACAGATAGCTGAGATATAAAATTGTTGTCATGGATAGTGTAGTCCGATCGATCAAAATTTACATTATGCATCAAAAAGAAAATACAACAACTGAGCAATACAAAAGTAGGAATTCATTGAAAGTAGCACTTCAAGTGTTCAGCGTTCCAGGGGTGGAGGAGGTCTCGACCTTCCATGTCCTGAAGTCGGTAAGTGCCCGGACGTGGTCGGGCTTTCACAACGTAAGGTCCCTCCCATTTGGCTGCCAGTGTACCCTCAGTAGGATTTTTGGTGGCAAGAGTTGCTTCTCTCAAGACAAGGTCCCCTACAGCGAACTCCCTTGGTCGAACTTTGCAGTTGTAGTGTGTTCTCATTTTCTGTTGGTATGAGGCCAATCTGATAGCAATGGTCTCTCTGAGCTCTTCATTGAGGTCCAAGTCTGCCCGATGGAGCTCTTCGGTTAGTGCTGGATCCGGATGTAAAACCCTGGGAGTAGGCAGACCGACTTCCACCGGAATAACCGCCTCAGCGCCGTATGTTAAGCGGAAAGGGGTTTCCCCAGTGGGAGTCCGAGCTATAGTTCGGTAAGCCTAGAGTACATTCGGTAGTTCCTCAGCCCAAAGTCCCTTAGTAACTTCTAGCTTAGTTTTGATGATCTTCAGAAGAGAACGGTTTGTGACCTCAACTTGGCCATTGGCTTGGGGATGACTAGGGGAAGAGAAGCATGGTTGAATCTGGAGGTCTGCACAGAACTTCCTGTACTTGGCGTTGTCGAATTGTTTGCCGTTGTCAGAGACGATGGCCTGAGGGATGCCAAACCTGCAAACGATCGATTGCCAGATAAACTTGGTTGTGTTCTGCTCGGTAATGGTGGTAAGGGGTTCTACCTCTACCCACTTGGTGAAGTAATCAATGGCGACAATCGCGAACTTGGTCTGGCCTCGGCCGGTGGGAAGTGGACCGACCAAGTTGATCCCCCATTTGGCGAACGGATAGGGACTGCAAAGTGTGATCAACTCTGTAGGAGGAGCATGGGGGATGTTGGCAAAACGTTGACACTTATCACATTTGAGCACGAAATCTGTTGCATCTTGATTGAGAGTTGGCCAGAAATAACCAGTACGGAGTATTTTGTGGGCTAGAGACCTGCCGCCCGAATGATTACCACAAACTCCCTCATGGATTTCCCGCATTACATAGGTTGCTTGAGCTGAATTGAGGCACCGCAGATACGGGCGTGAGAAGCCACGTTTGTACAAGATGCCACTGACGAGGATGTAATTGGGCGACCGAGCCCTGACTTTGGCGGCTTGCTATTGGTCGTCTGGAAGTTCCCCCGTTGTCAGAAATAGAATGATGTCCGACGCCCAAGGGATAGGCTCGTTTTGGAGGAACTGTACTTCTTGCTGGTCGGGGGAAATGGCAGGGTGGGACAGGTATTCGAGGCGGACACCACGGCTGAGGTCGGACTAGTCTGCGGAAGCCAACTGAGCCATCTCATCTGCCTTAGAGTTTTTTGCCCGAGGAATGTGCTTGATGTGGAAGGTATTGAAGAGGCGAACAAAGGGAAGTGCAATGTCCCTGTAAGCCAACATGGTGTCCTCCTTGGCATCGAATTCCCCTGTGATTTGTCCGACGATGCTGGGAGTCACTGAACACCCAGATGTGGCTGACACCAATATCCCTGGCTAGGCGAAGACCTGCTATCAATGCCTCATATTCGGCTTCATTGTTACTGGCATCAAACAAGAAACGGAGAGCACATTTGAAGTAACCGCCCTCAAGGGCGATGAGGATGAGGCCAGCCCCACTACCTTCCCTGCGGGATGATCCGTCGACATTGAGAGTCCAAGAATGAGGGTCTTCGGGCTCGGTAGGGGTTGGTGGGGGTGGAGGGGCAGTGGTTGGGATAGGATTAGTGAATTCCAGGATGAAATCTGCGACAGCCTGTCCCTTAATTGCTGTTCGTGGCCGGTAGGTGATGTCAAACTGGCTGAGTTCCACCGGCCACTGCATGAGTCTGCCAAAGAGTTCTGGTTGCTGCATAACCTTCTTTAAGGGTTGGTCGGTGAGGACCACTATGGAATGGGCTTGGAAGTAAGGACAGAGCCGTCTGGAGGCGGTGACCAAGGCTAAGGACAATTTTTCTAACAGTGGGTAATTTTGCTCCGCTCCCCTGAGAGCTCGACTGATGTAGTAGACCGGCCGTTGGACAAAGCCGTCTTCCCTGATAAGAGCTGCACTGACTGCGGTGCTTGACACGGCTAAATAGAGGAAGAGGGGCTCGCCCGTGATTGCCTGTGAAAGGAGGGGGGTTGGCCATGCACTGCTTCAACTGCTGAAAAGCCTCTTCGGATTCAGTTGTCCATTCAAAAGTTTGCCGAAGGACTTTGAAGAATGGTAGGCACTTGTCTGTTGCGCGGGAAATGAAGCGGTTGAGGGCGCAACTCCAGTGAGCCTTTGAACCTCCTTAACCGTTCTGGGTGACTGCATCTCAATCAAGGCCTTGATCTTTTCGGGGTTAGCTTCAATGCCACGCTGGCTGACCATAAAACCCCAAAACTTCCTAGATCCTACGCCGAAGGCACACTTATCTGGGTTGAGCTTCATTTGGTACTTGCGTAGGGTGGCGAAGGTCTCTCGCAGGTCAGTCAGATGATCGGTGCAGAGTTTGCTCTTGACTAGCATGTCATCGACGTATACTTTCATATTCCGACCTATCTAATGATGGAAAACGGCATTGACCAACCGTTGGTAGGTGGCCCTGGCATTCTTCAGTCCGAATGGCATCACACGGTAGTGGTAAGTACCTCGGTCGGTAATGAATGAGGTATGTTCCCGGTCGGACGGGTGCATCAGGATTTGGTTGTATCTAGAGAAAGCATCCATTAAGCTGAGCATTTGATGACCAGCCGTGGCGTCGACCAGCAGATCTATGCGGGGAAGAGGATAGCTGTCTTTGGGGCAAGCTCGGTTCAGGTCAGAGTAATCGACACAGAGTCGCCATTTGCCATTATTCTTGTGGACTAGGACCACGTTTGACAGCCATTTAGGGTAGTCCACGTTTCTGATGAATTGGGCCTCAAGGATCTTATCAACCTCTACTGCAATAAGAGTATTGCGCTCCGGATGGAAGATGCGCTGCTTCTGGCGGTAGGGTCGGAAATGGGGTTCGATGCTGAGGCGATGGGTTATGAAGGAGGGGTCAATACCCGGCATGTCTGAATGGGTCCAGGCAAATACATCATTGTGCTCGTCAGGAGGGCAGTAAGGTCGGCCTTGGCTTGGGGGATAGTTGGCTGCCGATTTTGGCAGTTTTGGTTGGGTTGGTGGGGTCGATGGGAACCTCAACGAGCTCCTCCACAGGTTCTCCTCTGACCAGCTCGTCCTCATCTCGGACGTCAAGTCCTTCGATGATCATTGCCTCCTTCAGCTTGACTTCTTTGAGTGAGGCAACATAACACTCCCTGGCCACGGTCTGCTCTCCTCTGACTGTTCCGACCCCGAGATCGGTGGGAAACTTGATGGCAAGGTGATAGGTGGATGTGATGGCTTGGAAGGCATTTAGGGCAGTGCGGCCAAGGATGATGTTGTAGGCAGATGGGCAGTCGACCACAAGGAAGGTGAGCAACTTCGTGGTCTGCCGTGGGTATTCGCCGATCGTGATAGGGAGATCGATGGAACCGATGGAGGTCACACGGTCGCCAGTGAAACCGACCAGGGGTTTGGAGAGGAGACAAACTTTCTTCCCCAATCTTGAGCTGGCGGAAGCAATTGAGGAAGATGATGTCTGAAGAGCTGCCGTTGTCGATGAGAACTCGTCTGACCTTGTAGTTGGAGAGGATGGCAGAGATGACAAGGGGGTCATCATGTGGGTAACGGATGCCTGTACAGTCGGCGTCCGTAAGGTGATAGGTTCGGTCCACTGTTTCGGCTGTTTAGAGGGTCGGTCCACCGTTGCCACTGCTTTGTCTGAGCCCTGCCTTATTTTTCTGAGTTCTGCCTTCTGAGCTGAGCGGGATGGTCCCCCACAAGCAAGGCCGCCTGAAATAACTCTGATCTCTCCAACTGGTGGAGGGGGATTACCTGGCGGTCGAGGCTGTTGCGGAGGGCGATCATGGCCTTGGTTAGGTGGGGCTGGCTGCCGGGGTGGGGTGCGCCGGCGATTGTTTCTGAGGGGCTCGGTTCTTTGCCTCTGCTGAGGGCGGGTGTCCGTGAACCGGCTAAGACGTCCCTGACGTATGAAAGTCTCGATCTGATCTTTGAGGTTAATGCACTCGTCAGTGTTATGGCCATGGTCCTGGTGGAAACGGCAATATTTGGACTGATCTTTTCGATTGGAAGGGGTTCTTGAAGGCAGGGGCCATTTGAGGGGGTAGTCCCGTTGGATCTGATTGAGGACGTGTTCCATGGGAGAATTAAGGGGTGTGTACCGCTCGAACCGACCTGGCGGTCAAGCGGGTGCCGACCAGTCAGCTCGGGGGGGTCGGTCGTTATAGTGGGGTGTTTGGCTATTATACTGGGCATTCCTGGATTCTGAGTCTTTTCTCTTGCCTCTGGAGGTCGGGTTTTTAGTTATTGGATCCTGCCGAGCGGCCAGTGAATCTTCAGCATTCATGTATTTTTGGGCTTTGGAGAGTAGGGCTGCCATGGAGGTCGGGGGGTTTTTAGAGAGGGAGAAAAGGAAATCGGACGACCGCAGACAGCCATGAAAGCCGTGAGGATGACCTTGTCGTCGTTTTCCGCTACTTGCAGGGCTTCGGTGTTGAAGCGGGTAACGAAGCTGCGCAGCGACTCTCCCTCGGTCTGACGAATGTTGAGGAGTTGGGTGGCCGAGCGTCGCTGGCGCTGGGCTCCAATAAAATGGCTCAGGAAAGAGTCACTGAGGTGCTGAAAAGTGGAGACGGAGTCTGCCGGTAACTGGTTGAACCACAGTCGAGCTGACCTCTTCAGTGTCATGGGGAAAGCTCGACACATGATCTCTTCAGGGAAAGCATGGAGGATCATGAGGGTTCGGTAGGTCTCCGGATGGTCGACTGGGTCCGTCGTATCGTCAAAAGAGTCAATGGTGGGCATCTTGAACTTGGCGGGCAGAGGTTTGTCCCGGATGGAAGTAATAAATGGTGAGTTTGCCGTGGTAGAGGGTTTATGCTGGATGTTCTGCATGACCCCTTGGAGTTGGAGCTTTATGGCTCGAAGTTTAGCGTCCCAGAGGGGAACGTTGTCACCCCTGGAGGGGAACAGGGGCTGGACGCTGCTGGCTTCCCCTTCAGGGGCTGGTCCTATGACCGATGGGTGTGGGGGTGGAGGAGGTGGATTTATATGTGGGGGAGGAGGTTGCAAACCTTCCAAGTTGGGTGGATAGGGTTGCGGGACAGTATCGCCCGGGGCTCATTCTTGGTTGGGTGGAATATCTGGAGGTGGTGGAGGAGGCATGGGGAGGTTTCTTTGGAGTAAAGCATTGATCAGGGCCTGGTTTTGCTCGGTCATGCGGTTAATGCTGTTGGTAAGCTCGATGAAATACTGTGGTGGGTTGTTTGGATTGGGAGGGTCGGTTTGATGGTCGGCAGCATTATGGTGAGAAGCCATGGATCTAGTCGTGACCATATACTTTGATGGGTGGGAGGAAAAGGTTACTAGGACAGGGCCTCCGGCGATAATGAACACAACTGGCGCACGGATAAGCCAGTTCCCACAGACGGCGCCAACTGATAATGCAGTTTGTTTTAGTGGATGGATCGGACTTGTCCAAGCTCCTCAGGCCCACGTCCAAATGGTCTAGCCCATCGAGTCACCTGCAAACAAGTTCAACGAGGAACAGGGCAGTCTGTAGACACCCCATTTTTGACTACCCTCAAGACTTGGGCATTACTGATGGTTTGCTCGGTGTTGAGAGATGTGCAGGGCACAGGTTCAGTTTCTTCGGCAAGAAGAGAGGCAAATCTTCCCAAACACTTTGTTTAAGGGTTTGGAGTTGAAGAAAAGAGGAAAGGAGAGGAGAAAACTGGTCTGGGAGAAGTTCGCCATGAATCCGGGTAGGAGAGAATCAAGCAGCCCTCGCTGAATCGGGCTTATTCAAATGCATACTTGGAGTTAAGCTATGAGGTCACCATCGTTGGAAAGAAGACTTCCGGGGCTTCACTTTGTACTCAAAAATCTCCCAAAGCCAAGTCCGGGTGGAGGAGATATGTTGGGTTGAAGCAGGGGATCATCCCGGTTGGATCGAGTCTGCACGACTTCACGGAAAAGGGCATAACTTTTTGCACAGGAGGAATTTTGATGCAAAGTTTGCGCCATTGGAAAGATAACTTCCGGGGCTTCGATTTGCATACCCACCGGCCATGTTTTGACCAAGGAATCATCCATCGGCACTCTATTTAGCCGACCGGCAGAAAAGAGTGCCGACCGGCACTTTATTTTGGACAATGATCGAATCTTCTGGCCGGTTTGAACCCTTTGCACCCCCCAAGCTTGGTGCATGCCAGCTGTGCCAGCTGGGATGCACAGAACTCGACCCACGTGCATACATGTGCCCATTTTGCACCCTTTAACCACCTTTGGACCCTTTTTGTGCACCCTTTGCCCATGGCTTCTTGAGGAAGCCTTGACCCCTTTGTCTTGGCTTCCTCAAGAAGCCTACCAGCTGTCCAAGCTTCTCCAACAAGCCTTGCACCCTTTGACCCTTTGAAACTTAGCCTCTAAGTCTTGTTTTGCATTGCTTATATAAGGAGGCCCTCTCCTCCTTTGATTAGGGTTGGAGGTTTGGAACAAAAACCAGAGATATATAGATATATATCTGATATAGATAGATACAACCCTCTATCTCTCTATATCTCACTCCTTTGCCTCCAAAAGTCCATTATTCTTGGCCATTCCTTTACCAACCCATAGCACAACACCACCACTTCCATTTCCAACGACTTGGGGCTGTTCTTCAGAGCTTAGGAGCACCTAAACTTGGTCCAAGAGGTGCTGGTTTGCTGGTCTTCAAGGGTAAGTCCTCATCTTCCCTTTTCTTGCAATTTCTTGCTTCGTATTTAAGCCTTGCTTGCAAGCACTTTTGGGCTCCGACCCAAACCTCAAATAGTCTTATTTTGGGGTCCTCTTCATGTTTGATTGAGGACCCCTTGCTGTTTGGTGGTTGCATCTCGCACCTATCTCAATATCCTCTTGTATGCCATGATTCTTGCATAGTATATTTGGCTTGTGTACAATCTGTTTCAGAGCATGATGTAAGCTAAGAGTAGGCTTATTTTGAGCCCTTCTTCAACATTGTTGAAGGGCTCAACATTGTTTGGATAATCCATGTGCTACTTGCTTTGAAATCCATGTGATTTACCGTAATCTTGCATGAGTTGTTAGCCTTGTATGCTTTTGTTTTTGGGACCTGTCATAACCTGGGAATATGCATGTTTTGATGTGCTTGAGGACTTTTTTTGGTCGTTTGGGTCATCCATGATTTGCTTTGTATAGTTATCATGCAACCCCTCTTGTATGCCTCGAACATTGACCCTTCTAGCATGCTTTACTTGCACTATTTCAGTGATTTGGAGTCACTTACAATGTCATTTCAGTCCTCATGGCATGCTTGAATGCTCACATTTGATGCTCCTTTAATGCTTTGTAAGGTTCTTGTCATATGCTCCATATTTGGCCATTTGTGCATGCTTCCATGCTTAGACCTTTTAGATGCCATCTAAGTGGTTTTGGGGGTTTGTTTTAACATGCTTTAGGACTGATTTGGTTGTTCTTGGCCTATTGAGGCTTGATTTGTATAGCCATGGTTTAATCCCCTTGGCTTGCTTTGAGTTTTGGACATCGTTGCATGCTTGGCTTGTTTTGTTTACTTGGTTTTGCACCTTCTATAACATGATTTCAGAGCTTTCTAAGCATGCCATGTATCCATGTTTACCCTCTTTTAAGTGTGCTTAAAAGTTGCTCTTTGATGCCTAAGTGTTGGACCTTGTATGCATGCATGTTTGTGTGTACACTAGCCCTCATTCCCATGACATTTGGCCACCGTTTTGGACCTAACTTAGAGCTGTCCAATTAGTGTAAGCCCATCCCTTGCATGCCATTCAAGTATTGTTACATTATCCCATGTTTACATGCTTTGGTTGCATATATTGCATGCTTGGAATCACTTGCATTTGCCTTGCATTCCCTTGGCCAAGTTGCTAGCATGTTGCATGATTAGATTACATCTTGCATGCTCTAATGGGTTGCATAATTGTGGCATGCTTGTTTGCTTTGTTGCTTAGGTTGTGTGCCTAGCTTGAATTATATGTTTGCATGTTCACGTTGCATGTTTAGATTGCATGCTTAGGTTGCATCGCATTGGCATGCATGCCTTGCCTCTTGATCAAGTGATAGAGGTTGGGCTTTATGTGCTTGTTTGGTTTGCATGACATTTGAAATCAAAGTTGCTAACTTGGCTTTTGGGCCATCATGCATTGAAATGCGTGATTGATGGCCCGGGGGTCAGGGGCCATGCTCCCTTGAGTCCATTGCATGATAGGGAGTGTGTCCATGCATACATTTGCCTAGAAATTCTATGCTATGCACTGCTGGTTTGCTGTTTGCTGTCAAAACTGTCTCCTGCAGGAATTTAGTGCCGACCGGCACTCTATAGTGCCGACCGGCAATCTTTTTGTGCCGATAAGTTCCCCAGCAGCCGGTGGCCACCTCAAGCAGCCGGTGGTTATTTCCTCTAGCCGGTGGTGTACTGCAGTGAATTTGGAAGGTGTTCTGGGACTCTGGCAATTTTCCAGGGAGGCAGGACAGTGAAACAGAAATAGCAATGGCACGGTGTAGGCTTTCCGGGCGAAGCCAATCCGAGCATGCGTGCATCCCTCTTCCCGAGGCCTTTTACTTGCTTTCAGTATTTAATGTTTTTAATTTAAGGGTCTGTAATAATTAATTAGCTAGGATAGTTGATTTATTATTTGAGACTGATATTATTCTTTTGGTCCCTCCGTGCGAGGGCGATTGTAATAAGTGTGTGTGAGTGGGTGTATGTCTTCCAACCCCCATTTCTTTCTATCCCTTTTATTTACCCGCTTATGATGTAGATTAGGGCACGTTTATTTTAGCATACCTTATGCAATGCATGCGTGCATCCATGCATTTGTTTACATTCACCGGGCTCGGTACATCATCAAACAAACTGCATCGTACTTTCAATTCCAAATTGAATACGTGATAGTTGTTGCATTTCATGTGCCATGCTTAGGATAGCCGAGCCTGTCTAATTACATTCCGTATGCGATGCATTAGCCACTTAACATGAACTAGGTCATGCATGTTTGCTAACCGGGTTATTGTTTTTGGCACGGAGTACGATGTAAGTTTTTATGCTTTAGCACTTCGCATGCGTGTGAATGTTAACATGACAGTATGCTTGCCATGCGGCTAAATGCTTATGTGATATTACTGTTTGAATGCCTGTGGTGGAGGTTGGATTGCGTGAGTTGGAACAACTCATTGAATCCGTATCTTAGCCTACTTTCGAGTAGCAAAAACCAACACGTTTTTCGAGACAAAACGGATATGCAATGTTTATTTCCAAATTAGGCAATCCAGTCTATACTTGTTTGCTGCGAGCATCACATAGTAACCTAGGCTAATAATCGGAATAAGAGCATACAATGTTTTCAAAACAGATATCATGGTTAGTAGAGGCCGATCTTGATCGGGCGAGCGGGGTGCTCACGAAGTGACCTTCCCCAATCGTACCCAAGTTCCCGAGCCGAGGCAACTTTGGTGACGGGACACGTGGCCTTTGGCACCGAGTCAGGGTTTCCTAAATTTCCCATTTTAAAAAATATTTAGGTGGCGACTCTTATCTGGCAAAGCAGTCCATGTTTGGCACTTCTTTCAAAAAATCTGTTTTTCAAAACTATTTGCCGGATTTGGACTCTTTGGTTCGAGATTTGGAACCGCAACAAAATCGAGTCCGAACTGTGGCGAGGTCCCTCGCGGGCGTTGTTACACAGTCCCCCAGTGAACCCTCCGACGAGCAAGTTAGAAAGAGGAGTAGAATGTAGAGAGAGAGATTGGAGATAGAAAGCTTAACCTTCTTCTTGTCTTTAACGTTTGCTTATATCCTTTGGTAATCATTTTACTGTCCCTTCCGACCTGCCCTCCTCGCTGAAAGTCCATGCTGTAGCTTACCTTGTTCAGGGTAAGGTGGTGCTGGTCCGACGGAGAGGTGTTGTCGTAATAAATACTGTGATGGGCTGCATTAATGGTGATGTGCAGTGGCAATAATTTTGTAGATCTTTGTCTGCTGATGTGGCTTGTCCTTTGCCTGCCATATGTCTGAATGTCATTGGCTCTTTGTGTCATGTTGGATTCTAGCTGTTCTGGACTCCACCAGCTGGGTTATGTACTGGGCTCCAAATGATGGGCTTGGGTTGTTTATAGTGGGCTATGGCCTTTATGGGCTTAGTCACGTCAAAGTATATAATACACACTTTTTTTGGTTGTGAATTATAAAAATATAATAAGAAGATAATCTACATATTGAGCAATTCTACGTACCCCTTACCCCTGTAACATGAGAATCTCCCATTCACATGTCCCGTTGTAGACATATAAGTTAAATTACCATTATGTTAATGTTAATGTATATACATAAATTAATATATAGATTAATGTATATACAGATAGATAGGTAGATAGGTTTAAATATATATATATATATATTGTTAGTGTGATGCTTTCCCTTTCAGCCACTTTTCCTTGAGGCCATGATGATGTTTGTAGCATAATTTCTCCTGTATAAAGGAGACCATATTCAATAGACAAAATTACATAGAGAATTCTCTCTCTCTCTCTCTCAACTTCATTTTCATGGTATCAGAGCTTCACATTTATAGCTCATTAACCCGAAAGCTTCACATTTTCTAGTCTTTATCTCTGTTTCGTCACTGTCCAGATTCTTTTTGTTCTCCAAAATTTTTACACAGCCTACCAAAGTGCTCGGAATCTTCTCACGATTCCAACGCCACCAACGACATCCTCAGATCACCTTGTACGGGCCACTTTTGTCGCCAGCGTGTCACTCGCTTCCACCTCTGTTGTCTCACGAGCCCAACGTCAACCCCGCAGACTTACGCCACACGCGCCCCTCAACCGCTTGAGCCATCTCACGTCGCTTGCACTGATTGAGCCATCTCACGCCGCTCACACTGCTCGCGCCCGCAGCCTCTCTCACGCTGCTTCGGCTTACGTTGCTTCTACCTTCGGCTCAACCGGTTCAGCTCAAATCGGTTCAGCCTCTTCACAAGGCCAATTCAGTCCTATTTTTGAACTTTTTGGGCCGGTTCAGACTGGTTCCCCACTAATTTCGACCCTCTAAATTCACTAGTACCCTCGATTTTTTTAGATTATGCCTCTATAGTGTTGTTTTTCCTTCATGGATCGCCTGGACTCTTCTCACCACCCTATTTCCATTGTTCTTGACAGGACCAATTATGTCTTATGGGCACAAGCCATGTCTGGCTTCCTCAAAGGCAAGAAACTTTGGCGTATTATCACTGGGGATGTGCGCAAACCCATCCAAGAGACCGTTGAATCAGCTGACAAATTTGTAGACCGCTTGGAGGATTGGAACAATAAGAACTATCAGATCATTACTTGGCTTCGGAATACATCTACTTCATCTATCAGCCTTCAGTTTGGTCAGTTCCAACTTGACTCTGTTTCCACTCCGGCAAAAGACATCTAGGATTTTTTGAAAGACCGATATCAGACTACTGATCTTGCTTACCAATATCAGCTTCAGAGTCATCTTCACCGTATGTGCCAAAAACCAACTCAGACTATTAATGATTTCCTCTCCCAAATTTATTCTGTTTAGGATTAGCTCACTCTCTCTAAACCTCTATGGCCCCATACTAAGGATGCTGCCTTGTTTACTACTTATCGTGAACAACAGCGATTGGTTCAATTTCTTATGGCTCTAACTCCCCATTTTGAGCCAGTGTGCGCCTCTCTCCTTCATCGTACTCCTTTATCCACTCTTGAGTAGGCAATTTCCAAACTCCTATCAGAGGAAACTAGGCTTGGTACTCTCCATCCACACCCTGTGGACTCTGTTCTTACTACTCCCCAGACTTAGAGTTCTCCTTCACCACAATGGTCCACTGCCTGCAATTACTATCAAAACCGTGGTCTTTCATCTACTCATCTTCTGGTTCATTGTCTAGTTCGCCTTTGTCAGTTTTGTAACAAGACTGGTCCTGGTCATCTACAGCAAGATTGCTTCCGCAATCCAGCACAAGCCTCTCGTGGTTCATCCTCTTGCAATAGTCCTTCCACCGGGAATTTTTCCCGAGGCAACTCTTGACGTTCTGGGAATCAGTTTAAATCTATGCATATATCGCACTGCTGCTGCTGTCTCAAAGGATTTACCTTCTTTTGTGCCTATAGACCCCTCTACTCCAATCTTTTCTCAAACTGATGTCGAAGCCATGTTCCAACAATTTCTCTCTACTTCCAGTACTCCTCCCACTACTATTTTGTCTGTCACCTCAAGTAACACTTCCTGGTACTTTGACTTAGCTTGTTGTAATCACATGACTTTTGACCCTACTATTTTTACTTCTCTTTCTTCTGATTCTCATGTTCCTTCTATTCATACTGTTGACGAGTCTCTTTTGTCTGTAAGTTATGTTGGTTCTGTTTCAGCCCCTCACTTATCTTTATCCCATGTATATCTTATGCCTACACTTACCTTAAATCTTATCTCCATTGGTCAATTGTGTGAGCATGGTCTAACTGTTACCTTTTTCCATATTGGTTGTTTGGTGCAGGACCCTCGGACGGGACGGACTCTTGGGATCAGCCGTAAGCATGGACATTTCTATGGACTCATTCATCTTCATATTCCGGCTTCTTCTCAGCTCATAGCTCCTACCACTGCTCCTCTTTTATCTCATTTTCAGCTTTGGTACTGTCGTTTAGGCTATCTTTTTGTTATTCGGTTAAAGTCTTTAATTTCTAGTGGTCAATTGGGTCCTGTCAGTTATGATACTTTAGACTGTTTGTCATGTCAACTTGCCAAACAACCTGCTTTATCGTTTAATAAAAATGACTCTATTTCTCTTGTACCTTTGGATCTTATCCATTCTGATATTTGGGCCCCTCTCCTACTCCTACTATGGGAGGTGCACGCCATTTTGTTGTTTTTATAGATGATTTTTCCCATTTTACGTGGTTGTTTCTTATGAAAACTCGATCTGAACTCAAACAACTTTATTAGAATTTTGCTACAATGGTCCAAACCCAATTTTCTAAAACTATTAAGATTTTTCGCTCCAACAATGCCATGGAATATAAAGATTTTGATTTTCTTTCTTTTTTTCAGAGTCATGGTACTCAACCTCATCGTTCCTGTCCTAGCACATCTCAACAAAATGGTCATGCTGAACGGAAACATAGGCATATTATCGACATTACTCGAGCTCTCCTTCTCTCTTCCTTTTGTCCGGAACATTTTTGGGGCGAAGCCGCTCTCACTGCTACTTACACTATAAATTATATCCCTACGATTGTCATTCATAATCATACTCCCTATAAGCGTTTGCATGGCACTCGTCCCCCTTACCCCAATCTTCGGGTCTTTGGGTCTGCATGTTTTGTTCTTCTCCAACCTCATAAACACACCAAACTTGAACCTCGTTCACATCTTTGTTGCTTCTTGGGGCATGGTATTGAACATAAAGGGTATCGTTGTTAGGATCCTATCTCTCAACGCCTCCATATCTCTCATGACGTGATTTTTTGGGAACACAAAATGTTTTCCTCACTCTCCCAATTCTGCTTATCCACTCCTTCACCCTCTCTATTTTTTATTAACCCTTCCACAGATCTGTTTTTAATGAGTTTGATCCACGGCCCCTACCTGCACCTTTAGAGGCCGCCTTGCCTACTGGTCTTTCTCATGAGCATGCTCGCTCTGATGGTCCTGCTCTTGCTCCCTCAGGATCCTCCCCTCCTGTTGAGTCTCTCCCCTACCCTCTGGCTCTTTCATCCTCTGCTTGACCACATTGGGTAACCCAACCTTCTAATCATCTTATTGTTGGTTCCACTGCTTTTTTTACTAATGAACCTACCCCCTATTATAAGGCACACTCTAATCCTCTTTGGTAGAATGCTATGACTGATGAATTGTAGGCTTTAGACAAAACTCATACTTGGGATGTTGTTGATCTTCCCCCTGGCAAGACTGCCATTGGCTGCAAATGGGTATACAAAATCAAGACATATTCTGATGGCTCTATTGAGCGATACAAAGCCCGCCTTGTTGCCAAAGGCTTCAACTAGGAATATGGTATCAATTATGAAGAGACCTTTTTGTAACGAGTTGAATCAAATTGAATTTATACTTTAATCTCAGTTGGAGATTTATTTTAAATTATTAAACTCAAAAGAGTATGTCAGGTGTAAGGTTGATGTCATCTGCCTTGGTTGAATTGTGATTGAATTGTGGTATCTATTATATTTTGATTGAATTGTGACCCGTTAGTAACTATGTAATAGTGTTGTGGTTTTATTATTATTATTTGACTACCATAAAAGAGTTGTGAATATTTATGGTATGTACCATTAAACGAAATATATTTTGTGGCGAGAAAATATTATATTTACTTTTGTCATTAAAGATGCTGAAATGTATTTTTAATTGATATATATATATATATATATGTGGGGACATTTTTGTGAATAACAACACGTGGCCAAGGTGGCACCGGAGTGCCAGCCGAGGTACCACGTGTCCTGGTCATGACGCTGAGGTGATCTCGGCTAGACCGATGTTATCTGTGGCGATACCGGAATCCGAGATGCACGGATAAGCTATAAGAGTCCTAGAATTGGGGAGGACCTCTGCCTGGATAAGGATAAAGCTCTTAGGGAGTTTATCTTTATTTATTGGAGAAGTCCAGAATGAGCATTGAGCCAGAGTCCAAGAGAAACTAGTCTTCTACAGAGATTAGGTTAGTGCTGGCTATAAAACTAAGGCACCCTCGTGGGTCTAAGGTACGCTTTTTGTATTCTGGCTAGTGAGTTAAGCACTGTTTGCTATCTTTGAGAGATAATTGAGTATTGACTTGATCATCAGAGTGCCCCCGGGTGGATGAACCACTACCGGAGTCCTATCTTTCTATGACAGGTTGTTTGGGCGTAATCTATTCTATCGGTGTTCTCCAGTTGAGTACCTATTTGGCAGTGTGGTCAGAAATCAACACACACAATTTGGCGTCGTCTGTGGGAAAGAAAGGAGAATAGATGGCCAACGACGAACAGAAAGAGAAGATTGGGGATGACATCCCTACTGGAAGTGGTAAACACATTAACCCTAACATAGAGGAGGATAACTGTAATGAGGAACCCCAGGATAAGAACCCCAGGGAGAAGGCAGACCGAGGTGAGTATTATAATGAGAATGACCTTCAGGTATGGAAAGAAAGATGCTTGCGGAGGGACGGCGAGATAGAGGGAATAGCGAACAAATTGGTAGACCTACAATCGGTCATCAGTTTCATGATGCAGAATAACATCATGCAGCCACCGTTTATGTTACAAGACACGCCGATTCTGGCGGCCAAGAACGATGCCCAGAAAGGGAGGCAGAAAATAATTCCTGCAGTCCCTCAGCGTGACAGGACAAAGGAACATTCTCACCGGCCTTCACGGGAGGTCGGGTGGGGAAAGTCAATGAAAGGAGAGTCTCAGAAGACACTTCGTACCAAAGAAGACTACACCAAAGAACATCGGCATGTTCAAGGGAAGGAGTTGCGTTTCGACACAACTAATGGAGGGAGGTCCAAGAGGACTCACAACGACACCGAGAGTAGCGCACCAAAAAGGCTGAAATTCGTTGATAGCCGAGCTCCTGGACGGACCAAGGAGCATCTGAGGGATTACCTCCAGAGGAAGTGACAAGATGACGAGGTAACCTCTCTGGTCAAGCCGAGAATGCCATTTTTGGTAGAATTGAACAAATTTAAGGCTTCAAAAAGGTTCCACATGCCAAGATTCCAAATAAATGAAGGTAAATCCGATCCTAACTTTCACATCAGCTTGTACTTGAACTCAATGGCACTATACATCGGAAATGAGCCGTTGCTCTGCAAGGTGTTCCCCTCATCCTTTAGAGAAATCACATCAGACTGGTTTCACAAATTACCAAAAGGAACTGTGAAAAGTTAGGAATGCCTGACCGAGATGTTCGTGGCCAGGTTTGTGACAAACAAACTACAGCCTTTAAGGATAGATTCCCTGATGGCTTTAAGAATTGGCGAGGATGAAAGCCTCAAGGCTTATGCTAAGAGGTATTATGAGGTATTTAACCGAATACCAGGATGCAACCAAGATGTAGCGGTCGTGTCCTTTAAGAACGGCCTAAACGATGATTGTCTACTTCGAAAATCACTGGCAAAGACACTGCCAAAAAGTATGAAGGAACTCATGGCCAGGATCGAGAAGTATGCGAGAGCCGAGGAAGACACGCCATGGACAAAGGCGTCGAAACAAGAGAAGAGAAACGGCTCGCCAAAGTGAGGCCGAGGTAATACTAGATACAAAAAGTAAGAGACAGGGCTAAGGGCTGCACAGGCAGTCACTACCGTATTCCAAATCCCGATTTACAAAGTCTTGGAATGAATCTGGAATCAGCCCTATTATAGGGCACCGGAGAAGATTCCTGGCGAATTTATGGGAAGAAATCTGGAGAAGCGTTGTGCCTATCACAATGAGGATGGGCATCTGACTCAATGGTGCAGAGCCCTAAAGGCACATCTGGAAGATCTAGTAAGACAAGGTCATTTAAGGGACCTAGTAGATGAGGCCAGGACAAGGGAAGAACAAGCTAGACTGCCTCAGGCACCAGTAGCACCACCTTCACTAGCACCACAACCGCAAGCAGGCAGACCTCGAGTGATCAATGTGATTCACTCGAAGGTCAATGAGAACGAGATACGTGGGGAAACTCAGAAGGTGAAACATTTACAGCATGTGTATCAGGTCCGGTAGAAGAGACCTAGGGCAAATGAGTGCCAGGGCCCAATGGTGTCCTTTACTGAAGACGACCTAGAGATGGTGCAGCGTCCACACAACGATGACCTGGTAATATCCCTCAAGATTGGAGAGTGTCAGGTAAAACGCATTCTAATCGACTAGGGCAACTCTTATGACATCATATATGTCAGATGCTAGAAGGAGCTTGGCCTCCACCAAGATGACCTAGAGCAGTCCAATGGTCCAATGGTTGGGTTCAACGAAACGTCGATGTGGCCCCTGGGAGCAATAAGTTTGGAGGTGCAGGTGTAACATGCCCGGGGGGTACCCGCGCGCGTTAAACAGTTCGGACCCCCGAGATCTCTTTGATCTCATGTCTCACGAGTGCAATGTGAAACGTAGATGAGAGTCCAGATTTGGCAACTTTTAGTGAAAATCCATTTTATTACAATTTTGTCAAAAATGGACTGCGTCATCAGATCTCAGAGTCGCCACCTAATATTTTTGGGAAATTAGGAAACCCATGACTCAGTGCCAAGGCCACTGTTCGTCGTAACCAAGGATGCTTGGCTCGGAACCTTAGGTATGAGAGGGGAAGGTCAATAATGAGCACCCCCGCCCACCTGATCAAAAGATCGGCCTCTACTAAACCTTGATATGACTTTTATTTTCTTTATATGTTCATGTTCTGATTATTTTAGTAAATCCTAAAATTTACTATGTGAAGCATACAAGTATAGACTGGTTTGCTCAAATTGGAACAATTCAATCTCATGTTTGTTTTGAAAACGGTTTGATTTTGCCACCATCAAGTGGGCTTAAAGTTTGTGAATTTACCACCACAAAGTGGGCTTAAACGTATATTCGTTGAATCATTCCAATTCAAGCAACAAGCCTTCATCCACAGTCATTCAAACAGTTTATCATTTAAGCAATTAGCCTCATAGTAGGATGCTAACACATAGCAAGAAAAACACACACAGATGGGATGCTAAAGCATAAAAACTCACAGATTGACCGACGTCCCTCGAACAGCTACAAAACAAAGTTAGTAAAATATGCATGATCTTATATACAGAATTTCTAATGCAATTCACTCATGAGATGCAACTAAAGATTCGGCTTCGAAGATATGATATGTGAAACATTGCAAAACATGTGATAGCGCACAAAATCATGGGATAATCAATTAAAGCATAAAAATGCAAATTTAGCCGAATCTTAATGCATGTAACATGGATGTAAAGCATGGATATGCATGGCATGTCAGATATATACATATATACAGTTAGGGAAAGCGATTAAAGAATGGGATGGAGATAGAAAGAAGCGGGGTGGGGGATTATTACAACACCTTAAATATTACAGATCCGAATAAAGGAGGAGGGAGAAATAATAAAACAAAATAAAACCTCACCAAAACACTCAAAATCAAAATAAAAAAAAAATAAAAGTTTGAAATCCTCGGCCATTCATCAACTTGCAAATAACCATCGATCCTCATGCCTCGGCCCATCTATTCATCTTCAATGGAGGCCCCATCAACACTCAAACAAAACCGGCCCACTGTCAAGCCGGCCCACCGGCCAATCAAAAATGCATCAACCCAACGTGAATGACATCCACATGGGTTATTATTCGAAGCAACAGTCACACTTCGGAACAATAATGCACATGGTATCACTAGAAACTAGACAACACCAACACCTGCAGCAACACTAAGAAGCAACAATTATATCAACTTGATTCAAGTATGTATGTCTAACACCATCACAAAGTTTCCTGGGTAAGAAAACCGACTACGTGTGCATGAGAAAGAGAGAGAGGTGCCGAGAGGGAGAGAGAGGTGTGTATAGGTGTGTGTGAGCTTGGCTGTGACACATAGGTGGTGTGGTGGGTTTGCCGTGGCTGTGTTCAGATCAACCCCCATGTCAGTGTGCCGTGTGTATGCATGGTGATGAGTGTGTGTGTACATGGGTAGTGTGTGGGTGCCGAGTGTGTGCTGGGTAGTGTATCAGAGAGGGAGCCGAATCAGTGTGTGTGTGTTCATCGTGGCTGTGGTGTGGTGTGGTGTGGTGTGGTGTGTGAGTCGTGTGTATCCTCTCCCTCTCCCGTGTGTGCTGTGAGTGTGTATGTGTGTTAATGGGTTGTGTGTGCATGGGTCCTCTCTCCAAGCCGAGAGAGAGAGGGAGAGAGAGATCAGTGCATGCTGTGTTCTATGTTCGGTGTACTTCGTGTATGTGTGTGTATGTGAGCTGGGTGTGTATGGCAGTGGATGTATGGGTGTGTGTTAGCTGGGTGTTGAGCGAGGGGGAGGGAGAGATCCGTGCCCCAGTGTCTTGGGTCTCTCTATCAGTCTTGAAGCTCTAGTGTGTGTATGGAAGGAGAGAGAGAGCTGGGTTTGGTCTTTCTGTGTGTGTCGGTGTGCTGTGTGTGCGTGGGTGCTGCTGTGGCAGTGTGCCTGAGTGTGTTTGGAGTGTTGTAGTGTGGGTGTGTGATGTAGCCGTGGTCTGTGTGTGTGTGCATGCCGAGAGGGAGAGAGGGTCCTCTACATGTGTGTCTATGTCTTCTCCCCCCCTCTCCTCAAGCCGAGAGAGAGAGAGAGAGAGATGGTGTGTGTATCTTCCCTCCCTTGCCTTGCTGCACCCGTGTATATCCCCCCTACTCCTCCATGTGTGTGTGCCTCAGTGTCAATGGTGAGTCCCTGGGTGTCTAGCTGTGAGGGAGGGAGATCCGTGGGTTTGTGATAAGTGAATGTATGTGTGCTGTCCTGTCCGTGTCCATGTGAGTCCCCGTATCTCCCATGTGCATCCGGGAGAGAAAGAAGAGAGATCCGGGGCCCTCCTCTCCAGTGTGGAGCTGTGTGTTCTGAGTGCATCTTATGAATGCATGTGGGTCTCCAGAACATATTCTTCTTTTTTCTTTTTTTTGTTTATTGCCCACTAAAACATCCTCATCATCATTCCACCACTCCACCACACATTTCAGCATCTTTTCTTTTTTTGTTCTTCACCTAAAAACACACTCACCGAAACTTTTTGTTATTTTATTTTCTATTTTTCTATTTTTTTTTATTACTTTCTTCTTCTTTTTTTATCAAATACTTATCAATTTATATAAAACACGCCTAAAATAATTTCTTCTCTTTTTTTATCAAATATTTATCAATTTATATAAAAACACGCCTAAAACAAAGGTACACACATAAAGTTATATAAAAAAAAGAAATAAAATTATAAAATACTACAAATTAATAAAATATTAGTGATGGCCAAAATGGGTGAAGTGCTTCAATTTGATTTTTCAGCTGAGAAATTCATAAAATGGCATATTTCAATTTTCATCAGCGGGTGGTCAAAACAAAGTGCCCAAGTCTTAGGGCTGGTCAAAATGGGGTGTCTACAGTTGCCCCTCTTTGACAGAGCTCGAAGTCATGAAATGACGTGAGTGAATGTCAAAGCCCGAAGACGACCCTTTTGACAAGGCCGTAAGACTTGGGCAAACAAACAAGATGCAATGCATGTGGTTGAACCCGAGGGTTGCCTACGTATCCCTTTGCAAGGAATCAAACCAGCGTAGTTCAGGGGCAAGATGCAAATGATATGCTTAAAAAGTAGTTTGAAAGTTGGACTTACACGCTTCGCGAAGCCGGTTTGTTTGAAAATTCATGATTTATGCAAGAGAGGAAAGACCTCAACCAAGAGAAATCAACATCCTAACACGTCTCACGCGAAAGGAGGAAAAATGGTGTAAACAGCAGACGCACCTGATGTTTTTAACCGAGTGAATCAACAACCTAACGCGTCTCACGCGAGAGGAGAAGGGGTGGTGTAAACAGACAGGCGCACCTGCTATTATTAACCAATTTGGGTGGCCACGGATGCTGCTTTTCTAATTATATTTACAACTTTCCCTATTCTCCAACGGGGTGACAGACTAGGTTGGTTCAGTTTCCAGAGTTGAGGCGCATACAAAGCTACCTCAACCTATGGGGCTGCCATACAGATTTCAAGCCGGGGATACACCCCTGGGTATTTAAACCAGACTTTAGTCTCGGAAATCCTGAACCTTTTGCGTTCTAGGTCTCGGCCATTCGAACTCTAGTTTCCACCGTCGCAGTTGGTCTCCTAGGAACTCATTGCAATCACAGGCAGGTGACTATACCAGACCACCTAAAGTCGTTCGGGCACGACAAACACCAAAGGAATTGCACCTTTATAGGATTTAAGGTCTCCTAGACCATGAAAGAAGAGGGTACATCGCCTACAAATGTGCATACCACACAAATGAGAGAAAAGTGCATCGCATTCAAATGTGCATACCACACAAATGAGAAGGGGGTTGCATCGCATTCAAATGTGCATACCACACAAATGAAAGAGAGGGTGCATCGCATTCAAATGTGCATACCACACAAATGAGAAGGGGGTTGCATCGCATTCAAATGTGCATACCACACAAATAAGAGAGGGGGTTGCATCGCATTCAAATGTGCATACCACACAAATGAGAAGGGGGTTGCATCGCATTCAAATGTGCATACCACACAAATGAGAGAAGGGGTGCATCGCATTCAAATGTGCATACCACACAAATGAGAGAAGGTTGCATCGCATTCAAATGTGCATACCACACAAATGAGAGAAGGGGTTGCATCGCATTCAAATGTGCATACCACACAAATGAGAGAAGGGGTGCATCGCATTCAAATGTGCATACCACACAAATAAGAAGGGGGTTGCATCGCATTCAAATGTGCATACCACACAAATGAGAGAAGGGGTTGCATCGCATTCAAATGTGCATACCACACAAATGAGAAGGGGGTTGCATCGCATTCAAATGTGCATACCACACAAATGAGAAGGGGGTTGCATCGCATTCAAATGTGCATACCACACAAATGAGAGAGGGGGTTGCATCGCATTCAAATGTGCATACCACACAAATGAGAGAAGGGGTGCATCGCATTCAAATGTGCATACCACACAAATGAGAGAAGGGGTGAACTCGGGATCACGCGTCTCACACGAGAGGAGGAATAGTGGTGTAACCAACAGTTGTATCTCAATGTATTTCATACAGAGAGAGGGAAGGTTTTAACCGAGGAACAAAACAATGGTGTAACCAACAGACGTATCTCAACGTATTTCATACAGAGAGAGGGAAGGTTTTAACCGGGGAGAAAAACAATGGTGTAATTGAATGATTTTTTTTTTTTTTTTTCAGAACATCGTATACATATATATACCATATACAGACAAAATACATACGAATACAGACATAGACACAGACATGTGCATACGGTATACATATATAGATTCGGGGAATATTCCGCTTGTGGCTGTCAATGAGAAGATGCCGTTACTGAGAAGGCATATTCTGTTGGCTGACGTCTGCACACGTATGCAAAACACGCAAAAAGAAAGGAAAATACAAGATGCATGGACACGGGGTTTCGACCCTCTAGTCTCAAACTTGGCCTCTGAGTTCTCAACCACTAAGCCATCCCACTCTTGTGACAAGATAAGCAAACAAATATATATACATAGACTTATACGAGACATATACACAAAAATCAAAAACAAAACAAAGAAACACTCGATGTGGGGTTCGAACCCCTGACCTCAAGCTCAGCCTCTCACTCTTCAACCACTGGGCGAAACCACTGAACCCAAGCCACTCATATGACCAAATGTTCAAACAAATATCTATATGGGTATATAAGACATATATGTACATAAAACCAAAACAAAATAAAAGAAACACTCGATGTGGGGTTCGAACCCCTGACCTCGGGCTTCGGCTCTCCGAATCCTCAACCCACTAAGCCAAACCACTTGAACCCAAGCCACACCTGTGACCCAAATGTTCAAACAAATATCTATATTACATAGCTATACAATATATATACATATATGCATACACAATTCTCCCGCGTCTCTTGCCGCGTTTGACACGCGGGCTTTGCTTTTGTGTCGGCTGGCCGACAAAAGCAGCCCCCTCGATTTGCAAGCTTGCCTCGACTCTCACCCTCTCTTTGTCTTTCTCTCTTGTCTTCTTCTTCTCTTCAGTATCTTCCATCTCCTTCTTAACCGTTCTCTTTTTCTTCTTCTTCTCCATTACTCTTCCATCTTCCTCCTCCTTCTTCTTTTCCCCTTCTATTTTCTGTCATTCCTCTGTGACTCCCTTCTTTCCTCTCTCTTCCTATACATGGCTTCATCTCGCCCTCTCTCTCTTTTTCCGGATCTTAATGGTCCATCGAGCTCCTCTGGGCCAAGTGCCCCTGCTCTTACTCAACCTAGTTTTCCCACACTATCAGTTGAGCAAGTGATGGCTACTCAAAATGATATCGAGGCCAACCACTACACGTTGAGGTCCTGCATGGAGACAGTGGCGGCGTCACTAACCTGTCTCACCGTCTGCAAAACAAGGCGTGTGAGTATACCAGGTCAACGCCCAACTCTCCCTACTCCAGTGCATGTACAGAGATGCACGGGCAGAATTTGTGCCTTGAAGGCTGAAAACAAGGAGCTGAAGGCTGAAAACAAGGAGCTGAAAAGGCAATCCACCTCTATGGCCCGATTTGGGGCATCTTCGTACCTCGTCTTTGATGGTCGGCGGGGAGCCGACTCTGTCGGCGGAAACACTGTGGTCGTTCTTGGTGGAAGTACTGGAGCAGGGCCTTCGAAGATTGACGACAAAAAGAGGAAGAGCTCGGCGACGGAAGAGCCGAGTAAGTGAAGTCTGTGTGTGGCCGGCATCGATGAAGAAGAAGAAGATCCTTCCCCTTTTTCTTTTTTTTTTTTCTTTTTCTGGACTCTTCTTTTTTTCTGTATTATCTGTTTTTTTTTTTTTATTTGTTTTTTTTTTGTTTTTGTTTTTGAGTCTCTGTAATCGGGGATGTCCTCTCCTGACTTCAATAAAATCAGTTTCTTTTTTTGCTCATCACTGGTATGACTGGCATATCACTTTGAGCTTGAAAACAATTTGTTTGATTGAATTTGAGAATGATTGAATTTTTGAAGTCTGAATTAGACATTGACTCTATACTGACCTGAATAAAAAATGACTTAACGAAAGAAGAACGAAGCAAAACGATCCAAACACACTTATATACACTGACTAGTATAAATACACCGACTGGTATAAATATACTGATTGGTATGAAAGGAACACACTTATATACACTGACTGGTATGAACACACACTTATATATACTGAATAGTTGACTCGAGCGGTGGAGGAGACAGAATCTCTAACTCAACTATGCCCCTAGTTCATTGCCTTGACCCTTTTTTTGTCTCTTGATTTTTTTGTAAACATGTTTTGATCAACATGAGAGTTAGATTAGCATACTTATTCCATTTTCTGTTTCAAATCATGTAAGCTAAACTGTGAGCACTGAAAATTTTCCCTTTTCAAATCTAAAGAATGGTCCAAGTTTTGCAAAAATAGAACAATTTGCGAGAAAAATTAGTCAGCTTCATTCAAATTAATCAAAACCTATTTTTGCAAATGGCCACTACCCAACTAACATGGAATCAATCATTGAGGTGCATAGCCCCAAGCCAAATAACCCCGAATTGGTTTTGTAGCAACAATGATAACCGAACCGAGCCGATCCGATCCGAATTGAATGAAACTGAGCAGAACTGGACCGAACCGAACCGCCGAACTGAACCGAACTGAACCAAGTTGAATTGAACCAACTGAACTGAGCAGAACGAAGATACACCAATCAAATACGGATAGGACAACCAAGTCGACTAAAGATACACCAATCAAACACGGACAAAATGAATGAGTTCAAAAATTTTTAGGGCCGAACTTCGAAATGAAGCTACCCACGTATCCCAAAGATAGGAATCAGGCCATCGTAGTTCCGGCTAAGGTTCACTCGAGTATTGACACTCTCCTTTATTGCTCTAACTTTTGCCAAAGCTGCCCTTTCGGGTTTTCAACCTTGCGAGCTTCTTTTTTTTATTTCATTTTAATTTTTTGTTTTTCATTTTGTTCATTTTTTTTTATTTCTTTTGAGTTTCTATTTTTTTGTTTTTCTGCTCTAATTTTTGCCTGGGTCGCCCTTCCGGGTTTTCCGCCCAACGAGCCTCTCAAGGGTTTCAGTTTAGCTTGTCCATGTTGATTGGGTGTGAAATCTCTAGGCCATCTATAAGAACAACTGCTACACTTGACCAGTAGATATGGTGATGTAGGGACTAGACTGAATTGGGTTCGAATTTGCCCCTAGTGTTGCCCCTAGTGTAGTGGATAGGAACTCGACTGTCCTTCAATAATAAAATTCATTCTCTCAAATTCTGGGTTTTGCCTTTCTGGGTGGTCTTCATTGGGAAACGATTCAGTTTTAACTCTTTGATCACATCTAACCTTTTGCCCCTAGTTCAAGGACTGCTTCAAATCTTAAATCACATCCGACCTTCTTGCCCCTAGTTCAAGGGTTGTTTCCAATCTGAATCACAGGCCCTACATAGTTTTGGCTAAGGTTCACTCGAGTATTGACACTCTCCTTTTACGCTCTAACTTTTGCCAAAGCCGTCCTTTCGGGTTTTCAACCTTGCGAGCTTTTCATTTTTCTTTTTATTTTTCTTTCTTTTTTTTGTTCTTTTTTTTTTTTTTTTGTGCTCTAACTTTTGCCTGGGTCGCCCTTCTGGATTTTCAACCCAACGAGCCTCTCAAGGGTGGTACCTTATTGCTCCTAGTTCAAGGGCTGCCTCCATTTCAGCTATGCAAGCCTCACACTTTTGCCCCTAATTCAAGGGCTGTTTCAAATTGAAATCACATTCTCTGCCCTAAGTTCAAGGTCTGTTTCCAATCTGGATCACATCATTGCCCCTAGTTCAAGGGCTATTTCCAATCTAAATCATATTCGACCTTATTGCCCCTAGTTGAAGGGCTGCCTCCATTTGAATCACATCATGGCCCCTAGTTCAAGGGCTATTTCCAATTCGATTATGCAAGCCTTACACTTTGAATGATCATTGAATACTTCGAATCAAGGTTTGAAAGCTAAGGAGCTAAGGAGGTTGGACCACGAGTCAAGAGGAATCCTATGCTGTATAACTAATTCCAAGCATGTCTTCGTAGGACCATGCAAAAACAGTTTTTTGAAATCTTTTCACAAAGTGACTAATCACTCGTACTTTTACGAAGATAAGATAGAACCAATTTGGACCAAGGCAGGATCCTTCTCAGTACCCACATTAACAAAAATGATTTTATTCATCAAAGGCTTAGCACACCTCTCTTCCTCTTAGTTGATCAAAATTCGCAAATCCCGAGGAAATTCTTCCTCTTCGTTTTTATCAGAGTTTTGGAAAAAGTTTTGAAAAACTTTGGTCAATGCAATGAATTAAGGCACAGAGAAGTAGGCAGACTCTATGGCATTTTGTTTTTTTTTATATTATTTATTTATTTATTTATTGTTTATTGAAAGAGATTATGACTTTGCAATGACAACAGACTTTTGACAACAAAAAAAGAAAATGACAAAGAGGACCTAGACAGGATGGAAATGTCCAGGTTAGCACTATCGAAATCAACAGACTCTGACTCATTAGGCTGACTTGGCCTGACTCTAACTCTACAAACTTGGTGGAGTCAAACTTAGACTCAATACTCAATTCAAAACTCAGAATAAAACCATTCTCAAATTGCCAGTCAACGTGTGGGCCATCTGTAATATTCAAAATAAAACTCGTCCAATCAACAGGTGGTCACTCCCCAATCACAGAGATGGTCGGATACCCTACAAGTTCTATTTATTTACAAATGTCGACTTTGTGGGATATCGTTTTTTTTATTTTTTTTTTTTAATCTTTTTTTTTTTTTGATTTTATGTTTTTGTTATTTTTTTTTTATTTTTATTTTTTTTGAAGTAATGGTGCTAAATTGAATAGCCTGAACCACTCATTTAAATATGAGAACCCCTGTATAGATCCAACACATTGCACATAAGGCAGGAAAGAGAACAAACACCCCTAAAGAGAGTAGGGTTATCCTATCCTAGCTTGGAATGATCTAGGGTTTCACTATTCAGACAAGTGGTATCACACATCCTAGAAATGGGAAAGCATCATGTCCTAATTTGAAAGGTACTATAGCTCACTATATGTACAAGGTTAGCTCTGTTCTAAGGGTTGAAGTCAAGGTGACGTTACCAAAGAGTCCTTTGGGTCATAACCAATAAAGATCCCAGGAAATCAGAAGAGTCAAATAGCCTCTCTTCGGAGTCTGAGAACCTTAGATAGCAAGGCCAAATAGCAGAGCTACCTTTTTGACAGATCTTAAAAGGTTATAACACAAGGCCTCTAAAGTATCGTAAAGATAGATGTAGTGTCACAAAAAGTGTGTCTGTGTTCCCACCAACATCTGGGCAACACAGGGACTTTAAGTACACCAATGCATGCAATGCAATAAACATATAATTGAATATAAAAGTCATATCATGGAGTTTGAGTCAAGGTTTCATAAATCCCCAGCAGAGTCGCCAGAAACTGTAACATGCCCGGGGGGTACCCGCGCGCGCTAAACAGTTCGGACCCCCGAGATCTCTTTGATCTCATGTCTCACGAGTGCAATGTGAAACGTAGATGAGAGTCCAGATTTGGCAACTTTTAGTGAAAATCCATTTTATTACAATTTTGTCAAAAATGGACTGCGTCATCAGATCTCAGAGTCGCCACCTAATATTTTTGGGAAATTAGGAAACCCATGACTCAGTGCCAAGGCCACTGTTCGTCGTAACCAAGGATGCTTGGCTCGGAACCTTAGGTATGAGAGGGGAAGGTCAATAATGAGCACCCTCGCCCACCCGATCAAAAGATCGGCCTCTACTAAACCATGGTATGACTTTTATTTTCTTTATATGTTCATGTTTTGATTATTTTAGTAAATCCTAAAATTTACTATGTGAAGCATACAAGTATAGACTGGTTTGCTCAAATTGGAACAATTCAATCTCATGTTTGTTTTGAAAACGGTTTGATTTTGCCACCATCAAGTGGGCTTAAAGTTTGTGAATTTGCCACTACAAAGTGGGCTTAAACGTATATTCGTTGAATCATTCCAATTCAAGGAACAAGCCTTCATCCACAGTCATTCAAACAGTTTATCATTTAAGCAATTAGCCTCATAGTAGGATGCTAACACATAGCAAGAAAAACACACACAGATGGGATGCTAAAGCATAAAAACTCACAGATTGACCGACGTCCCTCGAACAGCTACAAAACAAAGTTAGTAAAATATGCATGATCTTATATACAGAATTTCTAATGCAATTCACTCATGAGATGCAACTAAAGATTCGGCTTCGAAGATATGATATGTGAAACATTGCAAAACATGTAATAGCGCACAAAATCATGGGATAATCAATTAAAGCATAAAAATGCAAATTTAGCCGAATCTTAATGCATGTAACATGGATGTAAAGCATGGATATGCATGGCATGTCAGATATATACATATATACAGTTAGGGAAAGCGATTAAAGAATGGGATAGAAAGAAGCGGGGTGGGGGATTATTACAACTCCTTAAATATTACAGATCCGAATAAAGGAGGAGGAAGAAATAATAAAACAAAATAAAACCTCACCAAAACACTCAAAATCAAAATAAAAAAAAAATAAAAGTTTGAAATCCCCGGCCATTCATCAACTTGCAAATAACCATCGATCCTCATGCCTCGGCCCATGTATTCATCCTCAATGGAGGCCCCATCAACACTCAAACAAAACCGGCCCACTGTCAAGCCGGCCCACCGGCCAATCAAAAATGCACCAACCCAACGTGAATGACATCCACATGGGTTATTATTCGAAGCAACAGTCGCACTTCGGAACAATAATGCACATGGTATCACTAGAAACTAGACAACACCAACACCTGCAGCAACACTAAGAAGCAACAATTATATCAACTTGATTCAAGTATGTATGTCTAACACCATCACAAAGTTTCCTGGGTAAGAAAACCGACTACGTGTGCATGAGAAAGAGAGAGAGGTGCCGAGAGGGAGAGAGAGGTGTGTATAGGTGTGTGTGAGCTTGGCTGTGACACATAGGTGGTGTGGTGGGTTTGCCGTGGCTGTGTTCAGATCAACCCCCATGTCAGTGTGCCGTGTGTATGCATGGTGATGAGTGTGTGTGTGCATGGGTAGTGTGTGGGTGCCGAGTGTATGCTGGGTAGTGTATCAGAGAGAGAGCCGAATCAGTATGTGTGTGTTCATCGTGGCTGTGGTGTGGTGTGGTGTGGTGTGGTGTGTGAGTCGTGTGTATCCTCTCCCTCTCCCGTGTGTGCTGTGAGTGTGTATGTGTGTTAATGGGTTGTGTGTGCATGGGTCCTCTCTCCAAGCCGAGAGAGAGAGGGAGAGAGAGATCAGTGCATGCTGTGTTCTATGTTCGGTGTACTTCGTGTATGTGTGTGTATGTGAGCTGGGTGTGTATGGCAGTGGATGTATGGGTGTGTGTTAGCTGGGTGTCGAGAGAGGGGGAGGGAGAGATCCGTGCCCAGTGTCTTGGGTCTCTCTATCAGTCTTGAAGCTCTAGTGTGTGTATGGAAGGAGAGAGAGCTGGGTTTGGTCTTTCTGTGTGTGTCGGTGTGCTGTGTGTGCGTGGGTGCTGCTGTGGCAGTGTGCCTGAGTGTGTTTGGAGTGTTGTAGTGTGGATGTGTGATGTAGCCGTGGTCTGTGTGTGTGTGCATGCCGAGAGGGAGAGAGGGTCCTCTACATGTGTGTCTATGTCTTCTCCCCCCCTCTCCTCAAGCCGAGAGAGAGAGAGAGAGAGAGAGAGAGAGAGATGGTGTGTGTATCTTCCCTCCCTTGCCTTGCTGCACCCGTGTATATCCCCCCTACTCCTCCATGTGTGTGTGCCTCAGTGTCAATGGTGAGTCCCTGGGTGTCTAGCTGTGAGGGAGGGAGATCCGTGGGTTTGTGATGAGTGAATGTATGTGTTCTGTCCTGTCCGTGTCCATGTGAGTCCCCGTATCTCCCATGTGCATCCGGGAGAGAAAGAAGAGAGATCCGGGGCCCTCCTCTCCAGTGTGGAGCTGTGTGTTCTGAGTGCATCTTATGAATGCATGTGGGTCTCCAGAACATATTCTTCTTTTTTTTTTTTTTTTGTTTATTGCCCACTAAACATCCTCATCATCATTCCACTCACCACACATTTCAGCATCTTTTCTTTTTTTGTTCTTCACCTAAAAACACACTCACCGAAACTTCTTGTTATTTTATTTTCTATTTTTCTATTTTTTTTTTGTTTTATTACTTTCTTCTTTTTTTTTTTATCGAATACTTATCAATTTATATAAAACACGCCTAAAATAATTTCTTCTCTTTTTTTATCAAATATTTATCAATTTATATAAAACACGCCTAAAACAAAGGTATACACATAAAGTTATATAAAAAGAAATAAAATTATAAAATACTACAAATTAATAAAATATTAGTGATGGCCAAAATGGGTGAAGTGCTTCAATTTGATTTTTCAGCTAAGAAATTCATAAAATGGCATATTTCAATTTTTATCAGCGGGTGGTCAAAACAAAGTGCCCAAGTCTTAGGGCTGGTCAAAATGGGGTGTCTATAGCAGGCTGGCACCAAGAAGGTAAACACAGAGTTCACAATAATTGACACCCCCTCCCCTTACAATGTTATCCTGGGAAGGCCATGGCTGCATTCAATGGGGGTTGTTCCCTCAATACTAGACCAGCTGTTGCGGCTCCCAACAGAGCATGGAATTGAGGAGATCAGAGGGGATTAGATGCAGGCAAAGAATTGCTCCATGGCAGCAATGAAATCCACCTGTAACGTACGAGAGGTAGAATCAGCAAAAATTGAGGACGAGGATATGATGGTCCTGGATGACATCGATAAGGAACCGGCTAACGAAAGGGAGGAAGCCCTGAAGAAGATCCTAGTCCAGTAAGGAGATGAAGAGCGCTTCTACCTTCTCGACTCAAGCTTGGCCGAGGAAGAGGAAAAGGAGTTAGAAGCGTTCTTATGAGAAAACATTGAGGTATTTGCCTAGACACCATACGAGATGCTTGGCATTGACCCCGAGGTCACTTGCCAAAGATTGAATGTAGACAGGTCGACTAAACCTGTCATTCAACGGGCTAAAAGTCCGACCTTGATGCATGTCGAGGCAGTAGAAGAAGAGGTGGACAAACTACTGGAGGCTAGAGCCATTTGAGAGGTCAACTACCCAACTTGGCTATCCAACACTGTGGTAGTGAAAAAGAAGAATGAGCAATGGAGGGTCTATGTGGACTTCACTAGCCTAAATAAAGCTTGTCCCAAAGACAATTTTCCACTTCCTAAGATTGATCAATTTGTGGATGCCACTTCAGGGCATGAAAGGATAAGCTTCCCGAGCACATACAGGGGGTACCATCAGATAGCGATGTATCTGATAGGAAAAACTGTGGAGGTATACATTGATGACATGGTCGTGAAAACCAAAGAGCCTGAGCATTATCTGGCCGACCTGAAAGTCGTCTTTGATGTCCTGAGGACATTTCGGCTCCGACTCAATGCGTCGAAGTGCGCATTTGGAGTTAGGTCAGGAAACTTCCTAGGATACTTGGTCACCACAAAGGGCATTGAGGCGAGCCCAGATTAGATCAAGGCCATCTTGGACTTGAAGAGCCCGACATCGGCAAAATAAGTATAGATGTTGGCTAGAAGGGCCACAGCCCTGAATAGGTTCATAAGCAGAAGTTTTGACAAATGCAAACCTTTTTTTAGTTTGGCGAAGAAGGCCACAAATTTCTTGTGGACAGAAGAGTGCCAAGTCGCCTTGGTCGACTTGAAGAAATACCTGACCACAGCTCCAGTGCTCTCAAATATAGTACCTGGAGAGGAACTATTCTTATACTTGGCAGTTTCAGAGCATGCGGTGAGTGCAATAGTAATCAAAGAAGAGAAGGGAGAACAGAGGGCAGTTTACTATGTGAGTAAAACCCTAGCAGGCGCAAAGACTAGGTATTTACTTCTGGAAAATTTGACACTGGCCTTGTTAATGGCCTCCAAGAAGTTGAACCACTATTTCCAAGCCCACAAGATTGTGGTATTGACTGAACACCCCTAAAAATCCCTACTACAGCAAGGAGATCTGACAGGCAGGGTGGCCAGGTGGGCACTGGTATTGGGCCAATACGACTTAGAGTTCAGACCCAGAACAGCAATCAAAGACCATATTCTGACCCACTTCGTGGACGAGTTCACACCTGACGCCATAAGACATCGGTTTCCGGAGAGCCGAGGTTTAGGGTGTCCAGGTGAACAAGAAGAAACCTAGTTGGGGATGAAAAGCCCCACAGCGGAACAAAAGAAAGAAGAGAAACTCAAGCCCTGTGATATTTACATTGGCAACTCATTCTGCCTATTTGTTGATGGGAGTTCAAATCGTTAGGGAACGGGGTCAAGAGTAGTGCTAGTATCGCCAGACGGGCGGATGCTAGAACAATCTATCCGTTTGGGGTTTAAAGCCTCAAACAACAAAGCCGAATATGAAGCACTGATCACAGGATTGAAGTTGGCAGCAGCAATGGAAGCCGACGAGGTAGTGGTCTTCTGTGACTCCCAACTTATCGTCAACCAGGCAACAGGCGAATATGCAGCCCAAGACGAAAGAATGATGGCCTATGTAACTGAGGTTGTCAGACTGGTAGCCTTATTCCAAGATTGCCAACTACAACAAGTTAGCCAAGATGACAACAGCCATGCTGATGCCTTGGCTAACCTGGCTAGTGCAATAAAATCAAGAGAGGCAAGGACAATAATGGTTGACTATTTGTCAGGCCTAAGCGTAGAACCATTGAACACAGAGTATGAAGCAATGTGTGTAGAGATGGGACCAAGTTGGATGGATGCGATAGTAGTGTTCCTTAGAGATGGGAAGTTGCCAGATGATCACAAAGAAGCACACAAGACTAGACTGAAGTTGGCGAGGTTCAATCTAACAGCAGAAGGACATCTCTACAGAAGGTCCTTTACTGGTCCCCTTTTGAGATGTGTGCATCCTTCACAAGTTGAAGACTTCTTGTATGAAATACACGAAGGAGTATGCAGAAGCCATACAGGGGGTAGGTCACTTGTTCATAGGGCCATTACTCAGGGGTATTGGTGGCCCTATATGTAGAAAGATGCTGAAGCTTATGTCAGAAAGTGTAAGAAGTGTCAGAGGTTTGCACCTTTAATACATCAACCAGCAGCAGATTTAAACCTAGTGTCCAACCCTTAGCCATTTGCCCAGTGGGGCATGGATCTTGTTGGACAACTACCTCAAGCGACTGGACAAAGGAAGTTTCTGTTGGTGGCAACCGACTATTTCACAAAGTGGGTAGAAGCAGAACCCCTCGCAAAGATCCGAGACATTGATGTAAAGAACTTCATATGGAAGAACATCATCACCAAGTTTGGGATCCCAAGGGCAATAATAGCAGACAATGGCACACAGTTTGACGGTAAGCTAATCAAGAGCTTCTGCGCAAAGTATAAGATCAAGAACTACTATTCCACTCCAAGCTTCCCTCAAAGCAATTGTCAAGCAGAAGCATCCAACAAAACTATCTTGGATGGGATTAAGAAGAGGCTGGAAACAGAAATGGGTGGAAGAGTTGCCCAATGTACTCTGAACATATCGGACTACGCCGAGAAGATCAACTGGGGAATCCCCATTTGCCATGGCTTATGGCATAGAGGCAGTAATCACATTAGAAGCCGACATCCCAAGAATCAGAACCCAGAGAGTAAAGAATGGGACTAATAAGGCATTTCTGGCTGAGATCTGTACCTGTTGGAAGAAAGAAGGGAGAAAGCAGTAATTCAACTGAGGGCATACCAACAGCAGCTTGTTAGGGCTTACAATAAGAAGGTCAACCCATAAGAGTTCCAAGTTAGGGACCTCGTCCTGAGAAAGGTTGTCGGCAACAAGAAAGATCCTAGAGATGGCAAGCTTGGCCCAAATTGGGAGGGACCTTATAGAATCATCTTGGTCGCCGGCAATAGGGCATATCGGCTTGAAGATAGTGAAGGCAAAGAGTTGCCAAGACCCTGGAATACTTGCGACTTGAAGGTCTTTTATCATTAGATTTTTAGTTTTTTAATTAAAGTTTTTTGTTATTAGCCGAAGTAATAATAAAATTTTAACTCAATTTTAATTTCAAACTTGTGTAATACGACTGACCAGTCCCTTGGCAAAGTTTCTAAGTGAAACATAACGAATAACTTAGACTTATTATATAGCAGAGTTGAATTATACTTGCATATAATAGAGTTGAACTAAGTTGGTGATATTTTTGATTGGAACATGACGAAAAATTTAGACTTATTATATGGTAGAGTTGAATTATACTTGCACATAATAGAGTTGAACTAAGTTGACGATGTTTTTTATTGAAACATGATGAATAACTTAGACTTATTCTATGGCAGAGCCGAATTATACTTGCATATAATAGAGTTGAATTAAGTTGGCGATGTTTCTGATTGAAACATGACGAATAACTTAGACTCATTATATGATAGAGGTGAAATTATACTTGCATATAATGGAGTTGAACTAAGTTGGATTAAACTAGATTTTCCAGGTCGGCAAAATCAGACTCAGATTGGAACTAAAGTACCTTTCAGTAAGGCGAACAGAGAAACCAAGGTTAAGAAACCTCGGCTAGTCATTGTTTGGAACTAAACTTCATAAGCACATGCTTAATGTGAACATAAGTGAAACTTAAGTTCACATTAGGGGGCAGAGAGCTGGAGAATGATGAGTAAAAGTTCAAAGTGCTTAAGAACTTAAAGCGCTTAGGGACTTGTTGAAATTTTATAGAAAAATTTACAAACTGGAGTTGGCTTAACACTTATTGAATTTTTAGAAAAATTTACAAGTTAAAGTTAAGCCGAGGTAATTTTGAAAGAAGTACGTACGTACTTGCCGAGATGACAAGGTTACCAAACTTGGGGAGTATAGAAGACAATAAGTGAAATTGAAATGGCAAGTTTTAAAACAAACACTTGTGAAAATATTTCTATAATGTTTTCAAGTGTTAAGGCCAAGATCGAGATAAACAATTAAGAGGTTATGTCCGAGGTATTGTACTCCAAAGAGGTCATATAGATAAAAGTATACTTTGAAGATATGCTAAATTATTCTAAGTATGGAAAGCATACATTCAACACTTGGAAGGAAATATAAGATTGGCATTTAGAAAAGAAACTTGTTTAGATATAAAAAGGCACTTTGGCCTGGCATAGGAGATTACATGTTCATCTACAAAGACAAAAGCGGCACATTGGCCAAATGTGAAAAACTAAAGTATTGTTCAAACAAAACAAAGTACAAACAAAAGAAAAGGAAAAAATGAAATATCCTCAATGCTAGGATTGGCCTCGTCAGATGATAGTGTTGCAGTCTTGTCGGCTTCAATCTCAACATCTATTTCTTGAATAGTCTTATCCAGACTCTTTTCAGTGCACTGGACCTCGACTTCAGATATGGTTGGTTTGGGCGAGATGCCCTTGGAAGCCAAGTCATCCTCCTCATCCTGGGTTAGATCAATTTGCTCATTAAGGGTGGAAGACTTGGCATCAGTGGCAGCCTCCCCCTCCATTTCGTCGGCTTCATCGTCCTCGACGTCATCCTTGGGCCCCGGTGGAAAGGGCATCTCGAGCTGGTTGATGTCACGAAGGTCAGAGTCCATGGAAACAGCCAGTTTATTAAGGGCCACCATCCAACCGAGGTAGTAACCTCGGTTACAAGCCAAGTTGACTTGTTACTTGTATTGGTCACGAACGACGGCCTGCCCCTCCTCAAAAGCCTTTTTGTCGGCCACCTTCACCTCGACCTCTTTATTGGCAAGAGCCTCCTGAAGCTTGGCCTCCGTATTAGCTACTTTGGCATTGGCAGCTTCGAGGTTGGCTCTTGCTGCCTGGGCTTCATCTTTTGCGACCTTGGCCTTTTCCTCGGCCAAGCTTTGAGCTATTTTGGCATCCTTGGCTTGATCCATAAGAGCGCGATTGCTGGCCTCGGCCTTGTTAAGCGCGGATAGGAGTTTGGCTACTTCTTTTGTCTTCTTCACCAAATCCTTCCTCATCATCTCAGTCTTGGTGGCATAGGAGTGAGCATGCTAAATGGCCTATAAAAAGTAAACACAAACTAGCAGAATTTCACTAAGTATAGAAAGACTACCAAAAGAGGAGAAAAAAGGTTTACCAAGGCCGAGTGCTGTATCATGAAAGCGAAGTCTTCATACTGGTGTAACTCAGCCATACGGCTCATGTCTTCGAGCAGAAGAACTGCCGTGGACAGGGCCGCCCCGACCTCAAGGTTTGCAGCACTATCACTGGCGGTAAGAGGTCTGTCATCAAGCATGATCTCGGGCGCCAAGACCATGCCTCGGGAATAGTTGCTGCCCTCTTGGCGGTCGGATCTCGGCCTTTTGGCTGGTGAGGCCTCGGATGCTGAGTCCTCGGCGGGATGCTTCTCGGCGGATGGGGCGCTCTTCTCAACCTCAGCTAGCTTTGAGATGGGCACAGTGTCCTCAAAATCGATCTGGGTCACTGTGGCCTTTGCCTTGGCCTTCTTCATTCGTTTTGGCTTTTGGGGGTTGGTTGAGAATGAGAAGATGAGGATTGGACTGTGACGACGCCAGGGATGCTAGCAAGCAAATCTTCAACAAATGCAGGTTTGCGCCCCATCTCATCGGCAGTGGCGACGATTATAACTTCAGTGCCAAAATGAATTACCGGAAGTGTAGTTGGTGGGTTGGTTGGATCGGAAGCTGACGCCACAACACTTCGGCATTTTCGGCTACGAGTTCTACCAGTAGGAGTGTTGGCGGGAACTTGACGACGACGTCGACGCTGCGCTGGAGGAATTAGTTGGGGAGCAGATGTTGATGGCTGCTCTGCTGGGTCAGAGGTTGAAGCTTGGTCAGGCCGTGGTGATGAAGTGGTTGGAGGAGTTGTTGCTGAAGGTGGAGACTTGCTCTTCTTAGGGACGTCGGGCAAGGTGGATTTATAAGTTGGGATGTAGTTGAGCAGCAGAGGGGCCTTGCATTGATTGATAGGCAAGCCCAACAGCTTCTTGAAGTCTTTGCTAGGATAGAAGGTTTTGCGGAAGTCCTTTGGAGGCTGAGGAAGAGCTGCAAGTAAAAAACAGACATTAGAACATATAAAAGGAACAAAGTAATAAAGACTTGAAAACAAGTAAAGTGACACTTGGTTCTTACCATTACCCTCTTTAAAAACTGATCGGCTCAAAGGGTAGAGGTGGAGGTCATCATCTGGTGGGAACTCTCAGTTGCCCGAGACGATAAAATAATCATCTCCAGCACCTTTGTTAGAGTCTGAGAGGTCGGCGATAAGTTTGTATTCGGTTGACCTCAGCTTGAGGTAATAGATGTAGCCTTTTTCTGATTTAAGGCCACATGGTATAGCAGTATTGGATGTCGGCTAGTGTTATCCTAGCGTTTTTTCAGCTAGCTAGGGTAATTATACCATTAATGACTCTGTAGGAGTTAATGGCTAGCTGCATTGGGTTAAGTGTGTAATAATGAAGGACTTGGTGAAAAAGGATGTCGAGAGGGAACCTAAGTCCGCACTCAATGAAAGCAACTACTGGGAAGGGCATGAGGTTGTCATTGGGCATAATGGAGTCCTCCTCCCCAGCCAACCTGAGTTGGACATCGGCAGGGATGGAGAACTCTCTCCTAAAATGCTCAAGCTTTTCCGGGGTGTCCACCCTCCACCTAAACATACCCATGACATCGGCAAGAGAGGTAAGGTGAGAGAATTCAATAGAAAGAGGTTTGTGTGGGTTTCAGGGACCTCGACTAAACCCAAAACAGAAACTGGGGCAAGGGTTTTTCAAGATCAAAGGGAGTTTGTTTCAGTTTTCCTAAGAATATGATTTCTATACCAAAACCCAAGCCTAAATCTATGTAGAAGTAGAGAATTGAAGGTAAGAATCTGGAAAATGCAACAAGGAAATAGAAAAAAAGAGTGTGATTCAAACTCAAGAAAGAAACAAAAATTCAAGAACACTGTATGAAATGTGTGCAAATGTACAAAGCCAAAGTACAGTGGCAAAATAAACAAATGTGTGAGTGGTATGTGTATATGTATACCCAGAAAGAGATTGGACAGAGGCAAAATTATAAAACAAACATGCTCGACACACGAATGATGGAATTCAACACACAAGCAAATATTCAAGAAAATGAATGGATTCGCAATGGCAACTGTTAATGCAATAAAATTTTGAAGAAAATTGAAGACTGGAAAGGGGGAAGAACAGCGACTTACCAAGGAAGATAACGCCGGTATGAGGAACGCCGAAGTTGGACGACGATGGTGTATGGAGAAGAACGGTGAGTGCCTCGCCGAAAGAAATGATTGGAGCACGTTACAGAAGCTTCAAAACACGACAATGGCGGTTTTTTTTAGAGAAAAGCTTTAGAGAGAGAAAAATTGGAAAACGGAGGGAAAACAAAGATGCAAAGGTGAAAGGACGAAGAGAGAGAGAAGTGTTTTTGCTAAAACACGAAAAGGCGGAAAAGTTACATTGAATGTGTCTAAGACGACGTGCCTGTTAGGCGGTGCACACAAAAGCGACGCGACCTGATGGCGTGTGTCAGGTACGGATCAATGAGGAAAAGACGCGTGGCGAAAACGGTTGAGAAACCATGCGTAACAACTCATGTGTAGGTAAAAACTCTTCGAGTTCTTGATTTAATGAAGTAAGAACCTCGGCTAGGGGGACGATCTCAGTTAAAGAATTTAAAAATAAAAAAAATAAAAAAAAAAACTTGGTTCTTGGTTTTTGGGCATTAGTAAAGCAAACTGCAGTCTTGGACAGATGGAGCCGACCTCGGTAATGAAGGGGTAGAGTAAGCCTTAGTCGACATGCTATATGGGCAAATGATTTAGGTTTCATCACCTCAGGATGCCGAGGTAATAGAACCTAGGGGGCAGTTGTGGAGACATATTTTGTGAATAACAACACGTGACCAAGGTGGCACCGGAGTGCCAGCCAAGGTGCCACGTGTCCTGGTCATGATGCCGAGGTGATCTCGGCTAGGCCAAGGTTATCTGCGGAGATATTGGAATCCGAGATGAACGGATAAACTCTAAGAGTCTTAGAATGGGGGAAGACCTCAGCCTGGATAAGGATAAAGCTCTTAGGGAGTTTATCTTTATTTATTAGAGAAGTCTAGGATGAGCATTGAGCCAAAGTCCAAGAGGAGCTAGTCTTCTACAGAGATCAGGTTAGTGCTGGCTATAAAAGAAAGGCACCCTCGTGGGTCTAAGATACGCTTTTTGTATTCTGGCTAGTGAGTTAAGCACTGTTTGCTATCTTTGAGAGATAATTGAGTACTGACTTGATCGTCAGAGTGCCCCCGGGTGGACTAACCGCTGTCGGAGTCTTATCTTTCTGTGACAGGTTGTTCGAGCGCAATCTATTCTGCCGGTGTTTACCAGTTGAGTACCTGTTTGGTAGTGTGGTCAGAAATCAACACACACAATATATATATATATAGGTGTATATATATAGTTAGATATTTGGTTAGATATGTGTTTATACTATATATATATATAAAAGTGACCAAATAGGATTTTTCTTTCAACCTTTGGGTTCTTGTCGTGAGAAAGAAAAGAAAAAAGGGTTCCAATGTTGGTTTTTCATGGGTTTTATCTAGTGCAAGTCATTTTTGACCCCTAGTGCTTTGGATCAAAATGTAGAGGGCGGAAAATGCGTTGTTTGGCTCCGAGCAGATTTAATTTCTGTTGTCAAAAAATTTGAAAGCTTCTTGGCTTGAGGTAAGGATTTTTCCTACACTTCTTTATGTACTTTTACTTGATTATATGGAGCTTAGAGTTGTATATATTTTAATTAGGATTTTTGAAAAATTTGTGATTTATTTGCTTAAAAGGGAAATTTTAAGAAAAATAAAGAGTTGATGCCCAAATTGCGAACGTGTAAACTTGGAATATGTTTGTAAGGTTATGAAAGAGATATGTTTTAAATTTGAACAAAAACGGACTTCGATTCGATCGGTTTTGAAATTTTTACCGGTTTGCGACCAAATGAGCATTTTTAAAGAAAACAAATGAATTATGTTTAACTTTTGGGGCTTTTGATCAAAATAGGATGTCATAGTTGAATAAATCTTGGAGAATGAGTTTGGAAAGAAAATGATGTTTTTTTTTTGGGCATTAACTGTCACGACCCGAACCCGCCCCTATGGGTTAAGGACGTAACCGGCTAGTAATCACGAGATTACCTACGGCCTCAAACCAAAACAGGCTTAACTCATCAGAGTAAAGGGGGCCAAAAAGGAAGCAAAATTTAAAACTTTGTCCATAGAGCTGTGCTTACATGGCACATCAAAACAAACCATACATATGTACGTTAATAACTCACAAGAAAAACATAGTGACATAGGTTCTGTACAGACAGGATCATCCAAAACTAAGTCAACCCATAAAAACTATATACAAACACATTCAAAAACTTCGCCAACCTGACAAAATATAAATACATGACAAAAGGGCGAAGACGTGTCTCGTGCGTGAGACGCAAGGGTTGACTCCTCAAAACCTTAGTTGTTCAAAACTGACTTCCCTGAAGCTGGGTCTGGACCTCTCTTGGCTCACCTACAAACACATGAATGAGCGTGAGCGAAAGCCCAGTGAATAATATCAAATGAAAAACATACATTGGAACAATATACATCAAACGGCCTTGGGCCCAATTTGCATTTCTAACTAATACATACATACATACATAGACATATGTAAGTTAAGTAACTGAGGTTCCAAACATCTCATACGGCCTTGGGTCCAATTCATTCATGTCCATCGGCCTTTGGCCCAATCATCTATGTCAATCGGCCTTCGGCCCACATTTTATCAATCGGCCTTCGGCCCACATTTAATCAAACGGCCTCCAGCCCACATTTTATCAATCGACCTTCGGCCCACATTTTATCAAACGGCCTCTGGCCCATATTTTATCAATCGGCCTTCGGCCCACATTTTATCAAACGGCCTTTGGCCCACATTTTATCAATCGGCCTTCGGTCCACATTTTATCAAATGGCCTCTGGCCCACATTTTATCAAACGGCCTCTGGCCCACATTTTATCAAACAGCCTTCGGCCCATATATACTTTCGTGTCAAACGGCCTTCGGCCCATATATACTTTCGTGTCAAACGGCCTTCGGCCCATATATACTTTCGTGTCAAACGGCCTTCGGCCCATATACACTTTCGTGTCAAACTGGTCTTTCGACCTTTCAAACTTTCATTTCATACTGGCTCATAGGTCTTTCATATCAAACTGGCTCATAGGCCTTTCATATCTGGCTGGCTCATAGGCCTTTTATATCAAACTGGCTCATAGGCCTTTTATATCAAACTGTGTCCACCATTCAAATTAATGAGCTTTACAAAACTTACATAGAAGTAGCAATTGGACAACAACATATGTCAGATATTACTCACAGTGATCGGCTTGTAGATTTGCCCCGGAGCTTGACCCTACACATCACATAACATATACGGGTCACAAATAACTCAATCCGTTCTTTAATTTACACATTCCTCTTTAGGCTTCATTCTTATCTCTTTAATTCAATTACAATGCTCAAAGTATGCCTAAGAGTGCTTATAAGTGAAAGAGAACGGAAAACAGAACACATAATGCATTTTCAGAATTTCAGAAAACAGGGTCCCCACTCGAGCGTGGACTTCCCCGCTCGAGCGGACCCTTAAGCCTGCAAAAGTGCTAGTTACCTCAAATTACCGCTCGAGCGTGAACTCGGCCGCTCGAGCGGACTGCCTGTCTACATAGCTCCCCGCTCGAGCGTCAACTTCCCCCGCTCGAGCGGGAACCATGTCCGTCAAAAATGCTGGGAGCACGATTTTCCCGCTCGAGCGGCACTTCCCCCGCTTGAGCAGACACCAAAAATCTGGGTTTTCCAGATTGAGTTCTTGAGCTCCAATTCGATTTTTAACCAACAATTCATGCATGTTATGGCTCAAAATTCACATTTACACATGCTAACATGCTACCAATGCAAGATTATAACATTAGGAAGCTCAATTCCTTATGTCATTTACATGCATGTCTCCAATTAATCCAAATTCATCACCAACATATCAAATTCCAACATGCAAAGCTCATACTTCCATGATCTACTCTTGCATGTGAGAAATATACATTCATATTAACTTAATTGGTGAAGAGAGGTTCAAATACATGGTTTTCAAACAATATCCAACATAAATCATACATATTGTGCTCAAACATGGAGATTCATGTCCATTTCTTACATGCATGTGTTCTAAGCCTCTAAATTCAATATATATAACTCAATTCCCTTACATTCGAACTAATTCATGCTCTTGGCCATCTATTAAACTTGAATTCACAAATTTACAAACAAAAAGCCATGAGTTTACTTACCTAAGAGTTCAATCTCCCAAATTATAACAAAATCTTGGGTTTAATCTTCAAGTTCCCTAATCCTTGAGCCAAAATCACCCAATTCCCTCCCCCTTTCTCTAACAGCCGGCCCTCTCTTATTTTCTCTTAGAGTTGATCAGCCAAAATGCACTAAGAGGAGAGATTTGAGGGTGTAGAGTTTATACAACATAACCCACTAACTATTATTTAATAATATTAAATAATTGGGGACTAAATCATCAATATTAATCTGATTAATTTGACCCAAATCAATTTTCAATTAAATTTCACCGTAGGCTCTAAAAATCATGCCAATCACAATGACGTAACCAATTCCGGGTTCCGTGGCCGATAAGGCCTCCAATTTAAGTTCCAAAGCAGATTATTCAAACAGATATTCCTACGGTGAACAGATAGGACTCAAAAATCACATAATGGCACATAAAATCATGCTAAACACATAATCATACTCAAATTAAGGACCAATTAGCATACTACGGAACAGGGGTATCACATTAACGGTATTATTTTGCTTAATGTATCTGTTGGAATAAAACTAACACGGTTAGAAATGGACCTTGAGAGGTTACCGGACGTGATTGTGATATGAAAACTAGTGTAGTTGTTCATATTTAATGAGATGTGGAATAGATTGTATTTATCAGAATCTTTAGAATTTAATTGTTTAAATATCTGTTTAGAAATATCTGTTTGGGCTATTTGTAGAAGACAGCCATGATTGTTGTAGAAATGCATGAGACTTAGGTAAATTGAACCACATTTCCTCATTTGTTGCATTGGACATTGCACTACATTCATTTCATTGGAAATGTATCGTTTTTTTAGAAATGTTTGGAAATATATCTGTTTGCGAAAAGATGAATACTTGGTGAATCTGGGTATGGGGTGTAGAACTGCGCAATTAGGTGTCGAGCCTTCCAGTTTACTAGTAAAAATGGCAGTGGTCGTTCATTAGGGCCTACTTGCAGATACTCACCTAGAGATTCACAGAGCCTGGTTCATGTAACAGATATGGTTTAAAATGGAAATGGTTTTATATCTGTTGTTGCATCTCAGTATTGCATACTTTATAAAAAGAGAGATAAACTATTTTATCATGAGCATGGCATGAGCATACTCATCTTTAGTCTTGTCATGGTCCATATGTTGTGTAGTATATCTTTATTGGGCTGTGGCTTACCCTATAAGGGAAACCATTTCAGGTACAGGTGATATGTCTCTGCCAAGGCACTGACTTGGGAGGACTCATAGCTGAAGCTTCATTTTTGTTTTATTGTTATTTGTTGAATGTAAGCCCAGGGCTGTATTTGCGTTGAGTTGAAACTCCATTTTGTGTAACCAAAAATGTTCTTGGATAAATTTGTAAGCCTGTAGGGCACTCATTATCTGTTTGACTTCCATTTCATACTTGTTGTAAAATGCATGCTTGGGATTGGAATTGGAGCATTGAGATGTGAACAACATGAATTTGGCATTTGGGATTAAATGGAAATGGATGTATGGAATAGTTAACTATAAATATGTGTTTGTCTATCAGATGGGTTTGTTGTATAAATAGATATACCCTGCCCAAATTTTTGGGGCGTTACACCTTTGCTCCTTTTGCCCGTCTCGCCTCTGTTCGCTGCTTGATTACTGTTACTGCCACCCGTCAATGGGACCTTTACCAACTGGATATGAAAAATGTTTTCCTTAATGGTGTTCTTCTCAAGGAGGTCTACATGCAACCTTCCCCTAGATCTACTTATCCACCTCATAAGGTCTGCAAACTTCAGTATGCATTATATGGTCTTAAACAAGCCCCGCGCACTTGGTTTGCCAAGTTCAGCTCTACTATTCATGATTATGGTTTCACCTCCAATTCTTTTGATACTTCTCTTTTTATGAGGAAAACTGCTCAAGGTACTACCCTGCTTCTGCTTTATAAGGATGACATAATTATCACCGGTGATGATGTGGCTGGTATTCTTCGCCTCAAATAGTTTCTTAGCCATCATTTCGAAATGAAAGACCTTGGTCCTCTCAGCTATTTCTTCGGTCTTGAAATCTCCCATGATTCCACGGGTTTATTTCTCTCTCAGGCTAAGTATACCTCTAATCTTCTCGCCCGCTCTGGTCTTACATATTGCAAGACTGCCACCACTCTCTTGGAGACTCAGAGTCGTCTTACTCCTCTTGATGGCACTCTTCTCTCTAATGCTACCCTGTATCATCAGCTGGTTGGGAGCCTTGTCTATCTCACTGTTACTCGTCCTGATATTGCCTATGCAGTTCATATTGTCAGCCAATATATGTCGGCTCCTCGTACCCCTCACTATGATGCATTAGTTCGTATCTTTCGCTATCTCAAGGGCACCTTGTTTCATGGTCTTCATTATTCCGCCCACTCCTCTCTTCAGCTTCGTGCTTTCTCCGATGCTAATTGGGCTGGGGATCCTACTAACTACCGCTTTACTACAGGGTTCTACTTTTTCCTAGGCGATTCTCTTATTTCTTGGTGCAGCAAAAAACAATCTCTTACAGCTCGTTCCAGTAAAGAGGTCAAATACCGTGCTCTTGCTGATACTACTCAAGAGCCTCTCTAGCTTCGTTGGCTTCTTGTTGACATGGATGTTACCCCCTTTGGCGCTACTGCCCTCTTTTATGACAATCAAAGTGCTATTCAAATGCTCACAATGATGTTTTTCATAATCGTACCAAGCACATTGAAATTGACTGCCATTTTATTCGTCAACATGCCACTCGACGTACTGTTCATCTCCATTCGATCTCTTCTGCTGATCAACCTGCTAATAGCTTCACCAAAGCTCATTCTCCTGGTCGCTTCATTGAACTTGTTTCCAAACTCCAGTTGGTTGATGTTTGTCCTCTTGGAATTTGAGGGGGGCTGTTAATGTTAATGTATATACATAAATTAATATATAGATTAATGTATATACAGATAGACAAGTAGATAGGTTTAAATATGTATATATATATTGTTAGTGTGATGATTTTCCTTTTGGCCACTTTCCCTTTAGGCCATGATGATATTTGTAGCATAATTTCTCCTATGTAAAGGAGACCATATACATTGATTCAATAGACAGAATCACACAGAGAGTTCTCTCTCTCTCTCAACTTCATTTTCACATTATACTCTCAATGGCTAAGACATACGACATTCAAATAAAAGTTACGAGGGCTAATTTCGTAATTACAACATGGCCAAAATTTTCATGACACCATTCTAATTACCATTATATTCCATTATTCGCAGACTAATTGTCATTGTCAATTTTGTAACACCAAAGTTCGTACTGCTTCATACCTTAGCACCATCCCCCAGGCCAACCACCCCACAAAAAGATTCGGTGCTATGGATGGTCGGTGCAAATTCTGGAATGTTTGGATTCCAACGCTATCTACTTGTGGAGATGGGGGCACTTTATGGCCCCGTTTGTTTGGAGAGTTAAAGGAGGGATTAAGATTGGTAGTGAGATAGGATCCACTAACATTGTGTTTGTTTTGAGAGATGGGGAGGGGATTGATAATGAGCTCCGGACTATGATGTGCCTCCCCAAGGGGATTCGAATGGGCCTCAAAAACTTGGCATTAGAAAAATAGTCCACCAGGCTAGAAATTTTTTTTTTTTATTTATTTTTTTTTTATTTTTTACACGTTGGGCATTTTTTTTTGAACATTAATATTTAATTTTTTGTATTTTTTGTTAAGTAAAAATTGTTATTTTATTTGTTTTATTTTTTTCTGGAATTTTTTTTTTTTTTTTTAAATTTTTTACATATTGGGCATTTTTTTAAAAACATTAATGTTTAATGTTTTTGTAATTTTTTTAATTTGTTTTATTGTTTTATATTTATTTTATATAAAAATAATTTAACAATCACTATACTAACAACAATCATCAAAACAAATACACTTTTACTTAATCTCCTCACTAATAATCCTCTCACTATCAATCTCCTCAATTCTATCTCTGAAAACAAACGAGACCTATTCTCTTTGATGATGCATCGTGTTCTTGAAAATGAGCTCCCCATATGTACATTATCCTTCATGATATCTAGATTCCTTTAAAAATTAAAAATTTATTTGATTATAAATTTTAAAAATAATTCTGAGATGATTTGTAATTGAATAGATGTGTGTAAAAAAAATAATTGATTAATGTATAAAATGAGAAGCAAAAGAAAAGAGAGGAGAGAGAACAAATGATTGATTGATTTATTAATAAAAGAAAAAGAAAATGAGAGAGATGAGGGAAAAAGAATTTTAAAAATTGATAAATTAAACATATTTTTTAATGTTTTGATCCAAATATTAATTTAAAAACTAAATCAAATGGTACCTTGAGCTTTCAATTTGAAAATAAAAAATTAAAAAAATGTTGACATGATACCATCTAATTCACACCCAATTCCAATTTTGACAGGGAGAAAAGTATTTCTCCGAATTTTTTAAAAATAATAATATTTTTGCATATTTGTAAGCATCTTTTTTTTCTTTATAGGAAAGAAAATTTTCATCACAAAATCGATAAAAGTTTGGATCAATCCGGTACCGTAGTATTACAAGATCTCAAAAAGAGTAAACAATCTTTATAGAATGAATGATTCAAACCTCCATAGAGGATGAGAAAAGGTCCTCACAAGAAAGGAAAACAATCCTCCACATACAAAGAATTATTACACCAACAAACTAAAAAATTAAGAAAATTAAACATAAAAAATACTAGATCCGAGTCACCACCAAATTTATTCAAAACTCCACTGTTCTGCAACCTTTAACTTGGAATTAAAGATTTCACCTCCGCTAATCAAGATAGAACACTGAAGATGAAATGGTCGCCTAATATAAAACAAGCACGTTATTCAGTATCAACTTTCGAATTGTGAAGAGATTTAAAACCAGATCTTTAATTTTGAACTCAAGTGTAAAAAAGATAATACGATGATGTTCGAACTAGTAGGAAATTCTAGAGAGAAAAAAAAATAGAGTTTTTAGCTTCCTTTCTTTTTATTTATGATATTTTTCTGAGAGTTTATTTATAATAAAATTTATTATATTAAATTTCAAAGGGCAAATTACAATTGCACCTCCTAGAATTTGAATTTAATACATATTATATCCTGACGTTTGGGAAATTACACTAACTCCTCTATCATTGTAATTATTTAGACGAAATGAAAATATTGAACTCATACACTCTATTTTCTTGCTTTGCTTTACTTTATTTTTTCTTTTTCTTTTTCTTTTTTTCTTTTTTTCCATTCATTTGCTTTACTTTTTTTTTTTTTTTTCAATTCTATTTTTCTATTAGGAGCTGTTGCCTTTCACATAAGTAAGGAGATTTGTGAAATGAGACTATTAACCATAAAGGTGGGAATGTAATTTCTAGAACGTTAAAGATGAGATGTAATTAGACCAAACCTTAGGGGTGTGAGTGTAATTTATCTAATTTCAAATAAAATCCATGGACTTAACACTATTTCGAATCCGTGTAGTAAAGTCTATATAAAGGCCCTTGTAGTGGGGTCTTTAGTGTGTGTGTTTTGCGTTAACAAGCGAGTAGTCTCCTTCAAACACTCTCTCTGTAAGTACTTTCCTCTAAAATATTTTGTGTATAATTTATGTATTAAACTTTACCTTATTTCTATGTGTGATCTTTAATTTTGTTATCATATTTTGTGTCACTATTATATACTAGTTTGTTTAGTGCTTACACATCATTTCTTTCATAACAAACAATTGTAAGTTCCTTAGTAATATATAAATATAAAAAATTTAACCAAAATAACATGATAAATTTATATATATCCATTTTAAATCAAACGATTCGTTAAAATAGTTTGTGAATTTAAAAATATTATTGTTATATCATTTGGATAAGATTAATTATTTTTCTTTATCATTAATATAAAGTTTATATTAAATTTTATTGTAAGATTTTAAATTCCCCATTAATTTTTTCGAAGTTAATGTGTGTTAGAGCATCTCTAATGATTCAAAAATTAAATGATTAACTATTGTTATCTTTAACAATGAGTATTATGAAAATATTATATTTTAGCAATGTTCCTCTAATAGTGCAAATATTATTTATTCTATTTTTCTCACAAAATGTCAAATAGAAATGCCATATGTATAGAAGCAAAGTGAGTTTTCAAATAATAGCTATAATTAAACATTGTGTCAAACTTAGCACAAAAAATTAACAATATTAAGAATGTATGTGCCGTAGCAAAGTTTATTTCTATAAATTTATTACCTGTGGTGCTACATAGATATACTCAGACAATTTACTCATAATTTTATTTAGAATTGCTATATGAGAATAAGATTCATTATGTATATAACTACAATACATCAATTTAAATCTACACCCAACACAATACTTTAAATTTCCATAACACCTAGAATTATTTATTTACTACTAGTTTTAGTTCTCCCTACATATAATAAATCGTAAAATTCACTTTACTCTATTGTGATTTAAGGGTAGAGCATTTTATCTCCTTATGGTTCAGAAATAAGTAGACAACCCTTTATGATTTTAGACTAAAATGCTACTGTTACAGTTTTCATCTAAACTAACAAAGAGTGTAATGCATTCACCAATTTTGCAAGTGGTTCTCTTTTCAAAAAAAAAAAAGTAATGTGAAATAAAATTTTAGAAGATATTTATACCCTCTTCTTCATCACCTCTTTTCAAGTCTTGAAAACGCTAATAATGTTACAAACCCTAACCAGGCATTCCTCTTCCCTCATGACCATAGTTGTCATCCATTTTCTTTCTTAAGCCATCGTCGTTGCCTCATCTCTTTTGTCCAACCATTCTAACCAACCCGTCTTCCCTTCTAGACCGTCCCGCAACCACCATCTCTCTTCAACTTGACCATCAAGGCAAATGATCTCAAAAATCTAAATTCTTTATGTACATTTATTCCATAATTCCATTTGATTTTACATCATGTTTGATGAATCCAAAATAGTTCTTTGCTTCCATTATGTTTACAAAACAAATACAATGTGTATATAAATTATATATATATATATATTGGCTTGATACCTGAAGTCCCTCACTGTGTCATGGTCACCACCGGCTCAATTGAATACTCGTGTTTTGGTATTTTTGGATGAAGGTAACACCTAAATTGTCATACCCCAAATCCAAGCATGACCGGCCATGGCCCACAGGGACTTAGCCTAAGGCATACGTAAGCCTAAACATGAACCTAAAATCACAAAGAATAAATGTGACAATAGCCAAGAAATAAATAAATCAAAACCCAATCCAGTGACATGTCACAAGTATAAATGGTAAAACAAGCCATAACCAACTTCCAAAAATATATACTAAATGAAATATAAACCGTCCACAAAATAAAATAATTCTAAATAAAATCCAATCACAATGTATGCACATAAGCACCATAACAAAGCTAAAACAAAATAATGAATGTCCTAGAGGTCCATGCAATTGAGTTCCTGCTATGCCATGAGTCCACTATAAGTCCTAACACCTAGAAATGATAAACAACTAAGTCAGCTGATAGCTTAGTAGCAACATGGATAGTAAATACAGTTTTGAAAATAGGGTTCAATTCCAAAATAAGATATATATCACAGAAACTAGATTGTCATATAGTTTTGATAAACATAATCTGTTTCAAAAAGAAGGTTCCACAGTTCAACGGTTAAAAATACTCATGTCTCCTAAGAACATAACAAATGACATTCTCCATTTAAAACAAATTACAACATAATCATCAAAAAATTTCTGGGTACAAAGAATAACAAGTAACATGCCACACAGTTCTCAAGCCAATAAGCCTATTAGATCCAATATTGAACTAAGAGTCATCCTCAGGGTGACAACTCGGGCCTTTTCTCTAAGACAATTCGATTGAAGGTCACTTTGCCTAGCCCAAGTCTTTTCCTTACAATTGTTGAGCACTAAAGTCATCACAGCCCAACCCATATCTGTTCCCTAGTGGTCAGAGTCACCACACACAGTGGAATAATTTTCCTGGACTTTTATATACAAATGGTCCCAATAATCAATATAATTCAGTTTCGTAAAACATAGTAGTTCACCATTATAAGCATGAGACCATAGCAAATAGTTTACAGTATGTCAAGTTTACACATGTTTCAGAAATAATTTAATTCCATTGATAATATAACAATTTATCAAAACAGTTTAATCCTGAAACAACAATTTAATTTTCCAACAGTTCAGGATAGAGAAACATTTATAAAAATATGTAGCATGCAACTACTTACCTAAAAATGGTATAATATAATCCTCAAACCGAATAGGAAAGTCCAACTAGTGCGTTGAACCAAGAACGAAAACTACATGTCACTAGTAACTCAAAAATACTAAAAAGAATAAGAAACTAAATAACCCCAAGTTAAGTGCACTATCATGGCTCAACCAAACTCACTATTACTATTAAATAATACATAAGTTCATGTTCTTGAAGGTCTCAAATCGCCCAAGACATGGGTTCAAATTGAAACTTGAGATAAAACGAAATTTTAAATAAGTTTTTCCAATCTATTCGCTGACTTTGAAAATTAAAAACCCACTCCACACTATTCGAAAAATTCCAAAACCCTCCAGATATCAACTAATATATCCTAAGTTTCAAATCCAATTGGTTTTACTCGATTTGCTTATCAAAACAATTATTTACAATTAATTATATCCAAACATGTCGCTTTCTGCAGTACTTTAAGAAATTAATGGTTCTCTTAATATACACGAGCAATCAATGCAAGGCCAAAAATGTAAGAAACTAGACTCATAGCCGGTTCTAATGACGCTGATTGGATAATTTTTGGATTTATACACAAAGAGAACGACACTTCCGAAGTTACTATTTTGTACTAGTTTTCTGGACAGATTTGAACGCATCAATTTATATGGATTTTGACTCCCAAAAATTATAAGAAAATTTTGGTATGCAATTCAATATGTAATTAATCTACTATAAAATTTTCAGTTCAAAATTCATCTGTTTCATAAGGTTTCCGTTTGATAAGGTTTCTTGATTTTTAAAAATTGTGTTTGAGTATAGAATTTTTGGACTAAGAATTTCACCCATTATTTCTCATCACCATCGCTGACTTGGCATCCAAACAACACACTCGTTTCTCATATTCTTTCCCAACAACAAGCAGATTACACACACGAACCATCACAATATATAAATATAATAAAATAGAACAATACCTTAGAGTTGTTGACCACCAATATTGCTGAAAGTGTCTCTCTAATCTCTCTCTTTCTCTCTCTCTCTCTTCCTTTTTCTTCCTCACGGCTGCTGCTAACTTGTGGTGAACAAATAAGAGGGTAGGGTTTGTGTTTATTTTATTTTATACTAGTGGAGGGCACACCCAATGCGTGTGCAGGTCAAATAAATAAATAATTTACAAAATATTTATATATGTTGTATGTAACTCAAATGGTAAGAGCCTTATTTATCAAATTTGTGGTCTAGAGTTCAAGTCATATTCTCTTCTTTATTTATTTTTTTTAAAATAACAAATCTTGCCTCTGAATTAAAGACTTTCACCATAAATTTATTTTAGGTTTAAAATTAATTAAAAGATTGTTCAGCAATATTTAATTTGCACTTTAAGATTCACAAGTAAAATATTTAAGATTTGTAAAATAATTATTTATTTTATTTGTATATTCAAGTTCTCACATAAATTAATGAACCTTTTCGGTAATTTTATGTTTTTGCTATGTAGAAATGTAGATATATACGCTTACAATTTGTAGAGTTCTTCGAAGAGGTTGAAGAATTAATATTATTGATAGCATATGTATATATATATATATGTTTTGTGTAAAACATAATTAAATGAAAATTGGTTTTAAAAGTTAGAAATTAAAATACATAATTAGAAATTTAAAGTTTTTTTTGTTGGATAATATGTAATTTAATTTAATTAATATTTTTTATGACAAATTATTGTTGTTTAAATTAGAAATTATGTATAGAAGAGATAAGAGAAAAATAAAATAAGTGAAACAAAATAGAGATAGAAGATGAGAGGGGTATTAAGATAATTTCACATCTTTCTGTTAACCGGGGTAAAATGCTTCAGCCTTAAACTATACACCAAGGATCCTCTAGAGTGTTTTTTTCCTAAAGTTTTCTAAAGTGGTGTATTGTGTGGTTGAGATTTAATGCTGAAAAATTGATGTGACTTGTCATTAAATCTCAACCACACAATGCATCACTCTAGGAAATTTTAGGAAAAAAAAACTCTAAAGGATCCTTGCTCTAAACTATAAAGAGATAAAATGAATTTTATCCAATAACAAATTCCCTTGCTTCTATCTATCCATTCAATCCGACTGTTTCACCTTGAATCTCAGAAGCATTCTTATCATTTGGTAGATCCAACTCCATGGCATTATGAAATAATCTCTTTTTCCATTTGAAGTGTTGTTGTATTAAATTAGTCCTAGAAAGTACCATGGGTGCATATAAAATATGATATATATATATATATGAGTTCGTGAACTAATCAATTAATAGTAATACTAGTAATATTATACAACCAACGAATGAACAACACACATGTATTTGTAGGAAATTATACAATGGCGCACATGGTGTTCGGAAGTCCCATTACTGAGGAAACTTTGAAGGGAATGCCTGAGTACCTGAATAAGACAACAAATAACACGCACAGATAAAGCACACATGGCTCTCATTAAGAAAAATGTTGCCGAAGCTCAAGCTTTCGAGTATATGGAGAACCTAAAAAAGGAAGAGTGTGATTGAGACGCAGTCATCACCCTTGGAAGTATTTACAATGCGACTGGGGGCACTATAACATATTCTGTCAAACATGATTTTTCTGGGAAATTAGCTGAACAAAGCACGTATCCAGTCAAAATAGACAATGGCCAGTACGGTGTGCTTAAGCATGAGGGAACTTCTGGAAAGCGTAGTGAATCGTGTGGAGCTGTTGTGTATTGGGGCACAAACAAGGATGAGAAAGCCTGTGATTGGATGTTTTCTTGGTCCAACCCAACCAATAAGGACAATAAGGTACATACCTTACCTAGGTATTTTGAATTCTTACTTCTTGTCTTACTGCTAGTGTAATTGAAAATCAATAACGTTAGGATAATCATATTTTTTTCTTATTATTTATTTATTATATTACATGTCAAATATTATATTGATTCATGGGTCTCACTCACCACTCATGTTTGTTCCCAATGCAATATATGATATGGTAAATAAAATATGGTAAGAAAAATATGGTCTGTATAAATTTCAAAAAGTATATGCACATATTACATGCAATCATTTTGTATATGTTTGAATATAAATTTTTAGAAAAAAACTTAATTATTCGTGTAGGTCTTTACTGAGATTGCTGAACATGGTCACTACAAGGCAAACTCCAACGACTCTACTTGGGATCATGTCCATGAAGAGTTGAGCAACTCTGGCACCACCAGTGTATGAGAATGGAAAGGTTGCAACTCGTCTATGACATCTACTCCTAGTAATGATGTGAAAACCCGCATACTTGTGGATGCAACAGCAACACTAGGCACAGTGTCACGGGTTGCCTTGCAAGGCTAACTCCGTGACGTTTCACTCGCGGTGGTGTGGCCATTTGAGTGCTTAAGAGTGGCCATTGAGAGTACCTCAACGTGGCTTAACATTGGCCCCAAGTAGCCCAAGGCATGTAGGCCACTGATAGCTAGCAAACGGCAAACCCGCAGCCCATGTTAGTAGCCAACCAACGCTGCCAGCAGCAGCAGCCAGCAATGGCAGCCAACAGTGCAGAATTTTGGCGTGTTGTTTGGACATTCAAACGAAGGAGTTTCGGGTTGAAATTTTTTTGGAAAGAGGTCTTGGGGGAAGTGTTTTGCCGATCAAGTTTCGTAATTTTTCTCAACTTGTGAAATTTATGAAAAATCATTATGACTCCTCGGATATATTGATATTTCCTCCTGCCAGAGGACAAATTGTTTAACAAGCATATATAATGGGGCAAGGTGTGCTACCTACCTACCTCCCTGCCCAAACTGGGCTTTAAGTGAGCAACCTTGGGGCAACTCAAGGGCGAGCTTTAGGCATCCAAAGGGGTGTCTAGAGTCTCCACGTGGGTTTGGGAGCCCCGTGGATAGTGCAATAATGTAGGCACTGCGCGCACCCTCCCGAGGGAGAGGTTCACTACGTTGTTTCCATTATGCCACGCAATATGGCATCTTTGGGACTCGTTTTGGACCGAATGAGCTATCGAGGCACCACTAAAGGCCTCGAGTGCCAACTCAAGTGCTTGGTTTGGGTTCAACCTTGCACGAGGGGATCCCGTGGCTTAAGGTAAGCGGTTGGAAGGCAACACCACATATGTGGGCTATCGAATGAAGGCATCAAGCTATGCATTAACTAAGTCCATTGAGGGACTACATTATGCTACAAGCAAGCTACGGATTGAGACGTTGCCTTACTCATGCTACACGTTGGTGCAACGCTAAGGTGTGCAATGGCCTTAGGCGGAATCTAACACACGTGTTGGCACGAGGATTACGCCGTGGGCAAGAGATTGACCCTCGGTAGCTTGTGGGCTTTGCATGACCGTTTGGCTATCCGATATGCATCAAGTGAGGCATGCTAGACCCCATGGCACTTCAAGATGCTGTTAAAGATCCAACATGCAATGTTGGCTTGTCGGCTAAGTCGAGGGCCTTCGCTTGCACATTGTTGTGTGGCTAGGCACCTTGATGACATGAACCTAAGTTGGGCGAGCACCTTGCTTGAGATAAGATTGGCGCTATGAAGCGACTTATGCCGTGCTTGGTGCACTTGAGACGTCAGGCCTACTTGTGGCATCCGGGTGAAGACGGAGCTTCCTTGTGAAGTTGTTTTGCTTGACAAAGCATTGGGCCCTAATGTTCAAATGGGTGAGATCATTAACACTTGATTTATCAACGAGCTTATGGCAGGCTTAAACTTGGTGGAGTTTGAGCGCCACACGGGCGAAAAATTGATCCGATGCGCCTCTAAAGGAGTCGGCCCGTGACACACAGCCAAGGCCTAAGAAGTTGCGATCTGCGACCCAGTCATACATGATGATATCTTTTGGAGTAGTGTGTGGAGTATTAATGTTTTTCTTATGGCAGTATGTAATAAATAATTTTCCCCATGGGAAGCTTTCCGTTTTAAATTAGTAAGCATGTTATAATTATAAATAACGTTATTATCATGTGCTGAAATGACTGAATGTAATGCTTTTATCATATGAATTCAATAAAGAAGAGAAGGTTTCCCCTTCTCAGTTGTGTGCCAATCATGCAAATTTTCGAAAGATGTTTGTAAATTATTTATAATGGTTATATTTGAGATTATAAATCCAACTAGTGGGTGTTTGTTAAATAAGAATGTGATTTCTTTATTACTGGTAGGGTAATATGGGGTGATTATTCAGTATTCCAAAAATATGGACACGTGGTGCTCCATAAGGTTTTGATTGGTAGAGAGGAGTAGGGGTCTACAATTTATATTGGGAATAGAGAAACAATATGGGGCTAAGTAATTGGTGATTGGCTTGGAGTATGGCCACGTGGTGTTCTGAGATTATTGAATAATTTCCCGGTAATATGTCACTGATTAACTACTATACAATTTCTTCATATTTTTTTTTTCCATATATACATTCAATCTTTAAAAGGTATTTTTCGTCATAAATATGATATGTGCACTTTACATGCACATTTTTCTTCTATTTTGTTAACAAAATAGAAACATAAGGAGTAGATTGAAAATTTTCAGAAAATAAAGGGAGTATATTGTCTCAATTTTTAGTTTGAGAGGGGTAAAATAAAAAATGATGATAGTTGAAAGGGGTAAAGTGAAATTTGTCAATAATAAAATGTTGAGAAAAAAAAAAATACTAACATTTCATATTTCATAACCACTAGCTTTTTAATTAAAATAGTCATAAAATCAAAACACTTAATCACATTTCTCTATTTTTCTTACACGTTTTTTTTTTAAATTAAAAAATCAATTAAAATAATTACTTTACAAATGAACTCCAATTGTAACTGAATGAACTATTGTCTTGGAAATTTGTGGGGGCCGAATAAAAATGAAATATGTATAGATTGTTCTTGGGTCAAAGCTTTACAAAAGCCCAATGGTCCATAAGTCATTGCCTAGTAAATACAGAAGATCCCACTATTGCCGAGTAGGGGGCATTCTATTTGAACCCAAAAAATATCTTAGTACCCCCAATTTAAATTTATAAATTTTAATTCTTATTATATATTAATGTGAATTTACTAATAAGGACAATTCATGTTAAACTCTAAAATAATCTCTCTTTTTTCCTCATGGTACGCCCTAATCTATTATTTCTATTCAAATCTCTACATCTTCTTCTCCAAAAGATCAAAGTGAGTTTGTCTTATTCTTCTTCTTCTTTTTCACTCCAAAACTCCAATCCATCTTACCGAAACTCACCCTTATCATTAATATCATTGTTTTTTTTTATTATTTTGAAACCCTAAACCCTAGAAGAAAGTTTGAACAATCAAACAATGGAGGAAAGTGATAATCAAGAAAATATTTTGAAGCAACCCATCAAAGAGGAGGTAAGTATTCATATAAAAATCAAAATATAATTATTAATTTATATATTTTTTCACATGTCCCATTATAATGTTAAACCTTTCAATTTTCACAATCATATAAATAGCATTATAGCTTCTCCAAGTCACAACAGAAGTATCAATTTCAATATAAAAACCAAACAACCCAAGTTGCTATTTAGGTCAAATATGTAATAGGATTGCTACGGCACTGTCAATAATTTTTAATTTTAATTTTTTTTTTTTTGGATCCTGTTATTCTTTTTTCTTTTTTGTTTTTTCTTTTTTTTTAGACCTATTTGCTATGACACCTTTCTAGTATACAACCAATAATTTTTTTGGGTCCTGTCATTCTTCTTTTTTTGGGTCATGTTGTTCGGCAGTATACCTCCTCTTTGATGGGTTGATTCAAAATATTTTTTTGATTATCACTTTCTTCCATTGTTTGATTGTTCAAACTTTTTTCTAGAGTTTAGGGTTGCAAAATTATAAAAAAAACAATGATATTAATGATAATGGTGAGTTTCGGTAAGATGGATTAGAGTTTTGGAGTGAAGAAGAAAAAGAAGAAGAAGAAGACAAACTCACTTTGATTTCTTGGAGAAGAAGATGTAGAGATTTGAATAGAAATAATAGATTAGGGTGTACCATGAGGAAAAAAAGAGATTATTTTAGGGTTTAATATGGATTGTCCTTATTAATAAATTCACATTAATATATAATAAGAATTAAAATTTATAAATTTAAATTAGGGATACTAAGATATTTTTTGGGTTCAAATAGAATGCCCCCGAGTAGGTCGTAGTAAACGGCACCGCCCAATTAAAGCCAGGCCGTCCAATATGAGGAAGTGGGCCCTAAACAAATGAGCACAGGAGAAGAAGTATTATAAAAGGTAAGAGCTGTCTTAAACAAGAGGTATGTAAAAAAATATTACAAAACTTCAAAATTAAATGTCATCATATGATATAAATCAATTGTTAGGGAAATGAAGTAAATGCTGAAGGTGCAATTTTAGAAATGAGTAAGGGATAAAAAGAGGACTTTTATTAAGTAATTAAACTTAGGTTAATTAGTTTTCTCTTATTTAATTACTTAAATTTCAAGACATGACATTTTGGACAATTTTTTTCTAGTAAAATAAATAAATAAATAAACCATTCAGCTGACTTTATAGCACACACCTAATTATTATTATTATTATTATTTGCTGAAGGTGCAATTATTATTATTATTTCGTCGTTGGCGGTGAAGATTGGCGTCATCGTTGTCATTGTGGTGTTGATGGATGAAGGCAAAACTCTGCTTTTGTTTTTTAATAGGGAAGGCAAAGATGATGATGAATGAACCAATATTTAAGTGAATAAAATATTTCAATACAATGTTTAAAACCATGCACTAGTTTTGGAAAACCATGGGCTAGAGTGATTTGTTTTCTTTTGATTTTCTAATTATTACATAATTTTTCATAATAATATTTTTATAAAGAATAATGATTGAGAGTTCGAATTTGGCTCCCCCGAATCCCCCTAATCCCCAAAACGACGTCGTTTTGGGGATTTTTTATTTATTTTTTTTTTTCCTTTTTTTCTTCCATTTTTGGCGAGAGAAGCAGAGGGAGGGAGGGAGAAGCAGAGGAGAATAGAGAAGAGAGAGAGAGAGAGAGAGAAGCAGAGGGAGGGAGGGAGAGAGAGCCCCGATCGTCGCCCCGCCAGCCGCCGATCGTCGCAGATCCGTCGCCGATCGCCATCGTCCAGCCCTTCGACATTTTCGAGCTCAAACAGACGGGGAAGAGGGAGAGGGGGAGGGAGGGAGAGAGAGCCCCGATCGTCGCCCTGCCAGCCGCCGATCGTCGCAGATCCGTCGCCGATCGCCATCGTCCAGCCCTTCGACATTTTCGAGCTCAAACAGACGGGGAAGAGGGAGAGGGAGAGGGAGAGTGGAGAGGAGAGAGGGAAAGAGAGGGAAAGAGAAGGAGACACACACACACAAATGGGGCCCTGCATTCCGGCCGATCGGCCGATCGTCGCAGCGCCGCCATCATCGCAGCTCCGATCGGCCTTGCCCTCCGCGCCGCGCCATGCCCCTCCGTCTTCTTCTTCCTGTTGAAGAAAAAATGGAATTCGGGGGATTAGGGGGAGCTCGTTTTCGAGCTCCCTAGCATCACTGTTTTATAAAACATAATTTAATATAATTTTTTAAAGAGGATTGTGGGGGTCCCAAAAAAAAGGTCCTAAGTATTTTTCATAATTTAATATAATAATATTTTTATAAAACATAATTTTTAATATTAAAATATATCACAAACAAACACAATTTTTCATAATTCACTCACTAACAATTTCCAAATTTGATAATAATGAAACAGGGGTATATATGGAAATTTACTAGTTAATCACACTTCTATCTCTCAAAACAAACAAGAATTATTACTAGTCTACTGGTTATCAAATAAACACAAATTTTCTAGTCCCCTCACTAACAATCCCCTGACTAACAGTCTCCTCACTAATAATCCCCTTACTAACAATCCTATCGAATCTACCTCTGAAAACAAACGGACCCTTAAGGTGCATAGGGTGTGCAACCTTAATAGGGTTGCACACTTAAACAGAACCCTTCATTTTTTGGTCTCCTTTCTCTCTCTACCTAGCTCTTTCTCTCTCTCTCTCTCTCTCTCTCTTTTATCCCACCTACCTCTTTCTTCCCTCCTCCTCGTTGCCGTCACCACCACCATCTCTCGCTCCTTGCTCACCGTCTCTTTCATCTCCTCCTCATCGCCATCTATCTTTTCTCCTCTACCGTCACCGTCGTCTCTTGCGGATTAACCTTACTCCATCGTCGTCTCTCCATGCCCTTCTCTTCTAGCCAGATCTGGAAGATTTACTGCCCAAAAAAAAAAAAAAAATCACTACACAAAGTGAGGAAGGTACCAGATCTAGAAACCTCCTCCATTTATTTATGGTTTGCTTTGCTGGTTGTTGTAGGTTGCATACTTTTTGCTTTTGGTTATGTTGTATTGTGTCCTGGGTTTGTAACTTTTTACTTTGTTTATTTGATAAAAGAAAATGGTTTTAGTTGTGTTGTGTTGTGATTTGCAAATTTGTTGTAGGTTTATAGGGGTGTAAATCTAGCCCGGCCCATGTCGGGTCTCGCGGGCTCCTGCTAAAATTTGGGCCTGGTCAGGTTGACCCACAGGCCAAAAAATTAAGCCCAGACCCAGACCCAGGCCCTAGCCCAGGGGTATTCGGGCCTTGAGCGAGCTAGTGGGTCGGGCCTTTGGGCTTGGGCTTGGCCTCGGGCTTGGTCCGGGCTTGGGCGGGCCTAATCATTTTTTTTTGTTTTTTTAATTTTTTTCTACCAAAATTTTATTATTTTTCATTAAAAAATACACTGAGCCTTGGATGGGCCCGGCAGGCTGGGCTTCAGCTCGGGCCCTAAGTTAAGCAGACCGATGGGTTGGGCCAAACGGGGCCAGGCCCATGGGCAGGGCTTCAAAACAATGGCTCAAGCCCTAGCCCAGAGGCTCGGGCCTAGGCCCAAGCAGGCCTAAACGGGCCGGGCCCATCTCGGGCCGCGGGCAGATTTCGGGTCATCCACGGGCCACATGCATTTTTACACCCCTATAGGTTTGTATTTGTAACATTTTACTTCTTTTTTTAATAAAAGAAAATGTTTTCATTGTTGATTGTTGTAAATAAAATTATAATAAAATTATTTGTAAATCACAAAAATAAGAATAGGTTGAATAATAATAATAAAGTCTAATTTTTGTCCCATACAAAACCTCCAACTGCAGTTTGAAGCACAAAAATAAAATTTAAAAAAAAAAAAAAAAGAAGTCTAATTCACAAATAACCCGCAACTGCCTGCACAACCGCATGACCCACCCGTTCGATCCGCAACCCGCACTGCGGGCGAGCACAGTTCCATTTTTTCCCAACCCGCACCCCATTGGGCAAGTCCAACCCGCCATCCGAACTGCACATAACCAATCCGTGAACACCTCTACAATAAACTGTAAAATTCACTTTACTCTATTGTGATTTAAGGCCAAAGCATTTTACCTCCTTATGATTCAAAAATAGGTAGACAACCCCTTATAATTTTAGACTAAAATGCTACTGTGACACTTTTCATCTAAACTAACAGAGAGTGTAATGCATTCACCAATTTTGCAAGTGGTTCTCTTTTTTGAAAAACAACACACATGTATTTGTAGGAAATTATACAATGGCGTACGTGGTAATCGGAACTCCCATTACTGAGGAAACTTTGAAGGCAATGCCTGAGTACCTGAATAAGACAACAATAACACGCACAGATAAAGCACACATGGCTCTCATTATGAAAAATGTAGCCGAAGCTCAAGCTTTCGAGTATATGGAGGACCTAGTGGGTGATTCTGATGGAGTCATCACGCTTGGACGTATTTACAATGCGACTGGGGGCACTATAGCATATTCTGTCAAACATGATTTTTCTGGGAAATTAGCTGCACAGAGCACATATCCAGTCAAAATAGACAATGGCCAGTACGGTGTGTTTAAGCATGAGCCAACTTCTGAAAATAATCATGGATCGTGTGGAGCTGTTGTGTATTGGGGCACAAACAAGGATGAGAAAGCCTGTGATTGGATATTTTCTTGGTCCATTAAGGACAACAAGGTACATACCTTACCTAGGTATTTTGAATTCTTACTTCTTATATTACTGCTAGTGTAATCGAAAATCAATAACGTTCGGATAATCATATTTTCTTGTTATTATTTGTTTATTATATTACATGTCAAATATTATATTGATTTCATGGGTCTCACTCACCACCACTCATGTTTGTTCCCAATATATGAGATGATAAATAAAATATAGTAAAAAAAAATATGATCAGTATAAATTTCAAAAGGTATATGCACATAGATCACATGCGATCATTTTATATATGTTTGAATACAAATTTTTAGAAAAAAAAAATCTTAATTATACGTGTAGGTCTTTACTGAGATTGCCGAACATGGTCACTATAAGGCAAACCCCACCGACTCTACTTGGGATCATGTCCATGAACAGTTGAGCAACTCTGGCACCACCAGTGCATGTGAATGGAAAGGTTGCGTCTCGTCTATGACATCTATTCCTAGTAGTGATGTGAAAACCCGCGTACTTGTGGATGCAACTGCGACACTAGACAAAGCCAAGGCCTAAGAAGTCGCGATCTGTGACCCAGTCATACATGATATCTTTTGGAGTAGTGTGTGAGGTATTAATGTCTTTCATATGGCAGTATGTAACAAATAATTTTCCCTATGGGAAACTTCCCTTTTTAAATTAGTAAGCATGTTATAATTATAAATAATGTTATTATCATGTGCTGAAATGATTGGTAACTAAATGTAATGTTTTTATCATATGAATTCAATAAAGAAGAGAAGGTTTCCCCTTCTCAGTTGTGTGCCAATCATGCAAATTTTCGAAAGATGTTCGTAAATTATTTATAATGGTTATATTTAAAAGATTAAATCAAACTAGTGGGTGTTTGCTAAATAATTTCTTTATTATTGGTAGAGTAATATGTCACTGATTAACTACTATACAATTTCTTCATATATATATATTTTTTCCATATATACATTCAATCTTTGGAAGATATTTTTTGTCCTAAATATGATATGTGCACTTTACATGCACATTTTTCGTCTGTTTTGTTAACAAAATATGAATATAAGGATTAGATTAAAAAAATTCAAAAAATAAAGGGAGTACATTGTCTCAATTTTTAGTTTGAGAAGGTTAAAATAAAAAATGATGATAGTTGAAAGGAATAAAGTGTAATTTGCCAATAATAAAATGTGAAGAAAAAACAAAAAAAACTAACATTATATATTTCTTAACCACTACCATGGATCTCATGCTACACATTTCATAACCAAAATCACTGACTCATAATTGGATGTACGGTGCATTTAATGCAACCATAGCGAGACCCTATATCATTCTAGTTGGTACCTCCTGCACTTCATCTATTTGATTGGGAATTGGCTCAACTTTGTGAGAATGGATACGAGAGTCCACGTTTGGCTGTTAGCTTTTTAATTAAAAAAAAAATATTTAGGGATCCTAATTTTTATGGCTCAAAATTGTCAAAACGACGTCGTTTTGGCAATTTTGATGTTATTTTGTACTCAAAACGACGTCGTTTTGACAAATTCGAGCCATTTGAGCCACAAAAATTAAGACCCTCTACCATTACTGTTAATTAAAATAGTCATAAACTCAAAACACTTAATCACATTTTTCTATTTTTTTTAACACGTTTTTTTATAAAAATTAAAAATCAATTAAATTAATTACTTTACAAATGAACTCCAATTGTAACTGAATGAACTATTGTCTTGGAAATTTGTGAGGGCCGAATAAAAATGAAATATGTATCGATTGTTCTTGGGTCAAAGCTTAACAAAAGCCCAATGAGCCGTTAAGTCATTGCCGAGTAAATACAAGAGATCCCACTATTGCCGAGTAAGTCGTAGTAAACCGCAGGGCCCAATTAAAGCCAGGCTGTCTAATATGAGGAAGTGGGCCCTAAACAAATGAGCACAGGAGAGGTATTATAAAAGGTAAGAGCTGTCTTAGACAAGAGGTATGTAAAAAAATATCACAAAACTTCGAAATTAAATGTCATCATATGATATAAATCAATTGTTAGCAATGGGTAAGGGATAAAAAGAGGACTTCTATTAAGTAATTAAACTTAGGTTAATTACTTTTCTCTTATTTAATTACTTAAATTTTGAGACATGACATTTCCGACAATTTTTTTCGAGTAAAAAAATAAATAAATAAACATTTCTGCTAACTTTATAGCACACACCTAATTATTATTATTTGCTGAAGGTGCAATTATTATTATTTTAGCTGTGGAGTGAAGAGGGGATGTTACCAAACCACATCTAAATATAAGAATTCCCCTCATTTCTATAAAAGGACTTTATTATAAACGAACAGTTAAACTTACAAAGTAGCCATCATCAATGTGTGCAAACATTTAAGCCATGCTCAAAAAGAATATCTCTACCCCTCAAACTACAATATCTCTCATCTGCTTTATCTACACTTGATTAGAAAGAATTCATTCACTGAAACCTAATTGAACACAAAAATCCTCTCCCTACTAACACAAAAACCAATCAAAGAATGTGCTACCATGAAGACATTATACACTTAACATGGTTGTTTATTTACGTGCAAAGCTGCGGTTCTGCTTCTGTGGCTTGCCAAAATATGCAACACTGATTAAATGAGGTGAAGCAGGGAGAGAGGCATTTCTACTCTATCTGTGGCTTGCCGAAATATGCAACACTGATTAAATGAGGTGAAGCAGGGAGAGAGGCATTTTCTACTCTATCAAATTTCAATGGTTGCGCGGGTTTTAATAGGTTTAAGCTTGATCCCTAAGCTTTCAGGGGAGAGCAGCTCTGGTGCTATGCATGAATACGTCAGACTAGGAGGTTTGGCAGGGTTTGATCCATTACTTGATGCTGCAGATAAAGGTAGTTGTTGCCTGTATAAGCCAAACCCCATTAAAAAGAATTCAATGGGAATTAACATTGCGTATGGGTGTTCTTCTGTCACTAGCGAGCCACACGACTGAACCTGTCATAGACAAAAAATTAAAAAAAATAAAAATCATCCCACAATGTATTATCAATTATTCATAATAAGAAACTTACAAGTTGAAAGCTACAAACTTATTCCTAATGATCCAAGGCAAAATAGGTAACCAATGTTGTACTGAAGTTGCTAACCGTTTCTTGAATTACATTCACTTCGAGTTTCAACTTTGTAGGTACGTTTTGGACATTAGTCCAAACATATCTGACGGGGAATGTTTCTTGTCCAAGAATTTGAACATTTGGTCTTAGAATCCTGTACCATTTAGATAGTTGACAATATATATTTCATGTGGCATTTGGGTACTTAACGAGGAAAAAAAAAACATGACCTTGTTAGGTAAGTTTAGTTGCTACTGTGATGAGCATGAGCAAGGTGAAATTCACACAAAAAAAATGTATCACACTAATTGAGAGAAAATCAAAAGTGAGGAGAAAGACCAACCTCAACAAGAGCGCATATCTTTTTTTCCATCATAGTATTCATATACACTGATTCAGTATGGAATGGACTGCAATCACCCACAAAAATGAGTGTTTTGCATGGTAGCTTCTTTAAGCCCTCTGTAAGGTCATGCCTCCTGCATATAAACTTTGTAATCAACTCATAGGGGTTTATTAGTAAAAAAAACAAAAACAAAAAAAGGGATAAATAGTGTGTGCAAAAGAAAGGAAAATGGCAATTACTAGCCTATAGAAAACTCATAAAACTTTCACTTTCAGCTCTCTCTGCTAAATTCATATAATATAGTATAAATATTACAGGCAAAAGATTGTATCTGATTATTGGTGTATAGTTGTTAGACTTGATCAAACCACTAAGAAAAAGATTATATCAGAATATTTGTGTATAATTTTTAGACTTGATCAATCACTCACCATGGATGGGTTCCTCAACAAATTGATCAGACTGTAAGCATATTATGTCAAACAAACATGGTACTAAATAATATATAAGAAAAATGAGTAGTCCTACGAGACAGTCAGTTCTTTCCAAGTAGGAGAACAAAATGTGTTCCAAAAGAAAGGGAAAATCTAGGGCAGAATTGTTTTATGCACAAACATTGCAAAGAACAATACGATAAACTGAACAAATGCAAATATAGTATAGGTGCAAGAAGTTACTCATTCATTGCTTGAAGAAAGCGCATGACATTCAAACTTTGCCTTTCGTCTAGTAACTGTACACAGGAAAAAATAATGAAGGCCTGTTTCAGTTTGTAAACACCTCAAAATCAACTAGGATGCAATAGAGAAGAATTAAAAGGTTGCCTGTTTTTAGATGTAAAATAAAAGATGGATCATGCAAATATATATAACATTTGAATGTGTTATGAATACCAAACCAAGCAGGTATCATCCTTCAACAAATTCAACTGGGTTAAAATAAATAAATACATAAGGGGGGCAAGCCCAGTGCACAAGGCTCCCGTCATTACAAGGTTTGGGGAAGAGTCGACAGGGTTTGGGGAAGAGTCTAATGTACGCAGCCTTACCCTGCGCATAGGGAGGTTGTTTCCATGTTTGAAACCCATGACACCCAAGTCACATGTGGAGCAACCTTATTGTTGCGCCAAGCAAATCCAACTAGTTCATGCACCAAATATGGATCAAGGTAGCTAAAAAACCCACCTTTAGAGTGGCAAAATATTACAAATTGAATAGTCACATCAATCAAATGGACTCTCATCCCTCCCTCAAACAAATGGAAGAAGGAAAATGGTGAGAAGAAAATACCCCTTCTGTGCAACTGCTGAAAATATGATTTCACTTAGTCATTTTTACAACCTAGAAACTAAAGCCATTACATACTCTTTCAGACAGAGAACAATAAGAAATCATATTATGTGATAGCTGATTTTAGCTTACCCTTCGACAAGCTTGTATTACATCTGATTCCGCACCATTCATGCTAGACCTAAGCTCCTGGTAGGAATTCTAGGATTATTATTAAGTTCACCAAATCAGAAAGTAAGCCACAAATTAAGGCAATATGAATTACCTTACTGAAGTAGCGATGGAGAAGGCATTCCTTTAATAAACCACACATTCCATAGAAATATAACAAGTTCAATAATACCTGCAAAAACAAAAAGATATCTTATGCCAACTTCTCGGATGGCCATGGAAATGTAAGGATTCTCCAAATCCAAAATGCCTGGGAGTGGAAATCCATTCACCATGCACTTGGATTGTGACATTTGTAGCATTTGCTTGCATTGAGAGATGCACAAAATAGCCTAGTTAATGTTATGTATAATGGAAAATTGAACATTTTACAAGTGTTCATTGATGATAGGAATTTAACCTTGTTATAAAGCCATTCAGTCCACAAAGGTGCTTTGCATACAGGGGAAACAAGGATCAACCCACGTACACGCTCTCTATATTTCATCTGCAAATATAGGCCAAAAGACAAATAAATGTAATGATGAATAAAAACACAAAATATAATAATAAGGAAAAGAGCAGCTGACTTTTGCAAACTCACAGCAAAGAGTGTAAGAATATAAGCACCAGCAGTAACACCCAAGCAGAACACCTCTTTCAGTCTGAATGAGAAAAGTCATAGATTAAAAATTAAGACAAAACTAAGCACTTACATGATAGGAAAGTATAACTCACCACAAAATAAAGGCGAAAATAAATTTAAAGATTGAGTTTCTTAATCTGTCATTTGGACACATCATTGATGCAAGCCATTCATAAGTGGCTCAACCTATAGGCAAGTTAGCACCTTGCCTAGAGCCCATCAAAAAATTCCTTTTTGCCAAAGGCCCCAATCATCCAAAGGCCTAGGGCATTGTTTTGATGTTCGGCCCAAGGCCTCAAAAATCTTTGGGCTTCTGCTGAAACCATTTGCATCTATTTCCCTTTCAATGTGTTTCTGTAAATTTGTCATGATAAAATGCATAGAATCTCATTAAAAAATTAGGGGTTAATTATACTTTAGTCCCCTCAACTGCAACTAAATATTATCTTAACCCCCTCAACTTTAAAACCATATATTTAGACTGCACAAAAATGATGTACTATCATATTCCTACTTTCTTCGGGCGCTAATTTTAGTTGTCATTCATAGGGTGGAATTGGTATATCTATTATGGATCATAGATCAACTATTTGGAACGATAGCCAATATCTCTTCCTACTTAGTGAGTAAATTATTAGCTATGCTTAATTAATGAGAATAAGTGTAGTTAACCATGCCAACCCTCATTTTAAATTTCTTTAGAGTTCCCTAAACTCTAGGAACACGAAAACTGGATATCTCTTATCATCAATGGTTACCAAGTTCAATTCGTGTGGTTAATGTAATTAACATTGGAACTTTCCAAGCGATTATTTTTTTCCTTCTTTCTTCCCCCCTCCCTTCTTTTGGTTTCTCATGGATAAGAATTTGCATTAAGACCTGCTCATGATATACATAACATTTTGAATGTAAAAACTCCCCAGGTAAATTATACTTTGTACTCCTACACTTTGTACCAAATCCCACTTTGGTCCCTAAACATGACATTGTGACGATCAACCCCTTACGCTTTTGGTGAAGTGTCAATGCCCCCTTTTTGTTACTTCACTGCATAAGCCTTTAACAAAAATTAGTAATGTGATAAACATATGATTACGAAATGAAGGCGCAACGGAGAAAAATCACCCCCATTCCCTGCCTATACAACTTTCATCTCAAAATTTATATCAAATTATTATTGTATTTGCCTAAAACAAAAAACAAAACGCAGATTGTGAACAATTAAAGAGATAAACTAGGGTTTTGCAAAAATTGGAATCAAGAATCTCAATTTTACACAGTAATACATGTTTGGTTTGTATTTGTGAAATAATTTTGAAAATAATTTTTTGGAAAGAGTACAAAATTTGAAATAAATAAATAAATTTTGTTTGGTTGTATGTATTGAAAATAGTTTTGGAGTTTGGAATGATTTAATTTTTTTTTTTTTTTTTAGTTGAATAGATGGGTGTGAGAGGGAAAAAGTGATTAATTGATGTGTAGGATGTGAGAGAAGGAAAGAGGAGAGAAAAAAAGTAAATGATTGATGCGTAGTACAGAGAAGTGATTTTGGATTTTTTTTTTTTTTCAAAAATTTTCAACCAAACAAATTTTTAAAATTTTTTATCAAAAATTGTCTCTCAAGAGACAAACCAAACAAGGCGATAGTCTTTTGTTTATTCATCTTCCTTTCTCTTCGATTTCTCTACTGTCTTTTTTTTTAATTATTTTTTTATTTATTTCATAAACTCTGTTTACTTACTTCTTTGTTGCTATATATATATTATAATTCTCACATTCTTAGCACATGGGACAAAGTGTGTATTGTTGGGAAACGGAGATGATTTTTAACTCTTGCCCTTATTTCATAGTCATATCCTTTTCACATGACTAGATTCTGTTAAAGGCTTAAACAATGGAGTAACAAAATTATTAAAAAAGTAAATAGCACACTAATACTTGTGCTCACAAGAGAAGAATTCTAGACAAGGATTTGTATCCCATGGGAATTAATTTGGCCAATGTCTTTAACACTATACATATAAACAACAACAACAACAACAACTATCTTTGCTACAATTACAATAGTATCCATTTTCTCAAAATTTGTGAAATTGACAATTAAGTTGTTTTAGCCATTCATAAAAAAGCAGGTCCCAATGAATTAGCACCATTAGGGGGCATTTGAGCCCTGATGAACCAACACTTCATTTTACAAATTTCTGAATGCCATGATCATTAACCAATCATATAAAATTTTTAATCATGTAAAGTAAATTATTAAAACTAAATAATAACTATATAAAAACCCAATGATTTAGGCCATTACATGACTTTATGAGACAAGTTGAAGGAAAGGTGTTGTGATGTTTGGTTACATTTTGGGGGCCCAAAAACTGCATATAATTTCCTAATCAAAGCAGTGCAACAGTGCGATTAGTTTCTGGTTTCTTCAAAAAAAATTCCAACCTTCCATTTGGTGATATACTCTAAATAAAAAGTGGCTTTATTCCTGGGCAATGGGGGAACTGCATTAAGAAAGAGCTATTCACATGATTTATGCAGGAATACTATAATTTTTCATTCAAATTTCCACCTCAGTAGCCCAATCACCCGGCTTAGTTTGAGCTTAAATTGGAAACGTGAGGTAGTGGTGGGCCTGCTATTTGTTTAGGGTTGGTATTGGGCCTATTGGCTGGCCTTCAACTTGACTCAACTGATTCAAGTCGCAGCTCAATAACCCTTATCAATAAACACAACTTCATGTTATTGTTCATGATGGAGGCAATACTACTATAGAAAGTTCAAGATACAATTTTGTGGGAAACATGTAAATCTGCGTCTTCTTTCTTATAATCAGTGGTGTTCAGATGGCATAAATAGTTGAATCACCTTGCTCATGTTTCCATGGTTCCACTCTGTAATGTATTAAATGCTATATACAATATCAAATGCCACAATTCCAAGGTATGGATTCATTGTTCTAGATTTTCCTGCAGCTCATAAAATCTTAATGAGTCGATCACATTCTAACATATGATTGACAAGTGAAACTTTGTTTCTGTATTATCTGATCCCTGAAATCAAGGTTACAAAACTCCAAAAACCCATCACTATGTCAAATGCAGAAGAAATAGCATTGAAGTCTTGCTAGCACCTATCTCATTTCAGTTATAAATACCCCCATACAAGTATTATTTGATATCAAGATACTTATGTGAAAGTCTTTGTCAATTTTCAACAAAACATCTCTTGTACAAGAATCTTGTTATCATTTTGCTTGCCAAGGACTTGAAATCTTTGAAGTTGATATTATACAATGGTATTAATATCATTGCAATGGATGACTGAAAATATGGTCTAATTCCAAAGATTGAGTCATGGGAGAGGATGTCTATACATCTACAAGCCAAGCCACCACAATTTAAGCATTAGACTTCAAGCATCTTAGAGGCAATTGTTTACGATTCCACACTAATACATTTGGCTTGACCAAGTGAATATAAGCCTTTTGGGCACCATCCCTCGTAAGCCGGTTTTCAATGGCAAGTTCTACCCAATGGCTTGTATCATTTGATATTAGAGTCAACCACCATGTCGAGTATGGGATCAGTCTGCAACCTATGAGTATGGGATAACGTTAGTTGTAGCATTGTGGCTCAAGCCATGGACGGGAAAACATATAAGCTGGATTAATACACTTGGCCATATGAATATAAGCCTCTAGGGTACCCTCCCCTTCCCATGAGAGCCAACAAGACTCTAGTGGATTTCAAATAAAGGGATTTCAAGTTATAAGAAAGTTAATTATTGGAGGTTGATTGATAATTTTAAAGTAAAGGATGACATAGAGATAGGATGATGGATTGTGTTGATATTCTGGTACAAATGGAATCATTCATGGAGGGATTTCAAATACCTATGCTCACCTAGTTATTTCAAACCCATTAATCTAAGAGGCTAAACTCTCAAATCCATTCTTGAAAACTATATTTAAAATACTAGATTGAATTAAAGGTTATACTCTTTGAATGAGTGATGCTAAATCCGTTCATTTCAAATCCACAAATGAAAATGCAACCAAAAAGAAAAGTAACAGATGGAACAAAGCTTATACTCAAAACTTGACAAATTTCATACTCTAGGAATCAAGAAGTTCTGCACAGAATATAGTAAAAAAATTTATTGTTCCCACAATTAGTGCAATTGCTCCAAAGATAAATTGAAAAATAAAAAGCATTACATACCCAAAGAAATCGACCACTTCGGCAACCTGGTCTGCAAGGTCATCCACACTGAGCAAAGGCACATCTGAAGGTATCACAGCAGCTCCCAACTGCACGAACTCTTAAGCAAATGGCAAAGGAAATTCATTAGAACCTCCAACCAACACAAGCAAACAAAAGAAAAGAAGAACAAATCAAATGTGATGTGAATACGATCCTGACCTCATGCCCTGGGGCATCAATATGGTAAATGCAGAAGTTGTGGAGCAACAATGAAGCTGAGTCTGGGGAAAAGAAGAGACCTTGGAAACAGGACATGTCTGTAACACACACATCATTATCTAATTCTAATTGATATCATCTCAAGAACTCATTAAAGCAACACATATCATAGCATCAATTTGTGAAATAAAAAGAACCAAGAAATGATATACATACAGTTGAGAGCAACATCTGGGTATGTTATCAGAGCAGGCTTTTCTTGATCCCCACAAACCAAAACAGTGATTGAACCTTTGCTTGTTTTAACCAAACATTCCTGCAATACCCATTAAGCAGAAAGATCACTTTATAAGAAAAAAATTCAAGAATGTGAGTGAGAGTGTGTCTTGAGAAAAAAAAAAAAAAACATGAAGGAGAAATTAATGAGATTCTTGGTGGGTATAGTTGTTACCTTCCCTCCAAGAGGTATCATATCAATATCAATAGAGACAGAGTCAGTTGAATCACCCATTACTTGTTCTTTATAACTACAACAATGCAGCAGCTACAGAAGAATCGATTCACTTATCAGCAACAAGAAAATGAAAACAACTTCTTGGTTTTCTGTTCTCTCACTCTTTTTCTCTCATCTAAATGCTTCTCTCACTGGCACTCAAATTTGTTTTTTATTTTTTCTTTTTTTGGATGTTCGTTGAATTACCCAAATGCCCTTCAAGTAATGATGGAATTACAGTATCAAAGAGTTTCCCTTTTTGGACTCATTGGCAAGTTTGTCCTCTGGTCACCTCATGTTCTTTGTATGTTTTTGTTTAACCAAAAAAGTGACCGTTGAAGTTGTAAAAACGGCCAGAAACACATTTTATATTTTCGACTGCCCAATGTGCCCATGAAATTGAAAATTTAACTTTTGGTGTGAACGGTGTCGTTTCGTTGAAGGCAATCTCTAGAATATCACCAAAAAGGTCTTCTGATCTGAGAGGTAATTTTGGGTTCATATGATGGGCTTTTGAGTAATTTAAATATTGTGGGCATCATACAGCTGTATGCCACCTGGAAGCCACAGGAAAGGAATACATCTAAAAGTTAGGATATTGTACAGCGCAAGCTCCTCATCTTCCACCTCTTGGCCCTTGGATTAGAAAAATATTTCCATCTAAGGATTCGTTTGGCATCTATTAAAATAGTCATATAAGACAAAATAAATTTTTTTAATCAAATAAAATAAATGTCACATTTAATACATAATCATTTTATTTCTTTTCTAATAAAAATTAAAAAAATCTATCCTAAACGAGATTTTTTAATCCACATCCCATAATTATCATCAGGACCATTAGTTCTTTTTCACAAAATGATAAAATATATTAATTTTCACTAAAATTTGAATAAGCTACAATTTATGCCGCATAATTTTTATTTAAAAAAAAAATTAAAAGGGGAGTCGAACATGTAACCCTAGAGAATTTCTAAATCTCAGATCTCATTCACCAAACCAAACTCTTGGACCTAATTATATTACTATTTTTTTTTAACACCAATTATACCACTATTACGTCCTATAATTTCAACATAATTATATTAGTCTATTTTAAATTTCAAATTATACATTTTACCCCACTCCATTAAAAAATTGTCAATTTTGTCTTTGAACTAATTTTAAATCATTTTTGAATTAAAAAACTTAATGTGTGGGGCAAAGTTAATTGTGTTATTAATTAATTTTGTTCATTTGATAGAAAGTGATCAAATAAAAATGTGTAAAAAAGAATTTTAATTATCAATCTTAATACTGATAATTATATTGAAAGAGACATAAGCATAATTAGTGGAATTATAACGTTTGTACTTTTCTTAGGTTCTATTTGTTTGCATGTAAAATATTTTCCTAAATTTTTGTTGTTTGGTTACGTATAATGGGATGAAATATTTTTTATGTAAAATGTTTTATTGAAATTCATCAAAAATGACTTATCCTTTCGGTTTTCCTAAGTCACTTACGCAATGTGATTGAAAAGTTGAAATTACACTTTGCTTGTTTTCACTTTTCAAAAAATATTTTTTAAAAAATTATACTTTCTTATTTTTCGTATTTTTTGTTTTTATTGAATTTTTTTAATATTTTAAGCAATTTTTTTACTTTTTAGACACACCTAACATAAATACACCTAAAAAGTAAAAAAATTGTAAAAAAAATCTTTTAAAAATTCACTAAATACTAAAAATACAAAAAAAATTACAAGAATTCAGTACATTTTTTATATTTTTATGTATTTATTAATTTTTTAAAATATTTTTTCACAAATTTTTTACTTTTTAGATACATCTAAGTAAGGTGCATCTAAAAAAGTAAAAAAAAAATGTTTAAAATTTAAAAAATATTCACTAAAAACAAAAAAACACGAAAACCAAAAAGGTTAGTTTTCAAAAAACTTAATTCAGAAAACTCAAACTAAATACACTATGTTACTCTGTTCAGACAACAAAGAAATAAAACCAAAAAAATTACATGGAAAAAAAAAAAATTTATGTAGATCGACCATTGAATTTTTTTGTATCCAAATCAGCTGTTGAGTCCAACTCAGGTTGTACACTAGTGCAAACATGGCACTGGAATTGTAATATTTTTAAATTGCAGCCAAACATCAAAAAATAAAAGGAAATAAAATTATGTTACAAATAAACATTTTACATGTAAAATATTTTTGTGCATAAAATTTTTAATTTTAAAACAAACGGAACTTAAATTTAAATAATAAAAAAAATAGTATAATTTATGGTGTAGAAAAACCATGGGAGCAGTTTGGATATTCCTTCTATTTTTGGATGCTCACTTTTGAGAGTAGTAACATTGACTTTAAAATAAAAAAAAATGAAAGCATATACAATTATAATTCAAGAAATAACATATCAGTATATATTTTGAAAAAAAAAAAATAGATTAATGATAAATTTTATAAACTTTAATTATTAAGAACATGAACTTTTTCATGTCTATGTAATTATTTTTTGAAAGTACAATCGATTTGTAATATCCCTATTATAGTTTTCGTGTAGAATTTCTAACCAATATATGTGGGGGGTGTAAAAATGACCCGTTGGCGGTCCAAAGTCCGCCCATGGCATGAGGTGGGCCTAGCCCATTTAGGCCTGGGCTTAGCCCATTTAGGCCTGGGCTTGAGCCCAGCCCAGCCCAGTACTCTGGGCCTAGGCCATCATTTTAAAACTCGACCTGGCTATCAACCTGCCAACCCAGCCTGACCCAGCCCAAAAAAAATTTCCGTCCTTCAAGCGTCCCGACCCGCCAGCCCACCCCCTCCCTCAACGGTTCTATAATTGAATAACTAGGGGTGAGCAACGGATTTACCGATCCGCCAAAACCGACCGAACCGAACCGATCCGCCACATTTTGGACGGATGCGTGATGACGAGCGGACGGTTACAGATTGATTTTCTCCAATCCGCCAATCTAGCGGACGGATAGCGGATTTGAGATTCCTTTGGCCGCAATTGAACCACCAAACCGCGAGCACCCCCAGTAATTTATAAGACTTTGTGTTTTCAGTTTGTTTAAATATTCTGTTTGTGTTTTCAATTAAAAAATAGTTTAAATATTCTGTTGAAAAAAAGTTTTTAACTTGAATATCTTTTTGGAATTGAAAAAAAATAAACGTATTATTTATCTATATTTTTTTGTTTTTAAATTTATCTCTAAAAATAATAAATAAAAAATATAATATATGCTCGTTGGTTTTTGTTTTCAAAAACAGATATAGATGTAACAATACAGAGACATACAATCTCTACTACTGTTTTGTTCATGGTTTTGGTGGTTTGAATTATTTTTATATTTTAAGAACCACAGATTATAATACTTTATGTTGATGAGGCATGCTGTGATTGTAGTATATAGATGAGACATGCAGTGATTGTAATATTCTAAAGTTTCAAACTTTCTTACTTTGGATGAGGCATGCAGTGATTGTAATATTTTTTTAAGTCATTGACTGTAATACTTTCTTCTTCTTTTTTTGAGGAAGTGCACAAGTTGAATTATGTTGAAAATTTATAAAATTTTAAACCGTCAAACCGGTTCGCATCTATCTGCCAATCCGTTCAATCCACATCCGCCGGATTGGCGGACGGGATGCAGATTGATTTTCTCCAATTCGCCAATCTGGCGGATGGATAGCGGATTAGAGGTTCCGTGGCCACAAACGATCCGCGCCCACCCCTATGAATAACGGTCAAAATTCAAAAATATATATATATGTATATATATTCAATGTTGCATGTTGTAGCAACGATTATATATATATATATATATGTGTGTGTGTGTGTGTGTGTATTTATGTATGAATTCAATTGAAATGGTCACATGATCGTTTAACACCAATGGCCCAAAATTTTTTATTTATTTACAAATTGACCCCATCCTCCCAAAATCCTATAACTATCCCCCATCTCCCATTTTATTTCTCACAAACAATTCACTCTCTCAAACTCTCAATCCCTCTCAATTGTCAACTCTCAACTCTCTCAATTAATTTTGAAGGCTCATCCCTAACTGTCAATTACAATTGTGCAAGAAGAAACTTTTATCAGAAGAAGTTAATTTTTGTATCGCATTCGTCAGTCAGTAACATTAATTAGTTGAATTAAATTTATTAGTTACTCATTTTTTTATATTAATTATTTCTTAACATATATCAGTTGTTATTATTTACTCATTATTTAAATTAATTGTTAGTTCTTCTATATTATTTTACTTACATTATTATGGATCCTAATATTCCTAATGTTTATGCCGATATTGATACGTATATTATACAATATGAATTTGTTGATTCTCCTTCTAATGTACCTAATATCCCTCTTCTAACAGCTGAATCATCATCTAGGGGCACGACTAGTGGTGTTTGGGAACATTTCAAAAAAATATATGTAAATAATCTTAATAGTATAATTACATTTAAAGCAAAATATAAATATTGTGCACATTTACTTAGTGTTGCATCTGCAGGGCACTAGTCGTCTAAAAATGTATGCTAACAAACATTAATCAAGCCAACAACCTGATATTAGAAATCAAATGCAATTAAGGGTTTCATCAACTAGCCATTTGCAAATATTTTTATATGATCCTATACGTACACAAAATTCTGTAGTTGATTATATTATTAAAAAAGAACAATCTTTTGGTGTTAGTGAATGTCTCGATTTTGCCCAAATGATTCACGAAAGTTTTGCACCACAATATCAAAGTTTTTCAAGAAATACAGCTTTTAGTGCAGGTGAAGGTGTGCTGATCAATTATCGTAGCAGGCTTTTGCTCCAAATGGTTAAGGCACTTATGACATCCAGAAATCATATACATGCACTTACGAGAATACAAAATTATAGTGAAATGAGAGGATTCAAACTAATTTAGGTGACATATCATCGGGCAACACAAGTGAATTACTTGCCTCCTCCGATCATTGATCAATAATTTATTTTTCACTATTTCATTTCATTATTTTTTTGTATTAGATTATTGAGGTGGAGTATAATGCAAATGATTAGTAGGCTAATAGGTGCCAACTTAATTGAGATGTACTCAACCTATGGTGATGTAATTGCTCTACTATTATCAATAATTTACGTCTATTTTATTTAATGATATAAATTTTTGTAATGTTTTATTTCATTTTGAATAAAAATTATTCATTCAATAAATGTTATCTACTTAATTTAATGAATGTAATATTGCAAGTTTTATTTTGATATATATATATATATATAATTATTCATTTCAAAAAAAAAAAAAGAAAATTACATAAGTTCATACTTTTTTAGTTATAAGTTCATAACAAAAAAAGTATAAGTCATACATAATTAAATTTAAATATCACCACACATAAAACATAACCAAACATCTCATTAGCTAAAATATTCTAGTACAATTTTTCTTTTATTTTTTTTTATCCCTCATGAATAATCTATATACATAATATATTTATCATTTGTTTTTTGCAAAAAAAAAAAAAAAACTAGGCCCGCCAAGCCCAGGCCCTAGGTCCTAATCTGAGTGGGCTTGGGCCTAAGCCCCACTTTTCAACCCACGGGTCGGGCCATTAGTACACCCTTAAATATATGACATCTTAAATTAGTACAATATAAATTAATTACATCAATTAAAAAAAATTGATATTGAAACAATCCTACTCCTTATCTTTTTGTGACATATTTAGTTATAACATTAGCTTAATGAGTCATATTACTTGTACATAAGGGTGTAAATTTGGCCCGGTCCATGTCGAGCTACATGAGCTCTCTCTAAAATTCGGGCCGGGTCGAGCCATGGACCAAAAGATTAGGCTCAAGCCTAGGGGGTATTCGAGCCTCAGGCGAGTTGGTGTACAAGGTCTAAGCTTGAGCTTGGGGTTGGCCTCGGCGAGCTTGACTATGTTTTTATTTTTTTTCACCAAATTTTTCTTTTTCTACCAAAAGTAACATTGGGCCTCGAGCTGGGCCTTGAATGGGCTTAGAGCGGGAAAATGGGCCAAGCCACAAACCAGGCTCCAAAATACGCAGCCTAAGCTGAGAGTCTCGGGCTAGGCCCAAACCCGGGTCGGGCCCACCCGAGCTACGGTCAGACTTTGGGAAGCCCACGGGCTAGCGAGCCAATTTTATACCCTTGTACAATGAGAACAAATGAAACAATATACTAAATATAATATAAAAACATACGACTTACCAATTTATTGTTAATTTACTATCTTTTAAAATTTTCTTTTGTACACTCAAATTTTTTTTTCTTGTGTGATTATTTTTTACATAAAAAGTTTTGATCCAATTTTGCTTTATGTCAAAATTAATTTTGAGATAAAATTTGTTTATAGGTTAATAAGACACATATTTGATAAGATTCTTTCTACTGCGTCACAATTTATGAAAAATTAAAAATTGATAATCAAACTGTAAAAGTCAAAATTTATCTTTTAACTTTCAAACAATATGTAAGTTATTCCTTTTTAATAAGTTATAAGTATCGTATGACACAAATTTTTAAATATATATTTAGTTCAAATAAGGGGGCATTTATTCATAAATCTCTCTTCATCTAGTTATGTTTCACTTAGTCTAAATTAAATTTTGAGTTAATTACCAAAAAGTCCTGTTTACATATTTGGTGGTAGCTTAGGTCCTGTCAAAAAGTTTTTGAACAAATAAGTTCCATTTATAGGTAAAAAGACGTTTTGCTCTTTAATCCCAAAACTGGGAATGTTCTCAATTTCAAAACTGAGAATATTCTCAATTTTCAAACAGAGAATGATTTCAGTATATTATTATCAAAATTAAAAAATTTCTGTTTGGCTTCTGAGAAAAATATGGGATTAAAAAGAAAGATAATTCTGTGAATATTTTAAGAAATTTATAATTATCAATTTTGAGAAATTTCTCAATTTTTTCATGATTAAAATTGAGAATATTATAACTGAGAAAGTTCTCAATTTTAAAAAACTCTCTCACTCTCTCTCTCTCTCTCTGCAATCTGTCTCAATCTCCTAATTGGTTCTCTCGTCTCAGCTATTCACTTTCTCTCTCCGATTGAAAAACAAAATCTGGAGCTTCTACAGACTAACAATGGTTATCTCAGTCCAAAACCTCATCAAGGAGCGCAAATATCCATTTGTCTTCTCTCTCTTCGTCCTCCTCCTCTTCGTCACATTCATAGAAAAGTAAACAAAATCAGTCATAGCATCCAAAACATTGGTGTAGTGAAGCAGAGTATTCGGGTCGACCATTTCTTTGGATGGAGTTAACGGTTTAAAAAGCGAATTATCAAGAGGAACAACCCCTTTGTTCTGCATAAAAACATAGTAAGGGTATAAATTGATCATAAATGGCGATTTAGTTCGGGACAAGAATTGAAGCAATGGTAATACAAACTGGGTCAGGGATTGATTGAAACAGGGATTGACTGAAAAAGGCCTAAGAAGGCAGAAAAGGGTCGAGAACTATCGAGGCGGCATGAGGGGAAGAAATTTTGATATGGGTGTGTAAATTGGCAACGACGAGGGCGGTGTAGAGGGATTCGATGGCGGTTACGAGGAGGAGGGGACGGTGGTAAGGACCTCGTCGCCAACGGAGATGGCGGTGATTTGGGTTTCGGGGAAGAAGCCCTCTTCAGCAAGTCCCATTTTGAAGAAAAAAGGATAAATCGGGATATTAAAAATTAATGAGACTTGAAGAAGCAAATGATTTTATTTAGGACTTAATGAAGTATAAGTTCACAAAATAGGACTTGTATGTAAATGCCCCATAATTTTTTATATTCCAATAAATCTTATGGATGACATAATTATCAAAATACCTCTAATAATAATAGGGTGAAGCGCACATTAATGTTCATATTGACAGTGTGAATGTTTCATGATGTAAATATTCACACTGTCAAATTTATTTAATGTGAATGTTCACATCATGGAACATTCAAAATAATCCAAAATAGTGCACACCAAATTGCTAAGGGTTCAAAAAATATTTAGGATTTATTATAATACAAGAATATCTTATAAACTACTTATGATACAAGTACTTGAAAGAGGATTTTCTAATAAATTTCAAGATACATTAAACACAATATCACTGTGTCAGCCTACAACACAAATGGTAAATGAAACAACTACATAACACAGTATCGCTTTACTAGCCTTACCCGGCAGGGAACGACCCCAAGGTTACATTTTACTGGGTGCAAACCGAAAGGGATAGGAACCTATCTCAAGGCACCGTGGTTTACTGGCCTAGTTGGAAAGAAACAAACTTCAATTTTCACGCTTTACCGAGTGCAAGCTAGGGAGGAGAAGAACCGTTCGTAAAGCGCCACGCTTTACCGATTTAACCGGAGAGAAACAAACCTCCAAACAATATCATAACATGCTAGATTAAATAAAATGCTACACAAGTGTAATACATACACATAATCTATTCAATAACAATAATGACATCTTCTACCGATGACCAAGGACAAAACCTCTAATAGTTAAATAAAAAACTCTTATGAATTAAATTCCACAAGAAGTTCCACAATTCCAAAACATTAACGTTTTCAATGAAATCATTACACAAAAGAGTTACAAATATCGTTTCATTCTTCAAAACCAAACCCATTGCTCCAATTATTTAACACTTTTAACCCTTAGCCAAAACCCCCTTTATCCTTTAATTAAAACCCAATTTATGATACACAACTACAACCCAACTCAACACAACAATAGCAAAGCAATCACAAAACCCATGTAATTTCTTTTAGTAACCAAAGTATTAATTCAATCCCATAACACATACACTATCATTACCTAACTTTACCCCTTTTTCATTTTATTAACCCTTAATAACAAATTAGGATTTTTCGCTGCTATCAACCTAACCATAACTAACCACTTTCCGATTTACGAAAACAACCAAAATCATACAATTTCAACTCCCAAAACTCAAACCCTAAACCCCCGTTCATGCTTTTGGAAAATCCCTTAACAACTATGCTTTTAAATGCAATAAAAACTACCATGTTTATTTAGAATGAGGTATTGAAAAGAAGCAAAGAAATCCTTATCTCTCAAGGTGAAGAAGAGACAACCCAAAAATCACTAGCTACGAAAAGACAATCCGCTTAAATAAAATAAAAGCCCTCACCGAGCTCTATGTTTTGGTATATGGAACTAGGAGCAGAAAATGGGTAAAACTTGATGAAACCAAGCCTAAAAGCTCAAATGGGTTGAAAATGGTGGAAAGGGAGAGAGAAAAGAGAAGATGAACTCAAAAGATAGATATTTCCAACTTTTGGGGCTTTATATAGAAAAATAGACCACTGTAGCCGCAATTAAGACAACAAACAAGGTTACGGGCGCAACCAAGGACACCACAGGCGCGACTATGAAGGTCGCAAGCCCTTATCGTGGACCACGCAATCCATCGCCGGTTGCGCACCTCCTCCTCCAACCAACAAACTTGAAGATCAAAAAGGTCATGGCCTAGTCGTGGACCCTCACGGGCGTGACCTACACCTCACCTCCTCACGAGTGCGACCACAATGGTCGCGGGCATGACAAGCCAACCCAAGGTATTCTAAGGGTCCCAACCACCCAGAAAAGGTCAAAGTTACTCAGGACGACCATGAGTCCCAACCAAAAATAAAATGGGTAGGGTTTTCAGACCCGGGCCACTACAATTTGATTTCTCTACGTAGTTGCAAGTGAATGGATTAATGCAAAATAATATTTTATCTAAGAAACTTTATAACTACCCAACTTCTAGGCCGTTAATAAATCAAATAAATCTCAAATTTATAATTCCAGATAATTAATAACCTCAAAATACAAATCATCTCCAAAATAATTTATACAATTGTCTCTAAAAAATATATATAATGTTGGGCCCTAAAATATCTAACTTAGTAAATCCTTTAATGCTTCAATCTTAATCGCCACTATATTGCTCTGCACTTCAAAAATAAATTAACTCGATAAGTATACAATACAATATGAATAACAATACTCGGATAGAGAATAAATCAATAGAGATCCAACATTACACAAACGATTAGATTCGATTATCAAGCAATTTACCCAATTGCACAAACAAATCAACTAAACATATGATAACTTGTCCATGACCAAATACCTGGTCCTACTTAGTATATGATCAGTGATTGGCCTTACCCCCCCCACCCAAGTAGAACTGCTTATCTGGGTATATTGGTGCAAATTATTGGCAAGGTCTACTCAATCCATATACGGGGGATTTCTACGTCATTTAATCATACAAATCAACACTTTCAACACAAAATAACTTCACAGGAATTTTATAAAAAGACCAAAATAATCAAACGAATCAACATAGCATGATTTCACAAAATTTATCAAATGACAAGTATAACAAACGGTATACGAATTGGAAATAAATAAAATGGGACTTTTTGCTAAGAGATTTAGATGAAATAAATTGTATACCACCCAATTACCTCAAAACAATTCCTTCATCATCAACACTTTAAGTATGTGATATTGCTCCATAGATCTCCAAATGTAGTAGAATAAAATTCTAATGCACAAGGTATGTAAGATTTGACAAAATTTACAACTTTCCTCTTTAATAAAATTAATAGCTCTCACCCTAAATACTTTCAAACTAAATTCAAAGTTATATTCTAAAGAAGAGAGAGAGAGAGAGAGAGAGAGAGAGAGAGAGAGAGAGAGAGTCATGGCATGAAGAAAAAAAAAGTTTGCAAATGCAAATTACATAGTAGAGAGGAGTGGCCTTCAAATTTTCTTGGAGAAGAAGAAAGATTAAAAAAAAAAAAAAAATTAAATGAAAGATAGATGGTATGGAAGGCATCAATCAAGGACAAGTATGGAAAATGGAATGGGGGTGGCGGTGGTGGTGGTTGTTGTTGCTGGTTTTTTTTTTTTTTGGCTTAGTAAGGAAGAAAGAAGGTAAATAGGATAGAAAATTTTATTTTTAAAAAGAGACGAACAATAATGAGGTAGAGATAAAAAAAAATAAAATAAATATAAGGAAATAAAAAGTTAGGTTCTCATCTAAAAATGTCACCACCAAACTATTATAATAAATCACCAATACCTCTTACTAAAATATTTAATATATCAAAAATTCAGAATTTCACAAACTCTAAGTGCTTTAAAGTATTAATCTAAATCTTTTAATTTTTTTATTCTTAAAAAGATATATCTTACATATGACCATTGGCTCATCTGACCCATATCTCATTTGAAATTTTAAAAAAATTTAAATGAAAAGTCCAAAATAGAATTTTATTTATATTTAAATTACATCTCATTTGAAATTTTAAAATTTTAAATGAAAAGTTCAAAATAAAATTTTAGTTATCAAATTTGAAGTTTTAAAAAATCAAAAATTTTATTGAGATTCACAAAAAATGTCAAAGGATAAAAAATAATTGATGATTTGTTATAGATTGGATGAATTACCAAGACAAGCTACCATTAAGAAATTCAAAGGATGAAATTGTTTTTTTGTATTTACCTTATATTTTGGTTTTCATACTTGTCAATTATGTTATAACACATGTTTTTGTTATTTAATATTTAGGGTGTACTATTAATAATAAGATAGCAAACAAAATTAAGTAATTGTCATGAAAATAATTAAGTTTATTTGATTGTAAATAATTTTATTGTAACTATAAAATATTTTTTTATTTTACTATGTAAAATCGTGCAAAGCACAGATATTATGCCAGCATAAATATTTATATATGATACACAGGAAAATTTTATAATATACATTCTTTCTGGTTATGAATTTTTTTTATAACCATTATGGTGTTGGTTGTAACTTAATTATGATTAATTTTGGTATTAGTTATGATTTAATTATGATTTCGTGGTTCTTATTTTAGTTATAACCATAAAGGTCTTTGGGTATGTCTTAACTAATGTTTGATTATAACCTTTGATTATGGTTTGTGTGTGAGTAAATTTCTGACCACACTGCCAACTCAGTATTCAACTGGAGAGCACTAGCAGAATAGATGGCGTCTGAATGACCTATAACAGAAAGAAGAGATTCCGGTGGTGGTTCGTCTACTCGGGGACACTCCGACGATCAAGTTAGTTAAATATCTTCCAAAGATAACCAAAGTGCTTAACTCACTATTCAGAGTACAAATTGCGTACCTTAGACCTATGGGGGTGCCTCTCTTTTATAGTTAACCCAATCTTAGTCCCAATAGAAGCCTAGCTTCAATGGACTTCAGCTCAGTGCTTATCTTGGACTCTCCAGTAGATAAAGATAAACTCCTTAAGAGCTTTATTCTTATCCAGGCTGAGGTCTTTCCTCATTCTAGGACTCTTGTCCCTTATCCGCTTATCCCGGATTCCGGTATTCTTGCAGATAACCTCGGCCTAGTCGAGATCACCTCGGCGTCACGACCAGGACACGTGGCACCTCGGCTGACACTTCGGCGTCACCTTGGCTACGTGTTGGTACTTAGAAAATATGTCCCCATAGTCTGATTATAGCTAATTGTAATTTTAGTTTTTTTTATTTTATTTTATTTTTTATAGCTATGTTAATATAGTTAAATTACAACTAAAGGGTTCGTCGCTACTCCATTAGCTCAAACTTCTGACCTCTCACTCTCCACACCCTAAGGTGTGGCTACTAGACCTTTGGGCCACACCTAGGGATAGTCACGGGTTGAGTTTAGGGTAAATTTATAGAAATTCGCCCCCATACCATATTGGGGCGGGGCAAATCGGGGCTAACAGAAGCGGAGCGGGTGCGGGGTGGGAAGCGGGTTAATTTTGTAAGTTGAAAAATAGAAACATTAATAAAAATTATAGATAATTTAGTTTATACGAATAATAATTTATACTTAATGAATTATATTATAATAAGATAGAAAATAAATGAATAAAAATTATATAATATTTTAATGTTTTAATTTATTATAATAAAAAAATTATATACATATAAATATATTAAATAAATATAATTGGGGCGGGGTTCATGTGGAATGGGGCGGGGAAGCAAAACCCGTACCTACCCCACTTCTTAATTAGGGTGGAAAAAATCCGTACAAGGTGGGGTGGGAGATGCAGGTGCGGAGCAGGACGAGAAAAAATTACCATCCTTCCACACCCCAATGTTTATGTTAGTTATAATCTATTGTAGTTATTATTTTAGTTACAACCCAAGATGTCTTTAGTTATGTATCAAGTAATATTTTAGTTATGACTTATTATATTTCTTTTTAGTTAGAACTTAAAAGTGATTTAGTTATATATATAAAAATAAAAAAATAAAAAATTGTATGAGAAATGGATTGCAAAAAATATATTTTTTTTATAAAAAAAATTAAATAATTTGTCAATGTGTATTTTTGCAATACACGTGTTAAGATGACTTCAAAAGATTGTATATATTTTTCTTATTGAATGCATTTTTATATAGAATATATTATTTTTAAATTTTCTTAACATGTATAGGATAACAACACACAAAAAAATTACAAAATACAAAATACAAAAAAAATACATATACATAAAAAATAATAAAATAATAAAAAAAAAGGCCTTTTCCATAAGAGTTAATTGGTGAAATGTCCAATTTAAAGATGTTATAAGGTTAAGGCATTAGATTTAAGAAAAATTCTTATTTGATGATAAGAACATTTGTTAGTCAAAAGTTCATTAACACCTATCTGTTGAAAATTTTATATATAACCTATCTATTCAAAAAATCTATCTGTTGAACCTATCTTGTAAATTATTTTAACCTATCTTTTTAATTTTTTATTCTATAATTCTCATATACATACCCACATATAGATATATATATAGAGAGGGAGAGAGAGAAGGAGAGAGGAAGAGGGCTATCTATTTAAATTTTTTTAGCTTTATCTATTTAATTTTTTTATCTGTTCAATTGATTAACAACAATCCAACCCCTAAAACCCCTCTCTCTTTCTCTGTCTTTGAAACCCTTAAAACCCCACCTATTAACTCCATAACTTTGATTTCACTCCCACACAAAGCTCTAGCTATGGTTTCCATGTCGATGGACATAACTATTACTTTTATCGGATTATCCAAGCGTCAAACCACTCTACTTTCTAGGGTTCAAGCCTCTGTTTTATCTTTTCTATGGTGATCCAAATTTTGCAACTCTTAGAGTCTTCGCACCATCTTTATCCAACCCAGAACCGTCTCTATTGACTTATCCAAATCAAAGAGATTCTCCCGCCGGTTCACGATGGCAACCACGACATCATAGATAGCCCATTGTGTGAGAGTCAATTTATAAGCGATTCTGTAATAACCCCGATCCGTAACTAGCCACTAATCAGTAATTAAGGAAGTTAATCGAGTGGATAAAATGAATAACGGGATTAATGTGTTAATTGCATAATATCTGGCTGTCTATCTGTTGACCGTTAAATTATCTGTTCATGTTTTATGGTTCAAACTGTAAATTGAAGGCCTTATCGGCGGCCGAACTAGAAGTTGATTAATGTTTTATGATCACTAGAATTAATGTGATTTTATGGTGGATTTAATTTGAAATTGATTTGGTATGATTAAATTAGATTAAATGAAGCTAAATTAGAAGAATTGGCTTTAATCACCTATTTGCCATTTAGTGGGCCACTACCTAATATATGTCGGAGCTTTTGTACACCTTGATGCACCATTTTCATCAGCCAATTTCTTGAGCTCAACCGTTTAGAGTGAGAGAGAATTAGGAGAAATATTGATATCAACATTTTAGCTTGAAGACTTGGAGAAATTGAAGGAGTTCTACAAAATTGAGCCTCTAGACTTTGAATTAAAGACCTAAGGTAGAATATTCATCCCTCCATTTATGTATTTCAGTGTTATCTTGCATGGTTCATGAAGATTTGAGGTTTAAAGTCAAGATTTAAGTTTGAGGAGTTGAATAGTGAGCTAAATCATGCATGCATATGCATATCATGAAGTTTCAAGTTGTTTTCATGGAGATTCTTGCATGCATGTCCATATTATTGCTTTAATCCATGAGTTCATCTTGTTCTCTATCAAATTATCAAGTTTAACTATGTTTTAGAGGGTTTGAATTCAAAGAAATCCTTGCATGTTGTATTCATAAACATTCTTCATGATTTAAGTTGAAAATGTGAGTTTTTAACAAACCCTTGGGCCATGATTTTATGAAATGATCCATAATTCTTCATGGTTTACAAGTTTTCTTTGTTATTCCAAGTTTTGGGGCCCAAGAGAGGTATTTTGGATGGTTAACTCGAGTTTTGAACTTGGAGATGCAATCTGGAAATTCCAGAAATTGCATCTACGCTCGAGCGAAGGATTTCTCGCTCGAGCGACCACTCTGCGAGCGTGCACTCCGCTCGAGCGACCAAAAGTCCGCTCGAGCGTGAATTGCGAGCTCCCAGAAGTTTCACACCATTTGCAGATCGCTCGAGCGAAGGTATGTGCGCTCGAGCGACAGTTCACATTGTTTTGCATATCCGCTCGAGCGAGGAAGTATACGCTCGAGCGGAGTTTCATCTCTGCATGTCCGCTCGAGCAAAGAAGCATACGCTCGAGCGAGGGCCTAAAATTCTGAAATTTTGCCTAAGTGTTCCAAGGCATGTTTTGACATCCTCATTGCATCTTAGGCATTCCTAAGCCTTAATTAAGCTATAGTAATGAGGTTATGGATTAGGAACACACTAAGTAATGAATATGCTAAGTTAAGAGAATGCAAGGGTATGTGTGTTCTAAGCCACGTGATAAGAAAGAATAAGAACCAACGTAATGTAAGCTAAGCCGTGTTGGCCAAGTACAAGTGTAATGATAAGATCCGTTGGTGTTATGTGCTTTTGTGTTTGTAGGTCAACGTCCGAGGATTGATTGACTGCTTACTGGAACCACTGTGAGTAACGTTATCGTAAAGATACATTTATATGAAATTATGTTCCAAATGAAATATGATATGCTATGATTTCTGAAATGATATCTGTTTATGTGAACGAACATTCCAAGTTTGAAATCTATTATGGCATCCATAGATAGTCCCAAGTCATGGGGGACGGCATGAAAATGCGGGTCCATGACATACAAGTAATTACGAGATCTCGTTAGCCACTTCATTGTGGTGATATGTGTTTAATCGGTATCCGGAACCGGTTACTCTAGTTGGAAGACGTTCTGTTCTGTTCTGTGTTCTATGGGATATGCCATTATTATATTCTGATATGACTATGATTATGCTATGATCTGTTCTGTACTTATGAAATGTTCGGAATTCGTTCACTAACCCCTTTGCCTTAATGTTATTCACTGGGCTTTAGCTCACTGTTTGTATATATATATATATAGGTGAGCACTCTGGAGTTCGAGCCCAAAGGTTTTTGTAGGGGACTGTGTTTCTGTTGTCAGCCAACTATTGCGCCTCACGAGGAGGTTCCCGAAGTGTCTTGGGCTCAAGTTTTGATTGGTTCTGTATATGCATGAGATTTTATTTAATTATGTTGGCTGTACTTGTGAATCTGTAATGTGTGTGGTTGACTATCATATATGTATGTAAAGTTTTAAATATTCTGTTTCATGTAAGTCAACACAGCTCATTGGACGTTTATATTTATGTATCTGCTTCCGCTAGCCCCTTATCATATGCTTATCTGTTCAGAGGCCTTCGGTAATCCAAGGATTACTGGCCGGTTACGATGCTAAACCTAGAGGGGCGGGTTTGGGTCGTGACACTTCGGAAACCTCCTCGTGAGGCGCAATAGTTGGCTGACAACAGAAACACAGTCCCCTACAAAAACCTTTGGGCTCAAGTTTTGATTGGTTCTGTATATGCATGAGATTTTATTTAATTATGTTGGCTGTACTTGTGAATCTGTAATGTGTGTGGTATAATGTGTGGTTGACTATCATATATGTATGTAAAGTTTTAAATATTCTGTTTCATGTAAGTCAACACAACTCATTGGACATTTATATTTATGTATCTGCTTCCGCTAGCCCCTTATCATATGCTTATCTGTTCAGAGGCCTTCGGTAATCCAAGGATTACTGGCCGGTTACGATGCTAAACCTAGAGGGGCGGGTTTGGGTCGTGACAGATTCTCCATCTTTTATCTTTCTCTCTTTTTTAGGGTTTCATCGAAATCATCGGCATCAAGCCTTCGAAGTGAGAGTTAGCAAAAAAAAGGTAGTAGACAAGGAGAGAGAAGATAGAGAAGAGATGGATAAGGTAGAAGAGAGAGTCACCTTTGCAGAAAAAGAATGAGGAGAGAGAAAAGAAAGTAAGATTTGAAGTTGTGCTCAAATAAAATAAGGAGAGAGAGGTGATAGAGAGAGAAAGATGGAAGAGAGAGAAAGATGGAGGAGAGAGAAGAAAATAGGTTTGATTTCAACAGATAACACACATGGATCCAAACCAATTCAAAGGCGCATCCTTATGGACCTAAATAAAAAGAGGATTGTCCTTATGGACTAAGGGTGATCATGGATTCATCAAACCCACCCAACCGAACCGACTCAACCGATTGATTTTGGGTGGATGTGTGCCTTTCGGCGGACGGATGAAGATGAAATATTTCAAAATTTGCGGATACAGTTCGGATGACAAATCAACCATACCACAAGTTCAAAAAAAAAAAAAAAACATGAAGCTGCTAACAAGTAACAACATAAGGTAGAAATAATAAATTATATATTTGTGAAAATGAAAAACAATATCTTAAAAATGTGCATGTGTGGTGCCATAGTCTATTATAAACAAATAATATATATTTTTTCTGATTACTAGTTTTTGGAGATTGTAAAAGTTATGAATTATAATTCAAAAAAATGTTCAAAATTTGTTAAGTCCAAACTGTCAAAACCAATTGCATCCATCCACTAACCCGTACGGCCCGCTCAATCCGCATTTGCCAAATTGATGGACGTATGTGGATTAATTTTTTAATCCGCCTAATTTTAAACGGATGACGGATGAAATGCCACCCGATTTAACCCGATCCACAATCACCCCTATTATGGACCCAAACAAAAAAGTCCTTGGATCTATGTTCTTAAAAAAATCTATAAAATGGACCTATGGCCTAAGCACCCTTTTCATAAATAAAAATAATTATAAAAATACTAAATTGTTTGGAAACTCTCAAATAAGTCACTTCATATTTTGATGATTTTTTTTTTTTTTTTTTTTTTTTTTTTTTTTTTTTGTATGTGGAAAAATTACTCATAAATCTCATTTAGAAAAATGTTAGTCCATTTTGTCCTACATGTTTTTTTATAAACCAAATAGTCTTTTTTATTTGTAGTATGTATTATTGATTTGATTTAATAATATTTGAGTTTACTTGTTTGCCCCTTATTATGATTATGTTTTTCATGTTTTTTTGGGATTGAGGGTTGGTTTGGGAAGTGGGTTGGTTTTTTGATTTTTTTGGCTATTTTAGCCTGGACTAAAAAGCTTGGTTTGGGAAGAACTTTTTGACTTTTTTGACTTTTTTTGTGAGAGAAGAGTGTAATAATTATGGGTTAGATGTGATGTTTTGTTTGTTGTGACTAAAATAACCTATTTTGTTTTTTGTGGCTAAATTAGCCAAAAAAACACACAAAACCACTTCCCAAACGGTGCCTGAGTGTATGTGGATAAGGTATGGTTTAATATTTCTATTTTTTTTTTTTTTGGATTTCGTAGAATGATTGTAGAGATTATTGATGTTACCTACTTGGTGTTACATTATTGATGTTAAATCATTTGCATTTTCCTGGGGAGGTGTGTGGGTTGTAACGTTCATATTTACCTACATAACATCAGCCCAAAGCCACATTGTCGTACCATTAAGCCTCCCACTAACAACTTATAACATTAGCACCAAACACGAACCACATAACATAACATCGACACAGTCCGACAATCCCCGACAATTAACAGCCAACTACCTCCTACTACCACCAAACCCCTCCAACACTTTCAGGCATATATTCTCCCACTAGTCCTCAACATTACAAAATACACACCAATCATACAAACATTAGCTACAACACCATGCGTCTGTTACATTATATAAATGCACAACATCACATTTGAAATCATTGGTAATCCCTAAACTCGTGAAAATATTACAACATTAACTAACAAAACCATGTGTCTGTCACATTACAAACATGCACAACATCACATTTGCAATCAATGATAAACCCCAAACACGCGACATGAACAAGATCATCTAAACCCCACATGACACGCCAATTAAACAAAAACTCATTTCGAGTATCGACCTTGATGTTGTATTGTTTCACAAACAACCAAACTAATATCGAAGACGCCCATAATTGTTGTCATCGCACTAACACATGATCAACGATGTCGTCGACGGATCAATTTTAAATCGCCAACGTTACGTCCTCAATGTTAATCACACTCCAAGATGTCCCAGTGCCCATGCCGCTTCACCTCTGTAAATTTGATTGAAGGGGTTTTCATGATTTTCTAGGGTTTTTTGGGGGTTTTGTAATGTTATTTGGGAAATAACGAATTCTGGGTGTAACGTTTCTAAATCCAGCGTTCAACTCACACAAACTGAGGATCAACACTGCAACATTGGCAAGGAAACGTTGATGTTCCCATTCCCATTTTTGAGCTTTCGTTTTGTTCGCAATGGGAAAAGAAAAAAAAAATACTATAGTTTTGGGCTTTTTGATAACTACAATATCACCTAAACACCCAATATACCCCACCAAACAGCCAACCCATGCATTACATTCGTGGGCTCACGTGTAATTAATATTGACTTAGGATCAATTAGTCTACAAAATAAATTACAGGACTAAATGGCGCAAACTAGCTAAACTTGGGATTTATTAGTGTTTTTTCCTTCTTTTTTTTTTTTTTTGAATTTTTTGATCTGGCTTGGGTAGACTAATCTAAAAAATAAATTTTTTTAAAATTTCAAAATTTTTTTTTTTTTAAAAGACTCAAATAAGTTAAAAAGTTTACTACTTTTAACTTATTTTTATATTTTATTGACTTTTTAAAAATATATATAATTTTAAAAAAATTTCAACGCTTCTCGTCGAATATAAAAACTTAAAACATTTTGAATTTTTTTTTAAAAAAAATTAATAATTCACTAAAGAAAGTCAATAAAAAGCCACAAATCTCAAACACAAAAGAACATTGTTATGCTTGCATGTAGCCAATCATTTCTTCAAGGCCACTCAAGTGCTTGAGATACGATTGGTCTGTCACACAAAAAGTGAAAAAACGCGTCTTAAACAACAATCACGGAAAGCCACCCATTCCGTAACTGTAAGTTACCAAACTACCCCTGTCCGTCCTCGCATCTTCCAATAATAGGGTCAATAATAATTGCTGTCACGTGATTACTTTATTTTACGCATGTTTCAATAATTTGTATGGTTTATTTTATAAATATTTTTTTATGTCATAAAAAAATAGATTAATTTGATAATTAAAAACTTTTCATTTTAATATGTTTGTCAAATAAATAAATAGTCTATATTTAGAAATATATTTATTATTTATTTTTTAAAAAATAAATATGATAAAATGAATATGTTATAATTATTATATCTATTTTATTTTTTCATTAACAATATATAATAAAAATATTATAAAATAAATGATTCAAAAAATCGAGACGAGATTCCTAATGAGGACCATAAGCCAACCCCTTTATTTTTATATTAATGTGCGTATAATCACATTGTTATATTAAATAATTGTTCTATTTAATGACCCTTAAAAATAGTTATATCATCTAAATGACCATTAACTCACAATAGAAGAAAATTATATTATGATAAATATTTATATCATCTAAATGACCATTAATTTACAATAATTAGAAAGTTAATAAAGTCTAAAGTCTAACAACTATCATATTAAATAAGAAATAAATTAAGAATAATGACCCGGACCCCCCAAACAATTAAAACTCTTTTATATAAAAGTTGAATTTAAAATCTCACACCATAAAGGAAGTTACACAATCATAAGACTAAAGGGCATATTTTATTAAGAGTCTTCTCACTAGCTATTAGTACATACTTAGTTAATATATTTAGGCCATGTTTGTTTGGCCTCTTAGAGCATCAATATCAGTCTCTTCAAAATTTTAGTCAAATTATAACTTAAAAAATTATTTTTCTATTTTAACTAGTCACCCTACTGTATCAAACTCTCTATTTTAACTCAATGTTATTAAAATATTTGTTATTCTTTTTTTTTTATAATTAAATTGATGAGTTATGAACCAAACAATTTTTATGTTTTATAAAAGGTAAAACTAGAGGAAATGTGAAAAAAAAAAAAAGAAATGTCGTTGATCGGCTGGTTGACCGGGCAGACATCCGGTAATACACAACTAGCGATGAACAATACATCGCTTGTTGTAGTGAGGTACTGTAGCACTCATATATTAACGGTGAACAATAGCGAGACTGATGTAGACCATTTTTTATGAACAGTACCACTAATCTAGCTAAAAAATGAGTTCAGCTAGTTTGATACGGATGAGGGGATTTGATTAAACAATCCATGAAGCCCATCAAAAGCATGTTTGGTTGAGCTAAATATTATAGGACTATTAGTCCAATTGGACTATTAGTCCAATTGGACTACCAATCCCTCCAAATGGTGGGATTAATATACCTATTGGAGAGTTGGGATTGGTAATCCAATCCCTTCTTGGATCAAAATATTTTAATTATATTTTTTTTCAAATAATTTATTTGCGAAATAAATATTAAAAAAAATTATTACCAAAGATTAAGTATATGATTTTTTTTACTAAAAAATATGATCCTTTTTTTTTATATTTAATGAATTTTTAAATGATTTTTAAGAAAAATTTATATTTTTTAAGTGTCTCTAAATGAAGTGTACTCAAAAAGTATTAAAAATAATTATAATATTAAAAAAAATATTAATTTATATATTAATTATTTATAGTATTACTAGTCCGGTTGCATACAAACAAACATTCTTTATCTTACATCTCTGATCTAATACCATCATACTAATAATCTCATCACCTAATCTCACCATACTCCTAATCCCCTTCATCCTATAGAGCTAAACAAATGTGATCTTAAATTTCATTTGGTAATAGTTAAAAATTAATTTATTGGTTAAATAAGTTCATTTATTTTTTTTAAATCTTAATTTATTTATTAAAATTATTTCTTAAAAAACTCAAATGAATTGACTTTTTTTATGTTAAAAAATTATTTAAAAGGTTTTTAAAAAAAATATTAGAAATTTACTAAATAAATTATCTTTTAAATATTAATTTTTTGGAGTTTTTGTGTGTGAATAATTTAAGAAATTAAACCATATATGAGAATAATAAAGTATTTAAATTATTTATCAAATTTAACTCGCTTTTTAAAATTGCAGGTTGAAAATGCGATTTTATCATGAAATCACACTTTGACATCGCCCACGTGTGCGACACTAGTGAGGCTTGTCAGTATGAAATCACAAGTTCAAGATCTGATTTCACCATGAAATCGCTTTTTGAACATGTATTTTCATGGTGAAATCATATTTTAAATTTGTGTTTTTTTAAAAAGGAAGTTTGTTTGCTAGAAAATTTTATAATATTCACCTTTAGTTATGACTTTTGTGTTGTCAGTTATGACACATTATGATATTGATTATGATATTATTTTAGTTATGATTTAAGAGTTATTTAATTATATCTCATATGATATTTGGTTATAACTCAATTTTTTAGTTATGACTCCGATAGCATTCAGTTATGCCATTTATGATAATCAAACTCACAAATAACATAACTTGAATAACATTTTTTTCATTGTTAAATAGTTTGAAAAGTGAATTATTAGATAAATAGCTTGATTTTATAAAAACCTTAATTTTGTGAGCTAACATTTTAGCTTAATCTTTTAAGCTAGATAGATAATACAGGAAAGTGAAAGAAAAAGAACAAAATTAATTTTTCATGTGTTTGTTTAGATACAGAGTCTTAAAAGGTAATGAAATTAAAATTTTCTATACAACTCAAATTAGCTTATTAGTTAGACTAATTATTTCTTACAAAATATAGAATATTTATTTTTTCCCACAAATGTTGATAAATTTATTTTGTTTTCTTTTTTACCCATGTTTCTCTCCACAACTCTATTTATGGAGCAATTATATTTTTTTCATTATTTTCTTATAAAATTTTTCTTTCATTCAAATACATGTAAAAAAAATAAAGTTTTATTTCATTTTCTTTATTTAATTTTATTTTTTACCATTTTTATTTTTTATCATCCATTTCTTCTTTTAAAAAAAAACAGAGCCTCATCAAAAAAATAAAAGTAATGATGTACTGCTTTGTACCTTTGTCATATTTTGTTCTTAATGATTGAAATTCTTTTCTCTTACCAAAAAAGATTACTATCTTTGTAATGCTTTATACTAGTATTTTTTTAATCAACAAACACACTTTAAGGACAGTAGTTAATTTCAGGAATGCCACTGGAGTGGAACATGCTCAAATCACGGGCAGTGATAAACGGAGCCTTCGGTGATGGTTACGCGTATATGGCAAAATATAACTGTGGTGTGGGTTAAGTTATTTTAACCACGATTAGCTTTGCAAACTGTGGTTGGGTTCGGCACTCGTGTGCCTGGGAGAGATATAGAGGGAGAGTGACGTCATCTAAAAATTGTCGGGGCACGTTTGAGATGTGTGGGAGTTAATGAATGCACATGGCAAGGGGGCAAAATCGTATGGTCCACCACCGGTTCGACCAAGTTGCCGCTTTAATTACTCTGTGTATATATATATAAAAATAAAATAAATTACAAATATATTTTTTAAAATTTATTTAAAATATAAATTATTTTATGTGATTTAAAAAATTATAAATATTATATTATTAGAATTTTTTTATTTAACATAATTAACTAAAATGAAAATTTTAATTATTCTACTATACAATGATAAAATTATCTGAATTATTAATTGAAATAAATTTTTAACATAATTAAAAATTATTAATTGAGTTGATAATTTATTAATAAAATGAGACATTGTTATGAAATTAAAAATTTCAAGAGACGGAATGTAATTTTCAAAATCACAAGGTGTAAATCATATTTTAAGAAAATCTCAAGAGGGTTTATTTGTAATTTGATTTTAAAAATAAATGTTGAGAATCACAATTTAAATCTCATTAGGGTATCTTCAACAGTTTACCAAATATTTCATCAAATCGGAGTAAAAATAGCATGAATTCCTCTATCTGATGTCAGCCACTCCAACGGTGAATTTGTAGTTGTCATCAAAACACAAGTTGACTAGGAAGACGACCGGCCGATCAACCGGCAACTGCAATCCAGCTTAGCAAGTGCACTGTTTGTGTGATTTCCCCTATTTTTTTCTTCAGGTTCTGCCATTATTTCCCCCACTTTTTTTTCTTCTCTGTTTATTCCATAAAAGAATAGTAGTAGTTTTCAAACACTGTTCACAAATAGGAGAACATGAGAAAAGAGCAAGCAACTTAACATCCAGACCAGATTTAAGGTATGTGTAGCTCGACTTTTCGTGCCCCCTCTCGGAAGATGAATAAGCCCTACAGTATTGGACTTCCCCGCAATTCTGAATCTAATTTCACAAGTGTAATTTGAAATAGATAAACACCAAAGAGTCTAAATCTGGAAAATCTTTTGAAAAATCGATTTTCAATCAAAGTGCCAAAAATGGACTCCTTTGCTAGATACAGAGTCGCCATCTAAATATTTTTGGAAAATTTAGGAAACCCATGACTCGTGCCAAAGGCCACATGTCCATCATCACCAATATTGTCTCGGCTTAGGAACTTAGGTACGAGAGGAAAATGTCATGAATTGAGCACCTCCGCTCGTCTGATCAAAGATCGACCTCTGTTAATCATAATATGAATCTTATCTGCATTATATGCTCTTGTTCTGGTTATCAGGCTGACATTACTATGTGATGCGCACACATAAGTATATACTAATTTGCAAGAATTGGAACACCTGATTCATGTTTGTTTTGAAAATTGTTTTGAATATGTACCACTTGAAAAAGTGATCGCATATGAACATTACTCAAATTATTTCAATTCAAGCAATTAGCCTTCATCCACAGGCATTCAAGCAATTATAGTAATTAAACATTTAGCCTCATGGCAAGCATGCTAGACATGGCAACAATCATACTCATGCAATATGCTAAAGCGAGTAAAGGTTCACCTAGTACTCCGAGCCAAAAAGATGATAAAGTTAGAAAGATGTATAATCCTAACTAGGCAATATGGCTAATGCAACACATGCGATATGCAACTAATAGACTCGGCTACTAATATGGCATATGAATCAACTTGATAGCATGCGGTCTAAGCACGTATTCAAAGAAGTATTTAAACTAACAATGCAAGTTAGAATGATGAACCGAGCCTCGATGTATGCAAAACAAGTGGATGCACACATGAAATATGCTAAACAAAACATGATGCTCTAAGCTACCATCATAAGCTAGTAAATAAAAGGGAGAAAGACGTGGGGTTGGAAGACATACACATTATTACAACATTGTGCCCTTGCACAGGAGGGTCCGAATAAACTAACTAGCTAACTAATTACCTAGCTATTACGATAACAAATGAATACTTTAGCTAAACTACTTAACTAATTATTACAAACCGAATGAATTAATTAACTAATCTAGCTAACTAAAATAATACAACACGAGACGAATTAGCTATTCTAACTAATTAATTACAAAGCCACTATTTTAACCACAACACTAATATATTTATAACACAGATCCCGAGGATCAATGGAGGGCTTATGCATGAATGCGGTTTCCACCCAAAAAAGCCACTGTTTCTCCTGCTGAATGCCTCTGTTGCACAGTAGAACATTTACAATGATTTCCACCTCCAGACCAACTCTATTTTGCTTCAAAAGGATACTACTTGATTTTGCACTGGTGGCCGACAGAGGGCCTGCCGCTCACTAATGATGGACTGCCAGCCACTGAAGGTGACCTGCCGGCCACAAAAGATGGCTTGCCGGCCACTGCTGACTAGGTTGTCCTACTGCAACAGAGAGTAAATAGAGTACAGACAATGTATTCTCAAGGGTTTGTTTGCACAATTTATCCCTCCTTATCATTTGAACAACTCAAAGGAGTAGTAAGTTTAATTCACAAACCACCAATGGATGCAATTTCATTGCATGATGGCTTATGAATCAAGTGTGCAAATTCAGGCCTCGTTTGGGAACAGGCTAATTTAGTAACTTTTTGGCTATTTGGCTAAAATGTGATGTAAAAAAAACTAGTATGTTTGGGATGACTTTTTGGCTTTTTACGAAAAGATGTGCAAAAAGTAGAGAGAAAATGGAATCTTTGACTTTTTGGTATGAGTTGTTGGCTTTTTGACTTTTTTAGTAACTTTTTGGCTTTTTGGCTAAAATAGCCTCTTGCCAAACGAGGCCTCAATGAATGCAACAAAACAAGACTCTCAAAACCACCTCTCTATCATGAAAGATCAAGGGAAGTAGTTGACAATGAATCTTGAACCGTTTTCATCACTAATGAGTATGAAACGACTCAAGACTCAAGAGTTCAATTAACGTCCGATTGAACCCAAAACCAAATTATTATCTTGCACCTTTTTTATTCACCAATTTTATTACTTCATTTTAGTTACCTTTCAATTCTTTAGTCAATTAAGTCTAAAAGTGAGTTTAAGTCCTCTAATGGAAAGAGGGCTCAAACAAAGTGTTACTTTGAGCATGAAAGAGACATCATACTGTTGGTAATGAACCCCCAAAGGGATTAAACTATTAAGCATGACAACTCAATCTCATGCTTAAACAAACAAATAATTTGAAACCACTTTCAAAGCAAAGAAAAAGCTAAGAAATGAGGAAGGTTGCAGAGGTGATTAAAGGTGAGAACAAGTAAGGAAAGCATTAAATAAATGCAATCAACTCAAATAAGGTGGTGTCTAACGCCGAAAACACCAAACTTATGAGGACAATTACACTACAAGCATGCAATATAAGGCTCAAATGCAATGAACACTTAAAAACAGTCCTAAAACAATGCTAAATAAGTCCTAAAACATGTTGGAATCAAGACAAAAATAGCTAGAATAATAAGCTGAAACATAGAGCTATGTAAGCTAGTGAACAAGACACAAGGAGGGGAGGCTAACCCTTCTAATTTTGGACTTTAAAAAGTGTTTTTAGCCACTGAAATAACTCTGAAATTCAGTATTTAAAAGCTCAAAAAAAGGTGACAACAATGTGGGAAACACAAGGGTAAAGGCCTTGGAAGCTAGGTAGAAGGAATGGTAAGCCACCCCTCCACCCTTATTGGCCTTAAATCACAAGTTTCAACCCAAAATTTTAGAGTTTAGACAGTCCAAAACAACCCAAAAATAGTACAAAAATGTGCTGGAATGAAGACAAAAGCAGCTAAATATGGAGCAATTTAAGCTAGTAAACAAGCCAAAGGAAGGGTGGCTAACCCCTCAATTTTTAAGACTTCAAAACCACTTTTTTAGCCTATGAAAACCTTTGAAAATTAGTGGTAAAAACCTTAAAAAAGGTTGATGAAGAGATAGGAAACACAAGTGTAGAGGCTTAGAGAACAAGGTACAAACAAGGGTGATTAACCACTCTACCTTTAATAGCCTTAAACCACAAGCTTCAGCCCATAAAAGCAGTTGAAAAATAGTTCAAAATCAATAAGAAAAGATAGAAAAGAAGTAGTGAAAAGGAGCTAGTAGTTATACCTCTTGAAGAGGAATAACACTTTTGTTCACAAACCAACAAGTTCTTACTCTCAAGGGCTGAAATTTGGACTTAACAATCTCAGCAATGAGAGCTCCAATATTGGTTTAGGAAGTGTTTGGGTAAGGTGTGTGTGTTGCAAGATAGAGATAGAGAGAGAATTTCAAGAATTGGAACTTTTGGAATTTTTTTTCAACCTTAAACCATAAGGGAAGGCATGTTATATATAGAAAAATAGCCCCTTCAGGTCAAAAATATCATGCCTGGAACAGCTAGAGCTTTTGGGGAACAGCTGGCCAAAAATATCTGTGTTTTTCACCAGTGGACGGCAGGCCAGAAGTGTGTGTTGCCGGCCACTTGCCGGCCACAAAAATCTGCTTCTAGGCCCAACTTCAAACAGGCATATCGCCTTCATCTAGACTAGATTTTAGGTCATTCTTGAGTCTAAATTGAAGCCCCGGAAGTATGCTTTCCAATGGTGGCAGTATCACATCTAAATTCTAAGTGTGCAAAGAGATATGTCTATTTTAGTGAAGGTTGCTCATTTCTATCTTAACCGGATTGATACCTAACTTCAAACAGCCATATCTCCCTTATCTGAACTCGGTTTTAGGAGATTCTTAAGTCTAAATTGAAGCCTCGGAAGTCCACTTTCCAATAGTGGTGGCCTCATAACTAAAGTCCAAGTGTACAAAAGGATAGGCCTGATTTAGTGAAGGCTGCCCAGTTCTCTCTTAACGGTTTCATGCTCAACCTCTTCCCCAACTAGTTTTCTTCCAACCCTTCCTATTTTCTTTAACTCCAAACCTCTAAATAAGATGTTTTTAAATATTTTTCAAAGAGTTCATCTCTCTTCCATTTATTTCCACTTTGTCCTTACTCGGTTTACCGAAAAATACAATTTTTAACGAAATGCAAGCCTCAGAACATCTTAGAAACATTTTCAAAAATATTTTAAAAGAGAGGGTTTTAAGGTCTAAAATAGTTTTGGTCAAAATGGAGTGTAAGGTTGCTATTTAGAAGCTCTTCTTGCTGAAGAAATTGAACATTTGTACAGCATAACTTTCATCATCGAGTGATCAACATGGGGCGCCCAAGTCTCAAGGGTGGTCAAAAATGGGGTGTCTACAGTATGGAACGATGAAAGATGAAGGGTTCACTTGATCAAGACTACTGTCTAACAATGTGTCCACACATTCAAATGCTGTTTTCCTCAGCTCAAGACCATCATCCACTATGTGCTTGAAAAGACCAAGATCAACTGTTCTTATCAATTCTTTTTGCAACAGAAATGCATATCAGAATATGTGAGAGTCAAAACTAAATAATGATCAACGAATAATTAAAGAAAAAATTAAAATGGCAACAGAGATAGAAATTGAATAATACACTTAGGTTCCATAGAAACTTTTTATGTGAACTAATTATATTTAAGTATCAATTTTTTACCAGAAAACAAAAGGAAAACTCTGGCACATTTTAAAAGAGTGAAACAATGAAAGAACCTTTTCATGTGAACATATATAGTCATATTTAAGCTTGAACATATATAATGACTATAAATAAACATTTTGGTTTCGTAATCAAATAAGTTATCATTAGGAGCTCAATATCCAAATTAAAAAACGTTTGTTTTATTTACTTTTTATCAGCAAAAATGGTCATTGGGGGCAAAATGGTCATCAGGAGCAAAAATGGTCATCAGGGGTCGACTGGGTGGTCTACTGGTCAATGTAATTTTTTCACAAATTTGCCCTGAGGTGGTCATCGGGGGAGACATCCGGTCGGACGTCCAGTGGGTTAACACTCAACGGCTATGCATAGTAAATTGCTAAAAGGTGCAAGACATTCTTAGTTTGGTGAAACATTTATTATATTCTCAATTTGATATAGGTTTGATGAAACCATTGGAGCATAAAAAGAGGAACTTTTTCACCAAATTTGAATTTGGTATGGATTTGGTGCAGCATTGGAGATGGCCTTACATCACAAGTTATGTATCAATTTTGTATTTGTTACAAATTTAATCATATAATGTTTAATTATAAAAAAAAAAGGTTTGAGATCGTTAAAAAGTTATCATAATTTGATCCACGATGATATGACATGATATTTACTAACTTTTAATTTGTTGTAGAACCCTACTGCCTTACCATTGTGAGTATATTTAAAGGTTTAACTTGTGAGTCTGTAATATTTTTTTATTATAAAAATAAAAGTCATTCAATTTTGAAGTTTTAAAAGGATAATTTTATAACTTTTAAGGTAATAGCTGATAAATGTTGAAATGTTACACATTTAGGCTTTCAAAATACATTTCATAAGTCCATAATATTGTGTTATTTGATAATTTTGTGTTGTTTTATGTAGTTGTAGATTTTTCAAGTCTTTACACTCAAATGACATGAGTCAGAGGAATTTTACAAAGCTTACATAAATTTTTGAAAGAAAGAATTATCCAATCAAATTTAAGAATAAGATCTTAAATTTTCGAGTTGGAAGTTCTCTATGCAGTAGTTGGTATTTTGGGCATATCTCCTTTATACGACATCGAATTGAGATGAATCAAGTGGAATTGGAAAGCTAACTCAAAGGGATACAAATTATTATCACAGTAATTTCTCCTCTCATTTATTTCAAATTCAAACCATGCAAATCTTGTGTCTAAATTAAAACCCTAGAAGTCCAGTTTTAGATGGGCCTAGCCTCATATTGAAATTCTTAGCATAAAGGGAGATATGAACAAAATATAAGACAAAACTCAATGTGTCCAATAACTAGCTACCAAATTTGACTTCCTAAAACTTTTGATATTCACCATTGTTGGTTGTATTTATGAACAAATCCCTAAATATTTGGGAAGGAAGGACCTTGTAAATGTATTTGCTCTATAAATAGAGAGGTTGGGTTGATTAAATGGAAGAGGTAGTGGATAAGAGTGATAGAAAATTAAGTGTAGAGAAATTTTTCTTCCAAGCTCTTTTCCAAGAGAATTATGGCAATTTCTATAATCATGTGTAGCTAATCTTCCCATTCTTGAGGCTTAGCTGAAACCTTACTCAAGAAACATTTGAGATTTTGTAATGAATTCTTGGGTTGTATTATTTTTGAATAATAATTGCACAACATTTAAAGTTTTCTAAAGGTAATGTTTTATCTCACATCTTGTATTTAATTTTTGTGATTTCAAATGCATAGTTATGCAATAGTTTTATTTGTACATATATTGGGATTTTAAGATAGACCATGCTAAAGGAAGACAAACCGTTCCTATGGTAGCAGTTTTAGCATAAGACCGTGTACCAACCGAAGATGGTATATGCCTAGAATTTCGGTATAAAATTTTCTAGACGATCATATTAAGACTTGTAGACATAATATGTAATAATTGTCCATTAATTGTTCTCGAAAGAAAGGTAACAATTAACTTGTGTTACGCGAGTAGTGGTGAATTCGAACACCCTAAAGAATTCTTCACAATCCAATTTCAACATTCTTTTATATTTATTTGTCATTTTCATTAAGTTCACATCATCAACCTTCTTTGATCAAGTAAAAAAGAATTTTCAATTTTAAACACTTAGTCATTACAATCTCTATACTACTTGATTTTAAATAAATAACTTTGGTGTGAAAATTTCTCATCTAGGCCCTAAGAGCATCTCCAATGGTAATTGTCAAAATAGTATTGCCAAAGCTATAATTTGTCATGTTATAGTAGCAAAATGTCAAATTATAGCAATGGTGCAATGCCATTTTGGCATAATCCTAACAAACTTTCCCTCATATTTTTTAGGTAGTGTTTAGATATAATTTTTTAAGTAGTTTTATTTTTTTAATTTATTTTTTGTCTGTTACGAACTTTTTAATTTTTTTTAAATATTAAACATTTACATTCTACCCTATTAAACAAATATAAAATTAAAATAAATTAAAAAATAATAACATTGAACAAACAAATTACAATGGACCTAATTTCACTACAAATTAAAAATTACATTTATAAACAAATGATAATGCGTAAAATAACTTATATTATTACATTCTCCCCCAACTATGGTTTAGGAGGCAGGGAAAATAGTAATTTGGATTACTCATGTTGTGATGTCTCAAGTTCTTTTTAAAACAAATTTAGTATTTGTAGACACCCCATTTTTGACCGTCCTCAAGACCTGGACGTCACCGCTGGAACACTCGGTGATTATCCATGTTTGTGTTCGTTTGGAGTTTCTGGAGTTCTCGGCTCGCGCGCCTTGCCTCAGGACTTCCGAACTCGACCGTCTTGTCTGGTTTTGCACCAAACACTTGTGTTTTGCCTTGGAAGGGCAGGGAATGCTTTGTGAGGCATCCCCACATACCACCGGCTGTGGCTAGAGGCCACCGGCTGGCTGGTGTTGCCATCGGCACTTTATTGTGCCGACCGGCACTCTTTTGTGCCGACCGGCACTAAGTTTTGTCAAAATGACACTCTTTGCCGGCCGGACACTGTGCAGTTGCTTTATGAGATATTTTCAGACAGCTGTATAGTTTTGGTTCCCCTCCATACACGTGTATGGAGGGATGACCCTCTTATTTAGCTTAGCTTGCAAGCTTTGCAAGCTTTGCTTCCCTATAAGAGGACCACTCCTCTTCTTGGCTTAGGGTTACAAAATTTTAGCCATTTTAGACAGACCAAGCTCTGGTTTTTAGGGTTAGGATAGATACACCTCCTATCTCTCTTCTTCCCTCTTGTTTTGTACACTAGGTGTTTGTGTCATACTTTTGTTCACCAACACCTAGTGTTTCACCTTCCTTAGGTTCTTGAGGGTTCAGAGGTTTGTTTTGGAGTTTTGAAGCTGGTTTGGTGCTGAAGGAAGCCAATACATCATCTTTGTTGAAGAGGCTCCAAGGGTAAGACACTAACTCACTTTTTACCCCATTCTTGCACCTTCTTTTTACCTAGTTTAGAACTGTTTTTGTGCTTAGTGTTTAACACATAAAAGTTCTGTTTTTTAAGCCTCTTTATTGTTTATTAAGAGTGTTTGGTGGTTTGAGTAAGTTTGGCCACCCTTAGGCCTTGAAAAGGGCCTTTTTCGTGCTATTTTGTGAGAGATCCGAGACTTTGGTGCTTGGGCCTCTCCACCCCTGAAATCTTGAGGGATTTCAGTGGTGGAGATGGTGCCTTGAAGTCTCCAAAAGGAGAGGGCCACCCCCTCTCCTTAATGTCCTTGTAAAGGGCAAGTTTTGGCCTCCAAAGGAGCACCATGTTTGGCTGTTTGTTGAGCATGTTCGGCTTGTTTTCCATGCTTATATTGCCATGATATAACATGTTTCTAAGTTGGTTTAGGTCCCTTATGCATGCTTAGCATAGTTGCCTTGTAATGCCTTTTGATCCTCTAACATGCCTAGGTTGTATGCCTTAGCTTCTAGCATGTTTTAGGCTTGCATTTGTGAAGCTTGTGAGCTTATTTTGTCATGTTCTAGCTCTGTCCATAGCCGTTTGGGCTGATCTTGGCATGCATTATATGGCCCCTTTGCATTTTAGGCTTGCTAGCCTTTGAGTATGCATGTGTAGCATGTATTACTTACCTCATTTTGGTAGTTTGGAACCACCTAGCATGCTATTTCAGTCCCTTTGGTGTGCTTGTGTGCTTGCCTTAGTGGCCTCTTTAATGCTTTAAAAGCATGTGTTGAATGCTCCATGTTTTGGCCTTAATGCATGCCTTTGATTTCAAGCCTCTTAGATGCCATCTAAGTGGTCCTTTGGGCCTAATTTGACATGCTAAAAATCTGTTTTGGGTTGATTAATGCATGCCATAATTGCCTTGCATAGGTGTGGTTTAATGCTTCATAGACTTGCTTTGAAGACTTGGGCCATTTGTCGCATGCTTAGCTTGCTTTGTTGCATGATTTGACATCATGTCTTGCGTGATTTTCAGAGCTTTATGTGCATGCTAATTGTCCATGTTTAACTCATTTCAAGTGTGCTTGAGAGTTGCCATGTTTGTGTCTAAGTGTTGGATCATAATTGCATGCATGTGTGTGTATTTTAGCCTTCACTTTGGGGCGCTTTGCGACCACTGATGGGTTAGGGGCTGCCCAATTCGTGCTTTAGTCCATCCTCTATTTGGTTTGCATGCTTACCTTGCATGCTTGCTTGTATGCTTGCATGAATACATTGCATTACCCATGTTGCATGATAGATAACATGACTAGGTTGCATTGTATCAACATGCATTCCTTGTCCCTTGAGTTGGTGATGGGGATTGGGACTTTGGTTTGCTTGGTTTGCATACATTTGAAATCAAAATTGCGTTCTTGGTTCTTAGGGCCATCATGCATGGAAATGCGCGATTGGTGGTCCGGGAATCGAGACACATGCCCCCTTTAGTCAAAAACATGATAAGGGGTGTGTGTAGTGCATAAATATATTGAATTGCATTGCCATGCAAGTTTTGCCCTCTGCTGCTGTGAGTTGCAGGTTCTGCAGGTATTTTGTGCCGGCCGGCAGTGTTTAGTGCCGACCGGCAGTCCATTTTCAGCCGACGGATAAATCCAGTGCCGGTGGCCTCCTCCTTCAGCCGGTGGTGTCCTACCCCAGCCGGTGGTGATCCCCAGTGTCCTGAAAGGCACTCCTGGGACTTTGGTAATTTTCTGAGGAGGAGAGCAGAGGAAACAGAGGCAATCCGTGCATGGCAGTGCGGTTCCGAGCCAGTCCCGAGCGCACGCTGCATTTGGCCCTCATCCCGAGGCGGTTTACTGTTTAATTAGATTAATTATTTTATTTAATTAATTTAGTTGATTTGTAATATTTTAATTAGTTTGCGTAGCTAATTAATCTGTATTATTATTCGGTCCCTCCGAGAGAGGGCATAATTGTAATAAGTGTGGGTGAGTGGGTGTATGTCTTCCAATCCCCATTTTTCTCCCTTTACCTGTTACCTGTTACGTTGGTAGATTAGGGCATACTTATTTTAGCATACCTTATGCAACGCATGCGTGCATCCATGCATTTGTCTAAACATGCACCGGGCTCGGTACATCATGCAAACTGCATCGTACTCTCAATTTCCAAATTGAATACGTGCATCGAATGATTGCATCTCACATGCCATTTTAGGGTTAGCCGAGCCTATCCTAATTACATGCTGTATGTGTCGCATTAGTCACTCTAACATGAACTAGGTCATGCATGTTTGCTAACTAGTTTACTGTTTTGGCACGGAGTACGATGTAAGTATTTTACGCTTTAACATACCACATGCGTGTGAATGTTGCCATGACAGTATGCTTACCATGCGGCTAAATGCTTATGTGATATTACTGTTTGAATGCCTGTGGGTGAAGGTTGGATTGTTTGAGTTGGAATAACTCATTGAAATCCGTATTTTAGCCTGCTTGCGAGTAGCAAAACCAACACGTTTTTCGAGACAAAACGGATATGCAATGTTTATTCCCAAATTAGGCAATCTAGTCTATACTTTTGTGTTGTGCGCATCACATAGTAATTCTAGGCTAATAACCGGAATAAGAACGCATAATGTTTTCAAAATCGGATATCACGGTTAGTAGAGGCCGGTTTTCGAACCGGGCGAAAGGGGGTGCTCATAGCTGACCTTCCCCGATCGTACCCAAGCTCCGAGCCAAGACATTTGGTGATGACGGACACGTGGCCTTCGGCACTGAGTCAGGGTTTCCTAAATTCCCCCATTAAAAAATATTTAGGTGGCGACTCTGTAATCTGGCAAAGCAGTCCATGTTTGGCACTACTTTTCAAAAATCTGTTTTTTCTTCAAAACGATTTGCCAGAGGTGGACTCTTTGGTTCAGATTGAGAACCGCACCATCCAAACAAAACGGAAGAGTCCGAGCTGTAGCGCGGTCCCTCGCGGGGCGTGGTTACAGTTTCTGGCGACTCTGCTGGGGATTTTAGAGAGCTTGACTCGAACTCATGATATCCTGTTTTGACTACACTTATGTGTTTCTTTGCATTGCATGTGCATTGGTGCGCCTAGGACACCGTGTTGGCCATCTACTATTCCTGAGCGGTTTGCCGGAGGCTTGTCTTGTCAAGGCATGTCCATAAGGCTGACCGGTTGCGGGCTCTGCCAGTATGGGAACACAAACCCCGGTTTTGCCGGGGCACCCTTTTCGACCATTCGACCTAGTACATATTCGGATCCATAGTGACCATTCCAAGCTAGGACAGGTTGCTTACCCGATATAGGTTGTCTGAAACCGCTGCGTGCATAGTGAAGCCCTAGCTCCTGACAAAATAGGACAGAGAAACCCTACCCCAACATAGGGGTGTATTGGCTCTCATTTACTTGCTATGTGCTTTTAGAGTGTATCTCTACAGGGAATGCGCATGTCAGTTTACAAGTTGTATCCGGCCTGAGGGCACCAATAACAGTATTTTGGGAGAATCAGTTATCTGTGGGTACAGGATTCAGACTTGGGGGCAATGATTCAGAAATAGTGATCAGTATTGGAGGGACAGAGAATCGAGTTCAGCATGTTATCCAACCGTGTGTTTTTTTATGCTGTTATGCCGTCCGATTCTCTGTTATTTATACGCTTTATTTATCTTCTTTTTTTACTAGGTAGTTGAGCACGATTGCTTCTGACCCAGTAGATACTCCCCGAGCACTCTGGACTAGAGGTCGTCGACTCCATCGATCTGAGGATCTGGTAGACGGACAACCAGTGTACTGTTCACTACCCCCGGTTACTAAGCGGAGGTCAGTCAGACAGAGGACATTAGCACAGCAGTCAGTTCAGAGGGCCTTATCTACCCCACCTGTGTTCAGTAGGGATCAGGGTTCTGTGTCACCAACAGAGAGAGAATATATACCGGTATTCCAACCAGAGCAGAATAGCATGGCTAGTTTAGAAGAGATGGTGCGCCACCTCCAAGAAAGCATGAAAATGATGCAGCAAGATGCTGTCCGACAGGCAGAATTCGCCAGGCAACAGGCCACACTGGTAAAGGAACAGGCAGAGACAATAGCCAGGCTAGAGCAGCAGACCGGAGCATCTGCTTCGCATCAAGTTCCTCCCCCGCCAGGAGTTCCTAATGTCGGGGAGGCAGCCAATGTTCAGACTGATACAGAACTGCCCACAGGACCACCCCCACCTCCAACCCTATCTCAAATCCAACCTCAGCTATCAAAAACGCCCACCAACCTACCGGACTCTCCCTTTGAGTTCGAGTCCGATCCCACAGCACTGAAGTTGAGCAAACTTGAAAAGTTGTTCAAAAGATCCCAAGGGGTCAAGACCATCCCCGACATCGAAGATGGGTACACCGACGCAGCTGTGACGCTGCCCGACAGGTTCAAAATGCCTCATATTGATCGATTTGATGGGTCTGGGGACCCCATGGTGCATTTAAGACTGTTTTCAGATGTTCTAAGGCCGATGGGCCTCAGTAGGCTCCAGAAGTTGTCTTTGTTTGGCCGGACCCTATCGGGTGTGGCGGCCATATGGTATGCCAAGAGATGATGTCAAGAGGAATTGGGACGAAATGGCTGAGGCCTTCATCACACAGTATTCGTATAATACACAGATTGAGATTACGACCCGTGATCTCGAGACGACTAGGCAAGAGCCTAAGGAGAGTTTCTCAGAGTTTGTAACCAGATGGAGGGCCAAGGCTTCAATGATGACCCTGAGGCCTACGGACAAAGACCAGATTCGGATGATTTGTGCGCAATCTTCAGCAGCCGAAGTTTGATGCAAAAATGATAGTTTCTCCCTTTCCTACTTTTCTGACCTACATGAATGGGGGTGCCGATTGAAGATGCCTTGAAGCAAGGCTTGATTGATAATGACCGGGAGCAATCCCGACGAACTTTCAACCGTGGTAGCAATGCGGGCCCGAGTGGTGCTACTATTACGAGAGCCACCGAAGTAAGCATGGTCACCGCCAACCCCCTCCAAGAAATACGGCAGCTGCACCATTCTCCGGCGCGTCCGGAAGCAACCCACAAACAACCAAATACCCGCCCAGAAACACCAGAACCTTCGCCCCACTATATATGCCCCTATCCAAAGCTCTGGGGGTTTTGATCAAGAAAGGGCACCTTAAGCCCCTGGAGCCGCGGCCCTTACCAGAAAAACTCCCTCCTACCCATAACCCGGCCAAATATTGCGCCTTTCACCAACAGCACGGTCACGACACCGATCTGTGCTTCCGGTTGCGTCATGAGATCCAAGATCTCATCGACAACGGGGTGATTTTGCCTCCCGAAAAACCCAATGTCACTACAAATCCCCTCCCCGCACATAACCAAGCTCTACCACCCAAAAGACTCAATTTCATCTATGCTGGGACCGTATCCTATGATCCTAGTATCTATATCACCCCTACCCACCTGCCTAAACCAGAGGTGTTCCTCCCTGATTGCACCGACTTGTGCATGATGGACATCTCCATGACCCAATCCAAGCCAGTGGCGGTGACCGCCAAGAACAAGGAAAGAGAGATCCCAAAGGAGAGACAGTTGTTCGAGTCAGAGTCTGCAGAATCTGGGAGTTACGTTGGGAAGACATATAGTCCGAGTGATTACATTTCATCAAAAGGCCAAGATAGGCCCGGAGTAGAATTGCCAACAGGGGGAGAGTTGTGTATGATCCAAGGAGATAGCCTGGGGCAGGGAACAGATGATGTGACCGCTGTGGGGGAGGATCTTGCCGATCTCCAGTTTTACAGTGACCAATACCCAGACGACGCGGCAGTCGTATGGTCCGATTATGAGGATTCAGCAGAAGCTACAGGGTGGTTGGACGATCAGCCCGATGTGGTAGGGGAACTTCAGGCAGAGCAGAGTTCAGCAAGAATAAGACTATCAGCGACGGCCGGAAGGGTCGAAGAGCAGAACACATTGCCGGAGGGCGCCGGCATCAAGAATTTCGCCCGAGATTGGAATATTTTGAGTATGGAGATGATTGAACAGACAATCGTGGCAGAACAAGCAAGTTTTGAAGATTCCGAGAGAACCAGGAAAGCAAAGGCCCATGTGGGAGCTGAAATTGCTGTGTGCACAGGAAACGAAATACTACAGGCATGTGGATGGAAGTGCTGCAAGCACAAAACAGTCATACCAGAGCCAGATAGTGTCTGTCAGCCGCTGATGGAATGTGGTGGGAAGACGAAGACTATGTCTTGCTCACACCGACGAAGATTGGGGGAATAACCAACCTGATAACACTTGGTACCTCGGAGAGGTTGACCACATGACACGGAGTGGGCGGTATTTCAAGCCCCCACACTTAGATCAGCCGGAAGCCTCGGGGAAGGATAGAGAGGCTGAGAAGCAAAAGGAGAAGCAACTTGAAGAAGAGGCCGTACTCAAACAGCTGAAAAAGATACAAGCAGACATCTCCATCTGGGGACTGCTCATGGCATCACGGGTGCATAGAGAGGCTGTTTTATCAGCCATGGACAAAGCAAAGCTTTCAATAGAAACCACGCCAGAGCAGCTGGTGGGATTGGTCTTCCCGGGAGGAGGTACCCCGATGCTGACCTTTTCCGACAAAGAACTTCCGCCCGAGGGCACAAATCACAATAAACCCCTCTACATCTCCGTGGAGTGTAGAAATAAGTGGATACCGGTGGTACTTGTTGATACCGGGTCCGCCATTAATGTCTGCCCAGCGAGGACGGCATATGCGATTGGCTTGAAAACCGTGGATTTTGTACCAACAGCCCAGGTCATCCGGGCATATGACAATACAAGTAGAGAAGTAATGGGAACAGTTAAAGTTCAGACAAAGGTTGGGCCGGGGCAGCACGAGATAGATTTCCATGTCCTAGAGGTCCCTGCAACCTTCAATTTGCTTTTAGGACGGCCGTGGCTGCATCAGGTGAAGGCAGTGTCATCTACTTTGCATCAAATGGTGAAATACCCCTACGGGAAGGGAGTAGCCATTGTCTTTGGGAATTCGTCAATCCACCCACCACCAGAGGTATCCACGCCTGTTCTAGAAATCGAGCATGGCATGGAGGATGTATTCATATCAGGTTTTACCTTGGCCGAGGCTCAGGTCGTACAGAATATCATGGCTACGAATGGGATATATGTCAGTGCCCAAGCAGTGTATCTCATGAACAAGCTCCAATATCCCCGGGATGGGATTAGGAAGAGCGGCCGTAAGGCATTGCAGCGTTGGCCGAAGTGCCGCACAACCCCCATACCTTGGCCTGGGTTATACGCCCACCAAGGAAGATTGGGTAAGAAAAGGAAAAGAGACGGCTGCAAGAGCCAAAGCAAAACAGATGGGAAACCTTTGAATTGATGCATCGGCCCATCCGAGGTACCCTGAACGGACGCTTCGTCCGGGAGGGGGAGGATTTTCCATTCTGTGGTTTTCCGGAGCCCGGTGGAACGCAGAGAAGAAGCGCGTGCCGGGGTTCGAAATTTTCTTTGACCTACAGTTATCTGGGGATGATGTTGTTGAAAAGCAGACAGACCCAACAGTTGAGACTGAGCATAGCAAGGAAGCAGAGTCTGCGGACACAGAGTTTGAAATGGGGGTAGCACTGGCATGTCTACTTTCAGATCCTTCGATCGACCAGTTGTGCTTGGGGGATAACTCCTCGGTGTCTATGATCGGAGATGAAACGGCTGCGGGCCTACCAGCAGCTATTTTGGATGCATCCATCGCACCCTCCCTCACCTGGCAGTACGAGGAGGGATTTTTATCTAGCAGCACCGGTCAGGTAGTGAGCCGGAATCTGATTCCACCGAGTCTTGTGAGTCGGAATCAGGTTCCAGCTCGTCTGAGTCTGAGTTCGGTATTCCTGGGGGTGATAACCCGGATGCCACAGTCCTGTCCAGGTCGTCTTTTTCTTTCTCTTTTGAGTCTGTTGTAACAGAAGAATTGGACGGTTCGGAAGTATCTAATGAGAATGAGGTGACTGTGGTTTCCGAGTACTTTTCTGTGCCTTTGGTTTATTGCTTAAATCAGGACTTTCAAAATTTTGATGAAAACGACGAGGACGAAATTCCTCCGGTTTTGCAACGACTAATTGAACAAGAGCAGGAGAGGTTTGTTAAACCCTTAATGGATGAAATCACTACCGTGAACATTGGTACTGAGAAGGACCCGCGGCTGGTCCAGATCGGGTCCACGTTGTCTTCGGAGGAACGCGAGCGCTTAGTCGCTTTATTAAAAGATTTCAAAGATGTTTTCGCGTGGTCCTACGAAGACATGCCTGGAATCGATCCTGAGATTGTACAGCACCGGATCCCTCTTGACCCCGAGGCCCGACCTGTCAAACAGAAGCTCAGAAGGATCCGCCCTGATTGGGCCATTAAGATCAAGGAAGAGGTCACCAAGCAGATTGACGCAGGCTTCCTGCTGGTATCCGAATACCCGACTTGGTTGGCCAACATTGTTCCAGTGCCGAAGAAGGATGGCAGAATCCGGGTATGTGTGGACTTCAGGGATTTGAACAGAGCCAGTCCGAAGGATGACTTTCCCTTGCCGCATATCGACGAGTTGGTAGATTTCACAGCGGGGCATGCTTTGCTCGTTCATGGATGGCTTTTCAGGCTATAATCAGATAGTAATGGCACCCGAAGACCGGGAGAAGACTGCTTTTACCACCCCGTGGGGTACATATTGCTACAGAGTAATGCCATTTGGGTTGAAGAACGCTGGGGCTACATATCAACGGGCTGCAACACAATATTACATGACATGATCCATAAAGAGGTCGAGGTGTGTGGACGACATGATTGTCAAGTCCAAAGAAAGAGAGGGCCACTACACCGCCTTGCAAAAGTTTTTCCAAAGGATCAGGGAATTTCGGCTGCGGTTGAATCCTCAGAAGTGTACATTCGGTGTTACAGGGGAAAATGCTAGGATTTCTGATTACACAAAGGGGCATCGAAGTCGACCCTTCCAAAATCAAGGCCATCTTAGAAATGCCACCACCAATGACTGAAAAGGAGGTGCGAGGCTTTCTGGGTAAAGTGCAATTCATAAGGCGGTTTATCTCTAAACTAACCTTAACTTGTGAACCACTTTTTGGTCTCTGAAGAAAGGAAAGAAGTTCCAATGGGACGGCCGATGCCAAGCTGCATTTGAACAGATTAAAGAATATCTACAGAATCCACCCGTGTTGTCACCACCAAAGCCAGGGAAACCGTTGATACTGTACCTGTCAGTGACTGAAACTACAATGGGCTGCATGCTCGCACAAGAGTCGGAAGATAAAGTGGAAAGGGCCATTTACTATCTGAGCAAGAAGATGCTGGATTACGAGACCCGCTACACTCCGTTGGAGAAGGCTTGTTTGGCCTTGGTATGGGCTACCAGGAAGCTGCGGCACTACCTGTTAGCTCACTCTGTAATGTTGGTTTCACGACTTGATCCCATCAAATATCTTTTCGAGAAACCAGCGCTTACGGGTAGGCTAGCTCGTTGGTTGCTGTTGCTCTCCGAATTTGATCTCAAGTATGTGACGCGCAAGTCAGTAAAAGGAAGAGCGGTAGCAGAGTTCCTTGCCGACCACCCGGTTGAAGGGGATGAAGCGGTTGAGTACCTGTTCCCAGATGAAGCCATTCTGCACATCGAAGATGAAACTTGGACGATGTACTTTGACGGAGCGTCAAATCAATACGGGTATGGGATAGGGGTGTTGCTGATAGCGCCTGACGATTCCCGTATCCCTTTAGCATTCAAGCTTCGATTCAAAGTCTCGAACAATGAGGCAGAGTATGAGGCATGTATTGCCGGTCTAGAGGCTGCCCTAGAACTAGGGGCAAGGCGATTGGACGTCATTGGGGATTCGAACTTAGTTGTGTCTCAAGCTAAAGGAGATTGGAAAGTAAAAGAGGAAAAGATGATAATTTACCACCAGACCTTGGATTTGTTAATTCCTCGGTTTGAAAAGCTAATTTCACTCACCTAGTAAGAGAGAACAACAGGTTCGCAGATTCGCTAGCAACTCTATCTTCCATGATAGACATCCCATCTGGGGTCCGGATGCGTCCAGTCATTATTGACCAGAAATTTGCACCTGCCTACGAGTCAATCTCTGCCATAGATGAAGTGCAGATAACAACCCTTGGTATTACGACATATGGAACTTCTTGGAAAGGAGGCATATCCACCAGGGGCGAATGCCAAGACAAAAGGGCAATTAGAAGAATGGCTGTTCAGTTTATCATCCGGGGGTAAGTTGTACAAAAGAGGTCATCTGGGAATGCACAAGCTGTGTGTGGAACCGAAGAGTCGAAGCGCCTGATGGAGGCCATCCATGGAGGAGAATGTGGGGCACATATGAATGGGGTGATGCTGGCACGAAAGATCCTCAGACAGGGCTACTACTGGTCTACCATGGAGGAAGATTGTATCGGCTTTGTTCGGCGATGCCACAAATGCCAGATTCACGCAAACCGCATGAACATCCCGCCGTCAAAGCTGTACAACATGACGTCGCCATGGCCATTTTCAGTTTGGGGGATCGATGTGATTGGAGCTGTTACTCCGAAAGGGTCGAATGGGCATGAGTTTATCTTGGTAGCAATAGACTATTTACGAAGTGGGTCGAGGCCCAATCTTATGCCGTGTTGAAGGCTTCGCATGTCGCAAAGTTTATCAGAAACAACATTATCTGCCGTTATGGAGTCCCGAATGAGATCATTTCGGACAATGGTTCTCACTTCAAGAAGGAGGTGATTGATTGTTGGAGAAATAATGTGGCTTTTCATAAGTCATCCACGTATCGGCCGCAGACCAACGGAGCAGTTGAGGCCGCCAACAAAAACATCAAACACATACTGCAGAAGATGGTGGAAACCTATCGGGACTGGCCAGATAAGTTGCCGTTTGCTCTGTGGGGCTACCGAATCAATTAGAACTTCTACCGGGGCGACTCCGTATTCCTTGGTATATGGGATGGAGGCCGTTCTACCTATAGAGATTGAGGTTCCGTCTCTACGAGTATTGGCTGAGTGTCAGATAGCCGAGGCAGATTGGCAGCAGAGCAGATTCGAGGAACTCATGCTTTTCGATGAAAGAGATTAAAAGCACTGTACCATGTCCAAGGATATCAACGCAGAATCGCCCGGGCTTTTAACAAGAAAGTTAAGTAGGAATTTGAAGGAAGGAGATTTGGTACTCAAAGACAACCGAGCTCCCATCCACGACCCAAGGGGCAAGTTCAGACCCAATTGGACTGGTCCCTATATCATCAAGTCTATCTGGTCAGGTGGAGCTGTGGTTCTGATGGACCTAGATGGCCTAGAGTTCTCCCAACCGATCAACATGGACAAGTTGAAGAAATATTACCCCTGAGAGGCTCGCTAGGCCGAAAACCCGAAAGGGCGACCTAGGCAAAATTCAGAGCAAAAAAATTAGAAATATAAAAACTGAGCTCGCAAGGTTGAAAACCCGCAAAGGGCGGCCTTGGCAAAAGTTAGAGCGCAAAAGGAGAGTGAAAATACTCGAGTGAACCCAAGCCTGAACTACGTAAGGCTTGATTCCCATCTTGGGATACGTAGGCAGCTTCATCCTGAAGTTCAGCCAAACTTTTCCCCGATCAACTTTGTCCATTTGATCATCTTGGTCATCTTTGCCCATCAGCATTTATCGCAATCTCCGGTACAGTGCTATTCAGACTAGGGGCAACTTTCCGTTGCCTGTACAGTGCCGCGGTACCATTCAAACAAGGGGCAACTTTCCAGTTGCTAGGATCCGGGGTTGTGCATCTCAGTGACAGATCTCAAGCGTGTCAGTTCTGATCCATATCGAAAATAGTTTTGAAAAGTTTTAATAAAAGTTGACTTTGTTCAAATAAATCTTTTTACAACTAAGACCATTTCTGGACCAAAACGGAAAATTTTCAGTACCACAACCTTCAATTTCATTGATTTCAAATAGAGTTCTCTTGCTCTTGCATACAATTGAAGTTGCTTTTTATTACATTCATAAAGAAAACTTGAAAGTACTAATAAAGCAATAAATCCGGGGCATGGTCAAGTCAAATGTCCCTGCGCCCCCTCCCAGAGCTAGTGAAGCCTCTGATACCAAGCTGGGCCCAATCTGTGCCTCTTCATTAAGCCAATCCAAGCACTCATCAGACAAAGTGCAACTGAAAGCGGGAGGGGGCCAGGAGTTCTCTCGTCCTCCATGCTGTGGCATACCGGGCCAGCTGTGCGCCTCGAATCGGGAATGTAACCGGGTACTCTATCCCTTCCGGCGGACAAGTCTGATTATGACCAAACTGGCGCAGATACGGAATGGGAAATAGAAGACACAGTGAGTCAAGCCAATCAATTGGATCCCGGGTTGACGGGTCATGCTGTAACTCATCATGGAAGATTGAGCCAAGGGCACCGCCAAGCAATGCGGTCTGCGGACAAACTGCACATCCATTCAAACCACCAACCCTCATCAAGGGCGTCAACTAGGCGTTGCCTGAAGAAGTAGCGCGAGCTGAATATGCTGGGCAAGAGTCACAACCTTCAGTTTATCCATCAACCACACCTGGGGAGGGATGAAAAATGAGAGAATAAAGAATAGAGAGATGTATGATGAGAGAAAAGTGAAAAGGGTTTTGTGAGAAAAACCGAGCTTGAGGCCGAGTGGCGTGAGAAAACACAAATGAAATGGTGGGAAACATGCCCGTAGGAGTTGGCTCCTCAAGGTCTTTTGTTTTCAAGCACGTCCGTGTGTCGGACCTTTGATTTGTCGGTCTCAATTTAGCTTTGAGTCTTTTACGAATGTATCGCGTTGTGTTTAGGTCGTGCCTTTTATTTTCTTCACTTGAGTCTGTTCCACTGTGTTCAGTTGTAGGCGCGATACCCCGGTTGTGAACCCCCTCTTCCAAAGATTAATCGTTTGTGCTCAGGATGCTGTGCCATCTTTCCATTCGTGCGAACAAGAGAAGAAAAGGAAATTTGGACATCCGAGTGAGTTTCAACTTCAACCGTTTCAGTTTTGTTATCCGTCTTGTCAGATGGGGTTATTTGTCAGGGTTTGATGTGCATAATGGACCAAGTGTGTGTTATGGGCTGCATGCAGGCTAATCCCCAGCAGAGTATGGGTTGTGTGTCCAGTTTGAGGAGTAGTGGTTTGTATGAGTTGTTTGCTGTAATTGATTGGTTATCCGATTATCATAGTGCAAATGCCTCAATTTCATACAACAGATCATATCATTACATTTGAGGGTGTAATATGATGCAATGCAGTGCAGGGTATGAAATATACACGATGTAAATACTTTTGTAGACAAAAAAGTGTGTTTCTTTCATATCATTTTCAAGTACATAAGTTTTGGAAACAAAATCTGCCTGCGGCAGTACAAATGCTCTATCTACCAAAAAAAAGGAAAAGGATAAGAAGAAAGAAATAAAAAAAAATAGCAAAAGTCTGGGTCATCAGCATCATCAATGGCCTCGCGGGGGGATCTGTCCTCGCCCTCTTCCTGGGTAGAAGTCAGGAGCATCACCAGAAGTGTCACTATCCAAGCCGAGCCCGAAGCTACCCCCAGCTCCTCCTCGGATGACTCCGCCTCATCCTCAGACTCGTCATCTGGAACTGGAGCACGCGAGCTACTCCCGACATGAACGGCCACCCTCTGGTACGAGGATATGCTTGCCATCCCGAGTGGAAATGGGAGGTCCAGCTGGAGCGCCGCCCACCGGGGGAATCTGGAAGGGAGGCTGAAAAGCATGAAAGACAAATGCATCAGTATATTGAGCAGTGAATCAGTGTTAGAATGCAGTGTATGAGTACAGTGTATGTGAATGCCGTGAGCAGGGAATCAGTGTAGAATGCAGTGTATGAGTACAGTGTATGTGAATACTGAGAACAGATGAATAGTGCAGAATGCAGTGTAGAATACAGTGGGGGAGTTGCCGTGAGCAGTTATCGGGTTTTGCGCAGTATATCAGATGATGAAACAGTTAGAGAAGACATACGGAATGAATTGTGTAAAGAGCAAAATGTCAAAGGTCCGTTGCAGCATCCCCATCATGGAGGATTCAACACGGACTGCCGGGTGTACTCGGAGGATGATTGCAAAGTATGATGCATCAGTATTCTGTGACATATCGAATAAACTGAAAATGGAATGACAATGCAAGATACAAAATGAAGTGATACGTACCGGAGGCAAGTCGGGAAATACCGGCTAACTATGACCAGCCGGGGGGAGGAGCAAAGGGGATCTGAAAGGTCTCCCCACCCTGCCTCTGTAGGTCAGCATAGTGGGCAGAGCAGGCCAACAGGCCCCCCGTCCCCTCTGAACCCCGCCCCTGCCGCGAACTCGAGCCCTCCTCGGCGCTCCTCCTCCTACTCCTGCTCCGGCCGCCGGCGCCGTAGGTCTCTCTCTCTCAGCTCGGCGACCACCACTCAGCGGCCGCATGATGAAGGTCTGGACGTACTCTGAGTAATCGCCCTCGCCTCTGAAGCCGTCTGCCTCCCAGCCGATGGTGTAGTCTGCCATCTGCTCGGCAGTGAAGCGCTCAGTATCCCGCATGTGCTCAGGAGGGTGCACCGGGACTATCTGCTCAGGTAACCCTAAGGTCTGACGCAAGAAGTGCTCGCCTAGGTACCAAGCCCGACAGACCGGGCCCTCCAGCAAAATCCGGTAACGCGAGGTATCGACGGCGCCAGCAAACCGATCCCGCGCCACGGCTGGCAGGGGAGCCCAAGGCTGCCAAGTGATCTGAAATTGAAATACAGGGTGTTACCTACTGTTATTGCTAATATACAGTGAAAAGACGAAGCTTAAATGAACCGCAAGTAAAATATACCTCGGCAGGGGTGATGGTGTCAAAATAGCGGCGGAAGAAGCTGAAGGTCTCCCGGGGCCTCCGCACGCACCTCCCGTCGAAGCGGCGTGAGAAAAGAACGACCAGGGGGGTCTCTGCATCGGGTACAAGAGCGAGCCTAGGGAAGTAGGCGTAAACCCACAACTGCAAGATAAATACCAGTGCATTTATCAGATAAAGCAGAATACAGAATAAAAAGCAGAAATAGCAGAGCCGTGTGTTGTGCAATGAAAAAGCAGAGTATGTAGGTACAGTGTGAGCAGTGTACAGTCAGTGTAAAGCAGAGTATGTGTGTGCCGTGCGTACAGTATACAGCAAGTGTAAAGCAGACTACAGTGTGTGCAGTGTGTAGAGTACAGAAAGTACAGAACAGAAATGTAAAGCAGAAGAAGAAGACATACCTCCCAAGCCCGCCAGTAGCCCCCGAGCAAACTGCCCGCTGCCACGAGAAGACTGAGCTCATGTAGCCGTAAAGGGTGGCCAGAGCGGCGCCGCCCCAGTCAAACGCAAGATGTCTCGGACGTCCACCAGTGCGCTGAGTAGGCAGAGAGGCACGGTGTTCGCCCGGTCGGCGAAAGAGTCGTCCCTAGCAAAACATCAGAAAGCCACGTTGTACTGCTCTACAGCCGCCTCAGTCATCGGAGCCGTCGCCACCAACGCGGACTGCACTCTGAACTGCACCTCGAACCAGGAGTAGCGGACAAATCCTGGACGAGCTAGAGGTGGCGCCTCGCCAAGCAAGTAGATCTGAGTGGCGGTCCACTCGTCCATGGCGGTGTCAAAGGGGATCGAATCACCCCCTACCCCAATGCCGGTGAGCACCGAGAAATCGTAAGGGGTCATCGTCATATCCCCAGCTGCAGAAAGATGAAATGAATCGGTGGTGTCCACCACCTCTCTGCCAAAGCGGCAAGGAGAGGCCTACAGGCGGAGAGCTGAAAGTCCCCTGCAAAAGGAGCTGAAGCCCGCATCGTCCACGATGCGTCGAACCGCCTCGGGAAGCTCCAGGTACCAATCTCGAGCCGCAACATTCCCATACCCGCGGATGGCATGGGAATCTCCCTGTTTTCAAGCAAATAGTTGCAAAGCAATATGAAATGTACAGTTTCGAAGAAACAGTCAAAGTCGGTACAAATCTAGCATGCGTGCAAGTCTTTCAGATTCAAATAGAAACCAGGTACCGGTGTGCTTATAGTAAACTATGGCGCGTGATGCGTCAGTGTGTTTTGGGTGGTCCAGTGTAAACTTGGTGCACGTGTGCACGTTTTTCAGATGCAAGCAAATGTCAGGTTTCAGTGCACCAGTAGGTGGACTACGGCCTGTGATGTGTCAGTACTCCCATGGGGATCAGTGTAAACATAGCATGTGTGCGTGTTTTTCAAAGTTCAAACGGATGCCAGGTCCCGGTATGTTTCAGCGAATTACCAACGTGTGATGCGTCTGCGTGTTTGTGTGATTCAATGCAAGTCTAGCATGCGTACGAGTTTTCAGATTCAAATAAGCACCGGGTGTTGGTGAGTTCATGTCAAAAGTGCAATGTGTGCCGTGTGTTTGGGTAATTCAGGCCAGTGCAGTGTGTGTGCATGTGTGTTGGTCCTAAGCAGATATCGGTTGTGAAGTTATCTACAATCAACTACAATACACGGCATGTCAGAATTAAGCAGTTAACGGGTGCAGTTAACTACGGCAATCGACAGAAAATTCTACATTGCAGAAAATAAAGCAAAGTAGAGATGTTACCTCGGAAGCGTCGAAGGACAGGTGCGAGGTCGGCTCGCGCAGGAGAAGCTCCGGGTCCAGCGCTCGGTCGAAACCGCGGAAGTGGCGAAGTCCATCGGGTGGTAGAATGTGAATAGCCGGCCGGTAGGTCGCCGGATCGAACGGGCGCTCACTCAGCGGGAGGAGCTCGACCCCGGGATCCATCTCGTGATCCGGGGGAGTCCCGACATGTGGAATGTCATCAGCCATGGCAATGGAGATGAGAAAATAGCCGGAAAAGGAAAACCGAGCAAGAATGTGAAAAGTCAACCGGAAAAGTCAACTCCGAGCGAGCCGGAAATGGCCGGGAAGGTCGGGAGATGAAAATACACGGAAATGTAGAGAAAATCGAGGGGAACAAGTCCCGAAAAGGCGAAAGTAGCGAAGGAGATACCGAAATGAGATTTCGATCGGTTGGAAATGTCCAAAACGCGATGAACTTCGCGAATCAAACGACAGAAAACACGCGTGAATGCAAAGAAACGGCGAAAAAGTGAGAGAACAAAGCTCTAAAGAGAGAGGGAGGGTGTTTTCGGCGGAAGAGGAAGTGAAGAATAGGGTTTAGAAGCCCTATTTTATAAAGCCCATAGCGAAATGCCGAATCTGCCCCCGATCAGGCATTTTCTGCCGGTCGGCACTATTTTGTGCCGGTCGGCACATTATTGTGCCGGTGGAGAAGTTTAGGCAGCCGGTGGCAGCCGGTGACCACCTAGCCCAGCCGGTGGTGTTCCCAAGGCCTTGTTTAGGCTAGATGGGGGGTTTTGCGTCTATAGCTCAAGAAAGTGCAAAAAAGTGCATCCCCGACGCTCAACCGGCCTCCGTTTTGACCTCGGACCGTGTCTTCTGTGCGTGGCACTCAAATTCAAGCAAAGATTGTATCCTTTTGTATCCTTTTGTCTTCTATAAGATTCAAAAGTTGCCCCGCGTGCGTTGCATGCATCCATCGCATTGTCCGGAGCGTCGCATCGCGCCGTTTCGCGCGTCCCTTGGGACTTGCACTGTTTTGTACTTCATTTTCCATCAAATGAGGTACGCGTGCCTCATTTCGCATTTCATTGCATCTCGAGGCACGTATGCCTCGTTTTGCACTTCATTTTCCATCAAATGAGGTACGCGTGCCTCATTTCGCATTTCATTGCATCTCGAGGCACGTATGCCTCGTTTTGCACTTCATTTTCCATCAAATGAGGTACGCGTGCCTCATTTCGCATTTCATTGCATCTCGAGGCACGTATGCCTCGTTTTGCACTTCATTTTCCATCAAATGAGGTATGCGTGCCTCATGAGCATTTCATCTAACACACCGGGTCCGGCGGGACCTTAAACACGCCCGGTCTAGGAGACCTTAAATCCTTGGAGGGTGCAAGACCTTCGGTACATTGACGCACACCGTTCATTGCATTTGGCATGCATTTCATCACGCTCTTTCGCACATCTCATCATCAGGCATTGCCCCAACACACCGGGTCTGGCGGGACCAAAAACACGCACGGTCCGGCGGGACCTTAAACACGCCCGGTCTAGGAGACCTTAAATCCTCGGGAGGTGCAAGACCTTCGGTGCATTGAGGTGCACCCCATCGCATTTGGCATGCATCATATCGCACTGTCTTGTGCACTCGCGTTGTTCAACGCATCGCGCTATTTTGCGCATCTCATTGCATTTTGCATGCATTCAATCGCGCTATCTTGCGCATCGCACTGTCTTGTGCACTCGCGTTGTCTAACGCATCGCGCTATTTTGCGCATCACACCATCCTGTGCACGCATGGTCCGGCGGGACCGAAAACACGCACGGTCTGGCAAGACCTTAAACCCGTCCATTTGCATTGTTATGCATCTCAAAAGCCGTGCGTTGGCGCGCATTGCAAACATCATGCATCATGTGCATTTCAAATGCATACATTTTGCATCCCGGTCTAGGAGACCTTAAATCCTCTAAAGGTGCAATTCCTTCGGTGTTTGTTGTGCCCGAACGACTTTCGGTGGTCTGGTAAAGCCACCTGTCTGTGTTTGCGGTGAGTTCCTAGAAGACCAATTGGGACGGTGAAAACTAGAGTTTGAATGGCTTATGCCTAGAACGCAAAGGTTCGGAATTTCCGAGACTAAAGTCTGGTTTAAATACCCAGGGGGTGTACCCTCGGCTTGAAATCTGTATGGAAGCCCCATAGGTTGAGGCGGCGTGTTTACGCCTCAATTCTGGATACTGAACCAACCTAGTATATCGCCTTGTTGGTAAGATAGGGAAAGCTGCGATCATAGTCGTTGCATCAACATGCATTTGTCATGCATCATTCATGTATATTGCATATGTCATGCATTTCATTTCAAAAACAAAAAAAAAACACATGCACATGTCATGCATATCATTGTAGTATAGTGCATATGTCATGCATTTCCATTCCATCATAGTTGCATGCATCCATTGCATCACTTCCATCCATGGCTTGCGCCTTTCCAGGTTGAGTTTGGTCTGGTATGTGCCCCTACTTTTCACGTCGAAGCACAGTTTTTGTGTACGCGCCTATTCCTTGATGAGCTTGGTTTGAGGGTTGCGGCACATTTCCTATGTTAGACGCGGTTCGTATGTGTACATGCCTTTCCTAGGCAAGACTTGGTTTGGCATGCGTGCCATATCCATTGCATTGTAGTTGCATGCATCCATTGCATCACTTTCATCCATGGCTTGCGCCTTCCCAGGTTGAGCTTGGTCTGGTATGTGCCCCTACTTTTCACGTCGAAGCACAGTTTTTGTGTACGCGCCTATTCCTTGATGAGCTTGGTTTGAGGGTTGCGGCACATTTCCTATGTTAGACGCGGTTCGTATGCGTACATGCCTTTCCTAGGCAAGACTTGGTTTGGCATGCGTGCCATATCCATTGCATTGTAGTTGCATGCATCCATTGCATCACTTCCATCCATGGCTTGCGCCTTCCCAGGTTGAGCTTGGTCTGGTATGTGCCCCTACTTTTCACGTCGAAGCACAGTTTTTGTGTACGCGCCTATTCCTTGATGAGCTTGGTTTGAGGGTTGCGGCACATCTCCTGTGTTAGACGCGGTTCGTGTGCGTACATGCCTTTCCTAGGCAAGACTCGGTTTGGCCCGCGTGCCATATCCATTGTATCCATATATTGCATTGTAGTGTAATTGTTGCATCCTGCATAAGGATCATTGTCCACTCATCAGCGGGTCGTTTCCCCACTTATGTCAATCCACCCAATACTTGTCTTGTGTTCGTGCGTATTACTCATAGATCAACATCGTTCTATGGGACACGACTTGTTACCTCCATCAATCTATTGACATTTGTGTGGTTTGAACCGCTCATGATTGATCATGATTCAATTGCATTGCATATTTACATTGCATATTATTGCATTGTTTATATTTGTTATTAGTTTTGCATATCATTTGCATTACATTTAGATCAATTGCATATCATTTTGCATTCATTTGCATTTGCATGTTGCTAACAATATTGTACCTGTTAAGTTTGCTTTCTTTGCAGGCACGATATTGTATGTACGGCTATTGAGGCCGGTGCAACCGGACGAGCCACACAGGTATTGTATCCTCCGAGTGAGACGTATCGAGAATTGTATAATTCTCTTACATCCTTTCTACATTGTAGTGTAGTTTGGCGTATGCTAGCTTATAACTGTCGCATGTGTGCTTCGTTACAGCTTTCTTTGCATGATCATAAGTTATGCTCGGCCTTTTGCATCGTCAGTTGCATCTTGCCCCCGCCTACGGGCGCATACCTTATCTGCGGCTTGTATGCCTGTGCCTGAACTACGCTGGTTTGATTCCTAAAGGGATACGTAGGCAGCTTGCGAGTTCAACCATTTGCGCTTTGTATGATTGTCCAAGTCTTCGGCCTTGTCAAAAATGGGTCGTCTCTGGGCTTTGACATTCACTCCCGTCATTGTTATGACTTTCGAGTTCTGTCAAAGAGGGGCAACTGTAGACACCCCATTTTTGACCGTCCTCAAGACCTGGACGTCACCGCTGGAACACTCGGTGATTATCCATGTTTGTGTTCGTTTGGAGTTCCCGGAGTTCTCGGCTCGCGCGCCTTGCCTCAGGACTTCCGAACTCGACCGTTGTGTCTGGTTTTGCACCAAACACTTGTGTTTTGCCTTGGAAGGGCAGGGAATGCTTTGTGAGGCATCCCCACATACCACCGGCTGTGGCTAGAGGCCACTGGCTGGCTGGTGTTGCCATCGGCACTTTATTGTGTCGACCGGCACTCTTTTGTGCCGACCGGCACTAAGTTTTGTCAAAATGACACTCTTTGCCGGCCGAACACTGTGCAGTTGCTTTATGAGATATTTTCAGACAGCTGTATAGTTTTGGTTCCCCTCCATACACGTGTATGGAGGGATGACCCTCTTATTTTAGCTTAGCTTGTAAGCTTTGCAAGCTTTGCTTGCCTATAAGAGGACCACTCCTCTTCTTGGCTTAGGGTTACAAAATTTTAGCCATTTTAGACAGACCAAGCTCTGGTTTTTAGGGTTAGGATAGATACACCTCCTATCTCTCTTCTTCCCTCTTGTTTTGTACACTAGGTGTTTGTGTCATACTTTTGTTCACCAACACCTAGTGTTTCACCTTCCTTGGGTTCTTGAGGTCAGAGGTTTGTTTTGGAGTTTTGAGCTGGTTTGGTGCTCAAGGAAGCCAATACATCATCTTTGTTGAAGAGGCTCCAAGGGTAAGACACTAACTCACTTTTTACCCCATTTGCACCTTCTTTTTACCTAGTTTAGAACTGTTTTTGTGCTTAGTGTTTAACACATAAAAGTTCTGTTTTTTAAGCCTCTTTATTGTTTATTAAGAGTGTTTGGTGGTTTGAGTAAGTTTGGCCACCCTTAGGCCTTGAAAAGGGCCTTTTTTGTGCTATTTTGTGAGAGATCCGAGACTTTGGTGCTTGGGCCTCTCCACCACTGAAATCTTGAGGGATTTCAGTGGTGGAGATGGTGCCTTGAAGTCTCCAAAAGGAGAGGGCCACCCCTCTCCTTAATGTCCTTGTAAAGGGCAAGTTTTGGCCTCCAAAGGAGCACCATGTTTGGCTGTTGTTGAGCATGTTGGTTTGTTTTCATGCTTATATTGCCATGATATACATGTTTCTAAGTTGGTTTTAGTCCCTTATGCATGCTTGCATAGTTGCTTTGTAATGCCTTTTGATCCTTAACATGCCTAGGTTGTATGCCTAGCTTTTAGCATGTTTTAGGCTTGCATTTGTGAATGCTTTGTGCTTATTTGTCATGTTTAGCTCTGTCCATAGTCGTTTGGGTTGATCTTGGCATGCATTATATGGCCCCTTTGCATTTTAGGCTTGCTAGCCTTTGAGTATGCATGTGTAGCATGTATTACTTACCTCATTTTGGTAGTTTGGAACCACCTAGCATGCTATTTCAGTCCCTTTGGTGTGCTTGTGCTTGCCTTAGTGGCCTCTTTAATGCTTTAAAAGCATGTGTTGAATGCTCCATGTTTTGGCCTTAATGCATGCCTTTGATTTCAAGCCTCTTAGATGCCATCTAAGTGGTCCTTTGGGCCTAATTTGACATGCTAAAAATCTGTTTTGGGTTGATTAATGCATGCCATAATTGCCTTGCATAGGTGTGGTTTAATGCTTCATAGACTTGCTTTGAAGACTTGGGCCATTTGTGCATGCTTAGCTTGCTTTGTTGCATGATTTGGCATCATGTTTGCATGATTTTCAGAGCTTTATATGCATGCTAATTGTCCATGTTTAACTCATTTCAAGTGTGCTTGAGAGTTGCCATGTTTGTGTCTAAGTGTTGGATCATAATTGCATGCATGTGTGTGTGTATTTTACCTTCATTTTGGGCACTTTGACCACTGATTTTGGGCCTATTAGGGGCTGCCCAATTCATGCTTTAGTCCATCCTCTATTTGGTTTGCATGCTTACCTTGCATGCTTGCTTGTATGCTTGCATGAATACATTGCATTACCCATGTTGCATGATAGACATGACTAGGTTGCATTGTATCAACATGCATTCCTTGTCCCTTGAGTTGGTGATGGGGATTGGGACTTTGGTTTGCTTGGTTTGCATACATTTGAAATCAAAATTGCGTTCTTGGTTCTTAGGGCCATCATGCATGGAAATGCGCGATTGGTGGTCCGGGAATCGAGACACATGCCCCCTTTAGTCAAAAACATGATAAGGGGTGTGTAGTGCATAAATATATTGAATTGCATTGCCATGCAAGTTTTGCCCTCTGCTGCTGTGAGTTGCAGGTTCTGCAGGTATTTTGTGCCGGCCGGCAGTGTTTAGTGCCGACCGGCAGTCATTTTCAGCCGATGGATAAATCCAGTGCCGGTGGCCTCCTCCTTCAGCCGGTGGTGTCCTACCCCAGCCGGTGGTGATCCCCAGTCCTGAGAGGCACTCCTGGGACTTTGGTAATTTTCTGAGGAGGAGAGCAGAGGAAACAGAGGCAATCCGTGCATGGCAGTGCGGTTCCGAGCCAGTCCCGAGCCACGCTGCATTTGGCCCTCATCCCGAGGCGTTTACTGTTTAATTAGATTAATTATTTTATTTAATTTAGTTGATTTGTAATATTTTAATTAGCTTGCGTAGCTAATTAATCTGTATTATTATTCGGTCCCTCCGAGTGAGGGCATAATTTGTAATAAGTGTGTGTGAGTGGGTGTATGTCTTCCAATCCCCACTTCTTTCTCCCTTTTATTTACCGCTTAGTTGGTAGATTAGGGCATACTATTTTAGCATACCTTATGCAATGCATGCGTGCATCCATGCATTTGTCACATGCACCGGGCTCGGTACATCATGCAAACTGCATCGTACTTCAATTCCAAATGAATACGTGCATCGAATGATTGCATTTCACATGCCATTTTAGGTTAGCCGAGCCTCCTAATTACATGCTGTATGTGTCGCATTAGTCACTCTAACATGAACTAGGTCATGCATGTTTGCTAACTAGTTTACGTTTTGGCACGGAGTACGATGTAAGTATTTTACGCTTTAACATACCACATGCGTGTGAATGTTGCCATGACAGTATGCTTACCATGCGGCTAAATGCTTATGTGATATTACTGTTTGAATGCCTGTGGGTGAAGGTTGGATTGTTTGAGTTGGAATAACTCATTGAAATCCGTATTTTAGCCTACTTGCGAGTAGCAAACCAACACTTTTTCGAGACAAAACGGATATGCAATGTTTATTCCAAATTAGGCAATCTAGTCTATACTTTTGTGTTGTGCGCATCACATAGTAATTCTAGGCTAATAACCGGAATAAGAACGCATAATGTTTTCAAAATCGGATATCACGGTTAGTAGAGGCCGGTTTTCGAACCGAGCGAAAGGGGTGCTCATAGCTGACCTTCCCCGATCGTACCCAAGCTCCCGAGCCAAGACTTTGGTGATGACGACACGTGGCCTTCGGCACTGAGTCAGGGTTTCCTAAATTCCCCCATTAAAAAATATTTAGGTGGCGACTCTGTAATCTGCAAAGCAGTCCATGTTTGGCACTACTTTTCAAAATCTGTTTTTTCTTCAAAACGATTTGCCAGAGGTGGACTCTTTGGTTCAGATTGAGAACCGTACCATCCAAACAAAACGGAAGAGTCTGAGCTGTAGCTCGGTCCCTCGCGGGGCGTGGTTACAGTATTTTAATCTAGAATTTCCACTTCTTTTGATCATCCTCGCTACTTTGGAACTTTATAAATCTCATGTTGTTGTCTATTCTTTCTCTAGAGTTATTTGGGTACATCCTAGTGTGTTCCAGGGTGTTGTTTTGCATTTGTGGGTGTTGAAGTAAGTCCGGGATTAATGGGAGTGCATTAAGGTGGTTGATGTCTCTGTTCTGAGTTGGGACCACTTAAGAAGTACTTTCATCGCTCGAGTGGTGATGTCGTCCTTCCAGTATCTTGTTTTGTAGTCTAAGTTATTGGGAATGTGTATTCTTTACTCGAGTGAAGGTTTCATCGCTCGAGTGGTTTTTTGCAAGGAGGAGAGAGATTTTAGGAGTTGGTATTTTTCGCTCGAGCGCAAGATTGTTTGCTCGAGCATTCCAAAATTTGGACTGTTCGCTCGAGCTCATGATTATTCGCTCAAGTGGTCTGTCTACTGTCAGCTCTGAAAAATGTGTCCAATCACTTAAAAGTTGAGCCTTATACACACTTTCCTCTTTACTTTTGCTTCTCTCTCTCTCTATATATCATTTTCTCTCTGTTCTCTCATCTCTCTAGAAACCCTCAATCCACCTCATTTATGTCCTTGATCTTTCCATATCCTTTGAGATTTTGATCCAAGTGTCTTCTTTAATATTAGAGAGCTCATCAAGGGCTATGTTGTGTATGGTAGAGATCGAATTTCAATGCCGTTGATTTTGAGGCTCATCTCACATTTTCTTCACAAATCTTGAGGTAGGGAGTTTTTTTGAGTTGTATATATGATTTTGGCATGTCTTGCCTTTTTTCTATGATTTTGAGTAAATGGTTGAGGATTGAATTGTTGGGTCTAGAAAATGTTAGAGAAATGATTTTTCTTATGATTTTGGGTTCAAGATAAACTATTTTGTGAACTTATGAGTCACTTGAAAATGCATGTAAGTAAAATATCTTGAAATGAAAGAAAACCCTTTTTCATCAAACCCTAGGTTTTGGGACAAATTGGAAAAAAGTGGATTTTGTGAAATATCCATGAAATTGTTGTTAAGTTCCTTAAGAAATTTATAAAATCTTCCTCATGTTGTTGTGTTGTTGAGATACCCATGAAATGGATAAGGGTGGTTGTTGTTAAATTATGGACAACATGATGTGTATATGTTTGAGAAATGGAAATAAAAATAAACATTGATTGTGAATATGAAATGGTATCATATATCACATGGATATGGATTTTGGTCATGATTTAAGCAAATGTTGAGACTAATAGAATGTTACTGTGAGGGGTGGTTTTACGATACTCTTTCGTTCCAAACAAGCCCTTCAAAGATCCTAGCTCCAATGCCTAAAATAAGAAAAAGCTCTGATCGAGGAGTGCCAAAATTAGCACTCTGACGGACAAGTTAGTATTTGGATAGAAGAGAGAGTTTTTATATGTTTGAGAGTTTTAACTAGTTAAAGCATACCTTTTTCTCACTATCACCTTCTTTTTATAGTCATCATTCCTTAGATATTTTCCCCTATAATTTATCATTATTGCCATGTCAGGACCCACCTTTCTACTATACCTCCGGAGTGGGACATCTTGGGCCCACAAAATGGACTAACACACCGACCTTACTCCACTACTCGGCCCTAATGCTAGTTAGTTCTACATTTGGTGCTCGACTCATGCTTCCACTTGTTTGGATCCACTCGGCATTGAATTGCTTAAGCCTACTGGGCCTTCGCTGAATTTGGCCCATCAATGATAGGCTTGGATGTGCCCTGTTTGCTAATTAGGAAATCCATTTATTCGGCTCCCACAATTGCCTCTTGAGCACTTGGCTACCTAGAGTACCAAGTAACCTTGCTCGGCTCTTATTGGGCCGCTCACTCGACCGAGTTGACAGTCACGATGTACATTTGAAGCGCTTTGAAATCTGGGCACATGATAGACATGCCATTTCACTTCTAACACGACGGATAGGACTCGATGGGGAATACGTAAAGCTTCTCTCCTCTTCAAACTCCCTTCTCACTCCTCATTAATTGTTATTTAAAAAAAACATCCTTTCACTCCCTTTTCACTTCCGAAAAACCCCCGCTTCACAACTCTTCACTTTCACCTTCATTTGTAATTACTTTAAAGTCTCCGTCGCTTGTGTATTCCTCAACCATACTTGTAAGTCATCTAAGCTCTGCTTTTATTTTGTTTTGTAATTTTCATTTCTCAATTCCATACCCTTTCTTCTGGTCACTCTGCCCTCAACTTATCCATGGCAAACCATCTGAAAGACCTCATTTCGGAGACTAGGGTTACCTATTTCTGTCACCACTTCAAAATCCCTAACGACACTCAACTAGAACTCATTAGGGACGGAGAGGTAAACCTTGATAGGGCTAACCTAAACACCATAGTCCTCTTATTACTAGCAATTGTAGAGGGTGGAGTTCGTTTCCCCCTTTATCCCTTGCTTAGATCCGTTCTCCATTTCTGGGGGTTAATTCTCTCTTAGCCGAATGTGAATTTCTTTTGGATCATATTAGGAATCATAGAACTCAACCGTCGCCTTATAATTAACTTAGAAATTGCTGCCATTCGACACTGCTAATGGGATCAGGAAATGAAATTGAACATGACTATGTGATATCGGGAATATTTAGAACCATGTGGAACCATAAATTGAAGACTGAAATTTATCTGATTCGCTAAGTTCCGTTTGGCTCAAATGTTTTGGCATAGTTGTTATAAGCAAATAAGGGCCTTGTTTGGCTAAGTGTTATGAGTAAATTGATTATATAGATATATATAGGTTATTAGATAAGGATGTGTTGACCCATTTGACTCAAAAACCAAAGAGAGAAATATCTGGGAGGAGAAGAGAGAAAACCGTGAGAGAGAGGAGCAAGGGAAAGGAAGAGGAAGAAAGGGAGAACCAAGGGAGAAGAAGGGAAACTCAAGCTTAACTCCTCCAAAGGTAAGATTTTTATGAAATTGATTGTTAATCCTTGGCATTTAGCATGTTGATCTAAAGATTATGGCATGAATCATCATATTTGGGAAAGAACCTCCATGGATGTTAAGAAATGAAGCTTCATGTGCATGATTATGGTTTTTCATCTTAGTTCATGGGTTTGACCTTGTTAATGATCCATATGGGTTTGAATTGAAGTTTTGATGTTGATTTAAGATGAGTTTCAAGTATTTTGGGTTATGAAATTCATGTAATGGAAAGTGATTTTGTAAAGAGGAAAATGGAAGCTTGGAGAAGAACCAGAAATTCAGAGTTTCGCAGTGTCCGCTCGAGCGGAGGTAAGCCCGCTCGAGCGCAGAAAACACCCTCCCAGCAGTTTTGGACATTTTCTTCAGTACGCTCGAGCAGCCAAAGTGGCGCTCGAGCGGGTAGGCCTTTTTTCGGGAAATTTTGGGAAAGTTGTATACTTGATTCTATCATGTTAATTGCATCATTTAGCAACTCATGAGCATGAAATGAACATGAAATGAAGTAAAGGAAGAATGAAATGACATAATTTAAAGTGAAGGAAAGATAAGAGAGGTATGAATGGTTTAATGTATGATAAGCATAAATGTTAAGAGATGTTATAATGTTAATTGCAGGACAAACCTCGAAGACCGTGCAATCGGTATTGGAAACCCGCTGTAAGTAACGTTTCTGTAAAGATATGTTATAATGAATTATGTTTCAAGTGATACGTTATGTTATGATATGTTTGAAAGGTGATTTTAATCTGTGAACGAATGTCCTTATTTGCAAATCTAGCATGGCGTCCATGGATAGTTAGGTCATGGGTGCGACATGAACATGCAGACTCATGATCTGATCAGTCATGGGTTAGGGCATGAAGATGAAGGCCCATGGCCAGTCACGAGATCTCGTAGACTGTTTGACTGTTAAAGGATTGATTGTTATGAAAGGTTATGAAAGGTTCTGTGGATTATGCCATTAATGACTGTTGACTGTTTATGACTGTAAATATTGAATGTTGGAATTCGTTCACTAACCCTTTACTTTAATGTTACTTGCTGAGCTTTCGCTCATTGTTTGTATTTATGTATTATAGGTGAACATTCAGATAGCCAAGCCTAGGCGGAGTTTCGAGCTGAGCCGCCGTTTTGAAGCCTAACCAGGAGTTTTGAGTGCCTCCGAGCTGGGGCTAGGCCTGGAAGGCCGTGAGAGAGTTTATCTTTTGCTCTTTGGACTATTAGTTTCTTTGTTTTCGCTTCCGCGAGCCCCGTTTATTTATGTTATGTATAGAAAGGCCTGTGGTAATCTAGGATTACTGGCCGGTCTCGTCACCAAACCTCTCGGGGCGGGTTTGGGGCGTGACAGAGTGGTATCAGAGCGCACGAGTTATTTACCCACACACGTGTCCATAAGAGCTGTAGGGTGCATTAGAAAAGAAATAGAGCATGGCATAATATGTGTGCATGTGTGGGTGTGTTTTATGAATATGAGAAAGAGAACTGTGAACTTAGAAGCAACAGAAGAACCGTTATGGGAAAATGAAATGTTGTATTTGCTATGGGTTTATAGACAAATGGAGACCACCAATGCACGGAACGTAGATGAAACAGAACCTTCTGATGCTAGAATGACACGGTTAGAAAGAATGGTTGAAGCTTTGACTGGGTTGGTTAGACAACAGCTAGAACAAAACCAACAACCACCACAGAGACAACCTTTTCCACCTCCTCTACCACCACCTGTGCAAATGGAACCGAGCCTTAATAATGATATTATCACCCTTACACAGAAGTATAAGAAATTGAAACCACCAGAATTTGCAGGAGGTATTGAGCCATTAACAGCAGAGGCATGGGTACTTGAGACTGAGAAATTTTTTGAAGTATTTCCATGTACTGATGCTTACAAAGTATTATTGGCAACATTTACTCTGAAAGAAGAAGCGAGAAGATGGTGGATGCTAGTTCGAGATGCAAATAGGGATTTGACTTGGGACCGATTCAAAGAGATATTCTATGAAAAATATTTTCCACAGTGCATACGAGATAGGAAAATTTCTGAGTTTGAACAGCTGAAGCAAGGCATAATGACAGTAGCGGAATATGAAGCGAAATTCACCGAACTTGCTCGTTATGCTCCTCACATGGTTGATACGGATTACAAGAAAGCAAGAAAATTTGAGGGTGGCCTGCATGTAGAAGTGTTAGATCGGGTGAATGTGCTGAAATTAGAAAATATGTTGATGTACTTGACAGGGCCCTAATGTCGGAAACAAATATTGCTAGTTTGAAAGCGTCCAAATCAACAACAATGACTGAAGCTGAAGGTAGAAATTTAAGAAACAGAAAGCGGACTCAGTTAGTGAATCAGTGACCTCCGTGAATGAGAATTTGAAGTCAAGTTTGAGTTATAATACACAAAGAGGAAGCAGTGGAAGTGTTGGCAAACCTACTTGTCAGGAATGTGGGAAGCAGCATTGGGGCATTTGCCGTTTTGGAACAGGAACTTGTTACAAATGTGGACAGAAAGGACATATGGCCAGACTTGCCCACAAAGTTATCCAAGGAATGAAAGACCCGCTACCAGTGAAGTAAGTAATTCAACAATGACATGACACCAATGACAACTACACCACTCCCGAGGGGAACACGTTAAGGCAAGCAAGAGTTTTCACTTTAGTAGCAGATAAACAGAATACTGGAAAAGCGAAGACAGGTATGACTTTCGTTATTATTATGAAATTAGCTATGTGACCTATGCAATGAAGATATAGCATATATGACGACGATGGCCCCAAAACTTACCTATGTTATTCCCTTGCTATTATTTGATAAGGGACAGTTACGTTAATGTTATGTAGAAAGATTGGTAATGTGTGCTTGACATGTCTGATTTGGAGTTAAGTTTGGAGGACCAAACTTTTTAAGTTGGGGAGAGTGTAATGACCCGGAACTGTATGATTTAATTATTGGTAATTAATGAGGTGTTAGTATAATTTAATTGAAGAATATCTGTTGAAATTACAACTTTGGGACTGAAATTGAAGACTGTAATGGGATCAGGAAATGAAATTGAACATGACTATGTGATATCGGGAAATATTTAGAACCATGTGGAACCATAAATTGAAGACTGAAATTTATCTGATTCGCTAAGTTCCGTTTGGCTCAAATGTTTTGGCATAGTTGTTATAAGCAAATAAGGGCCTTGTTTGGCTAAGTGTTGGTAATTGATTATATGATATATATAGGTTATTAGATAAAGGATGTTGACCCATTTGACTCAAAAACCAAAGAGAGAATATCTGGGAGAGAGAAGAGAGAAAACCGTGAGAAGAGAGGAGCAAGGGAAAGGAAGAGGAAGAAAGGGAGAACCAAGGGAGAAGAAGGGAAACTCAAGCTTAACTCCTCCAAAGGTAAGATTTTTGAAATTGATTGTTAATCCTTGGCATTTAGCATGTTGATCTAAAAGATTATGGCATGAATCATCATATTTGGGAAAGAACCTCCATGGATGTTAAGAAATGAAGCTTCATGTGCATGATTATGGTTTTTCATCTTAGTTCATGGGTTTGACCTTGTTAATGATCCATATGGTTTGAATTGAAGTTTTGATGTTGATTTAAGATGAGTTTCAAGTATTTGGGTTATGAAATTCATGTAATGGAAAGTGATTTTGTAAAGAGGAAAATGGAAGCTTGGAGAAGAACCAGAAATTCAGAGTTTCGCAGTGTCCGCTCGAGCGGAGGTAAGCCCGCTCGAGCGCAGAAAACACCCTCCCAGCAGTTTTGGACATTTTCTTCAGTACGCTCGAGCAGCCAAAGTGGCGCTCGAGCGGGTAGGCCTTTTTTCGGGAAATTTTGGGAAAGTTGTATCTTGATTCTATCATGTTAATTGCATCATTTAGCAACTCATGAGCATGAAATGAACATGAAATGAAGTAAAGGAAGAATGAAATGACATAATTTAAAGTGAAGGAAAGATAAGAGAGGTATGAATGGTTTAATGTATGATAAGCATAAATGTTAAGAGATGTTATAATGTTTATTGGCAGGACAAACCTCGAAGACCGTGCAATCGTATTGGAAACCCGCTGTAAGTAACGTTTCTGTAAAGGATATGTATAATGAATTATGTTTCAAGTGATACGTTATGTTATGATATGTTTGAAAGGTGATTTTAATCTGTGAACGAATGTCCTTATTTGCAAATCTAGCATGGCGTCCATGGATAGTTAGGTCATGGGTGCGACATGAACATGCAGACTCATGATCTGATCAGTCATGGGTTAGGGCATGAAGATGAAGGCCCATGGCCAGTCACGAGATCTCGTAGACTGTTTGACTGTTAAAGGATTGATTGTTATGAAAGGTTATGAAAGGTTCTGTGGATTATGCCATTAATGACTGTTGACTGTTTATGACTGTAAATATTGAATGTTGGAATTCGTTCACTAACCCTTTACTTTAATGTTACTTGCTGAGCTTTCGCTCATTGTTTGTATTTATGTATTATAGGTGAACATTCAGATAGCCAAGCCTAGGCGGAGTTTCGAGCTGAGCCGCCGTTTTGAAGCCTAACCAGGAGTTTTGAGTGCCTCCGAGCTGGGGCTAGGCCTGGAAGGCCGTGAGAGAGTTTTATCTTTTGCTCTTTGGACTATTAGTTTCTTTGTTTTCGCTTCCGCGAGCCCCGTTTATTTATGTTATGTATAGAAAGGCCTGTGGTAATCTAGGATTACTGGCCGGTCTCGTCACCAAACCTCTCGGGCGGGTTTGGGGCGTGACAGAGTGGTATCAGAGCGCACGAGTTATTTACCCAACACGTGTCCATAAGAGCTGTAGGGTGATTAGAAAAGAAATAGAGCATGGCATAATATGTGTGCATGTGTGGGTGTGTTTTTGAATATGAGAAATGAGAACTGTGAACTTAGAAGCAACAGAAGAACGTTATGGGAAAATGAATGTTGTATTTGCTATGGGTTCTATAGACAAATGGAGACCACCAATGCACGGAACGTAGATGAAACAGAACCTTCTGATGCTAGAATGACACGGTTAGAAAGAATGGTTGAACTTTGACTGGGTTGGTTAGACAACTAGAACAAAACCAACAACCACCACAGAGACAACCTTTTCCACTCCTCCACCACCACTGTGCAAATGGAACCGAGCCTTAATGATATTATACCCCTTACACAGAAGTATAAGAAATTGAAACCACCAGAATTGGCAGAGGTATTGAGCCATTAACACAGAGGGCATGGGTACTGAGACTGAGAAATTTTTTGAAGTATTTCATGTACTGATGCTTACAAGTATTATTGGCAACATTTACTCTGAAAGAAGAAGCGAGAAGATGGTGGATGCTAGTTCGAGATGCAAATAGGGATTTGACTTGGGACCGATTCAAAGAGATATTCTATGAAAATATTTTCCACAGTGCATACGAGATAGGAAAATTTCTGAGTTTGAACAGCTGAAGCAAGGCATAATGACAGTAGCGGAATATGAAGCGAAATTCACCGAACTTGCTCGTTATGCTCCTCACATGGTTGATACGGATTACAAGAAAGCAAGAAAATTTGAGGGTGGCCTGCATGTAGAAGTGTTAGATCGGGTGAATGTGCTGAAATTAGAAAAATATGTTGATGTACTTGACAGGGCCCTAATGTCGGAAACAAATATTGCTAGTTTGAAAGCGTCCAAATCAACAACAATGACTGAAGCTGAAGGTAGAAAATTTAAGAAACAGAAAGCGGACTCAGTTAGTGAATCAGTGACCTCCGTGAATGAGAATTTGAAGTCAAGTTTGAGTTATAATACACAAAGAGGAAGCAGTGGAAGTGTTGGCAAACCTACTTGTCAGGAATGTGGGAAGCAGCATTGGGGCATTTGCCGTTTTGGAACAGGAACTTGTTACAAATGTGGACAGAAAGGACATATGGCCAAGACTTGCCCACAAAGTTATCCAAGGAATGAAAGACCCGCTACCAGTGGAAGTAATTCAACAATGACACCAATGACAACTACAACAGCTACTCCCGAGGGGAACACGTTAAGGCAAGCAAGAGTTTTCACTTTAGTAGCAGATAAGACACAGAATACTGGAAAAGCGAAGACAGGTATGACTTTCGTTATTTATTATGAAATTAGCTATGTGACCTATGCAATGAAGATATAGCATATATGACGACGATGGCCCCAAAACTTACCTATGTTATTCCCCTTGCTATTATTTGATTAAGGGACAGTTACGTTAATGTTATGTAGAAAGATTGGTAATGTGTGCTTGACATGTCTGATTTGGAGTTAAGTTTGGAGGACCAAACTTTTTAAGTTGGGGAGAGTGTAATGACCCGGAACTGTATGATTTAATTATTGGTAATTAATGAGGTGTTAGTATAATTTAATTGAAGAATATCTGTTGAAATTACAACTTTGGGACTGAAATTGAAGACTGTAATGGGATCAGGAAATGAAATTGAACATGACTATGTGATATCGGGAATATTTAGAACCATGTGGAACCATAAATTGAAGACTGAAATTTATCTGATTCGCTAAGTTCCGTTTGGCTCAAATGTTTTGGCATAGTTGTTATAAGCAAATAAGGGCCTTGTTTGGCTAAGTGTTATGAGTAAATTGATTATATAGATATATATAGGTTATTAGATAAGGATGTGTTGACCCATTTGACTCAAAAACCAAAGAGAGAAATATCTGGGAGAGAGAAGAGAGAAAACCGTGAGAAGAGAGGAGCAAGGGAAAGGAAGAGGAAGAAAGGGAGAACCAAGGGAGAAGAAGGGAAACTCAAGCTTAACTCCTCCAAAGGTAAGATTTTTATGAAATTGATTGTTAATCCTTGGCATTTAGCATGTTGATCTAAAGATTATGGCATGAATCATCATATTTGGGAAAGAACCTCCATGGATGTTAAGAAATGAAGCTTCATGTGCATGATTATGGTTTTTCATCTTAGTTCATGGGTTTGACCTTGTTAATGATCCATATGGGTTTGAATTGAAGTTTTGATGTTGATTTAAGATGAGTTTCAAGTATTTTGGGTTATGAAATTCATGTAATGGAAAGTGATTTTGTAAAGAGGAAAATGGAAGCTTGGAGAAGAACCAGAAATTCAGAGTTTCGCAGTGTCCGCTCGAGCGGAGGTAAGCCCGCTCGAGCGCAGAAAACACCCTCCCAGCAGTTTTGGACATTTTCTTCAGTACGCTCGAGCAGCCAAAGTGGCGCTCGAGCGGGTAGGCCTTTTTTCGGGAAATTTTGGGAAAGTTGTATACTTGATTCTATCATGTTAATTGCATCATTTAGCAACTCATGAGCATGAAATGAACATGAAATGAAGTAAAGGAAGAATGAAATGACATAATTTAAAGTGAAGGAAAGATAAGAGAGGTATGAATGGTTTAATGTATGATAAGCATAAATGTTAAGAGATGTTATAATGTTAATTGCAGGACAAACCTCGAAGACCGTGCAATCGGTATTGGAAACCCGCTGTAAGTAACGTTTCTGTAAAGATATGTTATAATGAATTATGTTTCAAGTGATACGTTATGTTATGATATGTTTGAAAGGTGATTTTAATCTGTGAACGAATGTCCTTATTTGCAAATCTAGCATGGCGTCCATGGATAGTTAGGTCATGGGTGCGACATGAACATGCAGACTCATGATCTGATCAGTCATGGGTTAGGGCATGAAGATGAAGGCCCATGGCCAGTCACGAGATCTCGTAGACTGTTTGACTGTTAAAGGATTGATTGTTATGAAAGGTTATGAAAGGTTCTGTGGATTATGCCATTAATGACTGTTGACTGTTTATGACTGTAAATATTGAATGTTGGAATTCGTTCACTAACCCTTTACTTTAATGTTACTTGCTGAGCTTTCGCTCATTGTTTGTATTTATGTTATAGGTGAACATTCAGATAGCCAAGCCTAGGCGGAGTTTCGAGCTAGCCGCCGTTTTGAAGCCTAACCAGGAGTTTTGAGTGCCTCCGAGCTGGGGCTAGGCCTGGAAGGCCGTGAGAGAGTTTTATCTTTTGCTCTTTGGACTATTAGTTTCTTTGTTTTCGCTTCCGCGAGCCCCGTTTATTTATGTTATGTATAGAAAGGCCTGTGGTAATCTAGGATTACTGGCCGATCTCGTCACCAAACCTCTCGGGGCGGGTTTGGGGCGTGACACGAACCTTTGGAATTGGATCCTGAATAGGCTTGCAACTGAGTAAAAAAATAGTTTTGTGATGTTTTGTAGTTTGGTTTTTGTTGTTGTTTTGTCTTTTTTTTTTTAATATTATTATTTTAATGTTTGTTTTAAATCTCTTACTAATTTTTGGATTGTTTCCCCTTACTAGAATGTGCTAGGGCCGTTTTCATGTATAAAGTATCGAAAAATGTAACAAGTCAATTTATGAATGAAAACAATCCTTTTGGCAAACAATATGTTAAACATTTCCATATTCGACCTCTAACAATGTGCTAGCTTCAATACGATGTAACTGTGTTAAAAGGAACTCGACATCTCTGTAAAAATTGCTAGAAATGAAAATTAAGAATCGCAAACTATGTAACAACTCGGCACCTGTATGTAATGAACGAAATTCAAACTCATTTCACAACCGAAGTATACCATATGTCGAGTAAGCACCCTATCATTCCACAAATGGGGTAAACTATACGCTAGTAGATACATTTATCTGCCCCTGTCCCTGCCCCGATTGGAAAATGAAGGAACTACAACTAGCCGATTATGGTGTGCTGAATGTCTCCTACCCCAACTAGAAAGGAACAAAAAGAAGCCGAGAGAGTGGCAAGCAATCGGTGGCACGCACTTTGATAAATGATGGGACAATAGACATGTGGCATCCACTTGATGACATCGAAAGTGGCGCTTATGAGGCTTATTTAAAGTGACACGCCCCTTGAATCCACTATTCGTGGTATCGAAACAATTGTTGTACTGGCGAAGCTCAGAGTCACAAAGGTCGTCTGTTCTTTCTAGAAATCTGTCATCGGTGAAGTTCCGAATTACGCAACTCAAATTCACAAAGGTCATTCATTCTCTATGGAAATTTGTCACTAGTGAAGCTCATCAGTATAAAGATCAGATCTCTTGAAGACCGTTCATGTCAGGAAGACTGTTCTTCAATAGTAGAGAGGAAGTGAAAAGTTTAGTAGAATTGGACATAGAAATGAATCAGCAAGCGCCAAGCGACTCAAGTCATAGAAGTGTGGTGAAATCTGAGGCGAGAAGTAGACGATGGTCTCCAAGGCAACAAGGGATGAGCAGAAGAGAACATCAAAGTAAATCTTCTAGAAGCAGTGCCCATGAGAAAGGGGGCAGCAGAACAGTTGGCGCTCAAGTTCAAAATGAGCTGAGTAGACCACCGCGTCCTTTGAGCTTTGCGGTTTTCATTGGGAACAAACCAATGACCGAAGTCGATTTAGTTGTAAACGATCTAAATGTGGCGGTAGAGTTTACGCGACAAATCTTTCCCCCTGAAGTACATCAGTCAATGACTGATTGAGGCAACTATAAGGTCTTCTGGAAAGGAATTCATGGGACTATGAGGGGGCTCTATAGCTCATACAAAATTGGCATGTGCCTTCGTGTCGTCCGAAATCGATCATAAAGATAGGCAGATTCAAAACTTAGAATGCCGACTGAATAAGACTGAAAAAAGGGCAGACTCGGAGGCTTGAAAAGCCAGAGTGGTAGAGATAAAAATGGCGGGGGCAGTCAATTTGGCAACAACGAAAAACAAAGAGACGCAATGCCAAGTGGATAACATGATAGCTGGTCGAGAAACTGTCCAGTTTTTCCTAAAGGACTTTAATGAAAGCCAATTTTATAATAAGGGCTTCATTGAAGGGAAAATGATAGGGATGCAAACCATAAGGGAAAAGCTAGCTGACGATGTTTCCCAATGTGAGAATCGTGGTTTCAAGCATGGATGGACGAAAGCCCTCCAAAGCGGTTGGTGTAGACTTTGCTTCTTTGCTATACAAGAGCTACACGATGTCGTTCGAGGCATATGATGCTGAGAAAACGGATGATGAAGAAAAACTACCTCCAAGAATTAAACGGCAGCTGTAACCAATTTGATTCTTGGGTTCAACCGATTGACACCGAGCTGTAATGAGTTAGACGCCGAATATGACGAAGTACAAATATCAAGCGTAGTGTAGATGTACTTGTAAGGTTGTTGTACAATTTGTATTTGTCATGATGTGTCACGACCCCATTCCGCCCCTAGTAGAATGGTGCCGTGATGGTCAGTAATCCGAGATTACCAAAGGTCAACTTACAAAGATTCACACACAATCAGAGTATAGATATGGGGCTTACATGTGCGGAAGCAATATATTTAAATCTAATTAGTCCATAAGAGTTGTGCATAGATTAAATGAAATGACATACATTTTAACATGGTTTACAACTTGGATACAAATAAAATAAAGTACATGTTACATCTTGATCAAAAGGCTTCTCAAGCCGACATATACAAAAGAAGTGAATTAAAACTAAGAAACATAATCTTCAAGAGACTAGCAAAATGAATCCAAAACCACTTGCAAATAACATTTAGGCATCACCGCCTTTTTCCTCGCCACCTACATATATATAAAGGGGAGGGTGAGCTTGGATACTCAGTGAATGATATAATCAATAAAGGTTTGAATGAATGATATCCAAGATCTTTATCAAAACAATACATATAATAACTTGTACAAAACATGGAATGAATCAAGTTCATCAATCAAAGTCTTTCAAAGCTTCTTGGATGTTAATAACATCTACATAATACCAAAGGATGACATTCCGAACAAAACAAGGGAATAATTGACCCGGAATCGATTAGACAAATCCACTTGCACAAGGCCGTCGGTGGGGCCATCCGTACAAGACCGTCGATGGCAGAGATCTCTCAAACATGGTGCTACATGGGCTTAGAGTCCCCTAGCATGGGAGGACTTTCCAAGAATGTCATCAAAACAAGATAATACTTGATACAAAAACTAGGGATAATCATTCATGCTTGATCAAATACTTTTACAAAACGAAGCAAAGCTTTATCAAAACTTTATAACATAGCTTTATTGAAAATAACACTCACATAGCTCTTCGGGTGTAGGGATTAAGGCAAGGATCCAAGACCTACAAATACATAATAAAGTCTACTGAATGCACTTCAAGAAGACAAGAAGAGATGCTCAAAGATGGGTATGAAATGCATTCTCTAAACAAGCTTTTCATGAGTGCAAATGATCCCGACATTTCTTTCCAAAACCAAGTCAAGACAAAGTAAAACATGCCTGGAGTTAAATCATTGTTTTTCTTCTAGGGGAAACATGCTGGGTACCAACCAGGTCTTGGAATGGATGCACAGAGATGATCTAGGCAAAAATGACTTAGCTGGGTGAACCCGGAAGGTCTTGGCCGAGGTCCCACACCTCTTGGCTGAGGTGTGGTTACCTAGGCTTCGGTGTGCAGTTGCTTGATTCAAAATAGGGTTGGAAAGATTTCAGTGTCGACTGTAACTGGACCGTGTTTACCCTATTCAAGGGAAGGAGGCTTTAGATTATATGAATCATGCCGAGTGGAGGAGATTCGGGCCATATGGTTAATGCATTAGTCGGCTCGGCCTTTTTTGGGAGATAATCAGTCAGGTGACCATCCTTAACTAAGTCTTATAAGTGATCTTTAAGGGCATAACACTTGTCAGTCACATGGTCTTGATCTTTGTGATATTCACATCTTTGATCCTTCCTCCTCATGTCTGGGGACCCAAACATCTTAGTTGGTCACTTAAAGAATGTGGATGCTTAATTTTTGAAAGAATTTGTCCAATCGGCTCAAAGAATTCAATATACTTTTTGTCTGGCCCGCGTGGACGTCTAGTGTCTACTTGATATTGTTCATTGCATTGGCAAGAGTCTCGACGGTTGTCTTTTTTAGACCTCTCATTCGGCTTTGGGTTCGACGATGTAGCTTTACTCGGAGGCACAACGGCCAATGGCTACACCAAGACTGGTGTTGTCGATTCTGTAATTTGAAGCCCAGCCTTAATTCAGAGTGCATCATCTTTCACTTTATAGTATTTCTTCACCTTTTTCATCAAAGCCCAAACCAACTTCGAGGGCCTTCAGGTCAAGGAACTCCGAAGTGGGCTATCCGGATTCAATCCTATCTTGAAAGTTGTAACTGTTATAGAGTCATTGCAATTGTTATCCACCAGATTAAAGCATTCCCAATAACACGCCGAGTACTCACGTAGGGTCTCTTTTGGTTCAATCTTCATTGCCCACAAAGAATCTGCTTACTTGGGTTGTGTTTTATTAGTGATGAATCTGGCCCGGATAAACTTTTAAAGCTGATGGAAACTCTTGATTGAAGCCAATTCGAGCTTGTAATGCCACTTAACAGCCAGAGGTCCTAAGTTGCTAGGAAAAATACGATACATGAGCGCTTCATCATCTACATGCAATGTCATGGCTTGCTTATAATAACGCACATGATTGGTGGGATCCGACTTTCTGTCATAAAGGGTAAATGATGGTGCCTTGAACTTCTTAGGCAAGATAACCTTTGCTATACGTCAGATGAATGGATTATTTATGTCTTCTAATTCGGAATCATCACCTTTCTTTGCAAGGAATTTCCTCCATCAAACGAACTAAACTCGTCAACTCGGTTTCGTTTCCTAGGCTCTCCTCGAGAAGAGTTCATTGTACTGCTACTAACATCACACTCCCGAGGCTAACGTTGTTGCCTCACTCTCCTTTCTGGTGATTAGCCTCGTTCACGACATGGTGGCATTTGCTGGGACTTTGCTAATTCTTGGCGTAGACGTTCATTCTCAGCTACCATGTCCTCTAAGAGCTGTGCATTATACTTCACTTGGTTTATCAAGGTTTGCATGGCATTCTCTATAGAGGTTGACAGTAAAAGAGTTATTGGGTCGAAATTCAAAGACCTTCGTACGGGGCTTTCTTCTGGACCGAAAGTTCCTTCTGCTGCCAAGTCATCAACTCCAGCGATTGGAAGATCTTGAACTAGGTTTGCCATTGATGAGTTTGAGTATTCCCACAGATGGTGCCAATTGTAAGGGGTGATTTTATGATACTCCTTCGTCCTAAACAAGCCCTTCAAAGATCCCAGCTCCGATGCCTGAAATAAGAAAAAGCTCCGATTGGGGTGCCAAAATTAGCACTCCGATAGGCAAGTTAGTATTTGGATCAGAAGAGATAGTTTTTATATGTTTGAGAGTTTTAAGTAATTAAAGCATACCTTCTTTCTTACTATCACCTTCTTTTTATAGTCATTCTTTCCCCAGATATTTTCCCCTGTAGTTTATCGTCATTGCCATGTCAAGACCCATCGTCCAACTATACCTCTAGAGTGAGACATCTTAGGCCCATAAAATGGACTAACACGTCGACCTTACTCCACTACTTGACCCCAATACTAGTTAGTTCTACATTTGGTACTTAGTGTATGCTATCACCTATTTGGATCCACTCAGTATTGAATTGCTTAAGCCCAATGGGCCTTGGCTAAATTTGGCCCATCAATGATAGGCTTGAATGTGCTCTGTTTGCTTATTAGGAAATCCATTTATTTGGCTCCCACAATTACAATGAAACCTTATAATTGTGTCTCATTTCATTCATTTTGCATAGCTTTGAATATCGTTTATTATGGCTATGCCCTGGGAATTGATTTATTGTTTTGAAAAAACAATTGGAAATCTTGAAATGTTTTGGAGTAAATACATTTGGTAAGTTCGGGTAGAGAGTGTAGCTGGTATTGTTTAAGGTGGCCTGAGTTAGTGTCTAGGATGAAAGGCCAAAAACATGTGCGAGGGAAGTATGTCGTGCCTTCTGATTAGGAGCTAGTAAAGTAAGGGATTGGTAGTGAAAGTTATGCATACTTGCAGACACCAGCCTAGGGAATACTTATGTCGTATTTACCACCCCGTATTTAAATTTTGTAATTTATTGAGATAATGAAATGTCTTTAAAAGATCATTACATGTGATTTTAATAAGAATAGAACTTGTAAACTTTGGAGCATGGCATGGTGTTGCATTCATGTATATACGACTGCGTAAATATGTGTACTTTGTGAAGATATCTCTATTGGGTTGTGTTGTCACGCCCCAAACCCGCCCTTATAGGTTTAGCATCGTAACTGACCAGTAATCCTAAGATTACCAAAGGCCTTTGAAACAAATTAGCAAGATAAAGGGCTAACGGAAACAAATAACAAATATACAATGTCCATAGAGTTGTGTAGACTTATATGGGATGGGACAGAAAATTAAAAATTATATTTTCATATATTATGACTTCATATCAGCGTCATAAGTACTACAGATAAACCAAGAAGGGGCTTAGCTCTGCTACATAATACAAAAGTTGTCCAAACCAAAATAAAAGAAAACAAAAGCTTAAGACATGTTCGCAAACTTGACCACATCCATTATCGGGAACCTCCTCGTGAGGCACAGTGGTTAGCTAACAGTACTGATCCAGACTAGAAGTCTCAAGCCTGGTCATGTTCCTGATCACGCGCCTGATCACCTACATACATAAATAATACAATGAGCTGGAGCCCAGTGAATAACAATGGAGTAAAGGTTTTATGAATAATGTCCATATAGATTCAAAAATTAGAGTTCAGATCAAAACATATTCATATTTGTATTCAGAATTTGTAGATAGGCATATGTGGTACATCCATTAGCGCTAACAAATCAGATTGGTCATAAAGACCCATATACAGAGCAGATAAGGGGTTATGCATAACCAGTTCCATAAATGGAACCCACGCGAAACCTTGGTACCAGGTAACTAATAACAGCTATCAGATGATGATAAGGATGCCACGAATACATTTCAAAAAATTAGACAGTCATTTATGATTCACAAAATAGTATTTCAAAAAACAGATCATATCATATCATTCAAAAAATACTTATAGTCAAACATAGCTTTACAGAGTTGTTACTCACTGATAGCTCTAGAAGTGAATCAAATGAATCAGACATATCAGATGGACTATGGCGCATGACCTACACAAACACGTGACATACATACATTGAAAAACACGCTCGGTAAACACTTGACTTAACACTTTTCTTTCTTGTTGTGTTTCTAATTCATTTCCTCATTATTGTAGCCTAAATTATGTCTTAAGAATACCTTAGATGAAATGAGGATGCAAAAATGTACTTTGAAAACACTTGTAAAATTTCAGAAACAGGGTAGTTCGCTTGAGCGAAGCTTTGGTTGCTCAAGCAGTCTACAAAGTCTGCAAAACTTCTGGATGCTCTCATTTTATGCTCGAACCAACATCTTAGTAGCTCGAGCCAAGGTTCAAAACAAGGGGTGGTCGCTCAAGCGAAGCTTTGGTCACTTGAGCCAACTACCTCGACTGCAAAAGTACTAAGAGCTTGCAATCTGCGCTCGAGCGAATAGTGCGAATTCTAAAATTTCCAGATTTCATCTTCAAGTTCAAAGCACAATTTCTTTGCATCAAAACATGTTCTTTTGATATTTCATCAAATTGATTTTCTCAATGATTTTATACGACCCTACATATCGTGGTGCTAACTTGCCTTTTGTTCCAAAGCGGGTTTGCCCTTTCATTGGAGCTACTGTAGACGCGCTCCGAGGACTCCCGAAGCTCCGCACTTGCGAAGGCGCGAAATCTCGTTTGCTCTCTAGTATACTACAGTTCGGACTCAAATGTCACGGTTCTGAATCTAATCTCGCAAAGTGCAATGCAAGACCGATAAATCACCAAAGAGTCCAAATCCGGCAAATCATTTTGGAAAACTGATTTTTGTAAAGAAGTGCCAAACATGAACTACTTTGCCAGATACAGAGTCGCCACCTAAATATTTATTTTGGGGGAATTTAGGAAACCCTGACTCGTTGCCTAAGGACACGTGTCCGTCATCACCAAAGTTGCCTCGGCTTGAGAACTTGGGTACGAGAGGGGAAGGTCATGCAATAAGCACCCATGCTCGCCCGATCAAAGATCGGCTTGTACTAAGCACGATATCTTGTTTTTGAAAACACATGCGTTCTTATTCCAGTTATTAGCTAGAATTACTATGTGATGCGCACAACACACAAGTATAGACTAGATTGCCTAATTTGAAACAAAGCATTGCATATTTGTTGTTTGAAAAACGGTTTGAAGTTTGCTACTCGCAAGTAGGCTAAATCGAGGATTCAATGAATTGTTCCAATTCAAGTAATCCAACCTTCACCCACAGGCATTCATGCAGTTATATCACATAAGCAAATAGCCTCATGGCAAGCATGCTATCATGGCAACACTCACACATATGCAAGATGCTAAAGCATAAAAGCTTACCTAGTACTCTGAGCCAAAACAATAGCTAGTTAGTAATCATGCATGATCCTAGCTATGTTTAAAATGGCTAATGCAACACATGCAAAATGTAACTAGAAATAGGCTCGGCTATTCTAAGATGGCATATGAGATGCGACAATTCGATACATGTATTCAAGTAGGAATTGAAATACGATGCAGTTAGTATGATGCGCCGATCCCGGTGCATGCAGTACAGATGAATGATGCAAACATGCATAGCATAAGGATGCTAAATGAAATATGCCCTAAAACTAACCATCGTAAGCGGTTAAGTAAAAGGGAGAAAGACGTGGCGTTAGAAGACATGCATCACACACACGCACGCTTATTACAAAATTGTGCCCTCTCGACGGAGGGTCCGAAAGAATAATACAAATCAACTAATTAATCAACTAACAAGCTAATTAATTATTACACAACTCTTCACTAATTAAACAAATTAATTAAGCTATAAAATTAGTAAAGCGGCCTCGATAAGAGGAACAAATGCATGCTCGATCGGTTTCGCTCGAAAATCCGTTGCCATGCCTCATGTTGCCTCTGTTTGCACTGTTTTGCACATCTAAAAACTGTGAAAAGTCCTGTGATGCTCTAGAACCACTTCATGGACATGCTGAGGGGCCATCGGCCAAAGGAAAGGTGTCATCGACCATTTATGAGGTCATCGGCCAAACACTTTTAGCCGATCGGCACACCAAATAGCCGATCGGCCATCTTTTCCTGTAAAATGTTGTTTCGCTATAGCAGAGAACAAACAGAGGTATGGCAATACATTTGCAAGAAAATGTTTGCAACTACACCCCTTGTCATGTTTAAGGATCAAAGGTGTGTAGTTCTCGACCCTCAGGCCACCAATCACACATTCCAATGCATGATGGCCAAAGGAGCCAAGTGTGCAATTCAATATGGAATGAATGCACAAAATCACATAAGAGACCTCAACCTCTATCATGTTTGATCAAGAGGCAAGGCATGCATACACAATACTATGCAAACATGCAAGCATGATGCGATGCAATTAGCATGCAACAACATGTAATGGAATTAGCATGTAACAACATGCAATGTACCAAATATGCAACAAGCATGCGACAACATGTAAGGCAAGCATGCAACAACATGTGAAAATGGGCTTAAACTAAAATGGACAGCTCTTAAACATGCCCAAATCAGTGGCCAAAAGTGCTAAAATGATGGTACCAAAATGCAAAACAAACATGCATGCCAATTGGCTCATAAGCTAGGCAACAAGACACAACTCTCAAACATGAACAAGGTGTGACAAACATGAGAACGTGGCAATGTAATAAGCTCTGAAAATATATGAGGAATGATGTCAAATCAACCAAACAAAGCAAGTATAGCATGCAAGAAAGCCTAAAGCTTAAGGCTAGCCAAAGGACTCAAACCATGGCCACACAAGGCAAGCCCCAAAGGGCCAAGGGCACCCATAACAGTCCCAAGGTAGGTCAAGATAGGGCAAAAAACAAGCTTAAACCTAGCCAACACAAGCTAGAACAAAAGCCCAAAAGCATGAGGCATGCAAGGCTACAAAAGAGGTGTTATACTACACCTATCAAAACCAAACATGGCATGACTTAACCAATGAAAAACAGAGTTACAACATGGTAAAACAAGACCAAAAACCCACTTAGATGGCATCCCAAAGACCTAAGCATAGAGGCATGCACAATGATCCATTCATGAGGCATAAAACATCAACCTCCCAATGCATGGAGAAGATGACAAATGCAAGTGTATGGCCACACTTCATGGACTGAAATCTCATATGGAATGATGCCAAATCATAAGAAAAGTCCTAGCAATGCATACTAATGACTTGGACACTCAAAGCCAACAAGCTAGGCTGAACCATGGCTATACAAAACAATGCAAGCATGACCAAAACAACACCAAACAGACCTTAAGCATGGTAAAACAAGGATAAAAGCTTCTTTGGGTCAAGCCAAAATCATGCTAAAAACATGGCTTAAAGCACAAAGCATGTTAAGCCAATTTCATGGAAATGCACTACAAGTGCATGAGGCATGCAAAGGCTAACCCAACCAAACCTAAACAGAGGTATGACATGGTAAGACAACACCAAATACATGCTGAAGTGGACACAACATAGGCTAGAATGACATGCTACTTCATGAAGCATACAAGACTAGTATGTGTGACTTACACTACAAGTGTATAAACCATGCATGGAGTGATCAATCCAAGCAAAAACAGTGGTAAGCCTCAGCACAATAACCCCAAATACATGCTAATATACAAGCTAAAACAAACCTAACAAACATGCTCACACATGAGGCATTTAAGGTAAGTATTGAAGACACAAGGAGAGGGGATGGCCCTCTCCTTTTTGGGACCTTAAAACAGAGAAGGCCAAAACAAGGTGATCCCAAAGCTCACAAAGAAGGCACAAAAGCAAGGCCCAAACAAGGCCTAAGAGAGGGGGGGGGGGTAAACAACCCCAAACACAAAAGTGACCTCAAACAAAGGTCTTAAGCATAAAAAATCAGAACTTTTTGTAGTTTAGAGTTAAGCTTAAAACAATATGCAAATAGGTCTAAAAGCTTAAGCAAGAATGAGAGTTTAAAAGCAAGAAGCTCACCCTTGAAGAACACCTTCAAGAACACTACTCCAGCAGGTTTTCTGAGTTCAAACCAACCCAAGAACACCAAAACCAACTCCTAAGGATCTCAGCAACCAAAGGATGGTGTATTACTAGGTGTTTGTGTGCAATAGTATGAAGAAAATACCCTTTAAGGCACAAACACACACACAAATATATAGAGAGAGAGAGAGATATATGAACTCTATATCAATTTTTCAGAACCTCTGAAAAGGGAGGAGAAGCTCCCTTCTTATAGGAATTCAATTCCAAAGCTTCTTGGAGAAGCTAGAACAAGGTGCAAATCCCTCCATACACGTATATGGAGGATGGGAATTGTGCCCACCAGCTGTCACAGCTGGCAAGAAATATCTACAAAAAGCAGATGGAAAGGTCTCGGCTCAAAAATATGGCCGATCGACTAACATAAGTGCCGACCGACCAAAAAGAGTGCCGATCGGCCAAAACTTTTGGCCGATGGAAAGAACACAAGGCCGATGGCATCATGCCTTGGCCGATGGGTTGAGGGGATGGCCAACAAGCCACCCTCTTCCCTCAGAAGCAAAAACACAAGTGTTTGGTCCACAACCAAGCACAAAACAGACAAGTTGCGAGATCCTAAGGCAAGGCGCGCGGCCGAGACCTCCAGGAACTCAAAATGAACACGAGCATAGATGATCATCGAGTGTTCAAACGATGACGTCCAAGTCTTGAGGACAATCAAAAATGGGGTGTCTACAGCTACTTTGATAAATAAATGGTAGCCCACTTCATATTCTCGGTCCCTTCTTCTAACATCCACATAACTTTTCTAACGGCTTTGTGCGGTTTTTAGTCGTTGCTGAATCAATTTTATTTTCTCAGTCATCTCTTGCACAAGTTCGGGTCCCAGCAGTGGTCTATCGCCTACTTCGGCCCAATAAATTGGTGATCAGCATTTCCTTCCATAAAAAGTTTCATAAGGAGCCATACTGATACTCAAATCATAGCTGTTGTTGTACGCAAACTCGGCCAAAGGCAAGTAGGTCTCCCAATTTCCTTAGAAATCCAACACACACATTCGTAACATATCTTCCAACGTCTGAATAGTTCGTTCTGATTGGCTATATGTCTGTGGATGATATACACTACCGAGTCTCAGTTTAGTCCCTAAGGCCTGTTGCAAACTTTGCCAGAATCTTGATGTGAATTTTAAATCTCTGCTAGATACAATAGATATTAGTACACCGTGCAGTCTCACAATCTCATCAATATAAATATTAGCCAATTTATCTGCATTATAAAAAGTTTTAACAAGCAAAAAGTGAGTGGATTTAGTCAAACAATCAACAATAACCTAGATAGAGTCCATACCTCTAGGAGAACAGGGTAGACTGATAATGAAGTCCATCGTAATATGCCCTCATTTCCATTTCGGTATTAGAAGCAGCTGAAACAATCCAGCAAGTCGTTGATGTTTAGCTTTCACTTGTTGGCAATGCAAGCATTTGGCTACAAAGTCCGCAATACCTTTCTTTATTCCAGGCCACCAAAAATTATGTTTCAAATCTTTATACATCTTTGAAATTCCTAGATGCATAGCAAATTTGGACTTGCAGGCTTCTGTCATAACACGCTTTTTCAGTTTTGAACAATCTAGTACACAAAGCCTATCTTGAAATTTCAATACATTAATTTCAACTATAAATCCCAGTCTCGGTCTAGAGTTTTCCACAATCTCTTTCAGACATTCATCGTCTAATTGATTTTCTTTAATTTCCTCAATAATTGCTAGCTGGGCAGAAATAGCAGCTAAGACTCTGCCCTGTTCACGCAAAACAATTTCAACTTCATTTTGTTCCAGATCATACAGCAAATCTTTTTGTCTAGTGAGCAAGCATGCCAAATTCCCAATGGATTTTTGGGTCAAAGCATCTGTAACAGTATTGGCCTTTCCCAGGTGATACAGAATTTGCAAGTCATAATCTTTAATCAGTTCAGGCCATTTCCTTTGTCTCATGTTCAAATCTTTCTGAGTGAAAAAGTATTTCAGGCTTTTATGATCAGTATACACCTCACAAGTCATTCCATACAAATAATGGCGCCATATTTTTAGTGCAAACACTACAGTTGCAAGCTCAAGATTATGGGTTGGATAATTCTTTTCTTGTGGTCAGAGTTGCCGAGAAGCATACACAATCACTTTACCATTTTGCATGAATATACACCCCAAGCCTTTGTATGAAGCATCACTGTAGATTTGGAACCCATCTGCACTAGTTGGTAAAGTCAGAATCGGTGCAGTTACTAATCTGGTTTTCAATTATGGAAAAGCTTATTCACATTGATCATTCCAAGTAAATATCACCCATTTTTGTGTTAACTGAGTGAGTAGCATGGCTAGTTTTGAAGAGTCTTTCACAAATCGACGATAATAACTTGCAAGTCCTAAAAAACTTCTAACTTCTATCACTGTGGTTGGTCTTGGCCAGTTCACAATAGCCTCAATTTTCTGTGGGTCAACAAATATGCCAGCCTTGTTCACACTTGGACAGTTTTGCATACAATTTCTTTTCTTACAGAGACTGTAGCACAGTTCTCAAATGATTCTCATGTTCTTCCCTGCTTTTAGAATAAATCAAGATATCATCTATGAACACAATAACAAATTCATCAAGAAATTGTTTAAAAACCTTATTCATTAGGTCCATAAATGTGGTAGGTGCATTCGTGACTCCAAATGGCATCACTAGAAATTCATAGTGCCCATATCTAGTTTGAAAAGTAGTTTTCTCTACATCTTCTGCTTTGACTTTCAACTGATGATATCCAAATCTAAGATCTATTTTAGAAAACACTTGGGCTCCCTGAAGTTGGTCAAACAAATCATTTATTCGGGACAGTGGGTATTTGTTTTTCACAGTCACTTTGTTCAATTCTCGATAGTCTATATAGAGTCTCAAAGTTTCATCTTTCTTTTTAACAAATAGAACTGGAGCACCCCAAGGCGAAGTGCTCGGTCGAATAAACTTTTTGTCTAATAGTTCTTGAAATTGGACTTTCAGTTTTTTCAATTTAGTTGTGGACATTCTGTATGGGATCTTAAAAATTGGTTGTGTTCTTGGTGCTATCTCAATAGTAAATTCAATTTCTCTATCTATCAAATCTCTAGGAAATTCATTAGGAAACACATCAAGAAATTCATTGACCATAGGGATAGTTTCCATATTAATACTATCTGCAGGCACAATTAATACACAACACAAATAACCTCTACAACCCTTCCTCAGCAGTTTATTGGCTTTCATAGAAGAGCTCAAATATGGAGGAGGAATCACATCATTTCCAACAAACACAAACTCAAGTAACCCCGGTGGCCTAAATATAACATATTTAGGAACACAATCAATGGTGGCATGGAACTTTGTCAACTAATCCATACCCAATATACAATCAAAATGATCAATTGTGGGAGCCAGAAAATAATATATATCAACTTATTGGGCTAACCCAAACGAGGCTTGCTAAGGGGCCAACTATTGGGCTTATTCGTCTCACCCCCGTCTATAAAAGGAAGGCACCTCATGGCATATAGGTATAATCTTTCTCTGCACTTCACACAGAACACTCTTGACTATCTATACTCTTCATTCATGGATTCTAACTTCATCATTGGAGTGTCCTCGGCCGGTAACCTCAGTTGGGTTGCATCAACCATATTTATCTCTTGCAGGTTCATGGAACTATCTTTGTTGAATCTCACCAACAATCCATGTGAGGGGATATTTCACAGTCTCACAATTGGCGCCTTCTGTGGGAACGACTGAATGAGATCAACGAAGAACACAACAAACATGTTCTTGTAAGTACAAATTTAACAACACTTTTGATTTATTTGCTCTCTGAAAATTTTTTTAAGATTAGTTCTTGGATTGGATATACATATGTTTATGCTTACAAAATAGAGCTTTTTGTTCACTGTGAATCTTTTACATCTCCATTTTCTCTCTCTACAAATGGGTTTCACTTTGCTTGAAGAGAGCATCTTTTCGGCATATTAAAGCTGAGTAATGAAATTTTCTTGTTGAATCTGTTAAAGCTGTTAGTCGGCACTTTACCAACTTATGCAAGTGCACTTTACACTGTTCAAGTTGATTGATGAAATTTCATCTTTTCTTGGAATATACATATATATATATATAATATCTATACTAACAATTTCTATAAACTCCAAACTTGGGTCTTTACTTTCTCTCTCTAAAAATTGGTAACTAACTTTTATCACCTACCTTTCCGTGGAGCACTCCAGTGGATACAATCAATTCGGCTATTAAAATGAATTATATATATATAATGGTATTAGGAGTTTGCCGAAAACATTGTTCCCCTTATAACCCTTACCTTTTTGCCGAGAATATTGTTAGGAATTTTATATATATCAGTTTGCAGAGAACACTATTAGGGATTATATATATATATATAAATTGTTTTTTTTTTTTATAGTAGTAACATTATTCGGCAACTTTATCAAGTTGCTTAGTCAACATTATTCAAAAATTCCCATTTCCTACATCACATTACTCAGCCAAGCATAAGTTATTCGGCCACCACCTTGTTAAATTTGCGCAGCCGTTCAACTATGGATGCTTGGCACCACAATTCCGTCACCACGCTCATTGGTTCAAGTATACATAATCATGGTGGCTACAATTGCAACCCTATGTGATGCCGACCAAGCTCTCAGCTAAGTCATCACATTATAAAAGAGGGATCCAGGTGTTTTGGCGCCACTTACTCAGCATACAACTTAAGTTCCTCAGCTTTCCAATCATTTTGGTTTAAACTAGAATCACAAGTTCTTCAACAAAGGTTGTTCGGCAAACCGACAATGGAGATTTTCGGTAACCCTATAAGGTTGTTCGGCAGCTATTACCCTTCTCGACATCACTACAGCTCACCCAAGCTGCCCACTGTTACTTGGCATCTAAGCAACCCAGTAGTGATAGCGCAACTTGCAGAAAGCTACTCGGCATGTCTACGCGTGAACGTTCTACTCGACAACCATTCCGCGTTAACCAGCCGTTTAAGAAGACAATACCTCCGATTGTCAAAATTTAGTCGCATAATGCCCAGAACAAATTCGACAGCTCAACCGCGATGCCGAGAACAGATTTAGTTGTTCTCTTTGAGTAACATCTCGGCAACATGTTCCACAGCATTGGGCACTCGGAACAAACACTATCAATTCACCTACCTCTTCGGCACGAATCTCATGATTTCTTAGAGCAATATTGATCGGCATTTCTCTCTCGGCATGGAACTAGCATCTCGGCTTGTCGAAATCAACATCTGAATATACCAGAGGATTCATGTCAACTCAAGGAGTCCAAACCCACCAACCCGAGGAGCCAAGAGGTCACCAAAGTTCGCTGGTAGTTGCGAAACGGACCAAATTTATAGAAAACTAAAATTTTAAAAGTTGTCGAAATCTAGTTTTGACTATACCAGTGTGAAGCACTCATTGAGACAAGTCCAACACGACAAACTGCGAAAAATCGGACTTAAAACGAAGGAGATATAGGGCCTCAAAGTCACGAGTTCGAAACTGGACCATTATGCCTTCCACGACATGCAGCATGAAGATGAAGATGATGAAATAAGGATTTATCCTGCTTTTCTCTGCACAAAGTGCTTCGTTCCATCTTACTGCATTCTGATTAATCGGATGGTCCAATAACTTCAAGGATGCCTACCTTCTAGGTTTTTGCCGTGTAGAATCCATTTTTGAGGTCCAATTTTACAAATTCCGAGTCTCAAATTAGGATCAATAAATCGGCAACTCGGGAACGTTACATGATAGATCAACAATCAGATCGTGTCTGATCGGCATGCATTTTTAACAGAAGGCTCATGAAGCTAGCACATAATTATCCATCTTTGCTGATCCTTCATTCATCACTTGGCCATATACCGCCCACTGGGCAAGACCCACTTGGATTTCTTTTACTTTTGGCTCCACAACATGCAAATTGCACTGTCCGCGGTCCAATCACAACAATCCAATAGTCGTTGCCAGTTATTTGGGACATTTCGAACACATCTGTACGGTCCGATTTTGCAAATTCCATACCCTAAATTTGCAGATTTCAAACACTCACAATTCTCAACCGATCTAAGCCATTAGATTCATTTTGGCTACAATTACGCCATCCGGAGTCCAATTCCAATGATCCAACAGTCGTTTCTAACCATTTGGAGCCTACTGCACACATCTGTACGATCTGATTTTCCAAATTCAACAACTAGAAAATATCCATCGTAGCTCAAACAATACTTTTGCTGCCAAGCTTGGCATTTGATCAATGCCGCATTCAAGAATTTTGGCATCTTCCCGCCACTATAACAACCCGCAGCATGCGGCAATTTTGGCTCAAGTCTATTCCAAATTCCTTCCGAATAGCCACTCATTCGAACGCAGTAGGGAAACTATACTTTGTTCTCAGCTTACTTCTCGTCAATGTTGGCCAACGTCCAATCTGAATTTCTTCTGAATACCTAACGTCATTCGCAAGCAATGGGGCAACGACGATCCAATGTTAGATATTCACAACAATGGAAGCAATTTTCCAACTAATTCCATGACAATGGTACAATTTAATCGGCTTAACGCTTATCGCCGAAGTCACAGAACAACTCTCACTTGGCGTTTTCAATTCTGCCATTTGGTAGTTCAATTGATCAGCATGCAATTTCAGTAACAGGATCTTGGGGCGAGGATATAATCCTCCGTCTTCCCTGATCATATTCAAAGTCCTTGCCATATTGGCACTTGGTCACCACTTAAAATCAGTAAAAGTCTCTGAGTACAGTGTAATCTTCGCACTCGGCACAGAGCGCCATCAGCAAAGGCCTATACCTACGCCCGGAGGTTAGAATATTGCGGCCTACACCTACACCCGGAGGTTAGAATACCGCGGCCTACACCCATGCCCGGGGGTTAGAATACTGCGGCCTATACCTATGTCTGGAGGTTAGAATACCGCGGCCTATACCTATGTCCGGAGGTTAGAATACCGCGGCCTACACCCTTACCCGGGGGTTATAATACCGCAGGTCTACACCCTTACCCAGGGGTAATAATACTATGGTCCATTTTTTGGCTGATATATCTACCTTATTTAATCTGTCTTCTTTGGTTAAGGCAATCATTTCCGTGCTCAGCATATAGAAATATTTTTAGCTCGGCACGAAAGTCCATATTTGGAAGCAATCTTTGCACTCAACAATATACTACATCCTTGCCCGGGATTATAATACCGCGGCCTGCACTCTTGCCCGGGGGTTATAATACCGTAGCCCACCATTATAGAGATAGTATTACTTACTGGGCTTTAGCTCACCTCTCTCCTTTATATACATATATTCATACATACATGCATTCATCTAGCCACTCATTTATTTATGTTATTCATTTATCAAATGTATTCTTTGTCAAAAGACCTAACATCTATTTGAACAGCATAACTTGGCAATAAAAACTCTCATTCCATCTACCGAAGACAATGAAAGTTTTGGGGCAATTGTGGGAGCCAAAAAATAATATATATCAACTTATTGGACTAACCCAAACGAGGCTTGCCAAGGGACCAACTATTGGGCTTATTCGGCCCACCCCCGTCTATAAAAGAAAGGCACCTCATGGCATATCGGTATGATCTTTCTTTGCACTTCACACAGAACACTCTTGACTATCTATACTCTTCATTCATGGATTCTAACTTCATCATCGGAGTGTCCCTGGCCAGTAACCCCGGTTGGATGGCATCAACCATATTTATCTCTTGCAGGTTCATTGAACTATCTTTGTTGAATCTCACCAACAATCCATGTGAGGGGATATTTCACGGTCTCACATCAATATTCAAGGGTAGCAAGTCAACATATAACAACATATCACCAATCACAACATCACATGCCGGATACACATAAGCATATAGCATAAAACCCCCAGATGGTGCAGATATAGATAACAGATAATTCATAGGTTCTAATGGTCTAGTCAATTTTCGAAAGAATGCATACGACACAAACGAATGTGTAGATCTAGAATCTATTAACACATATACAGTTTGAGCATATATAGGAAGTATACCTGACATCACAGATTCAATGTTTTGGATATCTCCCGACACTAATGCAAAGACTCGACCGTGCCTTAAAGTTTTATTTCCTGTATTGGCCTGTGTATTTGATCTTGGTACTGAAGCAGATCCAACTGAACTTGACGCAGGATGGTCACTATTGTCAAATACGAGTAGAGAATCTTTTACCATGTGGCCTATCTTGCCACTAGGAATGACAACAGGCCGGGGAGCCCGGGGATTACACTCCCCGTCCCTGATCCCCAATCCCCGAAGGTATAACATTCCCCGTCCCCGTCCCTAATCCCGACGGGGAATCCATCACCCCCCCGTCCCCGCCTCCTAATGGAGATCGGGTTTCCCCGATCCCAAAAAATCCCCGACCCAAGTATTTGATCCTCATTTTGGTCTATTGTCTCTCTCCACTCCATATCCAACATGATATATCTACAACCCAGTTTTTGATTCATTCCAATTTCAGTGAAGAAGAGCTTATTGAATCAAAATCAAAGCTAAAAAAAAACCTAAATGACAACAAATCTATACAGATTTGAATCATTACAAATCTATTCAACGCTATTACAGATATGTTTCATCATCAACAACAACATTCAACAAAAACAATATTCATCATCAAAAAGAAGAATAAGAACCAGAACAAATCAACAACTACCACAAAAAAAAAACAATGATCGGAGACAGCAACGTTGACGGAAATGATAATAGAGATAGCGGCGATGGCGGCGAGTGACTCTGAGATTAGCGAGAGTCGGCAATAGAAGGCGGTGGAGGAAAACTTGGCCGTGAGCAAGAGTCGGAGATTGATTCAGATCTGCACAGATTTGTTCTGAGATCGACGACGATTTGATGCCTAGTTTTGCCATGGAAGCTTTTAGAGAGAGAAAACTAGGGCTTGTGTGAAAGAGAGAAGGCGAAAAAGGGAAAGCCGTCAAAGTCGCCATGATGTTCTTGAGGCAACGGTGAGTGACGCGAGATTGAAAGAGAGAGAGAAATCTAAGTAAGAGGAAGTGGGAGATGAGAGATGGTTTTTATGTGAGGTTGTGTTAGGGTTTGGCTTATATATATATAGAAGGGTATAAAAGTAATTTTAGTTCGGGGAAACGGGGATGAGGCCGGGGCTGGGGAACGTATCACCGTCCCTGGCCCCAAAATTGTTGGGGATTCATTTTCGAATACCATTCCCGGCCCGTCAGGGGTATTTTTTGGAGAAAAACCATTCTAATTGGGGTCAGGGGGTCGGGTCCCTGTCGGGTTAGGTTCAAATTGCCATCCTTACTTGCCACACTGAAAGCAAGCACCCGTTGCATGGTAACAGACACCTTTGTGTTTTCTTCCACATTTAAAATAGATAGGTGCAGGCCCACTACTTTGACTTGAACTACTAGAAGATCCCGTATTTTGCTTCTTGTTCATTTGAAAATGAGCAGTTCTTTCGAAAGTTAAACCTAGATCTTTCACCTTTTCATTCAGTCATTAGAGCTTTAGTCTGTTTCATTACTGCTAAGTTGGCTTCAATCATCAGGGCTCGGTCCAGTACATCCACATACTTGGGCAGTTTCAACACACCAACCTGATCAAACACATCTAAATTAAGCCTACCTTCGAATTTCCTGGCTTTTTTGTAATCTGTATCTGCCATATGAGGAGCAAATCGAGCTAATTCTGTAAACTTAGCTTCATATTCAGCTACAGACATGTTGCCTTGTTTCAATTGCTCAAATTTGAAGACTTTTCAAACTCAGAAACAATGTCTATAGAGTTGTGCAGACTTACATGGGACAGAACAAAAAATTAAAACTTATATTTTCATCTATTATGACATCATATTAGTGTCATCACAAGTATAGGTAAACCAAAAATGGGCTTAGCCCTACTACATAATACAAAAGTTGTTCAAACCAAAATAAAAGAAAACAAAAGCTTAAGACTGGTTAACAAACTTGACCACATTCATTATCAAGAACCTCTTCGTGAGGTACAGTGGTTGGCTAATAGAACTGATCTAGACTGGAAGTCTCAAGCCTGGTCACGCACTTAATCACCTACATATATAAATAATACGATGAGCTGGAGCTTAGTCATTAGCAACAGAGTAAAGGTTTTATGAATGATGTCCATACAGATTTAGAAATCAAAGTTCAGATCAGAACAGATTCATATTTGTATTCAGAATTTGTAGATAGGCATATGTGGTACATCCATTAGCGCTAATAGATCAGATTGGTCATAAAGACCCATATGTAGAGTAGATGGTCAAAAAGACCCATATATAGAGCAAATAAGGGGTCATGCATAACTAGTTCCATAAATGGAACCCACATGAAACCTTGGTACCAAGTAACTGATAACAATTGTCATATGATGCTAAAGATGCCACGAATGCATTTCAGAAAATTGGATAATCATTCATGATTCACAAAATAGCATTTAAGAAAACAAATTCATATCATATCATTTAGAAAACGCTTATAGTCGAACATAGCTTTATAGAGTTGTTACTCACTGATAGTTCCAGAAACGAATCAGATGAATCAGACAGATCAAATGGACTATGGCGCGTGACCTACGCAAACACATGATAGATACATATTGAAACACACGCTCGGTAAACATTTAACTCAACACTTTTCTTTCTTGGTGTGTTTCTAATTCACTTCCTCATTATTGTAGCCTAAATCATGTCTTAAGAATACCTTAGATGAAATGAAGATGCAAAAATGTACTTTGAAAACACTTGTAAAATTTCAAAAAACAGGGTAGTTCACTCGAGCGAAGCTTTGGTCGCCCGAGAGGTCTGCAAAGTCTACAAAACTTCTAGGTGCTCTCATTTTACGCCCAAGCTAACATCATGGTCGCTTAAACCAAGGTTCAAAACAAAGAGTGGTCGCTCGGGTGAAGCTTTGGTCACTCGAGCCAATTACCTCAACTACAAAAGTACTGAGAGTTTGCAATGTGTGCTCGAGCGAAGATTTCACCACTCGAGTGAATAGTGCGAAATCTGGAATTTCCAGATTTCATCTCCAAGTTCAAAACACAATTTCTTTGCATCAAAACACGTTCCTTTGGGCCAAAACTTAAGAAGGCACTTGTAAACCCATAATACATCATGAATTACAAATTATTTCGCAAAATCAAAGCCCAAAAGTATGCCAATTATTCAAAATTAACTTGAAACTTACATATATATAACATGCATGTAATGCTATGACTTCAAACTTTCCAAAACATGCAAACTTAGGATAATTTGTTAGAAAACATGGGGAATTCTCAAAACAAAGCTAAGATAGGTGCATGCATGTATGAATTCTTTGAAATTAACTTCAAAATGAAAGGAGATGTGCATGCATGTATGAGTTGAGCTTAGATTTTTCAATCTTAACTTCATTATCTTAATTAACCACCTAATTCTCTTGAATTCATGCTCTTGTTGGTTCGTACACTTAACTTATGGGTTGAATTCTTACCTTAATTCTTTAATTGGAGTCTAAATGGTTGATTCCTTGAGCTAGCAAACTAATTCTTCCAATTCCTCTCAATTCTCCATTCTTTAAGCGTGGTTGATCACTTCTCAAACTCTTTCCCTCTCTCTCATGGTTTTGTCTACAAAGACAATGAAATGGAAGTGCATAGAATGTTCTTAGGGTCAAGATTCGCCTTTTATAGGCTTGATTTAATGTTGGTTAATTAAGCTTGGCTTAAGACTAATCAATTGGTATTATTTTATTCTAATTATTTGATTCCGAATCAGACTTCAATTAAACTTCTCATAAAATTTTAAAAATCCCAAATGACGCGTTGACTTAGTCAATTTCATGCTCAAATGTCGATAAGGCCTTCATTTAGTAGAACAAAGTAGAGTTCTAAACAAATATTCCTATGGCTAACAGATAGGAACGCAAAACACATATAAAATACACAATTAACACATAGTCTCATTCTTAAAACTTAATGAGCATTCTTAATCATGGATTATGGGCTAATTACGGATCAGGGTTGTTATATTTGTGTTCACCCTTAGTGGATTTGTGCAAAAAAGAATCTGGTGATCCCACCCAACTAAAGGTGTGAGAAGTCCTCGGAGAGCACATGGCTCTTTCTTTTGTTAGTTCTTCTGGCAAGCCAAGGGCTTTACTTGTGTAGGTTTGATAACCACCTTTTGTGTAACAGGCCTAAGCCTTGGAACTTGTAACCCATGAGGCATTCTTTTATGATTATTTTATTCGTTTTTAATTGTCTCACGTGCTATAAATTCAACTTTGAGAGGATTGAATGTGTATTGCATGTGGACCCTTTTTATAAATCTCTCACATGAATGAATACGAATATAGAGATTTGATCATTTGAGTTGAAATTAGTGTGATTGGTTGAATTAATTAGATTTATCATTATGTCATTAATTTAGGGGCGTTACAACTCATATGTGTAGACCACTTTGCGAAAATCTCATTTTTGCGCATTGTGTAATAAGCTTTCGCCCAAGGGTCCATATTGGAAATGTCGATACTCGTTATCAAATTTTCTTCCCTTTTGATCTTAAGTTTTTTCATCTCCACCATTGCTCTAACCCTTCTTTATTCTCTTTCATTTTTTTCATTTCCTTTTCAGTAAGGTGTTGGTTAAATGTCTCCAATAAATTATTAAATTTATAGTATTCAACTTCAGCAACTTGACTTTTTTGACGTACTTCTTTTGGAACTTTCCTAACTCTAGGTCTTTTACCTATGGCAGAGTCACTACCATCACCACTTAGATTGTTATCCTCATCAAGAGAAATGAAGTTATCAATAGGGGACTCAGGGATTGAATCGGTGAATGGTGTATGTGTCTTTGAATTCACCGAGTTTGTAAGAGCTACATCTTGCCACTTGACATTGCTTTGCAAGACTGGCCAACAATGTTCAAAAGCAAATTTTTTCATATTGATTGTATAAAAGTTTTGCTTGAAGCATATGTATGGATAAAATATTAAAAGAATTAATTTCATAATTTTTATATGAGAAAAATAAATAGTAACATAATAATTAAGATGAAATCTTACTATATCAGTTGGAAACATCTTACTTGGGTTTAGATTTTCGACTTGCGCTAAACACTCATGAAATTTGTTACAACACTTCAAGATTGTATCCCATCGAGATTGGATAGATACTTGTGTTCTTGATTGATCATTCTAAAGAGAGCAATAATTTTAAAAAATTCTCTCCCAAAATTGAGCATGCGATTGTAAGTTGCCAATAATTGGGTCTTGATTAATGTGACTCCAAACTCTACAAATTAATGTTGAGATAATGGAAAGTTGTGAAAACATATTGAGATAGGGGTTAGCATTTATATTTTTAAAAATATTACCGTTATGGTGAAAGAAAAATTTGTTTGATATATAGCCGTTTATAGATGTTTGATTAGAACCATCTCTTCAATTTTATAACCATTGGATGAGATGATCTAGCGGCTCAATTGGATGACACAACGGCTCCAGAACCTTCTCATCAATTCAGTCTCTCTCTCTTTTTGTCTTCTAGACTTGTATCTATCTTTGTCACTTTCTTACTCATCCAACGGCTCCAGAACCTTCACATCAATTTAATCTCTCCTTTTGTCTTTTAGACTTGTATCTATCTCTGTCTCTTTCTTACTCATTACCTAACCTCCATCTCTGCATCTCTCTCTCTCTCTCTCTCTCTCTCTCTCTCTCTCTCTCTCTCTCCCCCCCTTCCTCCCTCCCTTTATCTCCTTCTTTTAGCTTCGGCGTCCAAAACCTCCACCGATCAGTCCGAATCCCTTAGAAAACCTTCCATCAATTAGTATGAAAACCTCTTACAGAACCACCTCACTCTTTTTTCCCTCCATCTCTTTTGAAGGGTTTCTCACTCACCCAAGGTCTCCCTCTATCTCCTTCTTTAACTCCGGTGAAGATCAGTCCCAAGCCCTTCAAAATGCTCAAACCTTTTGCTTAACCCTAATTCAAACACTCCCAAACCTCTACCAAACCGAAACCCTCATTCAAACCCTTCTAAACCAAAACCCTCTCTGAAATCAACCTTGATTTCTTGGTATTTATCAAAGTCACTGAAGATCCATCTAATGATGACAAATGAATTGGAGTTGCTCGGATGATCTAATGAGTCAACAAATGATTTTTTGTTGAGTTCTTCCTTTATTATCAAGTTTTTTTTTATTAATAATTATATTTTTATTTGTTTGTTAATTTAATTTGTTAATATTTATGTTTTTGCCAACTTTTTTGTGTTGATTACGTTGTTGTTGTTTACTTTCTTCTCTTCATCTACACTGTTTTTTTTTTTTTTTTTTTTTTTTTTTGTCATTGTTCACTTTGGAGCCAAAAATCAATTATCTTTGATGATGTGGCATGTTCAACAATTGCCAAACCTGCTACCAAATTTGGCACAACAAATGGCTTGTGCCAAATTTGGCAGGAGGTATAACAACTCATTGGAGACCCTTTTTTGTTGACTCTTGCCAAATTTTGGCTTTGGTAGCTCCAATAGCAAACCATTGGAGATGCTCTAAGGATGAAAAGATTAGCTACACAAGAAAACTTTTTCTACACTTAATTTTCTATCACTTTTCTCTACTACTTTTTCTATTTGATCAACTCAACCTCTCTATTGATAGAGTAAATTCATGTACAAAGTCCTTGCTCCCCAAAAATTTAGGGTTTTGCTCATAAATGCAACCAATAATGGTTGAAGAGTTTTGCTACATCCCCCTATTTCATCACCTTTAATTACACCTCTAATGAAATGGCAAACAATTTTAAAAGGAGAGAGAAGAGTTTAAAGAAAATTGATTGGTTGGTATTGTTTACCACCTCATTAGAAGTGCAATTGGGGGTGATGAGGGATGGGGCATTTCACAATGGTTGAATATGAAATTTTAGGAAGTGAAATTTGGTAGCTAGTTCTTGGACACATTGAGCTATATCTGATTTTTTGTTCATATTTCCCTCCATGCTATGAATTTTGACATAAGGCTAGTCCTATCTACAACTAGATTCCTAACTCTCTTGAGATTTTAATTTATGTAACACTTTTCATCTATAATTCATTAGCCAAATGAATAGGAAAAAAAAAAAAACAAAAGAACAAGAAGAAGAAGAAAGAAAGAGTTGTCATCTCTTTTACACTGACATATATGTTTCCTTGTTTATCCTTATATCTTTATATTATATGTATTAGTTTCAATTTATTTAGCCTTATTAAAAATAAGTTAGTGTAATTACGCCAAAACTATGAAATTTTAATATGCTCCGTTTATTCGGGCAGGAAACATTTTCTATGAAATTTTTTTTCAGAAATGTTTTCTAGAGAAAACATTTTTTTATGTTTGGTGGTGGTGGTAAAACAAAAGTACAGGTGAAGGTGGTGGCATAGTGGTGGGGTCTTAGCGGCGATAATAGCGGCAGCGATAGTGGCAATGGCCATAGTGATTGGTGGTATGATGGTGGAGGTGAGAGTAGTAGTGGTAGTGTGGTGACATTGGTAAGATTTTAGTCTGGAAAACACATTCCATCTTTTAAAAGTGGAAAACATTTTCTGCCCTTATAAGTTTGTTTTCTATTGACTATGGAAAATATTTTCCATTGACTTTCGTCTTCTATTGTACCAAACACCAGAAAATACAAAAAATATTTTTCGCTCAAACAAATGGAGTGTAAATTTTAGGAGAGATCTATATAAGTGGAGAGAACGAATCTCCCCACTTGCGTGTGAGTCTTATTCCCCTTATATTAATTGGGTTTTCTATCCCACTTTGAGAGTTTCTTTGTAAAACTTTTTTTAATGTATTTGATCGTCATTACTATTATTGTAATTTATTGGATTTTATTATAATAATTGTAGAGGGATAAAACATTGGCCTAAACCCAAACTTAGCCAAGCAGGTTAACTCAAGGGAAAAGCCCAGATAACCAAAAAGTCCATCAAATAAGGAGACAATGTCACGTGACCAAAGCATGACTAAAATCTCATTCTAGAAAGAGATCTATAGAATGCAGGGAAGCCCTTAGATCTATCCTTAATCGACGGTGAAGATACAAATTGTCAAAGATAAGAATGTAGGCCCAGCCTACCCAAACAACACAACTGTCCGATTATCTTAATCGGACAGACGAAGCATTTGGTAAGTTGACTACTAATATCTAACATAATCTAAGCCGCCCATAACAAAATGATCCAACGGTAAAAGATAAAGACAACCTGGCCACTTGCTTGACCAAAGTCCAAAAGTAAGAAGACCCCTTGGATTAGATGTTAATCCAACAGTTGAGACCCAAGACAATAACACTATAAAATGAGGAGTAAGAAAAGCAAGAGAAGGATGAGAGGGAACTAAGACTCCTTTAACAAAATACTATTTGGTCGATCATCATCCTGACTTGATCATCGGAGGGTCCTCCTGACCATCTCTGGTCAGGCGTGATCATTAACAAATTGGTTTCTCTTTACAAAGTAAAGGAAGGGGCACTTCATCTTACTTTCCATGTGGAGAAAATTTCTACCTTCCACAATTGGTGCCGTCTATGGGAACGACGAGAAGACGAGTACCCATCCCTCTCTAGAAGAGATACCAAGCGATCATTAGAATGCACTAATCGGGAATATGGTTAGTTCAAACTTCGACGATGATTCCGAAGTAGCACCTGAAGGCTCAAAAAAAGTAATCCCTCCGTCAGATGATGATGATCAACGAGCTCAGCTCATAGATTGGCTCGTAACACAAGTTAAAGCCCTCAAGAAGGAACTACGATTGGCCCAAAGAAAACCTAAGACCCGAATAAAGACTACCGAGATCCACAGGAAGATTAGTCCCCAGGAAACCGCTATCCAAACTGCCAGCAGCCACCCCGATCGGACGTAGAGAAAACACTAGGTCACCAGAAGAGAGGACTCCTAGAATTACCAGAAGAATGACTTGAGAAGTTGGCTTGATGGATGAACATGGGGCAATCCTTAGCCCATTCGGAGAAAACTCTTCACAGAAGAGCTAGTTTCGCCATTCTCCTGAGCAATAGATAGCTCCAACTTGCCGAAGAGATTCACCCCTCTAAAGTTTAACTTGTATGATGGCAAAGGAGATCCAACCAGTCACATTCAGCATTATACACAAGCCATGACCTTATTGAGCAATAATGGTCCAATCATGTGAAGGATGTTCTCCTCGAGCCTATGGGAGATACGCTTTGCTGGTACTATAAATTAGAAGCCGGATCAATCAGTGATTGGAAGCAATTGGAGCAGGCGTTCGTCTCACGTTTTGTCACCAATAGCCGACCACCAAAAGAGGTGGATGTGCTCCTTACAATGAAGAAAGATGATACGGAGAGCCTGCGAGAATATGCAGCAGGTACTGGGTGGCATATAACGAGAATTAATAACTGTAACGAACAGTTAGCAATTGCCTCACTCAAGTTAGGATTGTAGCCCGCAAGTAATATCCTTTACAAAAAAGCCACCCATTGACGTAGGTAGTTTAATGAGGCGAGTCGAACAACATTGCATGATCAAAGATAACCTACGTAGAATTAAAGAGCCAAAGCCTGCCTGTCTCCTATCAAGGTTCCAAGGAAGAAAGAGAAGCAGACCCCCAACACTAAAAGAAAGGAATCAAACGCGATCGCCCAATAGCCAAAACTAAGAAAAGTGCCTTTCCAGGCAATCGTCACCACTCTCACCGAACCAATATACCAACTAATGGCAAAAATACAGAATGAGCCTTACTTCTCTTGGCCTCCAAAGATGATTGGGGATCCATCCCTTCGAAATCGTAGGTTATGATGTTCCTACCACAAGGATTACGAATATCTTATAGAAGATTGCAACGCATTAAAGCAATTTTTTGAAGAGTTGGCATAAAGCGGGCACCTACGCTTTTATATCGATCATTCCTCTGATCGAAAAGAGAAGCACAGGGACAAAGATGGTGATGCGCAATCAACAGCAACCATTAACATGATACAATCAATTCCCCTGAAAAAACAGACGAACCAGATAAGGGAGGAAATAAGAAGGTCGGCACACCTAAGGGAAGTGATGGCATTATCCAAAGTCTCCACAAAATGAATGCGTTGTTCCGAATTAAGGATCACATTCTTTGATGAAGACGTGACATGGATTTATCATTTCCATAGCAATACTCTGGTAGTAACCTTGTAAATCGAGGAATTCACTATTAAAAAGATATTGATAGATCAAGGAAGTTCTTCGGAAGTCATGTACTATGAACTTTTCAAGAAGTTAGGACTATTACTTGATGCCCTACTTCTAGTGGATTCACCGCTATATGGCTTCAATTCCAGTCTAGTTTTTCCCTTAGGAAAAATCTTCTTACTAGTAAAGGTAGGAGCGAAAGTACAACAAGTTGAATTTCAGGTAGTAAATGTGTCTTCCCCGTACAACGCCATAATGAGAATGACATGGATCCATAAAATGAGGGTTGTCCTATCTATATTCCATAAGGTCATACGCTTCCCAAAATGGGGTAGCATAGAAGAAATAAGGGGAGATCAGGCAACGACAAAGCAATGCATGGCTGTGTCCACCACAAAATAGATAATTCAAGAAGTCCGAACACATGAGTCAGAAGAAAAAAAGGTCGGCACCGAGCCTAGTGCTAAAAGCGTGAAAGAACTAGAAAAAGTGATGATCGACCCTGCAAAAGAGGAAAAGTTCTTTCTTGTGGGAAAGGATCTCACCTCAGAAGAAAAAAAGCAATTGATCGACTTCTTACTTCGGTTCAAAGACGTTTTCGCATGGACCCCATACGAGATGGAGGGAATCAACCCAAGGGTAGTGTGCCCCAAGCTCAATGTAAATCCAAGCTCAAGGTCGATGATACATAAAAGTAAAAGGTTGGCGTCACAGCACGTGGAAGTTATAAAAAAAGAGGTCAAGAAAGTGCTCGAATCCAATGCCATTCGCAAAGTGCTATACCCGAAGTGGCTGTCTAACACTGTTGTCATAAAGAAAAAGAACGAAAAATGGAGAGTTTGTGTGGATTTCACCAATTTGAATAAAGCATGCCCCAATGATAGTTTTTCTCTACCTAAATTTGACCAATTGATAGATGAAACATCCATGCATGAGAGAATGAGCTTCCTAAACTCATACAGAGGATACCACCAAATAGCTATGCATCTAGATGATCAAGAGAAGACATCCTTCATCACCCTAGTAAGGTTATTCTGTTACAAGGTGATGCCATTCGAATTAAAGAATGTAAGGGCTACATACTAATGACTGGTTACAAAGATGTTCAACAAACAAGTCGATCGAAATGTCGAGGTCTACATTGATGATATGGTAATCAAGTCCTAAGAAGCTAAGAATCATCCAACTGATTTCTAGGAGGCATTTTGAAGATGAAGCTCAACGCGACGAAGTGTGCCTTTGGGGATGGATCTGGGAAGTTCCTCGAGTACATTGTCACTCAACGGGGAATAGAATCAAATCCCGAACAAATCCAAGCATTGTTTAATTTGACAGCTCCCACATCAATAAAAGGGATCCAGACACTCACTAGAATAACAGCGGCACTTAACATATTTTAATCGATCTTTAGACCGCTGTCGACCATTCTTCCAATTAACAAAAAGAAATCTCAGTTTGAATGGACTCCAAAATACAATCATGCATCACAAGAATTGAAAGCCTACTTGGCCAAACCACCCCTACTCACCAGCCCAGAGACATGAGAGAAATTGTATATGTACCTAGTAGTATCTGATCATGCTGTTGTAGACTCGACTTTCTTCGCGCGCCCCCCTTTCGAAGAGGCGCGAATTGGTCTTACTACAGTTCGGACTCCTGTCACGGTTCTGAATCTAGTCTCACAAAGTGTAATGTGAAACTAATAAACACCAAAGAGTCCAATCTGGCAAATCATTTTGGAAAATCAGATTTTAAATCAAATAATGCGAAAACTGGACTGCTTTGCCAGATTACAGAGTCGCCACGTAAATATTTTATTTTTTGGAAAATTTAGGAAACCCTGACTCGTGCCAAAGGCCACGTGTCTGTCATCACCAAAGTTGTCTCAGCTCGGAAACTTGGGTACGAGAGGGGAAGGTCATGAAATGAGCACCCCCGCTCGCCCGATCAAAGGATCAGCCTTTACTAAGCATGATATGTTGTTTTATAAACCTCATGTGTTCTTATTCCGGATTATTAGCTAATTTTACTATGTGATGCGCACAACATACAAGTATAGACTGAATCACAAGAATTGGAACAAAACAATTCATGTTTGTTTTTTAAAATGGTTTGAAAGTGCCACTCGCAAGTGGGCTAAAGCGCGGATTTGCCACCCTCAAGTGGGCTTAAAACATGATGATTTGCCACTTCGCAAAGTGGGCTTAAAACTCACATTTGATGAATTGTCCTAATTCAAGCAATAAAGCCTTTATCCACAGGCATTCATGCAGTTAATCACTTAAGCAAATAGCCTCATGGCAAGCATGCTATCCTGGCAACACTCACACGCATGCAAGTATGCTAAGGTGTAAAACTTATAGTGTACTCCGAGCCAAAACAAAAGCTAGTTAGAAACATGCATGATCCTAACTATGCGAAGATGCCTAATGCAACGCATGCAATAATGCAACTAAATAGGCTCGGCTATCTAAGATGGCATATGAATGCAACAATTTGATACACGTATTCAAATAAGTGTATTGAAATTGCAATGCAATTTGAATGATGCGCCGAGCCCGGTGCATGCAAGACGAATGAATGAATGCAAACATGCAAGCATAAGGTATGCTAATCAAAACGTGCCCTAAACTAACCATCGAAAGCAGTTAAGTAAAAAGAAGAAAGAAGTGGGGTTGGAAGACATGCACACATACACGCACACTTATTACAACATTATGCCCTCTCGAAGGAGGGTTCGAATAAATAAGCTAAGCTATACTAAGCTAAGCTAATTATTACAAACCAACTGTAGACGTCCCCGAACGCCCCGGGAGGATGACTCCCCCCGTTCTGTTCGTTTTTGCGGGTCTACTACAGTTCAGACTCTCATTGTCACGGTTCTAAATCTGAACCAAAGAGTCCAAATCTGGCAAATCGTTTTGAGAAAAACAGATTTTGAAAGAAGTGCCAAACATGGACTGCTTTGCCAGATACAGAGTCGCCACCTAAATATTTTATTTTGGAAAATTTAGGAAACCCTGACTCGGTGCCAAAGGCCACGTGTCCGTCATCACCAAAGTTGCCTCGGCTCGGGAACTTGGGTACGATTGGGGAAGATCAGCTATGAGCACCCCCTCTCGCCCGATCAAAGATCGGCCTCTACTAACCGTGATATCCGTTTTTGAAAACGTTTATGTGTTCTTATTCCGGTTATTAGCCTAGTTTTACTATGTTATGCGCACAGCAAACAAGTATAGACCAAATCGCCTAAATTGGAACAAGACATTATGCGTTCGTTTTGAAAAAAAGGTTTGCTACCCACAGGTAGGCTAAAATGTAGGTTTTGCCACCCTCAAGTGGGCTTAAAACTCACAGTTTTAATGCATTATCCCAATTTAGGTAATTTGACCTTCATCCACAGGCATTCAAGCAGTTATATCACATAAGCAGTTAGCCTCATGGTAATCATGCTTTTTATGGTAACACTCACACGCATGCAGTATGCTAAAGCATAACAGCTCACCTAGTACTCCAAGCCAAAACAAAAACCAGTTAGTAATCAAATGCATGATCCTAGTTCATGTTAAGTGGCTAATGCAACGCAGGCAAAGATGCAACCTAGACAGGCTCGACTATCCTAAACATGGCATGTGAAATACACAGGTAGCATGTATTCAATTTGGACTTGAAAATACGATGCAGTTAGTATGATGCGCCGAGCCCGGTGCATGTAAACGAATGTATGGATGCACGCATGCTATCATACTGTTATGCTAATTTAAATATGCCCTAATCTACCATCATAAGCAGGTAAATAAAAGGGAGAAAGAAGTGGGGTTGGAAGACATGCACACACTCACCCACACTTATTACACAATTGCGCCCTCACTCGGAGGGACCAAAAGAATATACAGTCCCAAATAGTACAGTCCAAATACAGAATAAATTATTACAAAGATTCTAATTATCAAATTAAATCAAATGTAAAAAGAAGGGGGCCTCAGCCCTGCCTCGGGATGCGTGAATGATGCATGCTCGATCCGTCTTGCCTGGAAAGCCCGTACCATACCACTGCTGCCTCTGTTTTCACTGTCCTGCCTCTCCAAAGACTGCCAAAGTCCCAGGATACCTTATATGCACACTGCTTCACACCATCGGCTGGATGAAATGGCCACCGGCCATGTAAAATATCTGTCGGCTGCTTATGAGGTTGTCGGCCACCAATACATTGCCGGTCGGCACTCTGTACTGTCGGTCGGCAAACAATTCCTGCAGAATCTGGTTTTTGACAGTAACAAGGACAGACAGTGTATGGTATGGAATTTTGGGCACATGTAAGCATGGCCATGCCCCCTATCATGTATGGGACTCAAGGAAGCATGGCCCTTGGTCCTTGGGCCACCAATTATGCATTTTGATGCATGATGGTCTAAGGGACCAAGATTGCAATTCAATGTAAAGATGCATGCAACACACAAATGAGGACCAAGACCCTATCATGTCCAAGTCAAGGGCCTTAGTGACATGAGAATTGAGACGTGTTTTGTCACTTAAAGTACAAACACCTCTCATCTCTCACACTTGGTTTGACACCCCAAACCAAGTAATGCAATGCATGTTATGCAAACATGGCTTAACAATGCAACATGATACTAAAATGCAAGGCATGCCAAATGCTATGCAACATCATGTTAAGTATACAAAATGCTAGAGCATACGAGATGCAAATGCAATGCAAACAATGACAAATCATGTAATAGAACTATCATGCTACCACACTTAATGAAGCAAGTATGCAAGGAACATGAGACAAACATGCAAAAGTGGGCTTAGACCATAAAGGGGCAGACCTCAATCCACCCCAAAACAGTGGCCAAAAGTGCCTAAAACCATGGACAAAATGTTCAATAAGCATACAAATTAATGGGCCTAAAGCTAAGGCACAAAAGAGGGTACTCTACTACCATTAGCAAGACCATCCATGGCATGAATCAAGCAACCAAAAACAGATGTTTAGCATGTAAAACAACCCCCAAAGCCCCTGATATGGCAGCCCAAATGCCTTAAATATGTAAGCATGCACAATGTCCATTTCAAAGCACAAAAGACCAATGTTTCAAAGCATGAAAGGCATGACAAATGGAGACATATAAGCATGGCATGGGGACTGAAATAGCATGTTGAATGACTCCAAATCACCTAAATAGCCTAACCAATGCATGTTCATGGATCATATACTCAAGGCTTACAAGCCATAATGCAAAGCAACCATACCAAGCATGCCAAACATGGCAAAATCAGTGACTAACAGACCTAAAACATGACAAATCATGACCAAAAGCTTCAATAAGCCAAGCTAAAACATGAGGATATACAAGGCTAAACCCATGGCACATTTCTAGGCAAAGTAGAGCATTACAAAGCAAGTATAAGATGCATGCTAAGGGCTACAAATCCAACCAAAAACAGAGATATAACATATCATATGAATACCAAATAAGCTCTGAAATGAGGCCAAAACAAACCAAGTAGGCATGCTCCCTTATGAGCCAAAAACAAAGGCAAAAGAGGGACAAAGGGGAGAGGGGTATCCTTCCCCTATACAAGACTTCAAACCACCTTCATCACCACTGAAAACCCACTGGATTTCAGTGGTGAGAAGATCAACACAACAACATAAGCAAGACTTAAGGAAAAGGGACCAAAAGGGGCCAAACAAGGCCTAAAAAGGAGATTTCGACCCCCAACCACAAAACACCCTTAATGAAAGTTCTTAAGCATAAAAATATAATACTTTTTCATGTTAAACACAAAGCCTAAATCAGCAAGAAAGACAGGTAAAAACTTGTTGCAAAAATGGGGAATCTAAAGTAAAGTGCTCACCCTTGAAGAAACCTTGAAGAGCAATTGGTCCAGCCACTCTCTATTGATCAAAATCAGTCCAAATGCTCAAGAAACAATCCTCCAAGCCTCCCAATCTCGAGCTAAGGTGTGATAGTGTGTGTGTGAGTGCAAAAGTAAGGTAAAACTACACTTTTAGGCCTAAAAACACACACACAAGAGGAGAGAGAGGGAAAATCTAGAGAGAGGAGACATATGGCAGATATATAGATACACAAGCTCTGGTTTTTTGTTCAAGAATGGCCAACCTCTCACCAAGGGAGAGATATGATGCTTATATAGGCAAAAAACAAGCCAAGAAGCTTAGTGGCTAAGCAAAGGAGAAAGGGTCAAGAGGTGCAAAGGGGTCTTGGCTTCTTGGAGAAGCTAAGACAACTGGCCAAGCTTCTCCAAGAAGCTTGGCCAAAAGGGTTCAACCTTCTAGAAGGTTTGGGGGTTCAAAGGTGCAAGGGGGTCGCTCCCATGCGCGGGGATGAGTGAAGGTGCATTCCAGCTGGCACAGCTGGCATGCACCATGCCTCAGGGGTGCAAAGGGTGCGCGCCGGCCAAGAGAAATGCCGGTCGGCAAAATATAGTGCCAACCGGCCAGAGGTTTTAAGAAAACACTGCCGGTGGCACAAATTTGCAGCCGGTGATGATAGGGGAGGGCCGGTGGGGTGTGGGGATGGCCAACAAGCCATTCCCTGCTCTTCAAGGCAAACACACAGGTGTTTGGTACCAAAACCATACACGAAGCAGTCGAGTCAAGAGGTCCTGAGACGAGGCGCGCTGCCAAGGCCTCCGGGAACTCGAGACGAACACAAACACGGATAATCACCGTGTGTTCAAACGGTGACGTCCAAGTCTTGAGGACGGTCAAAAATGGGGTGTCTACACCAACTAATTAACTATTCTAGCCAATTAATTATTACAACAATTGAAATAACTAACTACACTAAGCTAATTAAGTACAAACCGAATTAAATAACTAGCTAATCTAAGCTAATTAAAATATTACAAAACAATTAAACTAATTAATTGCAACACCTGTAATTAACTACAACTAGCTACTTTAAGCTTATTAAGTACAATACTCAAATCAAATAATTAGCTAACAACTAACTAGTTAAAGCAAGTAAAGCGGCCTCGCGGGCGAGGGAGATATGCATTCTCGGTTGGCGTCTGCTCAGAAATCCATTGCTTTGCCGTCAATTGCCTCTGTTTGCACTCGCCTCGGCCTTTGAACATCGAACCAACATTCCAGACTGTTTTTGCTCCAAAACAGGATCATTTCTGCATAAAAATGGACAGGTGGCCGATCGGCCACAAAAAGTGGCTGCCGGCCACCTCAACTAGCCGGCCAGCTAGTGAAAGTGGTCGGTCAGCTACTACAAGTGGCCGGCCGGCCACCTGCTTCTCCAGGCTTCTGGTTTTGCTGCAACAGAGAACAACAGAGGCACAACAATGTATTCTTCAAGGAATGTGTGTACTACCACCCTCCTTATCATATCTCAAGCTCAAAGGAGTGCGACACTCGACTCTCAAGCCATCAATCACGCATTTTCATGCATGATGGCCGAAGAATCAAGTTTGTACAACCTTAGTAAATGCGCACATAAGACTCAAAGTGTCGCCACCCTATCATGCATGATCAAGGGCGACAACGACCAAGAAATGTGATACGTTTCATCACTTTAAGTATGAAATGTCCCACATTTCTCATGTTTGGATTAACGTCCGATCCAAACGCATGCAATGCAACACGAATGCTTATCTTGTTCATGTTTTACTTAGCTCACTTCTTGTTTACACATTTTAAGTTACCAAACCATTCTTTAATTGATTTATCCAAACGTGAAAGTCCTCTAATGGAAGAGAGGTCCACCAAAAGAAAGATTTAAGACATGAGAGAGATCATGCCTTTGGCTAGAAGGAACCCTGAAAAGAGAGTTAAAGCCATTTGAGCACAAACTCTATCAAGCTTAAACACAATCATGAGACTAACCAACCCTCTAATGGGAAAGATGGCCTAAGCCACAAGTGTCTTGAGCATGAAAGAGGTCTCATGCTGTTGACTAGTAGAAACCCTCAAGAGAGGATTAAAGCCATTAGGCATGATAACCTCAAATTCACACTCAAGCCAACAAGGGCTCAAGACCACTTTTAAAGCAAACTGAAAAGTGAAGAAGAGAGGGAGTGTAGACGCGCCCTTGGGCTTCACTCTACAGTTCGGACTCCCTTTGTTGTCACGGTTCTTAATCTTGAACCAAAGAGTCCAAATCCGGCAAATCGTTTTGGAAAACAAATTTTTGAAAAGAAGTGCCAAACATGGACTGCTTTGCCAGATACAGAGTCACCACCTAAATATTTTTTAATGGGGAAATTTAGGAAACCCCGACTCGGTGCCAAAGGCCACGTGTCTGTCATCACCAAAGTTGCCTCGGCTCGGGAGCTTGGGTACGATTGGGGAAGGTCAGCTATGAGCACCCCCTCTCGCCCGGTTCGAAGACCGGCCTCTACTAACCGTGATATCTGTTTTTGAAAACGTTATGTGTTCTTATCCCAGTTATTAGCCTAGAATTACTATGTTATGCGCACGGCAAACAATTATAGACCAAATCGCCTAAATTGGAACAAAACATTTTATGTTTGTTTTGAAAATGGTTTGCTACTCACAAGTAGGCTAAAATGCAGATTTTGCCACCCTTAAGTGGGCTTTAGAAAAGATGGTTTTGCTACTGTCTAGTGGGCTTAAAACTCACAGTTTTAATGCATTATTCCAACTTAGGTAATTTTGACCTCCATCCACAGGCATTCAAGCAATTATATCACATAAGCAGCTAGCCTCATGGTAATCATGCTATTATGGCAACATTCACACGCATGCGATATGCTAAAGCACAAAAGCTTGCCTAGTACTCCAAGCCAAAGCAGAAACTAGTTAGTAATCATATGCATGATCCTAGTTCATGTTACGATGGCTAATGCAACACATGCAAAATGCAACTATAATAGGCTCGGCTATCCTAAAGATGGTATGTGAAATGCTGCAACTAACAAGTACTCAACTTGGAATTGAAATACAAGTGCAGTTAGAATGATGCGCCGAGCCCGGTGCATGCAAGACAAATGTATGAATGCACGCATGCATACATAAGGTATGCTAATAATATGTCTAGTCTACCATCATAAGCAAGTAAATAAGGAAGGAAAAAGACGTGGGGTTGGAAGAATGCACACACACACCCATACTTATTACAGATTTGTCCTCGCTCGGAGGGACCGAATAATAATACAAACCGAATAAATAATTAACTGCCCTAGCTAATTAAATATTACAAAACCCTTAGCTAATTGACAAATTAATTAAACTATTAAAGCAATAAAAGGCCTCGAGAAGAGGGATGGATGCATGCATGCTCGGCTTTGCTCGGAAATCCATCGCCATGCGCAAGTTTGCCTCTATTTTCCCTGCTCTGCTCTTCTGAAATTTGCACAAATCCCAAGGTATGCTATATGCACACTGTGGAGTGCCACCGACCAAGTGGGAACACCACCGGCCATGTCCGGATGGTCATCGGCCATTTGTTGAGCTATCGGCCATCAATAATTGGTCGGTCGGCACTCCTTGTAGCCGACCGGCCAAAACTTCCTGCAGAAACTTGTTTTGGCAGCAGCAGAGGGTAAAACATGGCATGGCAATGCATTTCAAGCAAATGTGTGCACCAACGCATCCCTTATCATGTTGGTGACTCAAAGGGACATGGTTCTCGATTCTCGGACCACCAATCGCGCATTTCAATGCGTGATGGCCCGAGAAACCAAGTATGCACTTTGATTTCAAATGAGATGCGCATCAAACAAACAAGTGAAACCCAACCTCTATCATACTCAATTCAAGAGGCAAGGCATGTATGCTCATGCAATGTGACCTAGGCATGTTACCTAAGTATGCAACATGGGCATGCAAGCAAGTAATGCACAATGCATGTTAGGCACACAACCTAAATGAGCAAGCATGCAAGATATGGAATAATAATGGGAGTGACAAGCATACAAGATGTGATCTAAGCATGCAAGTGTGCAAGGCATGCATCATATTAAGCAACCTAAGCATGCAACAACACACAAGTATGCCACAACACACAAGGTGAGCATGCATCAACATGCAAAGGATGGTCTTACACTAACTTGGACAGCCCTTTACTAGGTCCAAAACAGTGGCCAAAATGATGCAACAAAGGCATGAAAACACACACAAGCATGCATGCACAAGGCCTTAAACATGGAGCATAAGCCATCAACTCTTCAAAGCGTGAAAGGGATGGAAAATGCAAGTATGCAAGCATGGAACATGGACTGAAATGTGGTCTCCAATGATGCCAAATCATGAGAACAAGCCAAGTAAAGCATGCTAGTGACCCACACACCCAAGGCTAGTGAGCTAGAATGCAAAGAAGCTATACGAAGCATGGAAAACATGACTCCAAAGACCCAAGACAGACCTTAAGCATGTTAAAACATGACCAAAAACTTCACAAAGCTAAGCCAAAATACGCAAGCATGGTGGTCCAAAGGCAAGATGCATTTCTAGGCAAAATAGAGGAATACAAAGCAAGTGTATGATGCATGCCAAGGGTCGACAAACCAACATGGGACAGAGATAAAACATGCTAAATAAACACCAAATACCCACTGAAATAGAGCCAACACATGTTAGAATGAGGTGCTCCTTTGGAAGGCCATGCAAGGGGTCGTTATACACATGCAAGAGGGACACTCAATATGACCAAAACAACTCTGGAAATGGCTTATGGGGGTCCTAAAACCCACTAAAAAATGCCTGAACCGAGCTCAAGAAGTGTGCAAATAAGGGCTCCTTTGAAGGGCCAAACATGCTAGTAAACAAGACAACAAAGGAGAGGATCACCCCTCTCCTTCTTAGGACCTCAAACCACCATCCTCACCACTGAAATCCCTCAAGATTTCAGTGGTGAGGAGGCCCAAACAAGGTGGTCCCAAAGCTCACAAAAAATACACAAAAATGAGGCCAAACAAGGCCTAAGAGGGGTCAAACAACCCCAAACACCAAAGTGGTCTTAATGAAGTATCTTAAACACAAAAAAAATAGAACTTTTTTATGTTATACAACAAGCTTAAATCAGCATGCAAGACAGGTAGAAAACTAGTGCAAGATTGGGGAAACTAAAGCAAATGTCTCACCCTTGAAGAAACCTTGAAGAACAAATGATCCAGCCACCCTCTACTGATCAAAATCAGTCCAAAACCTCAACAAACAACCCTCAATGCCTCTGAATCTCGGAGCAAAGTGTAATGGTGTGTGTGTTAGTGCAAAAGTAAGGTCAAAATGCACTTTTAGGCTTCCAAACACACCCTAAGGATGAGAGAGAGGGAGATATAGAGAGAGGGGATGATATACCAGATGTATAGATATAGAAGCTCTGGTTTTTTTGATTCAAAAGCTCTAACCCTTAACAATGGAGGAGGAGGCTTCATTATATAGGCAAAGGAATGGCCAAGCTTCTAAGACAAGCTATTCAAAAAGGGTCAAGGCTTCTAAGGGAAGTCAAGCAAAGGGTGCAAGCTTCTTGAGGAAGCCAAGACAAAGGGTCAAGGCTTCCTCAAGAAGCCTTGAGCAAAGGGTGCAAAAAAAAAGGGTCAAAGGCTCAAAATAGCCACATATATGCACGGAGGAGCAGGGTCTGTGCATCCCAACTGGCACAGCTGGCATGCACCATGCCTGGAAGGTGCAAAGAGGTCAAACCGGCCAGAAAAGGAGGTCGTCGGCCAAAATAAATGGCCGGTCGGCACAATAAATTGCCGGTCGGCTAAATAGATTGCCGATAGGTGATTCCAAGGTCAAAAAATGGCTGGTGGGTGTCCAGATTGAAGCCCCAGAAGTTAGCTTTCCAATGCCGCAAACCTTGCATTAAAATTCCTCCTGTACAAAAAGTTATGCCCTTTTTGGTGAAGCCGCGCAGATTCGATCCAACCGGGATGATGCCCAACTTCAACCAATCATATCTCCTCCACCCGGACTTGGCTTTAGGAGATTCTTGAGTGCAAAATGAAGCCCCAGAAGTAAATTTTCCAACGGTGGTGGCCTCATAGCTAAAATCCAAGTATGACGATGAATAAGCCCGATTCAGCGAGGGCTGCTCGACCCTCTTCTATCCGAATTCATGCCGAACTTCTCCCAAACTAGCTTTCTCCTCTCCTTTCCTCTTTTCTTCAACTTCAAACCCCTAAACAAAGTGTTTTGAAAGATTTTTCAAAGATTTCATCTCTCTTTCGTCAATTCCCACTTTGTCCTTGCTCGGTTTATCGAAAAGCGCATCATTTGACAAAATGTGAGCCTCGGAGCATCGTAGGAATTTTATTTCAAAAAAGTTTTGAAAGAGAGGGTTTTAAGGTCTAAAAACCATCCAAAATAGCTTTGGTCCAAAATAAGGTGTGAAGTTGAGATTTGTCTCTCTCCTTGCCGAGGAAAACGGACTTGTGCCCTGCACACCTTTCTCCAACAAGTAAACCATCAGTAACGCCCAAGTCTTAAGGGCGGTCAAAAATGGGGTGTCTACAGGGAGGTGGCAGACTTTTTAGTGTTGAAATGGCATGCTCAAGACACTAAAACATGCAACCATCCATACAAGGCATGCTCAAAAGCCAAATACATGAAGCTAGTAAAGAGCATCACTCTAGAAGCATGCAATATCAAGCATAAACAACCCAACCAGCTCTGGACAGAGCTTAATCATGCCAAATCAGAGGCTACAACATGCTGAAATTGAAGCTCAAAGAGTAAGAAACGCATGTTCGCATGTAGGCTCACAAGCAAGGCATAGAGCACAACTCTCAAAAGCTATGAAAGAGTGGAATAAATGAGAGTGTGACTACACTATATGCACTGAAATTGTGTGTGAAATGATGCTATGGCATGCAAACAACTCAAGCAAAGCATGCTAGAGGCTTCAAAACACTAAGCTAGTAAGGGCCTTTACACTACAACCATGCACAACAAGTCTCATATGGCCAAGACCATTCAAAACAAAGCTAAAGCATGTTAAAACATGAGCAAAAACATGCTGAGACAGAGCTAACACAAGCTAGGATGATAGACTAAAGCATGAAGCATGTTAGGCCAACAAGCATGATTACACTACAAGTACCAAGAGCAAGCAAGAGGTGACTCAACCAGCCAAAATAAGAGTTAAAGTAGGTCAAAGAAGTTACAAAAACATGCAGAGATCAAGCCATGAGATGGTAGAAAAACATGCTCAAGTATGAGGCCATCAAGACAAGCAAACAAGATACAAGGAAAGGGGACCACCCCCTCCTATTTTGGGCCTCAAAACCAACTTTCTACCACTGAAATTCAGAATTCCTCTGAATTTCAGTGGTTAAAAGGCCAAGAAAAGGTTATTTCAGAAGCTACTAAAGATGGCTCAAAAGGCTTTACAAGCCAAAGAACAAATGAGGAAAACTACCCCCTAACCAAACAAGACTCAAACCAACATTTTAAAGCCTTAAAATCAGAGTTTTTAAGAGATTAAAACCAGCCTCAAAATAGCATGCAAAGGTGGCTAAGCAATGAACTAGAGCAAAGCTTAAAAGAGGTAGATTCTTACCCTTGAAGCACAACTCTAAAGCAGCCAAACTTCTGAGCCAAAACCAAGCCAAAACCACTCCAAGGAGCTTAAACAAGGCCTCCAAGATCCTCAACTCTAAGGTGAAGGTGTTTTACTAGGTGTCTTAGTGCAAATATGTGAAGAAAACTCACTTTTAAGCACAATATAGCACAATATATAGAAAGAGAGAGAGAGAGAGAGCTAGAGAGAGAGAAATTTTGCTTCTCAAAATTCTAAACCCTCAAAATGGGGAAGGGACCTCCCCTTATATAGAGGGTAAGCCAAAAGCTTGGCTTCAATCCCTCCATACACGTATATGGAGGATGCCTTCAGTGCTCACCAGCTAGCTCAAAAGATCTGAAATATATCTGAAAAATGAGAAAATTGGCCGTCAGCCACTTCAAGTGGCCCGCCGGCCACCTCCCCTAGCCGACCGACCACTTCAAGTGGCTGGCAGAAAGGAAAAGTGGCTAACAAGTGCCAAAAGTGGTCGGCAAGGCCCTTCTCCCCTCCAGGCAAGAGGCACCAAGGTTTGGCCCAAAGACAAGACCAAAACACAGAGGGTTCAGAGGCCCAGAGACAAGGCGCTCAGCCGAGAACTCGGGCACTCGAAACGAGCACAAACATGCACAATCATCGCACGCACAAACGATGACGTCTGAGTCTTAAGGTCGGTCAAAAATGGGGTGTCTACAGCTGTAAGGCTCGGCATTCATCAAAGAATCCTCAAATGGACAATTCACAATCTTTTACACAAGCAAAACACTACTTGATGTAGAAAATAGGTATTTACCTCTGGAAAAACTCGTTTTGACACTTGCCATCACATCCTGGAAATTACAACATTATTTCTTGGCCCACCCTGTCATTGTTTATTTTGAACACCTGCTTAAACGGGTCCTCCACAAGCCAGATTCATCAGGAAGAATTTCCAAATAGGCTATCGAGCTTGGGTAATACAACGTCCAATTCAAACCACAGGGCAAGTCCTAGCAGACTTTGTGGCAGAGCTCTCCCTAAAAGAAAGAACTAGAATAGGGGACATACATCAATCGAGGGTATCATGGACCATGCGTTACGATGGGGCCTCCAACAATAAGGGCATGGGAATAAGATTCGTACTAACCACGCCTGATAAAGAGGCACTGGAATTTTCAGCTTGGCTAGATTTCTCGGTCACCAACAATGAGTGTGAGTATGAGGCTCTCATTAACGAGCTCACAACCGTAAAAATGCTATGAGTAGACTCCATAAGCATTTAATGTGACTCAAAGTTGGCCATTAAGCAACTGAACGGAGAATATACAGGCTGCGATGAAAGAATGATGAAATACTTGGCTGCAGCTAAGAAAGTGGCAAAGCAGTTTTCTTCGTTCGTGATTCAACAAAATAGGAGGAGATCAGAACAACCATGTGGACGCATTGGCCAGCTTAGCCACGACAATTAATCAAATGAAGAGTTGAAGAATTGAAGTTGGTACCATTGTTACCTCTAGCATTATGGCAGGGGATGTATTACACATCCAGTACGGCGAAAGTTGGATAACCCCTCTCATCCGTTATCTGTCTGATGGGATACTATCAGCCGACAAAAAGGAAGCACATCAGATTCGGCTTCAAGTTATGCATTTCTAGATGAATGACTCAAACCAGTTGTTTAGGAGGTCATATTTCAGTCCCTACCTTAGATGTGTCTACCCAAATGAGGTAACAAGCGTATTGGAAGAAATTCATGAAGGATCATGCGGAGTTTATGCAGGAGGCAGATCATTGGCACATTAGGCCTTTACCTAGGGGTATTAGTGGCCTTACATGCAGAAAGATGCCAAATAATTTGTCCAACAATGCTTGGTGTGTCAAAGGTATGCGGCGATCATGCGGCAACCATCGAAAAGCTCAACCCAGTTACGAATACTTGGCCATTTGCACAATGGGGGCTAGATATGGTCGAGTCTATGCCTAGAGCACCAAACAACATAAAGTGTCTGACCATAGCCACATATTATTTCATGAAATGGATAAAGGAAGAACCATTGGTCAATATCAGGGACGTGGATATCAAGAGATTTGTGTGGCGTAACATAATCACCAGATTCAACATTCCAAGAACGCTCGTATCTAACAACGACACATAATTTGATTATGGGTCATACAAGGAATTATGTGACCAATATGGGATTAAAGCTTACTACTCCACACTGGCTTACCACTAAAGCAATGGGTAAGCAGAAGCTTCAAACAAAACCGTTTTGAACGGGATTAAGAAGCAATTGGAAGCATCCAAAGGAAAATAGGTCGAAGAGCACCCAACGATCCTCTAGTCCCATCAAACTACTCCTAGGCGAGCAACTTGAGAAACACCATTCTCTCTCACATTTGGAATAGAAGCTGTCATTCCATTGGAAATTGGATTTTCCACAGGAAGCGCTAACTTAGTGGAGAATGACATAAATGAAAGTCTGATTTTGAAGGAACTTGATCTAACCAAGGAAAAAAGTGAAAATGCCTCCTTTCGATTAGCAAAATACCAACAAGAAATAGCTTGGGCCTACAATAAGCGAGTAAAACATCAGCGGTATACGATCAGCGAGTTGGTCCTAAAAAAGGTCCTACCAAGTGACCGCAGGGCAGCCGATGGGAAACTTGGGCCAAATTGAGATGGACCATATCAAATCACAGATCTGGCTAGGGAGGGGGGATATAAAATCGCCGACCAGTGGAGAAATGTACTCCCTATACCTTGGAACGTGATGCATTTAAGGAAATATTATCATTAACCTTGTAACCATAATGTAATAACGCTTAAACAATAAGTGTAATGAAGAAATGCAAGGTTATTCTACTTAAAAGATCTTCTTTTTCATTACTATCAAAACTATACCACGGGTGCATTCGGCACTCCACATTAGAAAACAAATGATTTATCAAAAACCAAAAAATGACAAAAAGAGACCTAGATCTAGCAAAATCTTTAAAAACTATCCAGTTCGATCGGAATAGGGACATCAGGGTTTGGTAAGGGTACTTGGGAGTACAAAACGGATGATTCTACTACTCCAGCTTTCTTCATTACAGCCCTCCATCCCTCCCTAAAGAAGTTTTTTTAACTTGTTCATTTGTTTAAGATAGATGGCATTAGCTTCATTCTATGTAGCTTCAGTATTTGCCTTCAACTCTGTATCTCGCTAGGCCTTCATTGCTTCCATAGCAGATTTCAAGGCCTCATGGTCTACCCTAAGCTTATCGAGTTAGCGGGTAGTAGCTTCGAAGTTCCCTCCAGCAGACATCTAACCCGATTTCGCTGCCGCAATCCTACTATCAGCCCGAGCAAGGTCCTCCCAGAGGCAATTCTTTTCGGCCGCCATCTATTTTCTTTCATAGGCGATTAATCTTCTCTCTTCTTCTATTTTGCTTCTCTCTTCATCTTGACGCCCCCTCTCTCTAGTCAATCTGATTCCTGCCTTCATAAACTAGTTCATCGCCTGCATCAACAAACTTGTTTACAACTGAAAACACAACATGATAACGACTTGTGCTCAAAGAGTTGGAGAATTATCTTACCATGACTAGGTTTTGAATTCTATGACCCAGAATTTGCCAATTGGACTATCCCTCCAAACGGTGAATGTCTTCCTGAATGCACATGCCTTGCGCCATGGCTAGCATTACCCCGACATCTAAAAAAATAGAATCTCTCCTGTTCAGTGACTGATCTCCTATCATCGGTTGAAACACATACTCAATAGGACCCTTTTCTGCATCTTTTGTTTACTCTTATTTTTCTCGGATACGCAAGCGATGTAGTGCAGAAAGTGCCCTACCTGGCGAATGTTTTGCCGATTTGTGTATCCCACGCCCACCCACCTTTTCATTGGTTCTCAACGCCGCCTCCGATTACCTTGTCAACCAACGTCTTCTTGTTATCTCTGGTGCCAACAACTCCGATGACTCCGTCAATACAAGAATGGCTGCTTGTTCCTAACTACCCTCACCTTACTGATCGACTAATTCTAAGATGAGATATAGCAATGGTCCTTCTTACTGAGGCTTCTCGGGTGCCTCCACAACAAGGCTAGGGGTAGGAGTGGGCAGTGGAATAATTGCTACTCGAGAAAGGAACTAATCTATCAGCATTTCAACTGATCGAGAAGCAGCTGCAGTGCACCTCCAAACAATTTGAAGAGCTTGCAAATTCATACCCCACGACTCGTTATATTGATCTGTATTTACCGAGCGATGATCTGCAAGCACAAAGGAAAATTGTAATTAGTATGACAGACACAACTGAGAAAAAATGAATCATAAGACTCTTTGGGGCAATGCAAACCTGTACCCAACACTCGGGCCACAGTAGCGGCACCATCAACAAAAAGAGAAGAAGTAAATTCCCAGCCCCCCAAAACCATAACTACATCTTCAGTTTCTACTGCGCAAGTTCTAGAAAGCACCCCAACAAGAGACCGACCCCAATCTCGATGTTTGGATGCAAGAAATGATGGCCCCGAAGAGAATTGATAGAGATTGTAACAGTATTGCAATTCTTTCAACCCTAAATCAAGGTTCAACATGTTGTTTAGGGCAAACATCGCATTTATAATTTTGAAAAAAAATTGTATTAAGCAGAAATAGAGGAACTCTATAGTGCGAGAGAATCTCACAAAGACGGGGATAAAGAGGGAACCTCACCCCGCTATATACTACAGCTGGCACTAGCCAAGGAACCCTATCATCACTAGGGAACAAGAAATTATCATTAGGATGAGGGGTTCTACGTTCACTCTAGCAGGAATATCACGGGTAGTTTGAAAATGAGCTAAACCCTTTAGATTACTAAGCAAATAGGCGTATTTCCATATCTCTCCACAAATCTATGAAAACAAAAACAACAAGAGAAGAACGAAAGAATTTATAATAGAAAGAATAAGGTATCCCTTGATGGCATAAGAACAGGGGTCAGCGCTAGATGATGTTTTGGTCAAAAATGCTGTCGAAGCAACTATCCCAAATATCAATGCAATGATTTGTATCTCTATCCGTGTAAAGGAAAAAGAAATGGTGCACCATTTCGACGCGCATGTCGCTTCGTTCGAATAGCGTGCCCCCGTATTTTATATCGAATACTGATGGATGTTTCGAATAACTGACATGTGCCTAGGTGATGTAAGCACATTAAAACCAGAGCCCCCAAAACCCTAAAACCTATCCCAAGGATAATATATCAGCAAAAACAATACCGATCTCTTACTTAGAGCAAGGAACAGAGCTATGAGGGTTCTTCTAAAAAAAACATATCCCAGGGATAGTACATCAGCAAAGACATATCAATCTCTTTTTTGGAATAAGGAACAGATCTATGAGGGTTCTTCTAAAAAAAAAACCTATTAACAAAGATTATGCCGACCTCTTGCTTGGAGCAAGGAACAGACCTATGAGGGTTCTTCTAAAAAAAACGTATCCTAGGGATAGTACATCGCAAAAGACGATGCCAATCTCTTGCTTAGAGCAAGGAACAAATCTATGAGGGTTTTTCTGAAAAACCTATCCCAGGTATAGTACATCGGCAAAGACGATGCCAATCTCTTGCTTGGAACAAGAAATAGACCTATGAGGGTTCTTCTAAAAAACCTATCTGGCAAAGACGAGACCAATCTCCTGCTTGGAGCAAGGAATAGACCTACGAGAATTTTCTAAATCGAAATGAGCCCATGAAGGTTCACTAAAACAAAGGCTTCTTTTAGCATACATCGGCAACAACAAAAAATAGACGTTCCAGCTAAATAGTTAAATCTCCATTCACACGATCAAAAACAATGCATAAAACGAAAGATAAGCTAAGCAGAATAATTCCATAACATAAAATCTTTAAACTATCGTAAAGGACATGCATCAATTGTTTAAAAAAAAAAAGCAACAAACAAAAAACAAAACAAAAATATCGTCTCAGTTCATCACTCTACTACATAAGGGTTTTCAGTTCCAGCCCCTTTAGCAGTCTCTCCACTTAGTTTTTTCAAGGCATTTGGGCAAAGGTAAGGAATGTTCTTCCTCAGCTCGCACTCCAATAGGATGTTGGCAGTGTGAAGTGCAGCCATCCACCCATCTTCAAAGAGCATGTTCTCTAGTTTGGTGAACTGCACCTCATAAACGGCGGTGGCCTCATTGTATCCCTCCTCCTTGGCAGCCTTGATAGCATTGGTAGGAATTTCCTCAGAAGTAGTAAGGGCAGCAGAGAGTTGCTCTTTCTCCTCCTTCAGGACAGTAATCTCCTATGACGAAGGCTTCAGCAATGAATCCATCGTCTAAAGCTTCTTCTCAGCTTCCGCCACCTTGCCCTCCGAAACCGCCAGTCGAAGTTTGAGCTCCTTCACCCTCTCGTTTTGCCTGTCCCTAAAGGTCTTCAATTTGTCAGCTACCTTGATTATTTTGTTATGGCAAGCCATGGCCTCATAGGTAAAGAACAGACCCTATAAAAACAAAAAACAAAAAAGAAAGGCATAAGGTTGGTAGAAATTCAAGACCTTAAAGCAGAATGATGGTAAGCACTTACCACTAAAGAAAAATGGAAGGCCTGCGAGAAGACGGATACATCTGACTATTTGGCTAGCTGAGCAGCATCTGTAGGGAGAATGAAGCAGCGAATAATTGCAGAGGCAACTTTGGCTTTACCCATAGCCGTGTCAGCATTGGTTATCATCCAATCCTTCAAGGCAAGCATAAGGATGATCAGAGACCTGACGGCTGCCATCTCTGAGGCAAAGGCTAGAGAAGAAACAAGCATAACAACAGAAGGGTCTGATCGAATCTTTTTTCGAACCTCTGTTGCTTGGTCAGTGGGACGCTTGCTCGACATCTGGCCCGAATATTGGAGGGGAGTGTTCTCAATAGTTTCTGCGGCGGGGGAAAAAGGAGAATCATCTACCACCACAATTGACGATCGTTGGGGTCGATCGAAGGTAGTGGAATCGAGAACAACTTGGGAGGCTGAGGCTGACTCACCATCCCGTTGACGCTTCCTGGCAACAACGATCTCCAAAAAATTCTTCAGTGGCATAATGTCCGATAAAGTAGCCTTTAAGCTAGACGATTCTTCTTGAGGATGTTTTGCTTCGGGGTACTACTTTCTCAATATTCTCCCGAAGGTGAGAAAGAACGTAGAAATCAAAGCCACCGTTAGCTCCGAGATCTATGCTGTTAGTTGCGATCACAGTGCTGTAGTAAGGGATGTAGGAAAGCGACACATGGGGCGCCCGACCTTGACCTTGTTGTTCTGGTGGACCTCTGTACGATTAGGCTTGCAGAAGAAAGGGAAGGCTTACTTGATCTTCCCACTTGCTGGGATGCGAAAAGACTTCAGGAGCTTAAAAGGGTAACAAAAGAGTGTTAGGCCTCGTTTGGAAACATGCTATTTTAGTAACTTTTTAGCTTTTTACAAAAAGATATGCAGAAAAGTAAAGCGAGTGATGACAACTTATAGTAACTTTTTAGTTTTTTGGCTAAAATAATTACTCCCCAAACGAGGCCTTAATAACAAATATCATGAAAAACAGCATCACAAACAAGTAAAAAGATGGAGGTTAACCTGGTCGGTCGGTGACCTTGGGGATCGGTTAGACTCGATTGGCACCATGAGGGAATTCCCAATTCCCTTCTACTATGACATGTACCTTATTAACACCCTTGCCATAGTCAGGAAGTATCTGAACAAGTTGACACTTCGCCGATCTAGGCTTGAAATAAATTTCGACCTCTCTTTGGTAGTAAGAACAAAATTATAGCAACACCTAATCTCGAGAAGTTCTAAGTTGATTCCTAAGATACCATTCAAGGTGATTACGCCCATAACTATTCTAAAAAAGTTAAGGAAAAGTTGGGAATGAGGAACTCCATAGAAATGAAGCACCTTCTTGAGAAGAGGATGTAAGGGAAATCGAACTAACAATATCTATTAAAGGGAAAGGAATTCGTTCCTCTGATCCCTCAACGATGCTATCAATAGAAGTAGGAAGACGGACGATGACCTCATTAGGGATGTTATATAGAGTTCTAAACTGCATGATACTCTGCTCAGACTCAAAGAAATGTCTTAGGTGATTCATAGTGGATAAAAGCATAAAAAGAGAAACAAATGGAAATTCAAAATCACAAGAAACAAACGAAAGGGAAGAATGAACTTACAAGAGGGATAAACTGAAACTTCAGACGGTAGACAGAGAGGAACGTGTATAGACTTTTGAGAAGACGGTGAGCAAAGTGGTGAAGGGCATGGGACATCCCCTCAATTAATGTGTCAGAAGCGAAACGGCGCATGGAAAGACGAAATGACAAATGCATTATCAAAATGGAAAAACAAAAAAGATGCGTGCCACTAGCAGAAGTAATGACTCAGGTCCCAATTTGATTGGTAGTGTTGTCTTCAACGGTATCCTCCACAAATGACCGCCGAAGAGGGGCAACTATGGAGGGATTAAACATTGGCCCAAACCCAAACTCAGCCAAGCAGGTTGCCCTAAGAGAAAAGCCTAGATAACCAAAAGGTCCATCAGATAAGGGGACAATGTCACGTGATCAAAGTATGAGTAAAATCTTCTTCTAAAAAGAGATCTATAGAATGCAAGGAAGCCCTTAAATCCATCCTTAATCGATGGTGAAGATAACAATTGTCAGAGATAAGGATGTAAGCCTAGCCTACCCAAACAACACAACTGTCCGATTATCTTAATTGGATGGACGAAGCATTTGGCAAGTTGGCCACTAACATTTGATATAATCTAAGCCACCCATAGCAAAATGATCCAACGGTAAGAGATAAAGACAACCTGGCCACTTGCCTGACCAAAGTCCAGGAGCAAGCAGAGCCCTCGAATCAGATATTAATCTAACGGTTGAGACCCAAGACAATAACACTATAAAAGGAGGAGTAAGAGAAGTAAGAGAAGGACAAGAGGGAACTAAGACTCTTTCTTTAACGAAATACTATATGGCCGATCATCATTCTGACTTGATCGTTGGAGGGTCCTCCCGACCATCTCTGATCTAGGGTGATCGTTGACGAATTGATTTCTCTTTACAGAGTAAAGGAATGGGTACTTCATCTCACTTTCCCTATAGAGAAAATTTCTACCTTCCATACTATCGTATATGAATCAAATCTAAAAATAAAAATAAAAATAAAAATAAAAAACAAGTATAAGTAGGGAGAAGAAATTGAGAGGGGAATTAAACAAAAAGAGACACTGCCGATCACCGTTGGATTGGCCTTCTCCTTGGCTGCCTAGTTTCAAAGGAAAAAAGGGAAGAGAAAAATACAACCATAACTATAATTGATTCATGTGATATAACAATCAATCAAAGCAACATTCTAATTCTAGCACCAGCACTACCAGTATTTTTGCCAAACTTTGGGAAGGTCATTGCAATTTACCCTAAATTTTTTGTAGACGTGAATGTCATATAGTTGTGATTTATGATCTTTAGTTCAAACACATATTGGTGTCATTTGTTCAAATTTTGTTGGTAACCTATCTTGTCATAGTTTTATTCAATATGAATAATTTAAGGTTTCTGGAAGGTCAACAGCTAACTTATTTATTTTCATAATTTATTTAATTATATTTTAATTTATTTAAAAGAAAAAAATAAAATTAAAATTTATTTTGATGATTTATTTGAAAAAGAAAAATAGAATCAAAATTTATTTTGATGATTTATTTAATTATGTTTTAATTTATTTGGAAGAGAAAAATAAAATCAAAATTTATTTTGATAATTTATTTGAAAAAAAAAATAGAATCAACATTTATTTTGATGATTTTATGTTTTAATAAAATTAAAATATATTTTGTCCTATTGTTTCTCACTTAAACCTTTATCCTAAATATTGTTAAAATGTATTTAATATTTGATTAAATTAGGAGTTCAAACAATCCAAAACAAAGTTTCAAACAGCCTAACACAGAACAAAAGGTTCAAAAGGTTCAAGTGGAATATATTCAAATTAGTAATGATGGAAGTACAACGACTATAAACGGCTATAAAGGTTCAAAAGGCCAAAAGTTTCAAATGAAAGATATTCAAATTTGTAATGATGGAGTAGAAGATATTCAAATTGGTAATGATGGAAGTACAACGGCTATAAATTCAAATGACTACAACGGCTATAAACGGCTATAAATTCAAATGAATACAACGGTTATAAACGGCTATAATTTTCATTATATATACCAAAGCCTCTAATGTAAACAAGTTACAAAAAAACCTGAAAATATTCTTTGATCTATAATCACTCACATCTATTCTCAGAAATTATACACTGAGCCTTATAGCATTAAGCTCATCTTTCCTGTTTGAGATTTATAGAAACATCAAAATTTCATTTTATATATCTATCTTTGAGAGATATTTATTCTAAGTTTTCTTTGAAAGCAAAAATACTATTTTATCTTGTAAAAGTGTTGCAAACATTATATTCTTGAAATCTTGAAAGTAATTGTGAATCACCTAAGATTTGTAAGGGTTTGGGCTTGTGAAGCCTGTGTAAAATCCGTAGAGGATTGCTCCATTTGTAAAGAGGTTGCTAGTACCCTTGTGAAGCTAGAAGACAGTGAAAAATCTCAAGTGAAGCTTGAGGAGTGGACATAGGCCGAGTTGAAGCCGAACCACTATAAATTTGTTTGCCTCTCTCTCTCTTATCTCTTTATTTTATTTTAAATTGCCATAGTTATATTTCACATTTTTACTGTGCTAAAATCATTAACTGACATAGTTGTTAAGACACTTGTTTTAATTATTTTTATTTCATTAATTATATTTATCTATTGTGCTAGTCATAATTTTTATTAGGGTATTATTAATTTTAATTGTAAAAACCTAATTCACGCCCCTCTTAGATTGTCTTTTGGGTAACAATTACAATAAATATCATAATTTTAATATAATTACACTGATTAAGCTCTCTTTAATTCTTTAGTAAGACTAAAAGAACCGAAACTAATGCAAATAGTGTGAAAACACAAAGATAAACACGATATTAAGAGCAATGACAACATTTTTTTCCATCAATACGATTGACAATTTTTTGACAAAAATAACACCAAGTATTATGTAAATTAAAACTTAAAGTAGCCCAATATAATTATGCTGAACTTTTGACATTTATTGTATTTTCTTTAAAACTTAAGGGAAGTCAGTATAATTAATTTTATTGATCCCAAGGAAAACAAATTCAAACAATTGCGGTTAACCAAACAGGAGTTTAACAGCACCCTCAACATCCCGGCTGTGATATTTTTCACTGCAATAATCTAAGCAAGGAAATTTAATGATCAATATAACATGCATAACGTCGTTCAAAAGAAAAGAAAAAAAACATGCATAGGGATACTAGCAAATTTGAAAGTATATTTCATAAATCATGTACTCTGTTTAACAGCTAGCCTCAGTTCAGTTCAAGGCTGTATTTTGATAATGGATTTAGGTATGAATTTGAAAAGAAAAATAAAAAATTGAGAAATGTGAATAAAAAAAACTAAAAAGTTTCTCTATTTTCCCTTCCATTTTCAAAATTTATCCAAATTCATAATCTAAACATACCTTAAATGTGTATAAAACAAAACTGTTGCACCGTATTAAGCTAAAATTTTGATGGTCATAAATCAAAATTCAAGCACAACTGAGCTACAAATTAAGGACAATAATAATAATATAAAATTTTAATGCCTGGTTTCCAAGCTTTCTTTGGTTTCCCTTTTGCTGAGATTTTAGACATAAAAAACGAAAGGGCAAAATTCACTCTATCTTCAGTGATTTTGTTTCGGAATACTCCGGGTGTGTTTGGTTTAATTTTGGGAGATAAATTTTCAAAAAAAAATTTGAGAAAAGAGTTTAGGAATTTTTTTGGTTTGTTTGGTTGTATATTTTGAAAATAATTTTGGAGTATAGGAGTTTGGAATAATTTGATATTTTGTTATAGTTGAATAGATGTGTGTGAGAGAAAAAATGATTGAGAATGAGAGAAGAGAGAGAGAAAAAAAATGATTGATTGATGTGTAGGAGAGAGAGAGTGATTTTGGAAAAAAAAAAATTCCAACAAAACAAAATTTTGGAAATTGTTTTCAAAAATTGTGTTTTGAGAGTTAAACCAAACAAGACCTTAATCTCTATAAATATAGGCAAAAAAATTTCTTATGCTTTTGGACTAAAGTGCAAAGCTAATTTTGTTAAAAGTGAGGGGAAAATTACCTAAATACCCCTATGGTATATTCTCTTTCTCTCTTCTTTAATACATATAATATTCATATCTTAATAACATATTTAACAAATAAAATTATAGAAAACTAAACACCATAATTTATTACCATAAAATTATCTTAATCTAATTTTTAATTTTTAACCTAATTTTTTTATTTAATAACATTTTAAATTAAACATAAAGTTACCATAAATTACACCATAAAATTAATCTACACACCTTAACTTATTACCATAAAATTAAATCATAAAGTTATTTTAATCTAATTTTTAATTTAATTTCTTATTTAATAACATTGTCCAATAAACATATACATAACCAACCAAAAAATTAAACTAAACACATAATTTATTACCATAAAATTACCTTATTTAATAAAATTTTTAATGAAACATATAAATATATATATTTAACAAATTAAATCATAAATTAATCTAAACACCCTAATTTGTTATCATAAAATTACCTTAACCTAATTTTTAATTTTTAACCTAATTTATTATTAAATAACATTTTAAATTAAACAGTTACACACACACACACATATATATATACATAAAATAAAACCAAAAATTAACCGAAATAGTCTAATATATTACCATAAAGTTACCATAATCTCCTATTTAATTTTTAATTCAATTTCTCATTTAATGACATTTTAACTTAAATTAAATTAAATTATTTATGAAAGATAACAATTAGGGCTAGGGTTTGGTGTGGATTAAGATTTAATTTAGAGAATAAGATGAAGAATATGAGAGTATTATTAACATTTGATACCCACTCTCAATTTGGGAGAGTGTGGCTCACCTTCTGTTATTTTTAATGGAAAAACCAATCATAACACTTTATTCTAAAATCATAAAGGAATTTTTCGTCTATATTTAAACCATAAAAAGTAAAGGTGTAATAACCCTCATCCTCGTCGTAGCCATGTTCATGTGCATCTTCATGATTTTGTTTTGTTAAGTTTGCATCTTTAGACTTTGACTTGTTTTGCCTAAGTAAAAGTTCTTGTCTTGTTTTGTGCTTATGTGATTTGCCTAAGTATTGCTTGTATGCTTTGTTCCTTGCTTGGTGCGTTAAGCTTAGGTCACACCCTTGAACCTCTTATACCTAGGACGATCTTGGAATGCACCTTGGTTGGCCTCCACCTTCACCCTAGCATATTGGCCGAGATGTCATCATCTAGGCCGAGATGTTATCATCTAGGCAACCAACATCCTTGATCCTCGCACCTAGTGATCTTGTTCCTGGATTGGTATGACCTAGACCGAAGTGTGGCACAGCTAGGCCAAGTGTTATCCTTCCTGGCCGAGATCAGTGAGACTTTACTCGCCGAAGCCTATGTCCTAACCCGAGATCATTGCCTTGTCAGAGTGCCCATGCCACCTTACTTGTTGTATACACTTTGTCATGCTCTTGTCTTATCATTCAGTCACCTTTTGAGAAAACCCAACCAGACGATGCCACGTGTCCCAGTAGAGGGTTAAGTCAGTAAGCTATTGGGAAAACATATCATTTGCTATATATCTTTACCCTAGAAGAGAGAGAAGCTCTAGGAAGGGAAAAAAGAGTTCTTGAGAGAGGAGTAGATTTCCAAGCTTGATCCTTAGAGTTTGAACCGTTTGATTCATGTTTTGAGGTTAGAATCTTGATCCACTCTTGTTGTTCCTTATGTTGATCCGATCACATTGCATAATCTAGCATGATTCATGAGCCATGCATTGATTTAAAGTTTGTTTTAGAAAGAGAAAATGATGTTCATGTGTTCTTGAAGAAAAGCCTTGTTTTGATCCGAAAGTTTGTATCAAGTTCCATGTTTTTGTGTTTGTTTGCATGAAATCTCCAAGTACGAGTACCTAGGTCCATGTTTTTGAACTCATCTCATGAAATCTCAGATTTTGAATAAAGAAGTAATAATTTTGACATTCATGTTCTTCATGTTCTTCATGTTCTTCATGTTCATGTTCTTCATTTTCTTTAAGAGGAAACCCCGATTTTCCAGACTTCATCTCTCTAAGTGTGGTCACCGAGACCCACTTTTGCCTAGATATCACACCTAGGCCAAGCATTGTATCTCACCTTGGCCTACCTTGCATGATCACTTGCACCTTAGTCTATCTTGCATGTGCACCTAAGCCTAGGAGACCACACCTCGGCCAAGAGGTGTGGGACCTCGGCCAAGACCTAGTTGGTACCCAGCATGTTTTCCCGAGATAAAAAACAGAGTTTTAACTCCCAGCGCATGTTTTGCTTTGTCTTAACTTAGTTTTGAAAGAAATGTCGAGATCATTTGCACTCATGTAAAGCTTATTTTGAGAATGCATTTCATATCCATCTTTGAGCATCTCTTCTTGTCTTCTTGAAATGCGTTCAGTGGACCTTGCCATGTATTTATAGGTCTTGGATTCTTGCCTTAATCCTTGCACCCGAAGAGCTATGTGAGTGGTGTTTTTAATAAAGTTATGTTCTAATGTTTTGATAAAAGCTTTGCTTGTTTCGTTTTGGAAAAGTGTTTGTTTAAGTATGAATGATTATTCCTAGTTTTGTATCAAGTATTATCTTGTTTTGATGACATTCTTGGAAAGTCCTTAGTGCTAGGGGACTATAATGCAACTAGGACCCTTGTTTGATATATCTCCCTTGCTACTGACGGTCTTGTACGGGTGGGTTTGTCTAATCGATTTTGGGTCGATTATTCCCTTGATTTGTCAGGAATGTCATCCCTTGTATTATATTGATGCTAGTAAGCATCCCTTGAAACTTTGAAAGACTTGATCGATGAACTTGGTTCATCCTTTGATTTTGTACAAGATATGCTATGTATTGTTTGATAAAGATCTCGAATATCATTCATTCAAACCCTTATTACTAATATCATTCACTGAGTATCCAAGCTCACCCTCTCCTTATATATATGTAGGTGACGAGCAAAAAGGCGGTGACGCCTAGATGTTATTTGCAAGTTGTTTTGGACTCATGTTTTGTTAGCATCTTGAAGATTATGCTTCTTAACTTTGTAATTCATTTCTCTTGTATATGTCGGCTTGAGAAGCCTTTTGATCAAGATGTAACATATACTTATTTTATTTGTATCCAGGTTGTACACCATATTAAAATGTATGTCATTTCATTTGATCTATGCACAGCTCTTATGGACTACTTAGATTTAAATTTATTGCTTCCGCACATGTAAGCCCCATATGTATACTCTAATTGTGTGTGAATCTTTATAAGTTGGCATTTGGTAATCTCAGATTACTGGCCATCACGGCACCATTCTACTAGGGACGGAATGGGGTTGTGACAAAATTACTCTGAGACTAAACCATAAAAGGTAAAGTGAATTTTGCCCAAAATGAAATCACCATCACCAGTACTTATCTGGTTTGTGTTGAAACGCTAATAGATAACTGGAAAAAAGAAATTATATCAATGTGTTTGTTTTCAGTTTTCTGAAAATTAAATTTTTTGTTTTTTGTGTTTTTTTTTTTTTTAGTGAATATTTTAAAAATTTTAACAATTTTTTTTTTTAGATGCACCTTATTTAGATGTATCTAAATAGTAAAATATTTGTGAATTTTTTTAAAAAAATTAATAAATACCCAAAAATAGGAAAAATGTACTAAATTTTTTTTTTTTTTTTTTGTATTTTTGATATTTAGTAAATTTTTTAAAGATTTTTTTTTCACAAATATTATATTTTTTAAATGTATTTATGTTAGGTGTCTAAAAATTTAAAAAAAAATTGCTTAAAATATTAAAAAAATTTATTGAAAACAAAAAATATATATATATATATGAAAAAAAAAAGCAGAATTTTTTGAAAATTATTTTTTGAAAATCAAAACCAAAAAAGCTGATTTATATTTTGATCTTAAGTATAAGTTTCACACGTATGTAACTCAGCTAAATTGCTGGATTTAGTCATAGTGAAATTCTGTACAAGTGATAAGGACCAAATAGTAGGAACAGAAGTAGAATAGCGGCAAATATTACTTTTTCCAGTCAAGATTACTTTTTTATAGATTCCAAAGGATGTAAGGAAGTTAAGTCAAATATCATATCTCATATCTGCAAGTTTTGCACAGTTTGCAGTTCAATTTGAGGCTGCTTGTATTTACATAACCATCATCCTCCTTGTCCTTCCTACATTTTACAACTAGTCTTTCTTTTGAGATAATCAATCAGTAGATAAATAAGAAATAAAATGAAACTAGATCTATCTGGCCATTAGAACAGATGACTTCCCCATCTTCCTTCATCAGACCTACTAGATATGGACTCTTCAAATCGTCCAAACAAATTAGTTATGAAGCCCCCAAGAGGGCATTTGAGTTGATCATAGGCCAACCGCCATATGCCATGTTAACATTTCTTTTAAAACTACATTTCTATGAAGAGAGAGAGAGAGAGAGAGAACAGATTCGGAACATTTCTTTTAAAACTACACTTTTCTATCTACATGTTAAACTCTCATTTCCAATAGATTCCACTTTTCTTAAGATCATAACAGTGTTATCAAAGGCGCGCCTAAGCCCACGGCTCAACAAGGCGTAGTCAGTATACTTTGAAACATCTCAAATCAGGTAATGTAAAATAGACCCTATAAAGGCATATAAAGCGTGCAATTTAGGCTTAGGCTCAAGCGCATAACTTGTGCACTTCTTTTAAAATGTTTGTGTAGGAAAAATAATACGCACTGCAAAAATAGATTTGGGCGTACTTTTTACGTTACAACCGAATTCATGGATTATATGGATGAATCATATACCTCCATGATGAACTCAAACTATTCCCAACAGTGGGGTAAAACTATTAAAGAACTGCCCACATTATTCACAATACCGAGCCATGGTTCGTTCTCTAATGTCAGAGAGTTAAAGAGAGAGTTTTGCAAGAATATTTTTCAGTTAAAACCCACACCCCAATAATACGTCATCCTTGATATTCTGTATATCAGAGATATATAATCACCTACATCTCTATCTCCTGATGAGATAGGGTTGTTAGGGTTCTTATCCTTATTGGGATAAGGTAATTCAAATTAAATGAGTCCTCATGGACTATCAAGCATGCCACCATGGGCGTCCAAACCCGGATAAAAAACCCGACCGATTTCCAATAGTTTGTTTATTAGAATTATAGCTCTTGGTTTAATCTCATTGTTTTTTCTTTTGCTTTTGATTTTTTTTTTTTTGTACATGTTACAAGATTAAATACCTAAACATAAATTGCAATCCAATATTTTTGAGCCCTAATTATATGAAGACATTGGTTGGATAGAGCTTTCACTTCAACCAAACTAACCAACTGTTGTCACTATTCTTCTTCTTCATATCATCCCCTTCTATTTTTCCTTCTCTGTGCTTATCTTATTCGACACTACAATTTTATTACTATTTTTAAATGTTTATGATTTATAAATTAGATTTTTGTGTTTATGTGAACCTTGAATTATTTGTCTATGATAAAATATTTTTATTTGTTGATATTTATGTTTTAAAATATTTATTATTTCATTTTACTTGTGTTGATTCTTGAATTATTTGTTTATATTAAATTATCTTCTTCTTTTTTTATCATCAACATGAGCCTCACTTCGATGAAACTCTCACCTTCTGCTTCAATGTGCCTAACCCCTAAACTACTGCCCTAAGAAGCACGGACATGTAACTTGACACAACACGACACGGACACACAAATATAGAAATTTTCAAAAAATGCATAACACAACACATTAGGGACATGTGCAAAGCATATAATTTTATATAATTATTATATTTCATATATTTTAAATATTTAATTTTTATTTTACATCAAATATTTAATTTTATCAAATTTATCAACCTTAGATTTGTTATTTTAGTATATAAAAAAAATTAATTTAAATTTTTTTTTTTTTTTTTTTGAAAAATAGGTCCTCAGTGTGTTTCTAGGTGTCCCAACGTGTCTTAGCATGTCCCAACATGTCCCTAGCATGTCTGATTCTTTCCAATGTGTCCAACACATCCGAAGCGCGTCCGACGTGTATCCATATCCAACACGTGTCAAATACCTATACGTCACCTTCAAAGAGATGTCCATGCTTCATAACTATTGCTCAAGACTCCATTGAATACCTTCTAATTGTGTTTCATATCAACGTTTTCAATCTCAATTCTAACATATTCCACTTTTCTAAGATCATAAACTACTGCAAACGTTGCTACAAAATCAAATTTATGAGTCACATGGTTGGGATCATGTAGTTGTAGCCAACTAGCTTCAAAGTTTTTTTTTTTATTATTATTATTTATTTAAATTTTCATATTTGACACCATGACGGTCACATTTGTTTGCATCATTTAAGGTGGGATTGAAGGTGGAACAACATATGGGCCCACCGGGTTTTTAATCAGTTTTGATTGCGGGATAAGAGCATCTATAAGGACTCTTTAAATGAAAAATTTTAATTATTATGATTATTATATTATATTTTAATTATTTTAACGAATTAATTATTATAATAGTTATTTTAATAAAAAAAAATTTAAAATTAGTTACATTTGAAAGTCTTGAGAAATTGTTTAAAAATTTTGTGTAAATAAATAAATAAAATAAATAGTAACGTTAAAGTATATAGATAAAAAAAAGGGATATTTTTTCATAAATCTCTTTTCATCTACATATGTTTTATTTGGCTTACATTATTTTCTTATATTTCAATAAATCTTATGGGTGATATAGTTACCAAAATACCCCTAACAATAATATTCACATTTATAATATGAATGTTCCGTGATATAAATGTTCACACCATCAATGTGAATGTTAATACGTCAATGTGAATGTTCACATTGTTAATGTGAATGTTCATGTTGTAAAATATGAATATTCATATTATCAAATTGCTAACCGTTCAAAAAATATTTGTAAGAGTAAAAATGTCCATAAAATACCTTAAATATGAGAATTAAGATTTGGTGAATTAAATTTCTAAATAATAAGACTTATTAGAATATAAGAATATCTTATGGACTAATTAATATATAAATACTTAAAAAAGAATTTTCTAATAAATTTTTCTAAAAAAAATTAAGCAAATAAAAAATTACCTTTTAACAAATAAAAAATAAAAAAATATTATTAGAATTGCTCTACGAAAGAAAGAATTAGAGGTGTGAAACATCTGGGTTACGCACCTATTTTAGTCCTATGATGAGTATTGGTTCGTTTCTCACAACTTTCTCTCTTCTTATTAACTGATATTTCTAAACCTATTTACTCTTTCAATTAATACGTCCTCTCTCTTTCTCTCTCCAATTAATGCAACCACTTTCTTTTTCTCTCTATTTATATGATATAAATGTAAATTAATGAATTCCCATTCAATTAGTACAACCTCTCTCTCTCTCTCTCTCTCTCTCTCTCTCGCCATTGACAATTAGAGCTGCTTTTACTTTTCATCTCTCGCTGACCAAAACTTAAAAATGATGGTTAAAACTTTTAATTTATTTTGAGTTATTATTTCTCATATTTTTTTATATGTTTTCTAAAAAAAATTAAAAAATTAACTTTTAATCATCTTATCAAAACAATTTAACATTCATGTAAGTCAAAAAAATAAAACTGAATGAATCCCAAAGTTTAAAAAAAAAAAAAAAATTCTATGCGATGTGAACAAAATGCATCAACGTTTTGCTAAAAGGAAAAAAAATAATAACAATAATACTACAGTTTACTAAAAAATTTGCATGAACTAGGGGTGGGCGCGGGTCGGTTGCGGCCACAAAACCTCCAATCCGCTATCCGTCCGCCAGATTGGCGGATTGAAGAAAATCAATCCACATCCGTCCGCCAATCCGGCAGATGCGGATTGAGCGGATTGGCGGTTTGGCGGATGGATGCGAATCGGTTTGATGGTTTAAAATTTTATAAATTTTCAACATAATTCAACTTGTGCACTTCCTTAAAAAATATATATATATTACAGTCAATGACTTAAAAAAGTATTACAATTACTGCATGCCTCATCCAAAGAAAGAAAATTTGAAACTTTAGAATATCACAATCACTACATGCCTCATTCACATATTACAATCACAGCATGCTTCATCCACATAGAGTATTACAATCTGTGGTTCTTAAAATATAAAAAAAAATTCAAACCACCAAAACCATGAACAAAGCAGTAGTAGGGATTGTATGTCTCTGTATTGTTACATCTATATATATTTTTGAAAACAAAAACCAACCAGCATATATATCATATTTTCTATTTATTATTTTTAGAATTAGATTTAAAAACAAAAAAATATAGATAAATAATACGTTTATTTTTTCAATTCAAAAAATATATTCAAGTTGAAAACTTTTTTTCAACAGAATATTTAAACTCTTTTTCAATTGAAAACACAAACAGAATATTTAAACAAATTGAAAACACAAAGTCTTATAAATTACTAGGGGTGCTCGCGGTTTGGCGGTTCGGTTGCAGCCAAAAGAACCTTAAATTCGCCATCCGTCCGCCAAATTGGCGGATTGGAGAAAATCAATCCGCAACCGTCCGCCCGCAATCACGCATCCGTCCAAAATGCGGCGGATCGGTTTGGTTCGGTCGGTTTTGGCGGATCGGTATATCCGCTGCCCACCCCTAGCATGAACACATGACTGATGATATGGGGCCAAGTTAACCTAACTTTTCAACACTAGGAAAATATTATAAGCCCTCGTTTGGCAATCCACACTTGGGCTAATTTAGCCATATTCGTCCAAAATAAGCTAAATTAGCCACAAGAGAAAAAAAAGAGTCACGTGGATGAAAAAAGGTTTAGCCTGTGTGTAAATTACCAAACTAGCTCCATTGCCAATCCGTTTGTGTCACAGCAGCACCAAAACAAACCACACACTTTCCCTCACCTAGGGCACGGTTAAACGAGAAGAAGGAAGCAAAAATAGAAGACTACCATCGGCGAAGAAGAACAGCAACTCAAGCTGTCCATAGCCCAAGCCCACCGAAGTGCACATCGGCGGCCACACTGCAACCATCGAGTCCTCGCCACCACCGATCGTGAGGTACACAGATTTTTTTTTTGGTTTTGGGTCAATTTGGTCTCCTTCAACCCGATCTGCTGGGGTATTCATTAATAGTCCATTTTTTTGTTATGTAGATGTTATTTGTTTGTTTGGTATGTGGGAAAACCACAATATGATGATGGATACTCCATAAATTCTGATGGATCTAAAATTTTGTTTTTCTTTAGAAAATTGATCTTTGAAATTACAAGATGCGTGGTCTATTCTATTTTTTTGCTCAACACTTTGATTTTGCGCAGCATTTATATGCCGATTTTTGGGAAATTTTGTCTTCTTTTTTTTTTTTTTTTTGCCATTCTTTACATGTCCTATTTATAGAGACTAAATTATAAATTTTGTCAAGATGAAACATTGTCTGAAACATGTAATGTTTTTCCCATTCTTTCCATTCTTTACATGTTCTGTTTATAGACTGAATTTTAGATTTTGTCAAGATCAAAACATTATCTGTTTATAGACTGAATTCTAGTCTGGAAAATTATCTAAATTTTGATGAGTTGAGAGCTAAGTACCTCTTCTTCTTCTTTTTTTCTTTTTTTTTTTTCTTTTTTTCCTGGTTGTTGTTGTTGAAGTTGGAAGCCTTTTTTTTTTTTTTTTTTTTTTTTTTTAAGTGGGGATTTGGATTCTCTCCATTTCACAGGGAAATATTGATTCATTTATCTCCTACGAATATTGATTTCAAATTGTTTCTACTTGAAATGCATGTTTAGTGATCATAAAATTTGGCGAAATCAATATATCAATCTAGGTCGGTACAAATTATGTGTTTTGATCTTATTTTTTATGGGAATTAAGATTGGTTTTTATGACTTAAGGCTCAAAAATATCAGATTGAATATTTTTTTTATTAGTAATTTTAATATGTCGTTCACTTTCAACCTAATGTCATTCTAATGCTCATGAGGTTTTTATTTAAGATAATTGGTTTTTGGATCAGGTATTAAAATAGACTATATTAAGGGTAAATGATGAATCTACTAGATCAGTAATAAACATACACAGAGTTTGTATAAATGAAACATAACTTTCTCGCTTGGTGTGCAACCTTTGGTAACCATGGTTTTGGATTTGGCAATAATTTCACCTCAAGCTTGATCTAGGTCACTACGCTTAAATCCTCTACAGATGTGTCATTTTTCCAAAGTTTGAAACCAACTCCTAGCTTATGTCTGAGTGGTTATAAGTTATAACTTAACTACAACAACTACACCAAGGCTTTAGGTTCTTTTGTAATTACTCAAGTCACTGGTTCTCTAAAGATTTTGGCCATCATACTGGTGCTTAAGCTCCACTACCCCTGAATCTTCTTCTGACTGATGACATACCTTTTTTACTTTTTGCATATCCCATTCATATTTTTTTGGGAAATTTCGAACAGATAGAAGAAATGGAAGATTGTATATGTGCCTTTGGAATGGTAATTACAACTATTTGTTTCATACAGAAAAAATAAAAAGTCGAGCAAATGACCAACCATTCACACCCATTCCCATTTATTATAAGAAAATGTGACATGATCATATATTATTGACAATAAGATACCTAGTGAGTAATTGTGCAACTCAATTTTGTCTGGATAACAGTTTCTATTTTTACGCAAATTTTTGGTTTCATTTGTTACAATATCTGTATTCTACACATAAATAATATGAATTACGCTAGAATAATATACACGCTTTTGGTTTACTATTTGTCAAGTTATTTGTGCTTGTAAAAAAAATTTCTTTTGTAAAACCTCATGTTTTTAGAAACAAATGGGAACATTTGTCATTTTATATAGAAAGAATTCCTAAACTCTGAATTATGTGGCACCTACATGTTAACATATTTGTTGTAGTAGTCATTGACACGGTCAGAAAACAAACTAATGGCTTCTTTTACCTCAACTGCAACTTCCACTACATGGCCACGTCGGATGTGTGCCTCTGGCTATGGTTAATGTGTTGTGAAGATATCTAGATTGAATAAAAATCCAAGGCGTCTGTACTTTGCTTATCCCCGCCCTATGGTGAATGCCCAATTCAATAACGATCATAATTGCATTTAATTCTAAACCAATTGACTAATAACTTCCTTATTTTCACTCGTCAGCCATGTGTCAGTTGGATTGGTTTGTGCAAAGAACTAAGGAGATAGAGCACGGACTATGTGTCCTCCACAAACGACATTGTCATGCATTTGCAGGATGATATCATACACATTCAACACTCATTGCGTCTCCTTAAAACCATTGTCTCTGTGCTGTGCATTGTCGTTGTCATTTTGTTATTGCGTATATAAGCAAACTTAGCGTTTGGAGTGCATGATTGTTGTAATGATGTTAACTGTAATCACTTTAATTTCGCCTTTGGTTCCAGGAATAGTTCAGGGGAGATGTTAATGACTACTTTAGTGCAACGAAATTATTTAGCAATTGTTTATATTCCTGTGACCACTCGTTCTGCATGAATGTTATGTGTTGCTATTCTTATTTTAATTACTATGCAATCATTTCCATGCAATTTTGTGATTGTGATCATTTTGGCCCCTAAATTACTTGGCATGTATTCCTGGTTAGTCCAAATGGCTTCCATACATACTTCTCCTCGTACCCTTTTGAAAAACAAAGACATCAACATAGAAGTCTAGCAGTGTTGAAGAAACGCAAAAGCAGTTCAACCATAAGGCATCCTAGGATAGTGAATCAACCCGGATTTTCTTGCTGCTAATTGCCAATGAGATTACAAAAGGAAATTGCCCATTCTTAGTCCTAAGCTAAACTGGGTACAAGTCATTGGCAAAGAAATTTGAAAGAAAAAAAAAATTGGAAAAAAGCATGGGCTGAAACTGTTTAAGAATAAATATATCAGTCTCAAAAAAGATTGGAATGCTTGGAGGAAGTTGATAGATTCCAGCAAAGGAATTTTAGGGATTGGATTTGACAGTGAAACTGGTTTGTTTTAGGCATCGGATGTGTGGTGCGATAAGATGGAATCGGTAAGGTAATTGTTATTTCCGCATGTTTGTTTTGTTTCATATTTTTTGGTTACCATTTATTTTTGTTTTTGTTGGTAATGAAAATTCCTCATATTGCATGTAGTAACAGTTTTTATTTACAATTTTCATTTTTCAAACAAATAAGGTGTGTGCAAAGTTTAGGGAAAAAAACTTTGGAACACCGCGAGTTGATGGGGATGGTTTTCACAGGGCTTCTGCTACGGGTAAGAACCATTGGACCCCGAGAGAGACAGTAGCTGAACCTGCAACTATTTCATCCGATTCAGTTGACAGTATAGGATTGCTGCCATTTGTTGATCCAATCCCCGCATGTGTAGCTGACGTGGATTAAGATTCTTCAATGGAACCAGTTAATACTGCAGTGAAAAGGAAACGGACTCCGTCAACAAGTGGTGCGCCAATTATAGCGGAAAGTATGAATAATTTGGCAAACGTGGTTTGGACCCAAAATCAGCAAGTCATTATCAGGCACCTCACTGGTAACGAATCACTGTACACAATTTCAGAGTGCATGCAACGGCTCAAGGCCATTTCTTTCCCTTCTCGGTACGCCCCTATTCCATTTTGTGTCGACACTGATGGACAACGCAGGTTACTGAAAGGTGATGATGTGCCAGCCCAATGACGACCACATTATAGGCTAGCTGACACAGAAACAGCTGCAATGCAATGCAATGCTGCTACGCCGTTTGTGAACTTGTTCGGCGCTCGACGGGTGTGATAGCATGTTATACTGAATATGGCCTTCCCTTTTCATCGTTGAACATTTTTAATTACCGTGGATGTTAGACTATAATAAACAGGATGGTTGTCTATGTTGTTTTCATTTTTTTTTTTCCTTTTTTTTTTCTTAGCTCCAAAAAATATGATGGTTGTGTGGTTTTTATGATGGAACATGATGCTTCTGTCTGGTTTTTATTATTCACAACGGCGGGCTGCGGTGTCATACTTGTTTATTTATCTATTTATTTATTTTTATAGCTGTGTGTAACGTTATTTTGGTTGTGTTGGTAATGCAAGCGAATAATTCTTGGTTTGTATATTAGCAAGTAGTAGCAATTTCAGTGTTTTTTTTTATTATGAGTTGATAGCTTCTTACATGCAATTGTACCTACCTGTTAGGTATGTTCGACATGGTTACGAATAAAAGTGGCTTTGAAGGTCAATTTGGTTGTCTTTCGCAACTATTATTACATTATCCTAGTCCATCACAGGTCAACTGATTTGAACCGTTCTTAATATTGTAGGTGCCGCTGAATTTGACGTGATGAACACCGATGCTGGTAGCAACAATGACGGTCTAGTGGAAATGCTTAACCAAATGGCCATACAGTTTCAACAACAAAATAACTGGACATTCCTCAAAGCATGCTGGTATGTGCAAGAGTGGTACGAAAAAACACATGTGTAAGATGCCATGTCGCACTTCTATTTTGATTGGACATGCATAGATAACCAAATTGTATACGGGCCATGTCAGTCAATTTGAGGAAAATGTGTGCATGCCGAAGGACATATTTGCATCTTTGTGTGACAAGTTAGGCAATGATTTCGGGTTACAAGTACCGCAATGTGAACATGGCTTAGCCGTTCAAGAAAGCATTGCAATGTTTATCCACGTGTTGAAAGGGTTTCAAAATTGTGAAATCCAAGAACAATTTCAACATTCGGGGGAGACTGTGTCCAAGCACGTGCATAATATTTTAGCGGTGATGAAGGAGTTCATTACAGGCCAACATATAGTCAGCATAATATACATCCATACGTGCGGTCTAAACAGAAATACCTACCTTTCAAGGTACTATTTTCAAACATGACTCAGTTAAGTTTATTTGAATGTTTGGAAATTTTTTTGACGTGATGTGTAAAAAACACCGTGCTTTTAGTGTCATCAACATTCGAACAAAAACCATTTCACGTACAGGATGTTTGTTTCATTGACAAGATGTTTGTTCAAAATTTAAAAGCAGAATGGGAAGTAGTGCAAAGAAAAAGTGAGAAAATTGCAATTTTTGTCCGAAAAATATTAAAGTTTTTTATGCCATTTCAAGTAATGTATAACAGGGAACAACTAGACAAAAAAAAAAGAGTAACTTAGCGTCATGTAAATGTTGAAGTGAATGTGTAAATAACAGGGTTGTTGGCAAGACTATATCGGAGCCATTGATGGAACAAATGTTATTGCGCGGGTTATAGGGCCAGACGCTCCAACATATTTTGGTAGGAAATACTATCACACCCAAAATATCATGGACGCGTGCGATTTTGACATGTGTTTCACCTTCGTATCGCTTGGATGGCAAGGAAGTATGCACGATAATCGCATCTTTAATGAAATAATCACAAATGACAATATCCCTTTTCCACATCCTAAAGAAGGTATCATATTGCATTTTCATTTTTTTCATTACATAATATTTTTAAAACAAGAAAAAAAATTATTGCAGTATTTAATTTGAAATTCTGGTATTTTTGTAGGCAAATATTATCTTGTCGATAGTGGCTATCCGAACCGCATAGGTTACCTAGCAGTCGTTACCACCAACAACAATTCCGCGTTATTGAAAGGCGTAGGACAACAAACAACCCCAGGGAATTATTTAACAAAGTTCACGCGTTGTTACAGAGTGTGGTGGAACGCACTTTCAGCGCATGGAAAAATCGATGGGGGTTTATGCAAAATATGCCTCGGTATGATTTTGCAAATGTGCAAGTTCAATTAGTTGGTGCGTCAATGGCGTTACATAACTATATATGTAGAAATACTAGCAATCCAACAACTATTAACCCCATCTTCAACAAGGAAGAGGCTATGGCAATAGTAAATGACGTATCGAAAGTTACACATGATGAGAATTGTTTAATGGTTGGGGATGAGGACTCCCATAAGGCATTGGTGCAAGTTCGCATATGGGACAAGTTAGTGTTCATGCACAATAACGAAATGTTAGGAAACATATAGTCAACCTAATATTCGTATGCTTGTAACATTGTTCAGCCACGGTCGGGATGTATGTGATTATATTATATTGTACAATATGTATGTGTTTACACGAAAAAATGAAAGTACTATGGTTTACGTGCCTTATTTTGTAAAATTATTGGGTTGGAAAAAGAGAAAATGTGTTATGTACTTGCAATAATTAGGGTAAACTACCAATAGGTCCTACTTGGGAGACTTATTACCCAATAGGTCCTACTTTGAGACTTATAACCCATTAAGTCCTATTTGATATAATTTATTAAGTGATAAAGACAAATTTTATCAGTCTTTTTTTTTTATGAATAATTTTATAGTGATAAATTTATCAGTCTCTTTTTTTATGAATAATTTTTTAGTGATAAATTTATCACTCTCTTATTTTTATAGTATTAAATTTATTAGTTAGGACCTGTAGGTAAATAAGTCTAGTGAATGGGACTAATTGGTAAGTACCCCCAATAATTATGCATGGTAGCACAATGGCAAACCACAGTATTATGATTTGATGACCGTGACAGAAAAATTAAAAATTTTAAAAAAACAAAATGAGCACATACTATGTCGAAAATTACAATATTTGGCCGTCAACTCAATTTTGGGTAAAGTTAGTAGTATGATTTGTACCAACTTTTCTTTAACAAATTGTAAAACAAGTACAGAGGTGATGTGTCTGAAAATAGTTACCAGAAGGGAAATTTATGGGTGTGTTTGGTTTGTGTTTGGAGATAAATTTTTAAAAACATACTTGGGGTAAGAGTAATTGAAATTTTTTTAGTTTGGTTATATTTTGAAAATAGTTTGGCAGTTTGAGAGTTTGGTATGATTTGATGTAGTTGAGAAGATGTATGTGAGAGAGCAAGTGATTGAGAAGGAGAGAGGAAAGAGAAAAAGTGATTAATTGATGTGTAGGATAGAGTAATTTTGGGAAAAAAAAATTCATAAAATTTGAACCAAAGAAAATTTTGAAAATTTTCCTCAAAACTTGTATCTTGACATACAATTTTTTACAAGCCCTCCGTTTTTTTTTTGTTTTTTTTTTTTTAAGAACAATAAAATTCTCATATTCCCCCATAATTATAAAAAACAAAAAATAAAAAAAAAATAAAGAAACACAAAAATAATAGGTTTATGTTGCAGTCTTGCAACCCACACGCCCGGGTAAATGAACAGCAAAGGGAACACGATATGCCCAAGGGCATTTGGGTAATTTTACATATGGACACTTCACCAAAAAGTCAAAAAGTCAAAAAAACCCTATCCCAAACCAGGCTTTTTAGCCGCAAGCTAAAATAGCTAAAAAGTCAAAAAACCAAAAAATCAACCCACATCCCAAACGAATTGTTTCAAAAGACATAAAAGTATAATTTGATAGACAAATAGTTTATGCACATAACTAAAAATAATATATGCAAAAATATAATAACTTCCTTTAGATAATTAGCTTAAGATCAGGGTTTGTCTCAGACTCTGAAACACAATTCAACTAATATAAAATAATTTATTAAAATATGAAACTTACATCTTCTTTAGTACCATAATTGTTAATAAAAAGTGAGTTGGTTATAGGTTAAGTGATAGTTCAACACGAGTTTCTTAACTAGATCTTATAAGAGTGATTTAACTAGACATTGCATTAGGGCCACAATTCACTAAAAGTTTTTAGAATAAATAAATTTTACATATAGGCATGGGTTTCATAGTTTTGACAAACTAATAAATTTAGAAAAATATACATAAAAAATGAGTACTGAGGAGTCCAACTGACCTGGAGTTGAAACTGACCTGGAGTTGGTTGGTGCAGCCAGAGCAAGCAGGAAGCCAACTAAACACAGAAATTGCCGACCCGAGCACCAAGTTGATCCGCAGAATGATGTCTTCCTGAAATCTCTCCCTCAATCCAAGCCATGAGATTGTCATATTCACTAGAATCAATGGATTATATAACAGCCAATTAATTTCACTTGTCATCCCTATACAGGGGAGAGGGCATATTGACAAAAAGTTAAGAAAAGAAAAAAAATCTTGTTGAAGTTCATAATTATTTTGTCTTTCTTAGAGCATCTCCAACGCTGTATCTAATTTTTCATCAAATTTGAGTTCAAAATAAGTCATTTCACCAAACCAAATCTCAAATCACCCACTTCCAACGCTCGCTGCATCAAATTTGCATCAAATTTAGTGGGCGACCGGTGGTCGACCGGCCGGTCGACCGGTTAGGCAAAAAAAAAAAATTTTTTTTTTTTTTTTTTTTTTTTTTTTTGAACTTTTTGAACTTTTTCCGGGACGACCGGTTGGTCGACCGGCCGGTCGACCGGTTAGGCAAAAATATTTTTTTTTTTTTTTTTTTTACGGTTTGAACTTGAACTGTTTGAACCTTTCACTGGTTGACCGGTTGATCAACCGGCCGGGCAACCGGTTGGTCAACCGGCTCCTCTTTCCAACGGTCCGTAACAGTGTTTTGATGAATTCATTTCTTCGTCCTCAATCTGATGAAATATTTGATGAATTATCAATCTGATATCAGTTTTGGTGAAGGGTTGGAGGGGTGAACAATACCCTTTTCATCAGAATTTAAATCTGATATCAGTTTTGGTGAAGGATTGGAGATGGTCTTACAAATGCAGACTCAGGCATCAGAGAGACTTTGGTTGGCACCATACAGCAAGTCCCACAGTTTTGACATAATTGCACTCACTTTCCTTTTAGTAAGGTTAAAGAAATCAAAACTAATGCAAATGATTTGAAAATACAAAGATATACAAGGTAAAATATACATCTAAATGTAAAAGAGATTATAACATCATTTTTTCCTTCATACGACTAACGAATTTCTAATGAAAAAGAGTCAAAGTGTTATATGAATTAAAACATTAGGGGAGCCCAGTATAATTATGCCAAACTTGTGAGGCTTACTGTATTTTCTCCAAACCTTAGGGGAGGTCAGTATAATTTACCCTTTCATAAAAAAATAAGGTCAATGAACTCCTATTAATTATTGTGATTTCCAACCAAATTGGACAACTACAATTAACAATAGAAGATCAATTTCATCAATCTTTTCTCCCCCCTTTTTTAATTCCTATCGTAGATTTAGAAATGTAAAATCAACCCACTACATAACCCTCGAGCAACCACAAATGCAACAAACAATTGAAAAACTGTTTCATCCGCTTCCTGCACATACAACACCAATTATAAAGCACTTTTTTCTTCAATTTCGTATAATATTAATCATCAATTTTCACCACTATCCTAACCCAAAAGTAATCATGAATGACAATCTACTCTCTAGACAGCATAGACACCCTTTTGACGGACGTTGAAGGTCCTTTGCCCCATAAGAGCTCACAGAACAGTCTCTCGCCACGAATTTTCCACTCCTCAAGACCTTTCACGAGAAAGCATCCTCCCTACCCTTTGGGACCAGTTTAATGAAACAAATAATGCATGTGCTGCCTCCAGCTCCCACACAAGCAAAAAACAACCTAATAAAATAAGGATGCCAAACCCCTCTAAAACACTAACATAGTTCACAACATAATCCCATAAATGGTCCTAGCTTTGCCCAACTTTCACCCAACCCTAACACTCTTATACATCCCTTCCACCACCCACCACGGTCCACAAGCCTGTTGGCCTTGATCATAATCACTTACTTAACAAGGATTAGTTGAACAACTAGAGAGCCTAACACCCAGACCACCTGCCTTACTAGGAAACAGACGTCATTCCACTCCAAGCGGTATTTCAACTCTACTACCAAATTCCAACCCTACCCACAATAAATCCAGCTCAAGTCTAACCCTTCTATCAGATAGGCTAGAATGGTAAAGACTGATAAAAATAAAATAAAATAAATAAACATAGGCAAATCAGATAGAGTACCCTTAATGGAAGTAAGTCCATTAAAGTTGAAACAGTAGTGCAAAAGGCTACCTTTTTCCGCCTGCCCTGCCTTCTCTTCCACTTTTTGACAATGGAGTTGCGCATTATGGCCTTAGTAGATGAACCCACAGTAAAGAAGTAGGTTGAAGGAAAGAATCAATCAGCAGCCAACCATCCTATACCACTAAGAAGCAGACAACTCCACCCTAAGAGCGCGTATTCATGTCATGTGGTCACTGTATCTCGTAAGAAGTTGAGTCCATGTAAGAATAGTCGTTCCACTAGGAAAAGAATGTCTTATTTTCCCCTGATAAGAACAATCATCACGTTTGCATCATGTCCAATTAAAATTAACAGAAGTCAAAAGCATTTGAGAATGTTTGCTTACACTACTTCTGGCTTCAAAATACTCTGCTTTTGCTTCCATTCACAATTTTCTGCATTCAAAATGTTGCAAAAACCAAAGAACTAAAATATGGTTATTGATATTCTTTTGTTTCCTTCTTCCATTTTTTTTTTTTTTTCCATAGATAAATTAAAGGTATTAAAAAAAGAACAATTGTGATGTGACTTAAACTTATAATATCAAAGAAGGAGAAAGAGAAATAAAGAATGAACCTTGTTGTATGAATTTTATTTAGCTTATAATTATGATGGACAAGAATGAAAGGAAAACGGAAATGCAAACTACTTCAGTTCCTGTTTTGATCTAATCCAAGTGTTGTTCTTCCAAGAATGAAGTGAACATATTCCATGCTAATGAATTTGAAATAATGTAACACGTTATGTGCTGTCTACAAAAAAAAAAAATGTCATTATGTTTTAAAAGAGCTAGAACCTATATTGCACTGATATGGATTACCATCTGACCTGCCACAAGTAAACAAGTTAAATCAGGCAAATTCAGAAAAAGATTTAAAGCTACAAAAATTTATTAAATAATATTGTAGAGGCAAAGGATATGTGCCCGAGAACCAAAGCTTAAGTACAGAACTAATAAGGGTAGTTCACAAAAATATCATTCAACTCAAACCTAGATAGTATAGTAGGAAGGAATGAAATTTCCTAAGCCCAAGGCTTAAATTATGTGACTACACCATTACTTCATAAGCCATGATAAATCTAAATTAGATATGTATGGAAAATAAAACTAATAATGAAATACATTGATTTTACGTGCTTAAAATAGGTTTTTCACTCATTGACAATTATTCATGCAATGTAGTCCACTTCAAGGAGTAAGTATCTGGTAATCCGCACCTCTTATGTGAATGATGTACATGAAAAAACCATGATGTCATTACGCTTTCCATCAACAGAATAATTTAAGCTCCCACAACATAAACAAGTCAAACTCAACAAGTGGTTATTCAGAAAATGCAAATTAACAGTGTCATCCAACTCAAACTTCAATACATCTTATAATGTATGATGGAAACTTACAATTCGCATAGCATGCCCACACAAGCCAAGAGAAATATCTGAGAGAGTAGTGGCATCCTAATAATTCACATTTGTGTAAAGAAACAGTATTGGAATGACAAATAAGCAGAGTACTATTTTATAGAATTTAAATAGGATCAAGCAATAAAATTGGCAAAGACTTTGTTCAAGGACATATGGGCAAGAAAAACAAAATCAACTCTAATATCTTCAATTGCTTGAGTTGCTTGAGATGAAAATATGTAAGAAAAAACAAATGGACCCATTTATAATCAAGTATAATCCAATCACATAATGAACAAAAATCACAGCTCACTACAAGTATTTGTTAGTACTCCTTGAAGAATCCTAAAGTACTCTATTCATTTTTCCAAGCACACAAAATCAGTGAAAAACCAAGACATTGTGATTGAGAATCTCGGAATCTCTGCGACCAAGACCAGGGCAATGTATGGCGATCTGACAGGGGTTGACTTGCCCACAACTTCTCGGCTGAAAGGCTTGTCTTGAACATAAAAACAGCATTTCCAGGTGATGTACCAAACAGCCAGTTATGAACATCCCAAAATACTTCTACTTCGAGGCCATCAACCAAGATGGTGTGGTTACCCCGGAACTTCCATCGGAGACGCTTCACCTGCATCAGAGTCTTTGTGTCTACACGGATCACAAGGCACGGGTCATTGACACCACCGGTATCACATTCAATTGTGAGGTCATGGAGTGGGCCATTATCACAAAACTGAGCCTTGGTGCTGAATATCTTCTTACCAAAGATGTGCTCTCTCTTGGAAATGAAAACAGCATTGGAGGGAACAGGTGTTGCACCTGTTTTCTTGAAAGCTTCTTTTCTCATGTCCCCGAGAAGGAGAATCATTTGTCGATTAGATACGACCCCCATGTAGAATCCCTCCAATGGCTCAGGCCCGGATCCGAATTTAGCTGATGAAAGATCCCAATAGATATCAATTTTACTAGAATCTGCTTCTAAACTTTTTGACCCTTTCCTCTTAGAGAACAACCAGGGTTTTATATCAACCTTGCATACACATTGATTAGAACTATCATCAATCCCAACACTGAGTCCTTGACCCATCAAATTCTTACTCCATGTGACAGTAATCAAGCAAGAACGGCCACGTAATCGACACTGATACACACAAGAAACCAAATTCTGAGCAGTTCTATTGGTACTAGATGATGAGAAATCAGCAACTTGAACCCCATTTTCACCAAAACAAGAAGGAAAATCCTTCATACTGATGCAAGGATAGCTTGATTTCTCTCTTTGGTATGTCCACAAACAGTTGGTGTTTACTTCTACAAGCAATAGAAATAGGACTCAGAGGATGGAGAAAATAGAACAAGCAGAGTTTCACAAAAGGAAAGGCCACATACCTCAATCAATCAGAGATAAACTCGAAGACCCATCTCAGAAATGCTCAAGAAACCGCCAAGCAAGGCTAGATTTAATCTGGGCATAGAGTTTCAGATGCATTTCTGCAAAAACCCAGAAATCTAAGTTCATTAAAAGGATGAGGGTCCCTCCAGATTAGAGACAAAATTGGGGAATGTAGGTAGTAAAAAATTAATTCAGAGATAGAAACAGACAAAAAGGAGACTACTCAAGACTTGATTTTACTGTCAATAAATCTGCCAAAGACCAATTCTATGTACTTATTGAAACATAAACAAACATATATAAACCTGTAAACATTAAAAGACAAAGGAAAAAAAAAAAAAAGACAGAGAGAGAGAGAGATCAGTAAATAAATACCTCAAGATGGAGACAGCTAAAATACTAATAAAAAAATGAATGAAGATGAAGGGAAAAGGCAAGAATGTAGCAACTGGGTATTGCTGTAAAGGCTGGTTTTTGAACAAGACTCTACACTGAGAAAAGGGGAAAAACAAAAAAAGAATCTCTCTTTCTTAGTTTCTCTCTCTAAGCTTTCTCTCTTATCTTCTCTCTCTATCTATGACTTTGCTTTAGCTGACAAAGCCACATGTAATGACATAGCTAACAACCAAAGTAGACATGCCAATTGATACAAACAGAGAGTTTTTTTGCAATTGCAAGATTCTCTCTACAAGAAAGAAATTTGCAACTTTTTTGTACTTAAAAAATTTTGGGTTCAGAAGGGTGTGCCTATATATGTGTGAAAAGTGAGAGATGAATTGAAACTTCCTCTTTCATTTGATGAAAAAATTAAATATGGTAAAATTTAATGTTGTAAATTGGTCGATTTTTTGGGTATTTATTGGGTTATTTTTGCATGTATTTAAAGTGGAGGAGATTGAGGCCTCGTTTGGCAAGTGACTTTTTTAGTCAAAAAGTCATTAAAAAAACTAAAAAGCTAATAAATCATATTAAAAAGTCAAAAATTCTCTTTTCTCTCTGCTTTTTACATATGTTTTTCGTAAAAAGTCAAAAAGTCATTCCAAACATACTAATTTTTTTAACTCATATTTTAATCAAATAACTAAAAAATTATTAAATTAACCTATTCCCAAACGAGGACTGAGAGATGGTACAGAAAGAAAGAAAACTGTTGCTGAAAAATGAGGTCCATGAAACATGTTTAATGCAACCACGATGTCACGTTGTAATTGGTCAAGAAATGCAATCCCCAGCGCCAGAAGTTTTCGTCGACCAACCCATTGTTTTTAATTTGGTTTTGTCACATAGTCCACGAAATCTTCGACATACTGCCAACCCATCATTGTTTCCGAATAAAATCTACAAATATAAAAACAAAAATACTAGACTTATTAAATATTTTATACAATTTAATAATTTATATGAAATTATGTGAGTATTGTATAAAATATTTAATAATTTATTTGTAACTCTCAACATTGTTTGAATAAAAATTGATTATAAACTGTCAAGATTAGTCTCATGGTTAGGGAGCTTTAGGCTTTGTCTGTGAATTGACTATTTTAATTATTTTTTTATAAAATGTTGTGCATAAAATAAAATGAATGATATAATAATTTATAATAATTATTTCAATTTTTTACTACAAACTCAAGTCTCCAAACGGACCTTAATGTCCATTTGACAACTTGACTTTTTATAGTAGTGTTTTGGTTTTTAATTTTAATTTTTTTTTATGAGGTAAAAAAGTTAGTATGTTTGTGTGTATGCTAAAATTTGATCTAACCATACATAATTAAGGAAGAACCTTAGCCATGAAGACTAATATCAATAGGGTTATCAAATTGTCATTAACTAAGGTCATCAACTCTAACCATTAGGATTAGAGTTACAAATGTTAAAAACTCATTGTCACTAATATGGCCATCAACTCCATCATCAAAAGATGAGAGTTACATAGGTTGAAAAACTCCATTACATTATATATATAAATAAATAAATGTATATATATATATTGCGATTTAAATAATCTAACTAGATGGGTCGCAAAACAGATACGGGTGTTGAGTCACAACCCAATCCAAACCCATTCTAAAACATATACACAAGAGAAGCCCAGCCCAACCCAACATAGCATAACCTGGCCTATGCCGAAGACTAAGTCCAACACATGCACATACACAAGTTTGGGTCAATCCAAACCATGACTAAGACTAAGTCCAAGTCCAAGTCCAAGCCCAAGCATAAGCCCAAGCCCAACTTCTATTGATACTCACTTTATGAGACAATTCTCATTTACAACCTAATAGTTTCAGCTTACTATTTCTTTATTGCGACATTCTCTCTTAAGAGAATACAACACCACCTAAATCCACCTCAAACAGTAATTGGATTCCACTTTAATTTCAAATTAAAGTTGTGAAAAATTATTATTTTCTAACAATCCCCCACATGAATAAAATTTGTCGAATAAAGAAAAACGGACAACACTTAATAACAAAGACTCGAAGAGAGAGTACACAAAATAACCCTACATTAGAAAGGTAGTTGTTGGCCTTGAACCTTTCGTAGTGAAAGGCTGTTGGATATACTAGCTGACCAGTAAACGTGATGTCTTGAACTGTTCTACCATTTGTGTAAACTAAGATAATAGACCTCACATAGGAGTCACTCCAACCATTGTTCTTGTTCTCACTGATGTGCCCGGTTTGGCCCTGGAACACTAACCTGGTTTAGTGAGTATTTTTAAAGAATTCGACCCTATCAATTCTTAAAGAAGCGGCCCAACTTCAGACTTACATAAGTGACCTACATAAGGTATCTTGTTATATCACGGTTGACTATTCACAGCACTTAGGTCATTAAAAGTATCAGCTTAACCTTCCACCCCACATGATATCACTATATAAAGGAATGGGCAAGAGGATTTGTCTGCTCGGTGACTCACCTGTTACACGCAATTAGGTTGTCCCTTTAAATCTAGATCTTGGGATCTCTAATCAACTAGGTTAGGTTTTCCGTTCTCGTAACATTTGCACAAAAGTCCTTAACTCCACTTCTCTTAACGACTTCTTACTAACTCTTGAATTAACCCTTAAGTTAACAGATCCGTAATATTGTCCTCAAACTGTATAGAGTCTATTACGACAACACAAGAGAGTAGTTATCATATGGAATTATGTCTTCAACGAAAATGTCTAGACCTTCCATTATACGTATTATTATGTGCCCTACCAATACTTGATTGATTGTCGCAAAGTATACAAAATTGCTAGCACAAGTTTTGATCAACATGGAATATCCTCAAGAAAACAGTAAAACCATCTAGCTACATCAGTAGCTTTATCTAAATCACTGAATTTCGATTCCATTATTGATCTCGTGATACACATCTACTTGAAAGATCTCTAGAACACGGTTAAAACTCCAATTAGAGAAAACATATCCACTAATAGATTTGTAGTCTTTACATCCAATAGGTGCCTTTGTACCCTTCTAGTACAACTAGATATCAAATGTTATGCAATCCATAATCTCGGCTTCATCGCAAGTACATTAGTACCCGCACAAATGCCTTCTAAAGATAGGCATTAGCATTACTCGTATATCTATTTAACCTGCTAACTAAGTAGGCTATACCCGACCTTGTACAACTCATCAGATACTTTAAACTAACAATGACCTAAGAATATTCTAGTTGAAATACACTTTCAATATTATTCTCGGCCAAATGTAGACTCAAGTCTACCAGTATCTTTGACACACTTGTATCCGATTTACTAAATTTCTCAAGTATCAAATCAACATAATAAGACTGAGAAAGTTTACCATTGGATGTTGTGGTAATCTTAATACCTAGAATTACATATGCAAGGCCAATATCTTTCATATCAAACTTAGAGTTCAACAATTTCTTAGTAGTTATGAACATCTTCTCATAATTACCAAATGTACAGACATAAATTGACATATCTATTTGTAAATGTCTTTGACATCCACACAATTGTCAATGCATGTTTATTTAAAACCCATTTGACAACATTGTTGTCATGACCCGAACCCGTCCCCAAGGGTTAAGGACATAACCGGCTAGTAATCATGAGATTACCTACGGCTTCAAACCAAACCAAACGTATTTTAACAGAGTTAATGGGGGCCAAACAAAAGCAATTTAAAACTTTGTCCATAGAGCTGTGCTTACATGGCACATCATAACAAACCATACATATGCACATTAATAACTCACATCAAAATGCGTACTACACAAAGCTCTGTACATACAGGATCATATAGGTCTAAGTCAGCCGAACAAAACTATATACAACATATTCAAAGACTTCGCCCATATGACAAAATAAAACAGAATGACAAAAAGGCGAAGATAGGTCTCGTGCGTGAGATGCAAGGGCTGACTCTTCTAAACCTTTGTTGTTCCTCTCAGACTTCACTGGGGCTGGGTTTGGACTTCTCTTGGCTCACCTACAAACACATGAATGAGCGTAAGCGATAGTCCAATGAATAATATCAAATAAAGAAGTTATACAAACGATATGTAGAACAACATGCTTCAAATGGCATTGGGCCCAATTCATATTTCTATTTAACATATATATACGCAATTTAAGTCAAGTGACTGTGGTTCCGAACATACTGGCCTTTGGCCCATTTATCTTCCATTCGTCAAACTGGCCTTTGGCCCATTCAGACTTTCATGTCAAACTGGCCTTTGGCCCATTCAAACTTTCATTCATGTCAGACTGGCCTCTGGCCCATTCATTCATATCAAACATTTGTCCACAATTCAAACTAGCAAACTTATAAGGCTTACAAGGAAATAAGCAGTAGGATAAATGACAAGCTTCAAAACATCGATATTACTCACAGTGATCGGTTAGTTGGTTTGCCCTGGAGCTCGACCCTACACATTCCATGAACACAAAAGGGTCACAAACAATTCGATCCGTTCTAAATTCACATTTTCCTCTATAGGCTTCATTCTTATCTCTTTAACTCAATTACAATGCTCAATGCATGCCTAAGAGTACTTGGAAGTGAAAGAGAACAGAAAATGAAACACAGAATGGCTTTATAAAATTTTCAGAAACAGGGTCCCCGCTCGAGCGGACCCATGAGGTCTGCAAAAGTACTGGATGCATCAAATTTACGCTCGAGCGTGAAGTCGGGCGCTCGAGCTGAAGGTCTATCTACAAAGCTCCCCACTCGAGCTGAACTTCCCCGCTCGAGTGGACACCTTGTCTGCAAAAATATACTAGGAGCACGAATTTCACGCTCGAGCGGACATCAAATTTTCTGGAAAATCCAAAACATGTTCTTGAGCTTCAACTTGATATTCAAAGGCTCTAAATGCATGATTTTGGCTCCAACTTCACATATACATGTATTAACATGGTACAAACACCAAATTACAACATTATGAAGCTCAATTTCACAATTTAGTCACATGCATGTCCCAATTCACATCAAATCCATTTCCAACATAACAAACTCATACATTCAAACTCATATTCTTATAAATTGTACATGCATGTGAGATATAACTCTCATTACCAACTCAAATGGTGCAAATGGTGATCACAAGCATGAACTCTACCCAAAATCTTACATGGATCATACCTTTCATGCTCAACTATACAAATTCAAAGCAATTACACACTTGCATGCATCCATTGATCTCCAAATCACCAAAACCAACTCAATTTCATTTTAATTCTTGCTCTTGATTACCCAACTAGCTTGAATACACAAATCTACAAACATATACTCATGAATTCATGCTCACTTGCTTACCTAGAGGTTCAATTCTTCCAATCTATAGCAAATTCTTGAGTAATCTTCAAGATTTCCAAGCTTTTAAGATCAAACTTCAATTGTGAGCTCTCCCTCTCTCTAAGCCGACCCTCTCTCCTTTTCTTAGAGTTAAATCAGCCAAATGAATACCAAAAGGGAGAATTGGGTGTATAATGCCCTTAATAAGAAGCTCCTTTAGTCATATTATTTTAAGATTAAATGATTTGAGCACTAAGTCATTATTTTAATCAATTTGATCTGATCCGAATCAATTTCCAATTAAATCTCACCGTAGGCTCTAAAAATTATGCCAATCGCAATGGCGTAATCGGTTTCGGGTTTCGTGGCCGATAAGGCCTTTAATTTAATTTTCAAAGCAGATAATTCAGCAGATATTCCTACGGTGAATAGATAGAAATTCAAAACCACATATTTTCACATAATGGCACACAAAATCATATCAAACACATAATCACATTTATAATAAGGACCACTTAACATAAAACGGAACAGGGTTATCACAATTGTGTTGTCAAATTTCACGTGCCAGTGTTACAATGTAATAGTTGTTTTTGGGTGACCACTCGAGTGGTCATTTGGTTGCTCGAGCAGAGATTTGTAGCTCCTAGTATCTCACAAGTTTGCAAGCGAGACAGCTCGAGCGAAGGAATGGTCACTTGAGCGAAGAATGCGAGCTCCCAATATTTTTCACTGTAGCCCTACAAAACTTTTGAGACTTTGCGTTCAGTGCTCGAGCAGTGGAAAGTTCGCTCGAGCGGTCCCTTTGTATTTTGGCACTTCACTCAAGCGAAGGAAAGTTCGCTCGAGCGGTCTGGTTGGGACAGCAAAGTTATATTGCGATCCAAACATTGTTCCAAATCATTTCTTCCACACTCCTTCTCTCTCTAATAGCCTCTTTCTAAAACCCTAGTTAGGAAACTGTAGATTTTATCTAAATAGAGCAAGAATCAATCCTTGGGCTTTCATTAAAGTTGTTTTCCTCATTAAGAGCTACGTTTTGAGCTGAATAGATTATGGTATTTCGGAAGCTCATTTGGTGGGCCTTCATCTTTCATTGTACAACCAAGAAGTAGGAATACATTTACCATTATATATTTATATTTTGGCCTCAATGTGTGTGAATCTTTTGACTTTATAGATAATGGATAAGTAGAATTGGGGAGTCCTAGTGATTGTTTGTGTTGTGATTAAAATGTTGATATTTTGAAATATGTTTGAGGTGCCCACGTGCCTAGTTTGTGTGAGGACGACGAATATGGGAATGTGTTTGAGGTGCCCATGTGCCTGGTTCGCATAAGGGCGACTAATGTGCGGATGTTGTAAGGTGTCCATTGGCCAGTTCGTGTGAGGATGACGAAAATGGAAAGGTTTAAGGCATCCATAGGTCATTCGTGTGAGATCGGAAAAATGTGGAGGTTGAATGTAAATTGTGTGATGTGGAAAAGTTTTTTAAAAAAAAATATGAACTCTTGGGCATTAATAAAGGTCATGCATATTTAAATCAAATGTTTATATACTTGGTTAAAGTTATTCTCTACTGGGCAATTGCTCACTCCTATTTACTAACCTTTCAAGGAATTAAAAGCCCCAAACCCGTCTATGAGGAAGAAGAAAAAGACTTTCAAATTTTTTTGTAAAATCAAAAATTTTGTGAACTTGAAGTTGTAATATAATGATGAAACTCCTCTTCTTAATTTTATTTGAGTTGTGTATTTTTGTATTAAGGGCCGAAATGTAATTGTTTTGTAACTTTCTCTAACTCGTTGAACTGAAATCTATATTTTGTAATCCTTGTAACATGAATCTATAATTCAATGAGAAAGAGAAACATTTAAATGAAATTGTATTATTTGGATGTTTGGAACATTCTATTTTGATTGCTCCGTGGGATTTACATCCGGGCATTACAAATTGGTATTAGAGCGTACCGGGTTGAATACCAAGAGCTCGTGAGAAGTGACTCTGTCACATTTGGTTGTCATGCTAGAATGAGGAGTTGATGGTTTTATTTGATTACGTTTTTATGTGAATAGGTGTATATGGGGTCAATCCTCTAAGATATGACTTATGTTCACTACATTCATCGAAGTCCCTTTGGAAAGGCATCTGGTCAATGCTTTTTCCACTGGGAAATCCTTGAACGTTATGAAATAAGTTGATATCCTGGGAAAGGGATCCATATGTGTTCTGTTTGTTTATGTGCTTATGTGTTGAGGATGAGATTGAGACTTGAAGAGAAGTGATGAACTAGTATATGAATTGCGAGTCAATCTAGTCCACATCTACTCTTATATAGGATGTCTAGACGTAGTAGAGGTCGTGGCAGGCCTCGTTGAGGTGGTCGGGATATCTCGGCTCAACCAGAAATCCCTCCTCAAGAAAAAGGAATAGGTCAAAACAATGTAGCCGCTCCACCGGCCCAAGAAGCTATGGGAGTGCTAGCTCGAGAGATGGCCGGAGCCCTTAGAGAGTCAATGGACATTCTCAGAGCCGAGCAAGCTGCTAGAACTATTAAAGGGAAGACTAGAGTTTCTTTCTTGAAAAAAAAAAAAAAAAATTTCGTTCCAATCCTGCGGAATTTCTTAGGGGTGCTGAATCGTTAAAGACAGATAAATGGCTTAAGCAAATCACCAAATCTTTTGAGATTTTAGATATTCGGGATGGTGAACTTCGGATGGCGCTTGCTAGTTATCAATTGAAGAGGGATATCGGCCAATGGTGGAAATATGCCAAGGGTCAAATTAAGCATACTTGGGAGGCATTTTCTCATGCCTTTCAAGAGAAATACCTTCCTCCCATTGCAAGGGAACATTTGCGGAGAGAGTTTGAGGAAATTGAACAATCTGACTCCACCGTAGCGGAGTTTGAGGCTACCTTTACGAGTTTATCTCATTTTGCACCAAATCTTGTGGCTATAGAAGAACGTAGGTGTCTAGAGTTTGAGAAGAGATTGAGGCCGGGAATCTTGATGAAGGTGATAGGAAATATGATCCAAGATTATGATCGGTTAGTGAAATCCATGACACACATTAAGATCATGCTTGAAGGCAAGAAAAAGAGACGGCGACTAAAGAGACAAGGGTTTATCGAGTCTCGAGGGGGTTCTATGGTATCCAAGAGGTCGAAGAGTTCTACATCTTCTCATCTACCACTGTTACTGGCTGTGTCATTGAATCCTATGTCAGGAAAGAGTATGAATAGTACAGGACAAAGTTGGATTACTTGTTATCGATGTGGTGAGCAAGGTCATAAGTCCTTTACATGTCCATGAAGACATCAACCTGCTATTCGTCTTCAGAATCAGACCTTGGGTGGAAGTCAATTGCTCGCTTGTTATTAGTGTGGCCAGCTGGGTCATATGAAGAAGTTTTGTCCTCATATTGCTGGGACAGCCAATGCTTCAAGGTTTCAGGCAAAACAGAGCCAAAGGCAAATTCATCAGCCAGTTCAGTCTGGACAAGCTTCTAGAGTTGTACATGGGGCTACCTCCGCATAGTCCGTGCAACATGCCTATTATCAGAGGGATGAGAAGAGTGAACAGAGGCCCCAAGGGAGAGTCTATGCAATTACTACATCCGAGCAGTCGACTGGGCCGATGGTGATGTGAGGTACGTATCTTATATATAATACTTGGGCCCATATGTTGATAAATACGGGGGCATCTCATTCATTTATAGCATCTCCATTTGCATCCATATTGGGGTTAGAGGCTGAACCATTAGAATATTCTCTTATGGTAGAATCGTCGGTTGGGAGTAAGATGGTATTGAACCACAGGGTGCCGTGAGTATGCGATTGAAGTTGCTGACCGCCGACTTCCTTTTTAGTTTGGTGTTGTTAGAGATAACGGGTTTTGATGTCATCCTCGGTATGGACTAGTTGTCCTCTTATCGTGCTGTGATAGATTGCTACCGAGGAAGAATTACCATATGTACTGCTGGGGCTGACTGTTTTTATTTTATGGAGGATAGAACTAATAGACTTTTAATGCCGTCATATGACTCTCGGAGTAAAGGCAAATTCGCTTCCCTTATTGCAACCTTGATGAATGATGGGAACAGTGAAGTACAAAGGGTATTCCTTAGGGTGGTTTGTGAGTATTTAGATTTTTTCCAGAGGACCTTACCGAGCTACCACCTCATCGTGAGGTTGAGTTTCCTATAGACCTAGTGCCGGGTACGACACCCATTTCTATGTCATCCTATAGATTTGCTCTGGCAAAGTTACTCGTTTTGAAGAAGCAATTACAAGAGTTATTGGACAAGGGTTTTATGTGCCCTAGTACCTCGCCCTAGGGAGCACCAATTCTCTTTGCGAAGAAAAAGGATGGTTTCTTGTGGCTATGCATTAATTATCGTAAGCTAAATAGAGTCATGGTTAAGAATAAGTACCCGTTGCCTAGATAGATGATCTTTTTGACCAACTCAAGGGTTCTCTATGTTTTTCAAAGATAGATCTAAGATCAAGCTACCATCAATTACGTGTGAATGAAGAGGATATTCCGAAAACAGCCTTTCGTACTTGTTATGGCCGTTATGAATTTCTTGTGATGCTGTTTGGTTTAACCAATGCTCCGGCCACCTTTATAAACTTGATGAATCGGGTTTTTCGAGAATATCTTAACAAATTTGTGGTAGTTTTTGTGGATGATATTCTTATATATTCACCTTCCAAGGAAGAACATGAGATGCACCTTCGCATTGTGTTGCAATTACTTAGGGAGCACAAATTATATGCTAAGTATGAAAAGTGTGAGTTCTGGCTCTCCGAAGTGAAATTCTTGGGTCACGTTGTTTCTAATGATGGGGTTACCGTAGATTCTTCAAAGATTGAGGCGATACAGAATTAGGAGCGACCTAAGAATGCATTTTAAATCCGTAGTTTCTTAGGTCTTGCTGGTTACTATAGACGGTTTGTGAAAGACTTCTCCACGTTAACTTCTCTGTTGACTATGCTAATAAGAAAGGGGGTGAAGTTTGCTTGGAATGAATTATGCGAGAAATCCTTCTTAGAGTTGAAGGCTAAGTTAACCACTGCACCAGTTCTATTCATCCCTGAAAGAGGTCTGGGTTACACTGTCTATTGTGATACCTCTACGGAAGGTTTGAGATGTGTTTTGATACAAAAAGGAAAACGAGAGGAATTATCCAACCCATGATTTAGAGCTAGCTGCAGTTATTTTTGCCCTAAAATTGTGGAGAAATTACTTGTATGGGAAGAAATTTGAGGTGTTCTCAAATCGTAGAAGCCTTATATACTTATTTTCTCAAAAGGATTTGAATTTACGTCAAAGAAAGTGGATGGAATTTTTGGAAGATTATGATTTTGAATTACACTACCATCCCAGAAAAGCCAATGTCTTGAGTAAAAATTCCTTGAGTACCCTTGCCAATCTTGCAATTAGGAAATGGGAAATGTTGGGTGATTTGGGTGAATTTAATTTGCATCTTGGTGAATCTTCTGAACATGTCACTTTGCTTTCCATCCTTGCATAACTGACAGTTGTAACTCGCGTTACAGAAGCACAATAGGGTGACTTGGAAGTTGAAGCAATCAAGGAGAAGATTGCACAAGGAAGGAGGAAAAGGGTTTGAGGATAGATTCTGAATCAAATGTTCGATATCTGGACTTTCTTTTTGTACCTGAGTCATGTAGAGAAGAAGTACTTTGAGAATTTCATCACTCTCGTCTTGCAGTACATTCAGGGGCTATAAAAATGTACCATGATCTTAGCCGACAATTTTGGTGAAGGGGTATGAAACGAGATATGGCATCATTTGTGTCCAAATGTCTAACTTGTCATCAAGTCAAGGTAGAACATCAATGACCCACCGGGTTATTACAACCCTTGCCTATCGCAGAATGGAAGTGGGAACACATCACTATGGATTTTGTTTCGGGCATCTGTAGAACACAAAGGAGTAATGACACAGTTTAGGTGGTGATGGATCGATTAACTAAGTCCGCTCATTTTCTCCCTATGTGTATGGGGGACTCATTTGATTACCTGGTAAAACTTTATGTTGAAGAGATTGTTCAGCTTCATGAGGTTCCGGTGAGTATTGTCTCGGATTGAGACCCTCGTTTCACCACACGGTTATGTCAAAGCCTACAAACGATTATTGGCACTCAATTGAATTTTAGCACTGCTTACCATCCACAAACTAATGAACAGTCCGAGCGCACTATCCAAATCTTAGAAGATATGTTGAGAGCTTGTGTGCTAGATTTTAAAGGTTCTTGGGAGAGACACCTACCTTTAGCGGAATTTGCTTACAATAATAGTCATCAAGTTAGTATTGGAATGGCTTCTTTTGAAGCTTTGTATGGTCGGCCATATAGGTCACCAGTGTATTGGACTGAGGTGGCAGATTCACCTATGCTTTGATCGAAATTAGTTCGTGAAACCACTGAGAAAATAGCTCTCATTCGGAAACGGTTAGTTACGACTCAAAGTCGACAAAAGTGCTATGCTGACAGGAGAAGAAGACCCTTCTCTTTTGATGTAGGCGATCACGTATTCTTGAAAATATCACCTAGAAAGGGCTTAATGAGATTTGGGGGAAGCGCTAAGTTGTCGCCAAGGTTCATTAGCCCATTATAGAACGGGTGAGAGAGGTAGCTTATCGCCTTGCATTGCCCCCGCAATTATCCAGAGTGCACAATGTGTTTCATGTCTCCATGTTTCGCAAGTATGAACTTGATCCTTCCCATGTTTTGGATTGGATAAATTTGGAGGTGGACGAGAATGCTTCTTATGAAGAAAGACCGATGAAAATTTTGGACACCCAAGAACAAGTTTTAAGAGACAAAGTCATACCTTTAGTGAAAGTATTATGGCACCACCACGGAGTGGAAAAGGCCACTTGAGAACAAGAAACTAAAATTCGTGAGAAATATCCGGATTTATTTATTGACACCTAAACTTGTTGTTTGTAAATTTTTAATCATTGTTTGAGAGGTTGTAAAGAGAAGTGAATGAAAGAACTCTAAATTTCCATGTATATGTTTGAGGTTAGCTTTGATTTTGCTTTGATTTAAGAAGTGGTGATGGTTAAGATTATTGTTATGGTGATATCCATCTTTTTGGGAATTGTTAGAATTGTTTTGGCTGGAACTGTTCAAATTTCGGGGACGAAATTCCTTACGGAAGGTAGGCTATAACAACTGTTTTTGGGTGACCGCTCGAGTGGTCATTTGGTCGCTCGAGCAAAGATTTGTAGCTCCCAGTATCTCGCAAGTTTGCAGGTGAGACCGCTCGAGCGAAGGAATGGTCGCTCAAGTGAAGAATGCGAGCTTGTAGTATTTTCACTATAACTCTGCAAAACTTCTGAGACCTTGCATTTACTGCTCGAGCGGTCCCTTTGTATTTTGGCACTTTGCTCAAGCGAAGGAAAGTTCGCTCGAGCAGTCTGGTCGGGACGACAAATTGATATTGCGATCCAAACATTGTTCCAAATCATTTCTTCCACTCTCATTCTCCTTCTAACAGCCTCTTTCCAAAACCCTAGTTAGGAAACTCTAGATTTCATCTAGATAGGGCAAGAATCAATCCTTAGGCTTTTATTAAAGTTGTTATCCTCGTCAAGAGCTACATTTTGAGCTGAATAGATCGTGGTATTTCGAAAGCTCATTGGGTGGACCTTCATCTTTTGTTGTACAACCTTGAGATAGGAATACCTTTACCCTTGTATATTTATATTTTGACTTAAATGTGTGTGAATCTTATGGTGTGTTAAACTATTGAGATGGATGTGGTATATATATGAACTTTGTATAGATGATGTGTTAGTGTGAAATTGATGATAGATTATGAAATCAATGATAAAATAGTGAGTAAATATACTTGAATCAATGAAAATAAATAATTGAATGGAAAAGCCTAAATTTTCATATAAGTAACCCTAAGGGTTATGGTTGATTTTGACTTAACAGATAATGGATAAGTAGAACTGGGGAGTCCTAGTGATTGTTCGTGCTGTGATTAAAATGTTGATATTTTGAAATGTATTTGAGGTGCCCACGTACCCGGTTCATGTGAGGACGACGAATGTGGGAATGTGTTTGAGGTGCCCACATACTTGGTTCGTGTAAGGGCGACGAATATGGAGATGTTATGAGGTGTCCACTAGCCGGTTCGTGTGAGGACGATGAAAGTGAAAAGGTTTGAGGCGTCCACAGGCCATCTGTGTGAGGACGGAAAAATGTGGAGGTTGAATGTAAATTGTATGATGTGGAATAGTTTTTAAAAGAAATATGAACTCTTGGGCATTAATAAAGGTCATGCATATTTAAATCAAATGTTTATATATTTGGTTAAAGTTATTTTCTACTGGGCAATTGTTTACTCTTATTTACTAACCTTTTAGGGAATGAAGAGCCTCAAAACTGTCAATGAGGAAGAAGAACGTATTTGTTGGTTAGTATTGTGATATATCGAACTTGTTTTGAAAACGAGTTTTATCAAACAGATGTTTTGATTTCGAAAAACATTTTGAATAAACAGAAAGGGTTCTTGTAATTAGAAAGAAAGGATTTTTGTTGACAAATCAGACGAATGTTGAAAATGCATTGAGCATATTGTATATATGTACTACTGCATCATGATCATTTATGCTAGTGGAGCATATTTAGTTTTTGAAATATTCTCTACTGAGCTTTATGCTCACCCTATGTGGCTAAAAATGTTTTTCAGGTGTATGATGTTGTTTTTAGATGTGGATGTGGATCTCAGCCGCTGGGTATGTGTTGGAGCTGAGTAGAACTACTCCTTTATCTATAGGCCTTGGGCCATTTCTATTTATTTAATAGGCCATGGGACATTCTTGTAAAGGTTACACCATTTGTATATGATGTCAGACTACGGCCATTTCAGTTTTATGAATGACATCATTGTATGTTTAATTTAGATAGCATTTATACCACTTAGATGTTGTAAATAGAATGTATGAAATCGGATGAACACACTTACTGTGTGACGTTATTGTATTCATTCGCATGAGAAACATTATTTTATTATATCTTATTGTCGTTATATTCATCAGTTATAGATTCATTCATGTGGGCCGGACTTTGTAAATCCAAGGCGTGACAATTTTGGGGCGTTACAGTTCTGTATTGTGGTTATGATTATTTTGCTTACATGATTTATGTTTTGTACCATGATTATGATTATTTTGCTTACATGATTTCTACTTGATATTTATGTTATTTAAAATTATTTTTTTATTCGAACCAAACTATTTACTGTTTGGCCTAAATAATTATACATAGTGACATTTATACCTTGTACTCTCAGTATAATATTTCTTATTCTGCCATGTGCTTATAGCTGTTAAACCCTTTCAAGTAATGAAACTTAGGGAGGAGTTTTTACCCCATAAAGCAGGATCAAGACTTGAAATAACCACCGTGTTTTTTTTTTTTTTGTTATTTGTAGTTGTTGTCTGACTCATATTAAATAAATAAAAGCTCCAATGTACATTTTAAATAAAATAAATATTTATGTACATCTTTTATTTTACTCTGCTGCGTTATTAACTTGTTTAATTTTAGAATTAATCCTTGGTAACTTAGGAATCGACTAATTGCGACATCCAGCCCCTAGGTACCAAGACTGGATCGTGACAGTGTCTATCTGATGCCCTTTTTCCATTTCAACTTTTGACTCAAACCCAACCCTAAACCTATTTGGCGCTTGTGTGCACACGCGCGTGCGTGCGCGCGCACTCTCTCTCTCTCTCTCTCTCTCTCTCTCTCTCTCTCTCTAAACTTAACCCATTAACCGACGAAGAGCGACAATCAGTGGTAGTGGTGGTGAGCAATGATCGAAGGTATTCTTCTCTTCTCATCTCATCTCTTCTTATTTTTTATGGGTCTTCTTGTTTTTGACTTGTATAGTATCAATCTTTGTTTTGTGGTTTTTTTTTTTTCCCCCCTTTCTTATATCAATCTCTGATCTGTTCTTTTGTGTTATTGACCCATTAATGGAATTTTTTATTTTTTATTTTATTTGGTAACTAGACAAGCTATAATATTCTGTGTTTTTTTTTTTTCTTTTCTTTCTTTCTTGTATCAATCTCTGATCTATTCTTCTATGTTGCTAACCCATTAATGGATTTTTTTTTTTTTTTGATTTGGTAACTAGATAATCTGTAATATTCTATGTTTTTTTTTTTCCTTTTCTTGTATCAATCTCTAATTTGTTCTTCTCTGTTGTTTACCCATTAATGTAATTTTTTTTTTTTTTTTTTTTTTGATTTGGTAACTAGACAAGCAGTAATGTAAGAAAAAATAGAGGAATAAAAAATATATACCACCATGACCAACCATTTACAAACTCACTAACTTACGAAAGAATTCATGAATCAATAAAATGAAACAATTCAAAGTAGGCAACATTGTTACTCTTAAGTCTGAAAGACATAAATTGTGTATGATGGATGTTTGCTTGAACCAATCAACACCATTAGAAAATAAATAACAGCAAACATTGTGTTTTAAGGGCATCTCCAAGCCTTAACCCAAATCAAGGGAGACCCAAAATTTTCAAACTTCAATAGTAATTGATTATTTGTTAAATTTTCTCATCATTTAACAATTATTAAAATTTTCTTATATTTATTTATTATTGATATTTGACAGTTTGCTTGATAATCTTTTGATTATGGATCCTCCAAGTGAAGAAACATTTCTTACTAGTCCTAGTGTTGAACCTGAATCTTCTATTGCCCCTTCTACCCAACCTAATGCTCCCTCTCCTAGACCACCCCGACCAAAAGTAGCAGTGAGAGAACACCATCAAAGGTTTGGGATCATTTTGAAAAGATTAAGGGTGTTGATAGGCTAGATAGGACTATGTGCAAGTATTGTAAGAAAGAATATATGACAGGGTCTAAGACTCATGGAACAAGTAATTTGTTAAATCATTTGAAACATTGTACGTTGTATCCATATAGGGATATTCAGGGGCAACAAACATTGGGATTTAAACCTAGAGAAGTTGGTGGGGAGGGTGTTGTTGATGTTGTGGTTACATCATTTTCTATAAAAGTTGCTGGGAGGTCTCTTGCCAAGATGATAGTAATTCATGAATTACCCTTTAAATTTGTGGAGTGGATTGGTTTTAAGAGATTTTGTAATGTCGTGCAACCCAAGTTCAAGATCCCATCTTGACGTACCATTGCTAGGGACATTGTAGACATATACACCAATGAAAGAGAGATGTTGAAGAAATTTGTAAAGGATCGTAGAATTTGTTTTACCACAAACACATGGACTTCCATACAAAGTTTGTGTTATATGTGTCTAACAACACATTTCATTGATGATGATTGGAAATTACAAAAGAGAATCATAAATTTTTGTCAAGTTGAATACCACAAAGGAGAAACTCTTGAAAAAAAAATTGAGTCATGCTTAAATGAGTGGAAGATTGATGACATTTTTACCTTAACTGTTGATAATTCGAGTTCCAATAGTCAAACCATCAAATTCTTGAAAAGAACCACAAAACTATGAAGGGAATTGTCTTCGGCCATGACTTTTTACATATGCATTGTTGTGCGCACATTCTAAATCTCATTATGGGTGATGGATTGAAGGATCTTGATTCTTGTATTGCGAATGTGAGGCATGCAGTGAGGTATGCGACGTCTTCTCCAAACTGGCTTGACACTTTTAAAAAGTATGTGAAAATTTTGAATATTGAGAGTAAGAGTCTCTTGTGCCTATATGTGCCAACACGGTGGCATTCTACATATCTTATGTTGGAGGCAGTAGAAAAAAATTTGAGAGTGCTTCTCAATGAGGACTATAATTATAAACATTACTTCTTGGATAATGAAGTGGGTGATAGGAGAGAGATGCCTACAGTAAAGGATTGGGATAATTGTAGAGTACTTGTGAAATTTTTTAAAATGTTCTACAATGCCACAAAAATATTTTTTGGGTCTTTGTTTGTTACTTCAAATACATTCTGCACTGAAATTTTTGTGATTCAAAACATGATTGGACAATTAATCAAAGAAAATGATCCTACTTTGTCTTCAATGGCAAATAGAATGAAAGAGACGTTTGACAAGTGTTGGGGAAATAGGGATAATATCAATCTCCTTTTGTATATTGCGGTTATGCTTGATCCTCGAAGAAAAATGACATACTTAGAATTTTGTTTTTTTCTAAATTTTTAGTAGAGATGTGTTGAAAGTGAAAGAAATGTTAAGCAAGGTAAAAAAAATTGTTTGAATCGACTATGTGATCATTATACCACGCTTGATTCAACAAATATGCAAGCCTCCAATGTGAATGAAACAATAGATATGGTGGTAGATGAAGATGACCCACACTCTATTGTGAACTCTCAATTTAACTCATTTTTGGAGAGAGTAAGTCCGAATTGGATAAGTACTTGGGTGATATTGAGAAAGGTAATAGGAATGCTCAATTTGATATCTTGGAGTGGTGGAAGGTTAATGCAACAAAGCATAGAATGTTATCATTTGTAACACGAGATGTGTTGGCAATGTCTATTTCCACTATTGCTTTTGATACGGCTTTTAGTCCAGAAGGTCATATATTTGATCCATTTCATAGCTCACTTGCTCCCAAGATGGTAGAGGTCTTTGTTTGTGCAAAGTAACATTCCAATATGCCCTCAACAAGTAATGGATGATGTTGAACAATTTGAACAACAATATGATTCGGATAATATATACAATGATTTATTTTGTTTGAAATTTCATTTATTTTGTATTATTCAAAATTCATTATCTTCACTTCACTTGTTTTTGTTGTATCATGTTTCATATGTAGTTGTTTCAGAATCAAGTTCATGTTCAAGCCCAAGTTCGGAGTGTAGTTTTATTGAAGTTAAATATCATTGGTGTGAAGTGTTGTTAATAGATGTTTACTTGTTTTAAGTTTTAAGACTTTTTGGTGGTTTTCTTATTAAATAATATCAATTTTTTGTTAAACATGTTTACATGGTTTATGGTTTGGCTCAGGAAAATGAATGGCTCTATTGTGTCTTTTTAAGTTATTTAGACTATTGGTTAAACTTAATTTGGATGACTGTAATCTTTTATTTTGGTTGACTATATTAAGACTTTTTAAATATTTGTCGTTTTGGATAATTAAGAAATCAGGAATGGCACTCATAGCAGATGCTTCTATCATATATGTTTGTCTGCTCTAGAGGTTGTTAGCTTCTCTTAAGGGCTTTCGCTTTGATTTATTCCTTTATTTTTGGCAAGTTATTCATAATATAGACTCTAGATTATGTGGGCAGGTTGTATTATTCTATAAAATATAGGGCAAGTTGTATTATTCTAATGGCTGGTTACTTTGGCAGGTTATATTATATTTGTTTCGCTCATTAAAAAAATAAAATATAAGATTTCATTTCTATTATTATAAAAATAATGAAGAATAATAAATTTGGGGTCTAAATAAGGCCTAAAAAGTAGTGAATTATAAGTTTAAAAAATACTGAAAATTTGTAAGGTCTAAACTACCAAACCAATTCACATCCATCTATCAATCCACTCAATCTGCATCCACCAATTTGCAGACGGTTACGGATTGATTTTTTCCAATCTGTCTAGTTTTGGACCGATGGCTGATTGGAGGTTCTCCAGCCGCAACCAATCCACAAGCACCCCTAATCTCAATAAAATGGTATTATTGGATAGGCAATAAAACTTAAAGCCCCTTGACATTTTTTCAAGTATACAATAAAGTAGCAACTATAGTTCTTGAGTCCAATTTTCTTTCATTTGGCTTATAAGGCCTAACTTTAGCTGGACAACCCCAGACACGAAAATGCCTAACACTAGTGTAATAACCCAACTCTCTCATATCCTCCATATGCTTTAATTCCTCATTATATGTGTGACTATGTGTTTGATGTGAAATTCCATGTTTTAATGTGTGAGTTATATGTTTATAAATTTGTATTTGTCGGTTATAAGGAAACATGTTGCAATTGTGACCTTTGGACTGCAAATTGAAGGCCTTAGAGGCGCGATAAACCAAAATTGACTTTACAGTTGTGATGAGCATGATTTTGAGAACATAATATGAAGTTTTGTAAAAATTTGATTCATAATGAATTAATTAGATTTATTTGGGCTCAATCCTTAGTTAAGCCTAACTTAGACTCAATAAGCTTAAGTCTTAGATATAACATATATACTTGAGCCTCATATGATACTTAGACTCAACTCAAACACCAAAAAATATCTTCTGGGAGGAGTTCTAGAGAAAGGAAGAAGAGAAAAGATTGAGGAAGAAGAGAACCCAATCAAGAAGCTTGGAGCTTGGGAATTTAAGAGGGAAAGCAAGAAGATAGCTCAAGGTAAGTGTAAATCAACTCAAATACCCTAAATCTTTCTTCAATTGGTTAGAATCAAGCCTTAAAAGGAAGCTTTTGCACTCACAAAAGTTAGGGTTTTAAGTTATGAACTTGGTTGCACAAATCTCATGAAAATGAACATGTAGTCCTTACATTTGTTTGATTTAAGAGTTGATGGCTTTAGTTTTGGTTTAATTTGAGTTAGATTGTGAGGAATTGTTCCTTAATCTTGCCTCTTTAAATGCTTTAAGCTCATGTATATGTGTGTCTATGTGTATATAACATGAAAAGATGGAAGATATAAAGGACTCATGGAGATTAAAGTTCTATATGTCAAATTAAAAGATGTTTTGATCTAATTGAGCTTGAATTTATGTTTTATTGTGCTCATATCTTATGTTTTTGGAGTAAAATTGCTTGAATTGAACCTTATAAATGAGTTTGGAAAGCTTAAACCTTAGAAATGAGTTCGAACTGCTCAAACAAAGCCCAAGACCGCACGTGCGGGGCTCACGGCCGCACGTATGGGATGCACAACCACACGTGTGGGGCTCAAAGCCACACGTGCAGAAAATAGGAAAGGCAAGTTAGACAATCTAAAATAAAAGCACGTGTGGCACGCCTTTCCTCATGTACGGTGGGGGACTTCCGCACGTGCGGCCAGTGGGAAAAAATTATGTCAACTTCTTTTACTCTTTTTGACCCTCTAAAGTTGTTAATGTATCTATTTGATCCTTCTAAAATGCTTAAAAATGAATAGGAATTGAACGAATCGCACAAATGATTAAAGAGAAAAGCTAAGGAAATAATGCATTGTTTATCCGTTTGTGTGTGTGTGCCATGTGTAGGTCACTCGCTGGAAGGGACCATTGCTCAACTAAACCACTGTGAGTAATAGTAGTGTAATGATATGTTATGACTAATGTATTTTTTATCATGAATGGCATAATGTATTTTGAACGTGAACGGCATATCTTATATGAATTGTGCCTTTGATTGATATGAGTTGTGTTTATTGCAATGGCATACGTTATATGAATTACGTTTTGATGGAAATGATTGAACAATGGAATATGAAATAAACCCAAGGTCGTTCTGCACTTCGGTTATAAATAATGGGCCCGAGGCCGTTATGATATGGACTACTTATGGTTCGTCGCTCTAAGGCCGAGGAGATGGAGACATACTAATGTTCCATCTACCCTATAATGATATGAATTATTTATGACTCATGGCCTAAGGCCGAGAGAGATGGAGACATGCCGATGTTCCATCTACCCTATAATGTTCTAAACAGCTGTTGATATGTTAGGCCTAAGGCCGTTGTGTTCATATGTTGGGCCTGAGGCCATTGTTTTCATATATGGGCCTAAGGCCGTTGTGTTCATATGTGGCCCTGAGGCCGCTGTGTCTTATGTTGGGCCTAAGGCCGTTGTGTCTTATGTTGGGCCTAAGGCCGTTATATGTTATGTTGAGCCTAAGGTCGTTCCGTATTTGTTGGGCCTAAGGCTGTTGTGTATTATGTTGGGCCCAAGGCCGTTCCGTGTTCCGTTAGGCACAAGGCCGTTTCGTCTTATATGGGCCCAAGGCCTTACTGGAATGAGATTATGAATAAGACAGGCATATGACTTATAACTATATTCTCCAAGGCTTATGCCCATTCACATGAACCTCCTTACATTATTATTATTCACTGAGCCTTGCTCACTCCGTATTTATGTATATTTATGTAGGTGACCAACTCGAAAGCCAGCCCTAGGTCAACTCCAGGAGCCTTTTGTGGGACCTGTTATGTTAAGCCTCCAAAGTTGGAGCCCTTTTGTTGCTTTTGAGGAGATCCTTTGATGCCACGTTTTTGTTAAGTCTTTGGTGGCTTTTGTTAAACACTTGGTTAATATATAAATTTTGGGTTGTTACTCTTTGTATAGATCTACATGATTTGGACGTATAGGATGAACTGTGTATGTGAGCCCTTTATATGACTTGATGTTGTTTTAAAGATCCTGGCATGTATGCACAAGCTCAATGGACATTATTATTTGTTTTTCTTTCGCTTTAGGCCCCGATATGATTTGAATATTTTTTGAAAATTTTTGTTTTGAGGCCTAAGTACAGGCCGGTCATGGCCTAAACTTTTAGGGGCAAGTTTGGGTCGTGACAACTAGGTCTCTTTCCAATCTATAATCCATATGGAGTTTTAGCTTCTGCCTTACTAGGTACTCGGCTAAAAATATAAACTGCAATCTTTAAGGCCTCTCCCCAAAAGAGACTCTATCAAAGAAGAACGATTTACCATACTTCTAACCATGTCATTTAGGATCCAATTTCATCTCTCAGCTACACCTTTTGACGCATGGTCCCTGATATGGTGTACTGAGGAATGATGCCATATTCTTGTAAGTATCTCACAAATAGCCCTGGACATTATTCACTTGATCCGTCATATCTACCATAGTATTTACTACCATGATAAGATATAACGTCTTTAATTTTCTTGTCAAGCTGATTTTCAAGCTCAGCTTTATATGCCTTAAGTACATCCAATGCTTGTGATTTTTCTGTATTAAGTATAGATGTCCATAATGAGAATAGTCATCTATGAAAGTAATAAAATATAGTTGATCATTCCAAGAAACAATAGGGAATGAACCACAAATTTCAATATAAATCGCTTTTAAGACATTTGAACTCCTGTTGACATTTAACTTCTTTATATTTGTTTACTTCTTCTTTAAACATTCAATGCAAATTTTAAAATCTGTAAAATCAAAAGGACCAAGAACTCCACTTGACACAAGCCTTTTAGATCTCTATAAAGAGATATGACCCAAGTGCTTGTGACACAAAATAGAAAGAGCTCTCACTAATTAATTTTTCCTTTGTACCATAATTTATCACATGCAAAGCTTCATTTGACTTTAAGTAAGAGGCATCCAAGTCTAACCAATATAGATTATCAATCAAAGAATCATTACCAATAAAGTTGAACTTTGAAAGAGACTAAATCTTTCTTTTCCAATTGAACAAGTATAACCAGATTTGTTCAAATAAGAAAAATAAATCAAATTCCGTCTAAATGACAGCACATAAATAGTCTTATCTAAATCCAAATAAAAATCAAATTCTAATTTAATCTATAGACTTTAATTGCCTCAACACATACTTCATTACCATCTCTTATGTAAATGAATCTTTCGGCATTCACTGGGCAGACAACTCCTTAGGCAACTCTGCCTGGTAACACTATTGTGAATAGTAGTTTCCATATCTATTCACCAAATGTGGATTAGTACTTCAGCTAATTTAAATCCATAACAAACAAAAATAAACATTGTCATCCTTTTTTGTGAGCTACTGGTACTTGGGACAATCCTTCTTCACGTGACAATCCTTCTTGCAAAAGAAACAAGAAATAACCTTATTCTGTTTTTTATTGCACTTTTTCCTGAGAAGTCCCAATATTTGCATTTCCTTTACTTTATTATCACTTTTTCATTTTCTTAATGCCTGAATTGCCATGAGAAAAATTATTAAGTGAGCACTTTTTGCCTTTTATTGTTTTAGCATCACTTTCTCTTACACACACTAAGCAATGAGCTCATTAAGAGTCTACTTTTCCCTTTAAATTTTATGATTAATTTTGAAGGAACCAAATTGTGCCATAAGTGAAATCAGAATAAGACACAGGTGAATTTCATTAGAAAATTCTAACTTTAGTGCTCGCATTCTGGTAACAAGATTAGACATCTCCATAGTGTATTCCCTTATGTATTTCCTTTGCCATTATCCTACATGGTGACAAGTTTGCTAAAAATTCACATTTTCTGATGCAACAAATCGATTTGCAATTTGGCTTAGAAATTTCTTGGCATGTCCTTCCTTAGACATTGCATCTCGAATTGTGTCAAAGATAGAAAACTTTATTATCATAAGACTTATGCGATTCAAACATTCCTACTTTTCATATGTAACTTTTTATAGCTACATTTTTATCAGGAAGTGTGGAAAGCTCAGCAACACGAAACGCATAATTCAAATACATACACTCCAAAATAATAACAACATGTTCTTTTCAATTTTGTAAAATTACAACAATTAAGAATTTGAATACTATTCAAACTCACAGATATTGAAGATGCATTCACTTTATATAAGGCAAAATAAATCTTACAATTAATAAATGTCTCATCTACCTTAATGCATTGATAAAAATAAAACCATAATTATTATTATCATGCAAAAAATTAGTTTAATCGAAAGGACAATTAATTAGACTATAGGGCATTAAATTTAATAATAAAATATTAAACTTTTAATAATGGGCCCTCATGATAAATCTAACGTATCATTACAATCAAGTCTTTGGCCAACTATTATAACATGTAAATGGTCTTCTCTCAAATAAGACTAATTAATATGAATAATATAAGAATAGGTTTGCCCAAACAATAAGCCTTCCTTTGGGCCAACTTTTGAACGCATAGATTAATCTCATAATTATATCACTCATATTCCGTCTATGACCCAGCCAACCTTCCTTTGGGCCAATTAGTATTCGCATGGATCTAAACATAGCCATATAATTCAAAAAATTTACCTTAAATTCAAAAAAATTTACATAATAGAGATTACTTAGACGGTATGTCACTTCAATTTTTCTAAATTCTAGGTATGAATTACGAAAAAATCTTCATGCTCAAATTAATTCAACTTTATTAATTCCTTATTGAAATAATTAATAACATCACAGTTCGAAAACTAAATAAATGACAACCTTGTAATCTAAGCATCCATGTAATCTAATCAATAGAAATATAAATAGGGTGACTTCTTCAAAGTGGAAGCACAATTATTATTATTTTTTGGGGGTGAATTATACTAATGGTCCTTATAGTTTGAACCTTATGTTGCTTTGGTCCCTGACCTTTCAATTGGGATACATTTGACCCTAAATTTTGAATCTCGTACCAAATAAGAACAACTGAATACATCATTGCTCCATTTCAAGGACAAAGTAGTCAATTTGATAAAATATAAACTAGTTTATCAAAAATAAATGTCAATTTATTTTATTTTTTTTGAATTTTTAAAAATTATTTCTACCTACCAAAGATAAAATTATATAAAAATGTTAATTGTTTTACATTTTTATTTGTCACTCCCTGAAAATAATACAATAATACAACCGTAAAAACTAATACAAAATGACATAAACAGAGTATTAGACTTTCATTAATCATAGTCCATTTACAAAAGGGCACATGCATTACACATTCATAAGCTCTACCCTGAATCTATAGCATGTGACACCAAAGTAAGTGATCAACGAAATAAATGCCCTACGGGCTTACATCTTTCCAAGACAGTTCTTGGTTACAACAAAAGTAAGCCTAGCTCAACACAATTTAAAGTCCTTGGCTATGCAAAAATAGATATAACATAATAGAAGCTCTTGCCCCCAATCCCTCCAAACTACTGCCTTGGCGGAGACACATCATCAGCACCTGAAAATGGTTTTTCCCAAATAGTGTGAGCCAAAGCCCAACAGGAACAATCTAGCACAATATTTGAACTTTAACAAGGTTATAAACATGATGCACATGGCCAAAGCTCAAAATAAAATCATTTACAACTCTTCTTCCTAAATTCATATTAGGCCAAGTATGATATCCCAATCTATTTCACATCAATTCGTTTCATGTCGTTTCATATCTCCTCAATTCATGAGTCATATCCATTGTTATCCAGACAACCTAACTGAGATTACAACTCAGTGGTTTTCTTACCACACAACTATTACACAAACACTTCAATTTGCCATTTTACAAAAATTTTATCCGCAGGAATCGACACACATGTATACACAATGTTTTTGGGACTTTTACCCTGGACTCACAAGCAAACTTAATTCAATGGAGTCCATCCCCTTTCTCCTCGCAAATATGAAGTATATCATCTTTCTCCTCCCAAACATCATACATATATAATGTATTAAACACAGTCATATTCAATTATAATCAATAAGAGATTGGTTTCAATTTACCTAATCCTCATGCAATTTCTACAACAATCATAGCTATCCTCCATCGATAGCCCAAAACAGATATTTCTAAACAGATATACAATCTTCTCAACAGATAAATTATTCAAATTCCGATATGTGGGAGGTGATACACATCCAATTTCACCATTTATATAACCATTCATCTAATTTCATATTCTCATTTCCAATTTCATTATTTATGCAAAATAATTAATTGAACATTTTAGGGCAAAACTTCATTTCTATCCCAATCTCATCCCAATCACCAAAAATCGACCATTTATAGCATAACCCAAGGTCATATCCATTCCCATAACTATTTCTAAGACATCCATTATAAAATCCCTCTTTAGAATTGAAACCCCAAACCCTAGGTTTGTTAAAATTACTTCACAACCTAATGTTTCTCACACATAAAGAAAATGACCAAGTTAAAACTCATAGAGAGTGTAGAGAGTCCCTACCTCAAAGAGAGAAGACAAGCAAAGCAAAAGAGAAACTTCAAAGATGCCGAAACCAAAGTCTATTCGGATCAAAACGATGCCTTTGAGGTGCTCTACCTTTTTAACAAAGGTACACGGGTAGAGAGATCAATAAATCTAGTTGAAAATGTAGAGAGAATGTGAGTTTTAAAGAGAGAGAGTCCTGATCTAGGATTTTGGTGGAAAAAGAGGTGAAAAAGTGATGTAAAAAGGTACTGCTACAAACTGATATACGCACAGTCCGCTCAAGCGCAAGAGTTAATGCTCGAGCGTCAGACACAATAAGTTGTTCTGCCCGAGTGCAAGAAATGGCCGCTTGAGCGCAGAATACACACATCCAGTAGTTTTGTAGACAGAAGAACATCGCTCGAGTGCAAGAATGGCCGCTCGAGCGTAGGAAACGCCGCTTGAGCATAGAATATACTCTTATAATAGTTTTGCAGACCTGCAAAAGTACTAAGAGTTTGCAAAACCCGCTTGAGCGCAAGAAGTGCCACTCGAGCGAATGAGCAAAAATATGGGCAACAAAGGTTTGAAAATCAAGCAACCAACATGTTCCAAACACAACAACTACAATCCAACAATCAAGGTTAAGGAAGAATAAGGGAAAAAAAACATGAACAACCATACAAGGTTATGAATCCCAAGTCCAGAATACAAAATGGATAGTGTCTAAACCAGAAACGCTATATTTTTTATTTTTTATTTTTACCAAATTAATTTTAGCATATGTTTGGCTAATGATCATGTAATGGATGATTGTTTTTGTTGATGTTTTTGGATGGTTATCATTTAATAGATGATTGTATTTGTTAACAAATATTTTTGGATGATTATCATGTAATGGATGATTATTAGACCTTTAATGTGTAATCGATATGTAATATATGAAATATTTTAGTTTTGAAATTTTTGGTTTAACAGATTAGTTTAATAATAATATCAAAATTATCGCCATATTTGACTTTTGAAAAAAAAAAACTAATTTAACGAAAATAAATATCAAAAAAATTATTTGAAAATTTTATTTCTACCCTCTCAAAAGATAAAATTAAATAAAAATGATGCATTTTAAATTTTTTTCACCAATTTAATTTTTAGTTTATTTAAAAAAATTTGAAAATAAATTCTGAAAACCAAACCAAAAATAACTTTATAACTAAGAAAGTTTCAGGATTATTCACTAAAAAAAGCCATTACATTTCAAACAACATACAAGTTAACCAATACAAAATAAGTTGTGTGACAACTTTACCCTTGAAATGAACCGTTTGCAAAGAAAATATTTTTTATTATCCTTATTTGGAATATCAGGATTAAATATATCACAATTAAAAAATTATAAATTAAAGTGATACAATTACTAAAATTGTTAGTGTAATTTGCCATTATTTTTTTTAATAAACCGTTGCCATGAATGGCAAGCAAAACATGCAACAAATTAAAAAATAAATAAATAAAGTAAAAAGGAACCAAACGTACGTATAAACGTGGAAATAACGTTTGAGTATATTGAATTGTGAAAGTCATTCATTCCTATTGCTCTCAATGATTCGAAATACCCCGAGTTTTGCAGATTCACATGTTGTGACTATGATCATAGATTAATAGATTCGATTAAAAAAAAAATTATATTTTCTTTAATAATTTGATAAAAAAACTGTGATACTATTTGTGGGATTTCAATAGAAATTTAAATTTTAAGATTTTAAGTCAAATCAATAGAAGAAAAAAAAAAAACTAACAATTGGGTACCTAATACCATTGATAGAGACTTCTTTGTGGTTATAGCCTTCCACTCTAGAATCCTATTCTTGTTTCTCTCACAGACCGATGAGAAAATATGAAACGGAAGCTAAGATTGGAGCGGAGATTTTAACCACATATTTATAAAGCCTTAATTCCATATTAGCCCATTACAAGTGGGCCTAAATTAGTCTGTACACATATGGTTTAATCCATACTCCTTTAGTGTACATAACATGACAAAATATATGCTATTAAAGATGTGTTTATAACCCTATAATTTAATGGATTTAACCAACACACTTATACTTTATTTAACAATATACAATATATAATTATTTGATCAATGTAGGCTCACCTACAAAAAATTCCTTGCACTAAAAACTAAATATTAAATTTTTTACATTAAAAAATTATTTCATAAAAACTTAAGTATTTAATTAAAACAAATTATTTGATAAGTAAATGATAAAATTGAAAAAACTTATCTAGCGCATTGACTATCTTGCACACTAGTACCAGTTCAGCCTAGGATATTAGCCAACCACAAAAGACTTGGGAAAGAGAAAGAAAGGGCTCAAGCTAGGGCAAAAAGAGATTGAAATAATGATAAACAACACTCCTATTTGAAATTGCAGTAGTCTAATTGCAGATGGTATAGGTGCTCCCAAAAATTGGGTTGTTGAGTCGGGTGTAATGTATGATGTGAACGAATCTGAGTCTGATTCCGATTCTGATTCCTCTTATCGAAGTCAACTTTGTCCGGGTTGTGGAGTCTGTATTTGGGCCCACTGTAGAGCCGAAGAATGTCTTTTACTTCAAGCCTGCTTCTGTACCCGCGCTTTCTTTCAATGAAATGAACATCAACTTTGTTTTACTCGTTTGTGCCTCAAACAAAATGTGTGGATCCTGAATATCCTGAGAAGTATGAGGGAGAAATCCCCGAGAACTCCAAGATATAATTGAAAGAAAGTAAGAGAGACATATGCTTGACCCAAAATGAAATAAACCAACTTTAATTAATATAAGCACTAAGGGCAACCCAAATGTAAACAATTGATTGAATCATAAAAAGAATTTAAAAATTAGGTCTCATTTGCCAAGTATACATTTTAGTCAAAAAGTCACTATATGTTGTCACATCACTCTCTTTATTTTTCCGAACATCTTTTTTATAAAAAATCAAAAAATTATTAAAATAGTATGTCCCAAATGAGGCCTGAGTTACATGACTCAACACATTTGAAAAGACACATCATATAAGATATAAGATGAACTTATAGGATATTTTTTGCTCAACTACCTATGATGTGCACATGTAGTGTGCTCTCAACCTTCTAGTCTATATAACAAAACAGAAAGATTTTTGAAAATATCTCTCTAACACAATTGGTTAGAACGGTTCGGATCAATCCATCTTGGAGATTCACGGTTAGATTTGCTTGACCAAAAAGAAATTTCCCACCTAAAAAAGTTTCAGCACTTTCCTATCATCTTTCTCTCTTTTTTTCCCTATTCTTTTTTTTCTATTTTCTCTTCCTAACTATTTGAAATTCACTCCTCATCTCTCTCCTGCTTCACTCCCCATCTCTCTTTCGCTCTTTCCTTATATTCTGCAAAAATGTAAGATTTTCTGTTTGTGTAAATTTGAATGAGTTGACTAACAATTGATTGTCCTATATTGATGGTTGTTTTTCACATGTATTTTTGGATGCAACATCAAAGTATACATTACACATTTTTTTTTTACATGTGCCATGCAAATTTTTTTTAATTAATAAATATGTCATAAATATTTTGATACCTAAAATAATTTTTTAAACACCATACTTATTTTTTAGTTTTCAAAATTTAAAATGAAAAAATTTAAAGTGAATATTTTTAAATTTTGAAATTATATAAAACTAAAGTTACATTTGAAATTTCCTTGTAAAGATTTTGTAAATTTCAAATTATATATGGATAAGTATGATAGGTTAGATATGGTTTTTTTTTTTTTTTTTAATATTTAGAGGCACGAATATTTCTATACTATGCGCATTTAAAAATGTCTCTCTCGCATAATTGGTCATTCGCTAGCAATATTTAATTTAGGAGTTCCATTTTCTGTTTGATTACTATTGTATAAAATTTTAAATTTTATACTCCAATTTTGTCATTTTCAATTTGTCAAGTTGTTAAAAGATTAAAAAGAGTTATAATTTTTTTACTTTTCATCGTCGTTAAAAGGTTAATAATGCTAATTTGTATCAATCGTAACTTTTATAACTATAAATAATATATTATAGGACTACTACATATCACCAAAACATTATATTTGAACTATTCACTTATGTGATTTTTATTTAGCTTAGTTAGTTCTGTGGTGTAATGGTTTAGGAATACTCTCTCGTCGAAAAAACAGAATCCTCTCTTTCTCCTCCTCTCCTTTCTTTTATATTGTTCCCCCAGGGACCCTATCAGGGCCCACTGGCTCCTCCTGGGCTTTGACCTCATTAATGGGCCTTCTATACAGCCCATGGGGTATTCGGCTCTAACGGCCCTTTAACTCGATTTTACTCGGCTACGGCCCTCCACTGGACCTGGCATGGGCCAACTTATTTGCGACCATGGATCTGGTATGGGCCGCCGACTCATACTCGGCCAGTTTATGACTCAATTTCATTTATTCGACCACTACAATTGCCCGCCGAGCATCCGACTAACATCTGTTATTTGGCGTGGTTGGCTTCCGTGAATATTTTTTCGACTTATAGATTTAACAGACCTCGGAAGTCGAAAATACAGCGCATGCACGCCTTTTGGTATTGATACGTTAGATCAGACACAATATGGAATCATCATTGCTTCCCGCCCTTCGTAATTTGACGTTCATTTAATGCGATTTGAAAATTGTATGCGTTGAACTTTGGCTCCTTGGCATTCTTCATACCGTTCTTCCTTCCTCACAAGACTCCCACATTTTCAACTTTGCTTCATATCGTTCCTTCGCTTTCCTTCCTCGTTCTGACCTGTAAGTCCCTCCATCTCTTCCTCTTTTGTTCGCATTCCAGTCTCTTTGTGTATTTTTATTTGTATATCTTCTATTTCGTCTGGAATGGAAACTCATTTGAAAGCTCTCCTTTCTGAGGAGCGAGTCGCCGCCTTCCATCGTCACTTTTCGATCCCCGACAATGTCTACCTGTCCGTCGTTGCAGATAGTGTGGTTGATATGGAGAGGGCTTATGCAAACACCATCATCTTCCCTCTCTTGTCAATTGCTGAGGGCGGGGTCTGTTTCCCCTTACACCCTTTCCTCAGGACTGTTCTGCGCTACTGGGGTCTCATTCCTTCTCAGCCCAACGTGAATTTTTACCGTATAATCATGGGTTTAGTGGAACTGAACCGCCCACTAGGGCTCAACCTGGGAATTCCAGCGATTCGGCATCGCTATGTCATAGCGAAATCAACTAGTCATCAAGGCCGTTATTTTCTTAGAGCCAAGGACATAGATCACCACTTGGTGACTATGCTTGCCAGCTTTGGAAAAAGAGTTAATGACGTTATGGTCGCCGTTCGAGGCAATTGGAAATTCGGCGAGGGAGAAGATCTCCAAGACCCTGTGCCGAGACAAAAAGACGAGCCAGGTAGATAAAAATAATTCCTAGTTAACCATTCTATTCGGTGCTAAAAGATTACTGATCAATTTTGTTGTGTGCAAGTAACGACTTAAAGAGAATCCTCCCGTCGGTAGACGAAGCCGTTCTTAACTAGGTAAAGACTATCCGTAAGTATAAAGGACGGTCCAATCTTCAAGGACAGAGATGTGTCTCGCATATTCTATTAAGATACAACCCAACCTACACAACTTTTTCGGCGACAGATCATATCAGACGCCGAAGAGGTTGGACCGAAGGGCCGTTTAGAAGAAGAAAGTTCAGACGCTGAAGATGTTGGACAAGGGAGTCGTTTGAAAGAACAAGAGTTTAACAGATAAGTTGAGTTAGCCTTTGAACAACTCAATCAAGAGGGCAAGCGAACCCTCTACTTCGGGCAGAGTGGAGATTGCTTCTCAAGAGGACATCTTTTCTGAATTAGGAGACTTGCCTGGGGCCGACTCTGAGGAAATGGGTGGACAGTCGCTTGCCTAGTTTGCCAGAAGAAGAAATGCCAAGAAGATAATGACCCCGTTTGGTAGAGCTGTGGGAAAGTGATTATAGCTTATAGCCTAACAGCTTATAGCTTATAGCTGTGAACATAAGCTGATTTTTGACTTATAAATTAAGTTTCTCCTCCCCCACTCAAAGAATAAGTTGATTTTTGACTTACAAAAAGCTATAAGTTGTATTGTTAAGCTGAACCAAACACATCAAAATAGCTTAAATTAAGCTAAAATCTTAAATAAGCTGGAAATAAGCCCTACCAAACAGGGCCAATGGCAAGGAGGAGAGCCAATGGTACTGGGGGAGACCTAGAAACTCCATCTCCAACGACCGTTCCAGAAACAACTCACGAATTGATCGTGGTTGATGAAGTCCCCAATCGTCAACCAATGGAAACCTCAGGCTCTGATTAAACCGATCAAGTGGGCGAAAAGCGCCCCGTCGAATTTCTTGCCGAATCACCAAAAGAATCGATTGATAAACGATAAAGGTTGGAGGCATTTTCTCCGGATTTGGGCGAGCCATTTGTCATCCAGCCAAGGATAAAAAGTACACCAGTTCTGGCTAGTGGGTCGGCCATTAAAGACCCTGCCGTGGCTTTAAGTGTAGCATCAGCGCTTTCACTTCCATCGAACAAAGTCGCGTTCCATGCCAAGTCGGACGTCATCTTTATTGCCTTAGCGGCGCAATCGGCTATACGGGTGAGTAGCATGCACTGGGGTGAATCTTTTCTGTCATTTTTATGTTGGCTAATGTGATTGCCATGTCATTCTTGTTAGGCGGCGGGTAGGATAACAGAGATCGGCCGTCGTCACTACGACGCCATGGGAAGACTCGGCGTGATCGAAGGCCAACTCAAGGATGAAATAAACAAGGCTGCAGTTGTAATGGCTGATTTGATGGCGGCAATGGCAAAGGCGGAGGCCAAAATGAAGAGGGCAGAAGAAGAGCAGGCAAAGGCTGCTATCGAAGAGGAAAAAGCAAGGCACCCCGAGGAGAGGGCTACCTATATAGACGGCAAGTTGAAGTTGGCCAAAACAGAGAATACCAAACTAATGGCCGAGTTAGAGGAGACAAAAAAGGCCCAAGAGTGCACAGAGGTGGATGCAGCCAAGGCGTTTGATTCTAGCGAGCTTCAAGCCAAAGAATTATATACAGATGAAGCATTGAAGTTTGAAAACCAAGACTTCAAGCCTGGCTGGCTCAAAGCTTTGGCGACTACCAAAGTGACTCTTGATCTGTCGATTCCATACGAGCAGCTGGAGGTTAAACCTTTGGAATCAGACCTAGAGAACTTTGAAGATGTTTGACGATAGTCAGTTTATTTTTGTTGTTTATGTGTAGTTGTTTTAGTATTAGTATAATATTATTAATATTTTGTATTAGGGCGGTTTTCATTAATAAAATGATACTTTGTTCGTATACAGTTTATGAATGAAAAATGCCTGTTCTAAGAAGTGACGTGTATGAAAAGGAAATTATAGTAATGGTTTGCAGGTTGCGTTTTTGTATGTGTTTGTATGCCTAGTGTTAGATGAGCAGTCCAAAGCACCACACTATGCTCAAAGCAAAAAAAACGCGCTGCAGAGAATGGTCAAGTGGGGCAGTGGAGTAATTCGACCACATATGGATGAGCCAAATAGATGAGAAATATTTGCCCCTGCCCTATTTGAGCATGAGACTGCCGCCAATTACATAACATAGCCTCCATGGTTAAGTGGGGTAGTGGAGTAATTCGGCCACATATGAATTAACCGAATAGATGAGAATATCTGCCCATGACCCATTTGAGCATGAGACCGCCGCTGATTACATAATATAGCCTCCATGGTCAAGTAGGGCAGTGGAGTAATTCGGCCACATATGGATGAGCCGAATAGACAAGAAATACCTGTCATTGACCCATTTGAGCATGAGACTGCCGCTAATTACAGGCGGCGACCGCTGGCGTATCATTAGTGGTGCATTTTGTAATTAATGAATGGGGTGTCATTAAATAGCCCTTGTGCAACCCACAAAAGGGATATCCAGCCACAGTGAGCAACAAGTCAAGTAGAAGAGGTAAAAATATCTGCGCAGTTATTAGTGTGAACGTATGTCTAGCAGATTATTTTTCAGCAGTAAAGGCGAGGGAAAAAGTTTGGCAGAGCTGGACGTAAAAATGAATCGTGGAGCAGCTTCCTGAGTGAGTACTACAGCGTCAGAGGAACGGGGGAGACGACGTTCACCGCATCGACGAAGCAAGTCTCCAAGGAAAAGTGAGGTGGAGAAATTGCCCAGAGGCGGGGCACAACAAAAAGGCAACGCCAGAGCAGCAAGTGCACAAGAGTCCGTACGACAGAAGCTGAGCAGATTGTCACGTCCTCTAAGCTTTGCTATCTTTATTGGCAATAAGCCCATGACTGAAGCAGACACGATCATTCACGTTCCCAATGTGGCGGTGGACTTTACTCGGCAAATATTTCCACCCAAAATACAACAATCTATGATCAGGCAAGGCGACTATGAAGTGTTTAGAGATGGTGTCCATGGGTCAATCAAGGGACTCTATTGTGCATATGAGACCGGCATGCGGCTATGGGACGCTTAAAAAGAAATTGCTCAAAAGAATCGGTGGATTTGAGATTTGGAACGCCGTGCCGAGAAGGCGGAGAGCATGATGCACAGAGGCAAAGCTGCTGAGAAGCAGCCCGCAAGGTCGGCGAATACAATCGTTACTGACAGAGTAAACCAGCGGCTGATAGACCATGTTATAGCCGATCGGGACACGGTCGTCATGTTTGCAAAAGAGGCCATACGATCCCACGCGTATGAGGAAGGCTTCTTTGACGGGCAAAAAGTCGACATAGAGAAGACTAAGGAGAAGCTAGCCGATGATGTCTGTCGCTGTGAGAACCGTGGTTTCAAACACGGATGGCTTAAGGCTCTTCAGGCCGCTGGTATTGACTCGGCGTCGCCCCTATACCAAAGTTATGAATTTTCATTCGAAGCCTATGATGCCGAGAAGACTGACGACGAAGATGAGGCGAACGATGGGGATGCCGCGGATACCTTTCACACAGTGCAGTAATTTAGCTTTGTAACAAATGTTGCCGTTTGTTGTAATAAAACTCAAGTTACTTTAATTCCTATTGTGTTTGTTTCTTTCATATAATATGATGTCACTTGTATGAATTGTATACTTAATTCGGAAAAGTCCAATCCTGATCATGATATGGCATTCCGCTGGTTACGGATTGCCAACTGTGTATTTAACTCGACTTAGAGTTCGGAGTAACAGCCAATTGCGCCAAATACAAAGGGTGTTTTGAATTCGGAGGCTTATTCGGCCAATCATGGCTTGTACGAGGGGCGCTCTAAATTCGGAGTCTTTTGTAATGGCCAATTGTGCAAGCACAAAGGACACTCTGAATTCAGAGGCTTATTCAGTCAATCATGGATTGCACGAGGGGCACTCCGAATTCAAAGTCTTTTGTAATGACCAATTGTGCAAACACAAAGAGCGCTCTGAATTCGGAGGCTTATTCGGCCGATCGTAGATTGCACGAGAGGTGCTCCGAATTCAGAGTCTTTTGTAATGGTCAATTGTGCAAGCACAAAGGGCACTCCGAATTGGGAGGCTTATTCGGCTGATCATGGCTTGTACGAGGGGCGCTCCAAATTCGGATTTTTTTATAATAGCCAATTGTGCAAGCACAAAGGGCGCTCCGAATTCGAAGACTTATTCGGCCGATCGTGGCTTACACGAGAAGCGCTCTGAATTTGGAGTCTTTTGTTTGTAATGGCCAATTGTGCCAAGCATAAAAGGCGCTCTAAATTCTGAGGCTTATTCGGCCGATCATGTCTTGCATGAGGGACTCTGAATTCGAAGTCTTTTGTAATGGCCAATTGTGCAAGCAAAAAGGGCACTCCGAATTTGGAGGCTTATTCGGCCGATCGTGGCTTGCACGAGAGGCGCTCCGAATTCGGAGTCTTTTGTAATAGCCAATTCGAAAGCTTATTCGGTCAATCATTAGAGTAAGAACCAAACAAATATGAGCCATGAAGATTCATTCCATGCCATTTAATGGTAAAATTTGCGCAAGTGAGTCGCATTCCATGGTCGGGGAAGCTTCTTGCTGGCCATGTCCGAGAGCCGATATGCTCTTACCCCAACAATTGAGTCAACTTGGTAAAGACCGTTCCAGTTGGAGCCTAGTTTGCCATTTGCTGGATTTTTGGTGGCAGGAAGCGCCTTCTTGAGAATCAATTCCCCTGGGGTGTAACGGCGCTGCTGCATGCACTGATTGTACAATTTGGCAAGCTGTTGTTGGTATCGTACCATATACACAAGAGCTCAATCACGACACTCTTCAATCAAATTGAGGTCTAAGGCCAACATCATATCATTTTGCCCCGTGTCAAAGGCCTTTGATCTTAAAGTAGACAGGCTGATTTCAAGAGGAATAATGGCTTCTATACCAAAACACAAGGCGAATGGTGTTTCACCGGTAGGTCGCCTTGGCATGGTGCGATGAGCCCACAGTACATTGGGCAGTTCTTCAACCCACTTCCCTTTGGCCTTTTCTAAGCGCTTCTTGATTCCATCCAGGATCACTCTATTGGTGGCCTCAGCCTGGCCGTTGCTCTGCGGATAAGCTGGTGAGGAGAAGTACGGTTGTATACCATATGTGTCGCACAATTTGCGATAGACACCGCAATCGAATTGGGTGCCGTTGTTGGAAATAAATGCTCACGGTATACCGAATCGTGTTATAATGTTCCTCCATACAAAGCGTTTCACATCTATGTCTTGGATATGCGTCAATGGTTCCGCCTCAACCCACTTTGTGAAGCAATCCATTACAACAATCAAGAACCGTTTACTCTCTGGTGCCCTTGGGAGTGGTCCGACGATGCCCAGTCCCCATTGGGCAAAAAGACTAAGGGCTAGTGACGGTATTCAATTCTTCAGGGGCAAATGAGTCAAGGGAGAGAATTTTTGGCATTGTTCACACTTTTTTACATAATTCTCTGCATCAGCTCGCATGGTGGGCCAGTAATACCCCTAGGTTATGGCTCGATGGGCCAGTAAACGTCCTCCGGAATAGGCGCCACAACTGCCCTTATGTATCTCGGCTAAAAAATCCTCCACTAGGTCTGGATGCACACATTCCAAATACGGCCCTAATAGAGACTTCTTGTAGAGCTTTCCACGGGGATCCAAATAATAGTGTAAGGATTTGTTTCGCAGCTTATGGGCCTCTTTCTTATCTGTTGGCAACTGTTTTGAGGATAAAAATGTGGCGATGGGGTCCATCTAACTCGGCCCCAGATCAATGACATTGACACTAACGGATTTAGGGTGGCTAATACTTGACTCGGGGACAAATCCCATCTCAATGGTTCATTTGACTTCTAAATTGATGATAGAAGCCAAGCAGGCGAGGGCATCTGTATGGGTATTTTGGTCACGGGTAATCTGATTCAGCTCGTGATGGTCGAACTGTATGAGCAGTGAATTTGTCGTCTTTATGTAAGTTGTCATTCGGTCGTTCTTAGCTGCATACTCCCCATTCAATTGATTGATGACTAGCTTTGAATCGCAGAAGACTTATAATCGCTTGGTACCCAAGCGAAGCGCGTTGCGGAGGCCGACTAACAAAGCCTCATACTCGACCTCGTTATTTAATGCATCGAAACCAAGTTTTACTGCTTGCTCGATTATCGCACCCTCAGGGGTCATAATCACAACTCCTACCCCACTATTACGTTGGTTAGATGAACCATCGTAGTACATCTGCCAAATATCCCCAACGTACATTCGCCACTCTTGTTGGGGTTAGAAGGCTGGCTGTGGCATGATAACTAGTGAACTCGGCAACGAAGTCGGCCAAAACCTGACCTTTGACAGCCGTCCTAAGAGAGAATTGGATGTCGTACTGGCTGAGTTCTAAAGCCCATTTCGAAACGCGCCCTAATGATTCCACACTACGAAGTATTGTTCGGAGATAGTAGTCCGTCAGTACAGTTATTATATGGGCTTAGAAATAGTGCATTAACTTCCTGGCGGCCACCACAAGGGCCAGAATCAGCTTCTCCAATGGTAGATACCGTTTCTCGGTGTCCACCATTGCCTTACTAACATAGAAGATGGGCCTTTCTCACCTAGCTCTTCTTTCAGCAACACGGTGCTGATTGCCCGATCCAATACCGCAAGATACAAGATGAGTGGGTCGTCCAGTGAATGAGTTGTTAAAAGCGGTATCAAACAGAGATATGCTTTCAATCCATAGAGGGCAGACTGGAAATCAGGGGTCCAGTGAAATGCCTTTTCCTGCCAAAGGGTGTGAAAAAACGGTCAACATCAATCCGAAGAATGGCTGATGAATTTGTTGAGAGTTGCGGCCATCCCCATTGACTTTTGCACTTCTTTGGCCAATTGAGGTGAGCCGAGTTCAAGGATTGCCGTAATTTGATTTGGGTTGGCCTCTATTCCATGATGGTTCACAATATAGCCAAGGAATGTGCCAGATCCAATGCCAAACGCACATTTTGAGACGTTAAGTTTCATCCTGTACTTCCGGAGAATATCAAAGGTTGTGAACAAGTCGGCCAAGTGGGCATGCTTTTCTTTGGACTTTACCACCATGCCATCGATATACACTTCCATGGTATGGCCGAGTTACTCTTTAAACATTGTAGTGACAAGCCTCTGGTAAGTTGCCCCGGCATTCTTCTGGCTGAAGGGCATGACTTTATAACAATAAGTGCCCCTCAAGATAAGGAATGCCGTTTTTTTCCTGGTCTTTAGGATGCATGGCAATTTGGTGATAACCCTGTACACTTTCAAGAAACTCATACGTTGATGGTGGGCAATTGTGTCGACTAGTTGGTCGATTCTGGGGAAAGGGAAATAATCCTTGGGACAGGCCTTATTGAGGTCCGTGAAATCCACGCAGATACGCCAGGATTCGTTTTTTTTCTTAACAACAATTGTGTTGGATAGCCAAGTACGGTAATTCACTTCACGGATTGCGCCGGCCTCTAAAAGTTTGTCGACTTCAGCAACAACGGCCGAAGTGTGCTCGCCTGCATATCGATGGCTCTTCTGGATGACAGGCTTAGCCTTTGGGTCAACATTCAAATGGTGTTATGCCACACTAGGGTCCATGTCCAGCATCTTGTAAGGCATCCAAGGGAATACATCAATATTGCTGAGTAGGAATGAAATCAACTCTTGGCGGTCATTGGCGTTGAGACGTGTGCCAATTAGGAAGAACTTATCTAGTTCATTTGCAAGTCCAATCCGATCAAGATCCTCGATCGCCTTATCGGCGGGAGGTTTCCCAATGTCCTCGAGGCTTTCTCGATTTGGAATTTCGATGGAATTTACTTCCACCTCCCTAAGTTTTTTGATTGAAGCAACGAGGTAGCACTCCTTTGCCGACTTCTGAGAGCCGCAAATCTGCTTAATGCCACGTTGTGTTGGGTTTGATTCCCACAGACGGCGCCAATTGTGGTGTAATGGGTTTAGGAATACTCTCTCGTCCAAAAAACATAATCATCTCCTCTTTCTTCTCTCCTTTCTTTTATATTGATCCCCCAGGGACCCTCTCAGGGCCCACTGCCTCCTCTTAGGCTTTGACCTCATTCATGGGCCTTATATACAGCCCATGGGGTATTTGGCTTTGACGGCCCTTTAACTTGGTTTTACTCGGCTATGGCCCTCCACTGGACTTGGCATGGACCGAATTATCCGTGACCATGGATCTAGTATGGGTCGCCGACTCGTATTCGGCCAGTTTATAACTCAGTTTCATTTATTCGGCCACCACAAGTTCCATTATTTATTAAATAATATGGATCTTATACATACATATGACTTCGATTGCATCAATATATTTAAGAAGTGAAACAAAGTAGTGAAAAAAATAGTGACGAATAGCATTTCTCTAAACTTTATATTGGAATATTGCCCTTAAATTGGATTATTTAATTTGCATTACTGAAATATATAATTGTTAAATTATTAAACAATTTATATATTTATTCTTTAATATTATAGGTAAAAAGCATTGTATTGTTTGTGTTAGGAGTGCCTTTAAACACTGATCATTACGCTAGTATTATATAAAGCATGCATCTTATTTGGTATAAATAATGTCACACTTTATTTTACAAAAATTGCCTCCATATTGAATAATTGCTAAATAATTTTTTATTTATTTAACAAAAAATCCAAAATAAAAAAACGATTTTCTCTATGCATCAAATTGTCCAAATATATATATATATATATATATATCTATAATTATAAAATATCACATTTACAACCAATGCTAATTTTTTAAATAGCAATTACCCACAAGTCCTTTTTGAAAAATGTGTATTCTATTTAATCTCAAAACCTTTTAAATAGACTTAAAAATCCTATATCCATTGATCTTTTCCTCTTTCTCTATATCTTACTTCTTCTCTTTATATCTCTTTCTCTGATATCGGTGACGATGACGACCACACCTTTCTTCTTTTCTTTCTCTTTCTAATCTACAGTCACCAGCGACCAACAATCACTATTGATTGGAGTTCACGGGCAACCACCAAGCACCAACTTCTTGTTTCATGTTCACCGACAACGAAAGAGATGAGTTTCCGATAAAAAAAGATGAGTAAATCTACATTAGATCCAGCTAGATCTAAACTAAAAAATAGTTGTCGGAGTACAAGCATCTCTCTATATCTGTTTCTTTCCTTCGATCTCTCAGTTTTAATTTGTGTGTTTGCTTTGAGTTTTTTGAATTAAGTTTTTTGAAAATCGAGTATTTTGTTTTTTGTGTTTTTTTTTGTTTTTAGTGAATATTTTTAAAATTTTAAGCATTTTTTAAAAATTTTTAGATGCACCTTACTTAGATGTATCTAAAAAGTTAAAAAATTATGAAAAAATATTTGAAAAAATTAATAAATGCATAAAAATACAAAAAATATACTGAATTCTCGTATTTTTGGTATTTAGTGAATTTTTAAAAGATTTTTTTCACAAAACTTATACTTTTTATGTGTATTTATATTAGGTGTATCTAAAAATTAAAAAAATTGCTTAAAATATTAAAAAATTCAGTAAAAATAAAAAAACACGGAAAACAATAAAGTAGAATTTTCTAAAAAGTGTTTTTGAAAAACCAAAAACAAGCAAAGTGTATTTTTTTTTTTTGTATTACACACTTCTATTTTCCTGTTATAATGGAGAAAATTTTCAAGTTCTGAATAAGTTATTTTTGAGTTTTAATTGCAAGTGGTGAAAATTGTAAAATTTTACAGTTTTAGTTTTTTTTTTTTTTGTGCTGAAATGAGTCATTCTTTAGAATTGTAAAATTTTGCAGTTTTATAACATGTTTTTCAGTTTGATTAATAAGAATAAATACTTAATAGAATCATACTTTCAAACTGTAACATTTTAGAGTTTCAAAACTTAGGTAGCGTTTGGTAGAGTTTTCTAAATATGATTTGAGAATAGAGTTGTATTTTGAGTTTGTGAGTTTTGGAATTATGATTTGAGTGTGAAAAATTTGTTTGGTTATAAGTTTTAAATTGAGTTTTGGAGGGAGTTTTGAGTTTTTGAAATTAGAAAAATTATTTGATTCAAAAACTTACAACTCTTAACCAAACATACAATCCAAAATTCTATTCAAAGCTCATATAAAAATTAAAAATATTTTGAAAATATTTTTTATTTGCAATATAAAAATAACAAATGCCAAAAAAAAAAAAACAAACACTGTTCTGGTCAACCGGCCGAACGTTCGGGTTAGCCAAATTTTCCTGCCTGGAAAGGAGTTTTCAAAAGTGGGTGTGAAATTATAATTTGAAAGCTCAAAACAAACATCACACTCAAATCAGTGAGTGAAAATGTGTTTGGAACACATAACCAAAAACAAATTTTCAATTTGAACAATATTAGAAATTATTTTCTTAAACCCTACAAAAATTGAAAATAACATATGTTGGCAATATTCTAGACATTTCGATGAGTCTCCGGTGATATTCTTGATATCCAGCGAACATTCTAGACATGTCAACGACTTCCAGTGACGTTCAGAACATTCCGATGATACTCCGGTGAATTTTCAGTGATATTCCGGCGACTTTCCAATGATGTTGAACATTCCGGCGAGTCTCCAATGATCGTCTGATGGAAGTCCGGTAGTGATGGAATGTAGCAGTGTCTTTAAATTTTTTTTAAAAAAAAAATTGGTAACAATTAAAAATATATAGGACTAATTAGTCTGACTATTTTGTTTTGAAACTAGATGGATTTTGAATTTTATGTATGAGACTTATCAGTAAGTTCTCCATTTTTAAATAACAAACCTAATAAAGTCAAAGAGCCCAAATAGCAAGACTCAAAAGCCATTTTTACGGGTAAGGCTTCTCTCCAATTGGTAATGCCAACTAAAGGTGCTATTGGGCTTTTGTAAGCCCATTATAGGGATCGATTCAATAATTTAAATTGTTCATTTTATAAGATATGCTGAGTAGATCATTCTTACAAGAAATTAAATAGATAAGACAATTGTAAATTTATAATTAGATTACATTTGTGTTTAAAATAGTGAATGATCTGTTGCTAAAATTATATTTATTGTTTATTTTTATATAACAAATGTAATATGATTATATACTTATAATTATTTAATTATTATTATTATTTGTTGTAATAATAATATACTTCACAGACTCTACAATGATTTCTATTATCAAGGGCTTACAATCAACCTAGGTTGGCCCAACAGGAGAGAAGCACTGCTGATTTTGGGAAATTCTATTTTCACACATTTACTCTTAGTGCATATCTCTTTCAATTCACACCTAAAAAATTATAATTTTTTCACTCCACACACAAGCACATACAATTATTCCAAGTTCATTATGAAAAAATCAAAAGTGTACACACACCCACTCAATCATAGAGTTATCCATTTGTAGGAGAAATTCTATCAGACTTCCATTGTCGAAGCTTCATTTCGTTGGCAAAATTCTTTCAAACCTCCATTGTTGAAAGCACTTCCATTATTATTTGTATAGATTTGTGCTGATATTGATATATGTTTGTGTACAGATAATTTTTTTTTAGATGGTTATGGTTATATTTATGTAAATGCAATCTTGTAATGCTTACTTCATTAATACAAATTAAGTAATGTAACGCCTCAAAATAAACATGACAAACTCATCTCATTTGCCGAAATAGAATTGAAACAACATACTTTCATTCATCAAAGTTAATATACAAATGGTAACATATGCGTTATACATTTATAAATGTCCTATCCTAAATCTACAACATGTGTTACTAATAATCAAAAGATGAGAGTTGAACAGATATTTAAATGTCCTAACGGCTTATACCTTTCCAAGTCATTCCTTGGTCACAACAAAATGAGTCTAGCTCAATATAGTTAAAGTCCTTGGCTTTTCAAATTATATACAAAAAAAATGAGCCCTTGCTCCAAGTCTCTCCAAGCTACTGTCTTGGCGAAGGCATGTTACCAGCACTTGAAAATAGTTTTTCCCAATAGGGTGAGTCAAAACCCAGTAGAAATAATCTAACATAATATATGAATCTTAACAAAGGTATAAGCATGAAATGTACACTTAATGCCCATCATAAAATCAATCATATCTTACAAGATCATAATATGCCAATTTCTTTCATTTCAATCTGTCTTATCTCAATTTTATTCATGTCAATTCATTTCATCTCAATTCATGAGTTATGTTCCTTATGATCCAGGCCACCCAATTGAGACTACAATTCAGTGATTCTCAAACATACATAATCAATACATAACACTTCAACAGGCCCGGCCCTGACCATAGGCCCACAAGGCCATGGCTTAGGGCCCCTCCAAATAGGCACAAAATAGGGGCCCCCTCCTATTATAAGTGAGTATAATATGTTAGGTATGTTTTAAGTCTAAAAAAAATTAAAAAAAGGCCTAAACTAACTTAATTTTTTTGACCCATTAAAAGGCCAACAGTTAAGGCCCAGCCCAACAGTTTGAAAGGCCCCTTTTTGTTTAATAGCACACACCAGCAGCCCAAGCCTTCCTTTAACCCTATCTTCTCTTAATCCAACATTCCCTACATTTGTTTGATACCACAAACTAGCAGCCCAACCAAGCCAACAAAGCAAAGCAACGATTCAACGAAGCAGCAGCACACACGGACGAAGCAGCAAGCAGAGGTAAAAAATTTTTTTCTTTCTATTCAATTAATTTAATATTTATCTTGTCTTTTACACAATTAATTGCTATTATAATATTGGTATTTACATCATCAAGAAAAATTTGTTTAAATTTAATAGTTCACATCACATAATTTAAAAGTTTTGTGTTTTGTTAAGTGGTGGTGCTCTTATTTTGAATTTTGATCTAAAAAAATATTTTGATCTCAGCACAGCAAGCACAAGTAAATATTTTTTTTTTCTATTCAATTAATTAAATATTTGTTTTGTTTACACAATTAATTACTATTATAATATTGGTATACATCATCAAGAAGAATTTGTTTAAGTAATTTGGTACAATTTGTTTAGTATTGTAATTTGGTACAATTTGTTATTTCATGTGAACTCTGTTAGCAAGCTTCTTCAAAGTGAAGATATGGATATAGCAGTTGCTGTAAAGCAGCTAGATGGGCTTGTTAGGTATGTTGCAATGTATAGAGAAGTTGGTTTCATGGAGGCTATGGTTGAAGCTAAAGAAATGACAAGTGAATTGGGAATTGAACCTACATTTGTTGAAAAGCACATCATTTCTAGAAAGAAACAATTTAATGAGAATGTTAGTGAAGAGGTGACCCAGTCGGCTGAAGAATCATTTAGAGTTGGTTACTTCATTTATTTTGTTGATAAAGCCCTTTGTTCACTCAAAAATAAGTTCGAACAATCCAAAGTATATAAGGCAAACTTTGGCTTTTTGTTTGACTTGAAAAAGTGCAGTGATGAATCGTTAAAGGCGGGGTGTGTGAACCTTGAAGAATTTTTAAAATATGGTGAGATTTTCGATATTGATGGAAGAGATTTATTGATGGAGCTAAAAGTCTTGAAAGAGAGATTGCTAAAAGAAGTCAATAAACCAATTGAAGTGCTCAATCATCTGCAGTTGATGACAAATTGTTTCCTAAATTCATGGGTTGCTTAGAGGATACTTCTGACTATTCCGGTTATAATTGCATCGGGGGAAAAAAGCTTTTCAAAGTTAAAAATCATCAAAAATTACCTTCGATCAACCATGTCATAAGAAAGATTGAATGAATTAGCCTTGTTATCCATTAAAAATGATTTTGCAAAAAAACTAGATTATGCAAGTATGATTGATTTATTTGCTTCTAAAAATGCAAGAAAAGCGAGGATCAAGTGATACTTATTAGTTGTTATAATGTAATGCTAAGTATTTTTTGTGATTTTAATACAAATCTTTTGTCCTTTAACTTAATTTTTTTTTTCATTCAATAAAAAAAAAAATATGAAGGGCCCTAGAAATTTAGTAGTTGATTATCGGCTTTGGGCCCCAAAAATCTCAGGACCGGGCCTGTACTTCAATTTGCCATTTTACGAAAATTTCGTCTGCGGGAATCAACACCCATGTATATGCGCAATTTTAGGGACTTACACCCAGGACACACAGGCCAACTTAATTCAATAGAGTCCATACCCTTTCTCCTCCCACATATGGAGTACATCCCCTTTCTCCTCCCAAATATCATAAATGTACAATGTATTATAACACAATTATATTCAATGACAACAATAAGAGATTAGTTTCAATTTGCCTAATCCTCATGCAATTTTTACAACAATCATAACTATCCTTTACCGATTGTCCAAAACAGATATACAATCTCTACAACAGATAAATTATCCAAATTTCTATAAGTGCAAGATAATACATATCTAGCTCCACCATTTATATAAACAACCTCTCAATTTCACACTTTCACTACCAATTCCATTATTTATACAAAATAATCATTTGAATCATAAGCTCTCATTTTTTCCAATTTCATCCCAAATACCAAAATCAACTATTTTAACACAATACAAGTTCATATCTACTCCCATAACCATTTCCATTACATTCATTCAAAAAACCCCTATTGAGATTTTAAATCAAAACCCTAGGTTTGTCTAAAATCCTCCAAATCACAATCTTGTCCATACAACATCAAATAACTAAGTTAAAAACCATATGAAAGTGTAGAAAATCCTTACCTCAAACTTAGAAGACCAAGAGAGCAAAGGAGAAACTTCAAGAGTGTCGAAACCAAGCTTTATTCGGATCAAAACGGAGCTCTAGCAATGCTCTATCTTTTTATCAAAGAGAGTATGGTAGAAAGATCCTTAATCTAGGTGTATTTGTAGAGAGAAGTGGTGTTCTAGAGAGAGAGAGAGGGTCGGTCTAGGGTTTTTGAGAGAAGAGATATCAAAAAGTGATGTAAAAAGGTGTTTTTGCGAATTGATATACGCGCAACTCGCTCGAGCGCAAGAGTTGTCGCTCGAGTGACCAGACACAAATAAGTCACCTCGCTCGAACGCAGAATATACTCTCCCAAAAGTTTTACAGACAGAAGATCGTTGCTCAAGCACAAAAGTCCTCGCTCGAGCGATGAACACTACCCTCCCAGTATATCTGCAGGTTTGCAAAAGTACTGAGAGTTCACAAAGCTCACTCGAGCGTAAGAGGCCTCACTCGAGCGAATAGGCCAAAATCTGGACTACAACAATTTGAACCAACTAGCAACCAACCTGTTCCAAACACAACCAAGACACTCCAAAACTCAACTTCAATGAAGAATAAGGAAAAAGAGACAAGAACAACAATATAGAATCATGAAACTCGAGCCCGGAATACAACAAGGATCAGTTCAAAACCGGAATCATTATAAGTAACATGTGTGATAATGGTTATGGTTATTTAATTTTTTTATTACCATTTTGGAAACATTTTTTGGTTGTTTGGTAATGGTTTGCAATGTAACCGATACTGGGGGTGTTTGGGATGATGGTTTGAGGTTAAAATAGCCAATAAAGACAAAAATAAAAATAAAATAATAATGCTAAAATAGCCAATAAAAATAAAATGTCACATTTAAATCATAATCATTTCATTTTTCTCTCACAACTATCAAATCAACTACAAAAAAAAAAAAAAAAAACAACTATCATCCTAAACACAACTTTTTTAGTCAGGCTAAAATAGTCAAAAAGCCAACTGAAATAGCCAAGTTCCCAAATGAGGCCATTGATTTTTTGTATGAGAACCCGCAATTCAAAAGTAGTAAATCAAACAATTTTCTCTCATTCGAACTTCAACTTTCGAACCAAAAATAAAACCCCATATTTGTTTTGAATAAAATAGTGCTAAAAAACGATTTTAAACATAATTTGTTGTCATTTTTGTCATTAAATATCAAAATATGAGCTTTCATCTCTCAAATCTTCCATAATAATGACGAAGGATTCAAATAATAAACTAATGTGAGATTTGGGTAAGAATAAACTTAAAAGATGAAGACTTTGAAAGGTTGAGTGAGAAACAATGGAGAATAAAATTAGGGTTTAATGTTAGATTTCTAATAGATGTGTAGAGTTTTTTAATTCCAAAGATATGTACTAAGAAAATTTAAATTTGAAGTAGTATGTGTATATTTATGTCTATATTAGTAAATTTATTTAGTGATAAAATTGTAATATAAAATTTACATTATTAAGTTTGTGCGTACACAGAATAAATGATGTGTAGAAATAGAGACAATTAAGGATGCTGTTTTTTTCTAGTCCACAGTATGGACTGGACGGTATTGTTGGGCTCATGGGGCTCACCACGGGTTCAATTTCGATGATCCAAACTGTTTAATGTATAGAGCTTGTTGAGTATTTCATTCTTACAAAAATCACGTTGATCAGATATTAATGGCCCCTTGATCAGAAGGCATTTTTGTCAATAATTTATTTTTTAAATCATATTTACTATTGAAAAATATGATCCAATCAAGGGGTTATTGATATCCGATCAATATGATTTTTTATAACGATGAAGTACTCGACGAATTTTACACATTGAATGGTTCGGATTATTGAAATGAAAACCTTGGTGGACCCCACAGGCCCAACAACACTGTCCTAAAGAGAAGCCTTCTTCATATTGAAAATCCACCACAATTTTTTTTAGTAAATTACATTTACACCCCTTGTGGTTTTTGACTAATACATATTTCCCATTTACATTTTGAAAATTACACTGATCCCCTATGTCAGAATTTATATTTTAACATGGTCAATAGAAAATGTAAAAGTACTAAATTATCCTCACTTATTGATACCAAATTACCTTGCTACCCTAAATCATTCTTCCTAACCAAACTTTAAACACAGACCAATCTTTCTAACTCCTTTCTACCTTTACACACCAAACCATGAAAGGTAACTCCAGCTTCTTTTCTCCTCTCATCCTTAGTCGCTCGCAATAATGACCACACATCACCTCAACTTTCACCTTCATGAGACCACCACATTAACTTTCATACCTTTAGACCATCAGAGTTCCAAACTCATTACTGGTTGTCGAACTTAATCTTAAAATCTTCCGAACACCAAGATGTGGTGGCCATAATGGGAATTAAAAAAAGCACAATGCTAAGGCAAGCGACAAAGAGGGCACAAATAAGAGGCAGCGAAGACAGGGGACAACCACCATCATCTGAATTGTACAAACTCTCTATCTCTCTCTCTCTTCCTTATTCTTTATCAATTTAATTTCATATTTCAATGAGGATAGTTTATAGTAATAATAGTGATAATGTGGTAGTAGGTATGGTTGAGGGGAATGAGTAGGGAATGTATGAGGACAAGGTACGACATGTTAGGAATGAAAGGAGTGACGTCAACTGTTGATTTGGTTTTATGGCTGAAATGGGTGATAGATGTGGAGGTTGAAATGGATGTGCAAGTATTAGGTGTAGAGGTAAAGGTATATAGACAACATGTTCGACAAAAGTACCAAATAAGTTGAGTTGGCATAAGATCTTCGACAATAATTGGCAGTAAAGGAAGATTGATGGGTTTAGTCGGTTGAAACAACTCTACAGTGTGATTTTGTGTTTAGGTATGGTTATGTGCATAAGATATAGTAGTATGTTTTGATGTAGTCATATGCTGCCGTGGTGGTTTAGTTGCTTTCAATCTGTGGTGTATGGTTTGGGCTTCAAAGTGTTTTTTGAAAGGTTTGAGAGATGTATTTGATTGTGTTGTTGTGGTAGTTAATGTTGATAGAAGGTGTAAGAAATGGTGCGCGTGCGTGAGTGATGAAGGCTGTCAGAGTGAAAAATGCATTATAGAAGAGGTTGTTGCTATTGGGTGTGAGATGCTTTATGGAAAGACTCTTATGGAGAATATAATTATGATGGTTTGGTTAATGACGTGATGGTTGTTTGCATATGTATGAGGTGCTGCGAGGAAGATTTCCATGTAAGACCAAGTGTTAAAGGCAAATTGTTTGAAAAAATGATTATAAGACCAAGTGTATTAGTGGTTGAATGAGTTACAAAGGCAAATAGTAGACTATAGGAAAATAATTTGACAAGGGTAAATGTGGGATTTTCAAAAAATTAAATACTGACATAAGCTAAATCTCAAGGGGTACTGAAGGGGGATTTTTGTAATGGGATCATAAATCTCAAGGAAGGATGTAATTTTTAGAACTATAAAGGTATTATTGTATTGGCTTGAAACCTGAGGGAGTGTAGGTGTAATTTATCATTTTTTTTTATAAATTATGGTGAATTACGCTAACGGTCCCTATAGTTTAGGGTTTGTGTCATTTTGATCCTTGACTTTTTAATTGTGATACATTTGACCCTGAATTTTGAATCTTGTTCCAAATAAGGACAATTGAAGATACCATTTGATTTTTCAAGGGCAAAACCGTCAATTTGATAAAATATAACTAATTTGACAAAAATAAATGTCAAAAAAATATTTTAAAATTTTAAAAAATTATTTCTACCCACAAAAGATAAAATTATGTAAAATTGATAAATCTTTTAGACATTTATTTATTTATTTATTTTACCAAATTAATTTTTATTATATGTTTAGATGATAATCATGTAATAAATAGTTGTTTTTGTTTTCATTAAATTAGTTTCTATTTTTCCAAAAGTTAAATATGGCGACAACTTTGATATCATTATTAAACTAATCAATTAAATCAAAAAAAAAAAAAAAATCCAAAACTAAAAATATTTTATATATTAAATTTATCGATTACACATTAAAAGTTTAACAACTACCCATTACATAATCATCATCTAAACATATAATAAAAATTAATTTGGTAAAATAAATAAATAAATAAATGTCTAAAAAATTTATCAATTTTACATAATTTTATTTTTGGTGTGTAGAAAAATTTTAAAAATATTTTTTTGATATTTATTTTTGTCAAATTAGTTTATATTTTATCAAATTGACGATTTTACCCTTGAAATTAAGCAATGGTATCTTCAATTGTCCTTATTTGAAACAAGATTCAAAATTTAAAATCAAATATGTCACAATTGAAAAGTTAAGGACCAAAGTGACACAAACCCCAAACTACAGGGACTATTAATGTAATTAGCCCTATAAATTAAATAAAAAAATGAGAAAGGAACGCATCTGGAAACAAAATTTGAATTGAGGGCTCGTTATCGTCACTTGTCACTGCCCCATTTTCACTCCTCTCTCTCTCTCTGCAACTGCAACCCCAACCCCATCCACACCATAACCCTCTAAAGCATCTTCCTAACTACCCAGGTTACAGTTGCTCCGTCGAATCCCCACTGGTTTGCAACTCTCTCTCTCTCTCTGTGGTTTTTCCTCATTTAGGGTTTTACTTGAACCGTTGCTTGGTTTCTTCAAAAAACAGTCCCCTCCATTGTCTCTCTTCTAGAGAGAGATTTATATAGTGTGATCTGAATCGAAGGCCATGGAGGCGATACTCATCGACTGTGTACAGAACAGTCTGCGTCACTTGATGTATCGAAACGCCATTTTCATGTGCGAGCGCCTCTGCGCTGAGTTCCCCTCCGAGGTATAATCTTTCCATGACTTGCAATCTCTCTCTCTCTCTCTCTCTCTCTCTACACATTTTATGGGGTGATTGAATGAATGAATGAATACTGGGTCGTGTTGTTTGTAGATACATTTTGTAGTTTTGTGTATAGAATCATTGGAAAAAGACCTAAATTGCAATGTTAGGTAGTGTATGTAATTTACAAGGATATATAATTATGCATAGCAGGGGCTGAGATGAGAAAGAATGCTAATTTCTTTTCTTTTTTCATTTTAATCTTTTGGGTATATATATATATATATATATCTGTACAATTCAGAAAATAGTATAGCAGATGGTAAAAGAGTATGAATGACAATAGCTCTTGTTCCACTTGGAGAACAATGCATTAGATCCAATTGCCAAATATTGTTACTTCTGGTCCAGTTTCTTTATTCTAGTTGTGCACAGTATACATACGAACTTATTGGGCAAGAGTAACATTGAGGCCTCGTTTGGCAAGTGCCCCTTTTAGTCAAAAAGTTAAAAAATTACTAAAAAAAATCAAAAAGTCAACAACCCATACCAAAAAGTCAAAGATTCTCTCTCTACTTTTGCACGACTTTTCGTAAAAAGTTAAAAAGTCATTCCAAACCTACTAATTTTTTTTACATCACATTTTAGCCAAAAAGTTATTAAAAAAGTCTGTTCCCAAACGAGGCCTGAGAAAATTTAAGGAAATAAAAATTTCAGGCACTAGAGAGATTGATGTTGGAATTTATATCTATTGCTTAATAATTTTTTATTTTTTATTTTCCTGCTGAATCTTTAATCTATTTTGTAGTTGTTAAATCTAAGAGGCCATTTGGATTTGGGATTTTGATTAAATTTTTTGTGTATGCTTGTTGGGAAGGAAGTTTTTTGGTTTTTTTTTTTTTTGTTTTTTTTCACGAAAAGACAAGTTGGTTACAAAACAAAAAAAAAACTAATCCAAAGAAAATATCACATCAAACTCTATAATCATTTCACTTTTTTTCTCACAAACATCACATTCAACCACAAAAAAACCCAACTATCTTCCCAAACGCAAAAAAAAATTTCTCCAATAAAATCATACAATTAAAAAAACCTACAAAAAAACCCACTACCCAAACACCCACATTGTGTTCTGATTTTCTTCTGTTTTCCTTTCTCTATCATCATTAAATAAATATCACGTTGGCATTTCTCTCAGTTAAACTCTTTTCTATTTTGCTAACATTATTTTGGTGAAGTGTAGGACAGATTTTTTTCTCTTCTTTTGGGAGTGAAATTTCTTTTGTTATTCATCTTTATCATATACATGATTGATTCCTCTGGTTTTCTTTATCAAATGCAGACAAATTTGCAATTACTAGCTGGCTGTTACTTGCACAATGATCAAGCTTACTCTGCGTACCATATTTTAAAGGGTATGTACAAATTTTTTTTTTCTTTTCTTTTCATGATTCAGCTTGGTCCTGACTGTATGATCATAGTGTCTTGAATTTTTTTTGTGATATGTTTCTTTTATTTTAATTTGTTTTGTTAATATTTCTTTCTCCTTTACTCGAATCTGTCCATTTAAGTGCTGTGCTGCTTATCCATTATCTCTTTTCTTTTTTTTGCACCTGTTTCTCTGAAGGAACGCAAATGGCTCAATCCCGTTACTTGTTTGCAATATCATGCTTTGAGATGGATCTTCTTAATGAAGCTGAAGCAGCATTGTGTCCTGCTAATGAGCCTGTTGCAGAGGTATTAAGTGACACTTGGTACCAAGGCATTTATTTTCAAATATATTTCACGTGGTTGCTTTCGAAGAGTTGACTTCTTATGGATCGTTGTTGAAATGGTCACTATAAGTTTGACTTTTGAATGTCTTTTGAACACAGGTTCCAAATGGTGCAGCTGGTCATTACCTTCTTGGTCTTATTTACAGGTACTGGCATATTTCCATATGATTTTTTATTTTTTATTTTTTACACGTCCTGGCATATTTCTGAAATCTGAATTTATCAATTCCACAACAAATCGTCATCCTTTGGTTATGTTCTATGCAATACAAGGGCAAGACACTAATATTCGACTTGAAGTTTTTTCAGCAAAGGACTCCCATATGATAAATGTTTAAGTCAATAATATATTAACTGTTAAGAGCCTACAGGAAAATAAAGCTTCATATTACATCATCTCCAGCAGCACCCTAGTCTCACTTTCCCAACTCCTTTCTCTCAACTTCCCACGAGCTATATACTTTCTAATGACTCCACTTCTTTTAGGTGAAAAAGCATGTGTATATATTGACATGTATTTATTTTGGCACAATTGTTCTTGTTGTCTATGTATGGCACATGGTTATTAGTGTTACTAAACTACTTTTATAGGCGTAAAATGTTGACCGTGACATGGGTCAACATGAACAGGTGAAAATATATAAATAATGGTTACTGTATAACGTATGGCCAAGAATAATAACAATCACAAATGATGCAGAAACACCAAATCGTGGGCCATACGTATGTTAACTGTTTCACCTTTTCGCCTGCGCGCTCCACGTGCCAAATATCCACGTGGTTGTTGTCGAATACCTTGGACAAAACAGTTATTAATGGCGGCCGATAAGTAATTTCATCTGGGAACGATGATGTTTGGGAACGATGATGTTTGGAAAGCCAGTGTGGCTTTCATTTTGCAATATTTCACATCATCGTTAATGTTTGTTTGTAGCAATCTGTACGACGCTGTCCACAGGCATCCTTTCTTATCTGCGGCAGCATATGCGTTTCCAAAGTATGTGATGTCTACTGGGCATGTAACTAGAAACGTAAAGCGGGCCTGTAATTGATCATCGGCTCGTAACCGTGTGTCTCGTATTTTCACTTCGACGCGACCAGTAGAATCAAATGGACATTGTGGCCTGTAGCTTAACTTGCATTTGTCAATAATCATCGACTTGAATGTGAGTTTCGGCCACACTGCATCCCCTATCTTCGGATTTGTTATTGGTATGTTGGATATTGGTAAGTTTGATGTCGCGTCTATGATTTGGGTTTCCAAATCTCCCTCTTCATTTTCGTGGAGACTATCTGTAAGATCGGCTTGTTGTATTTCTTCAGACATTATGATAGCGCAGCGGTATGTTAGAATTGTCAGACACAACTCTCAATTGGGGCATCAATGGCTAATTCATGTTCTTATATATTCCGTTTCACAGAGTTGGGAGAATAATTAATTTAAAACGATGGACTCTAAAACGACGTCGTGTTGATGCCACCTGTTACGGCTGCTATAGCGGTGTAACGGAAATTTACATGTGTAACGGCCGTTTCAGTGTTACATAACGGCCGTAACGGTACTGTAACAGCCGTAACGGTCCGTTAGACACCGTTATACCCAAGGTTTCATAATGCGGCATTACATAACGGTTGCGGCAGTAGGCACCACGCATTACCCCCACTGGTGTGATAAAGATTCACAGGTGTGTTAGCCTTAGCGGTTGTTGTAGCGATCAAAACGATGCCGTAACGGCCATGATGGCCTGTTACGCACCGTTATGTAACAGTTCCGAACTGCTTCTTAAAAAAAAAAAAAAAAAAAAAAGTTGAAAATGGGGGAGGAGGGATAGAGAGAGAAGAGGGAAGATGGAGGAGTAAGAGAGAGAAGAGGGAAGATGATGAACATGTTATTGATTTGTTGAAGCCGTAAGACCTATGCTATTCTATTCGGCTGCTATTACTCAACCATTTTGTTTCTGTGTGTCTATGTGGTCATTATCTATTTAGCTTGATTAAAAAATGTGTATATATTTAGGTTCTTGTTTATTCTCTTACTTTTGTCATCGTTTATTTTATATATAATAGTTAGTGATTAATTTTTTTTGTAAAATATCTAGAAAACATAACACCTATAATTATATATTAATACATATTTTATACATGTCAATTTTTTTTGATTAGTTTATTTTATTTTTATTTACAGGTTATCCAAAAAGAGAATGCTTCCACAAGTATATAATTAAAAAATTAATTTTATATATCTAAGTCCAATAATTTTTTTTTTTTTTTTTTTTTTTTTTTTCCATAAGTGTAATATGGATTTATAACATAAAGTCATTAATTATTAAAATAAAATGTAAAAACTTAGTGATTTAAAAATATGAAATATATTGGATCATACTTAAAAATTTATAAAAATTGATAAATGTTTATTTTAAAACCCAATAAATATGATTATGGAAAAAAAAATATGCGTATCGGTAAGTTTTTTTCAAATTGTACGAAAAATAAAAAAATTCACGGTTCCAGTTACCGTAACCATTACGCTACGGCCTTTACACCCTGCAACTGCAACCGTGCCACCGCCACCGTTACGGCGACCACAACCGCTTTTCAGAACCTTGTGTAAAACACTAGACAACAATAGAAGTAATTTGTTAGACTCCACAAGCAATGGTTCATAAGGATGTCTTAGCAAGATTTTGTGTCGTAAAATTTTTAGATATTGTGTGTTTATTTAGTTTTAAAAATTTATCAATGTAAAGAATAGTGATTTCTACTGGACTTATCAATGTAAATAATAGTGATTTCTACTAGACAGAATAATGTATGTGCAACATATTATGAAACTTCCATCCACATGTGAATCAAAATATTGATGCTTTATAATTGTTTTCTAAATTTTTGAGAAATTGTTTGGAAACATTGCGAAGAGAATTTCTTTGAGGAAGATTGGAGTAGGATTCACATAACATCTTATTTACTGGGATATTGGTTGCTCCTAATACATGAGGGGTTAGTGATTAGAAGGCTTAGGAAGTAAACCAAACATCATTGATCATCATAAGAGTGATGATGGAGGTTCAATGAATAGGTTGCAAAACATGTTACATGTCAAAGGCACTAGAGATAATGGGGTGTCCTGGTGAGAGACAAACCTGTCAGAGAGAGCAAGAGGCAATGGACACTAGAGAGTTTAAAGTCTTTGAGAAAGTACAAGTCTCTAGAAGTGAAGGAATGTTCGAAGTATGATGGGGTGGGGAGAAGTAAAACCTTCTCTTTATAGAAGGTAAGCACATGCATGTAACTACATGCATTGTTGTCAAATCACAAATTGAATCGTTAATCATTTTGTTAAAATAATGAATCGTGAATCGTATCAAATCGTGAATTGTAAGATTCAATTTATTTAATATATATAACTTCATATATGTATGTACATACAAAAATATACACATGATGTTTAAAATAAAGTAAATATCAATGTTAATTAAATTATATATATGTATATTCATATTAAATCACATATATCTATATAACTAATTGATCTCTTCTATATATGTTGATAGTTTGGCAAAAATGTAGTCATTTCATGCATTATGTAACCACAAAAAAAAAAAAGAAAAAAAGAAAAAAGAAAAAAAGAATTGAATTGTAGTGAATCATAATGAATTATAGTGAATCACAATGAATTGTAGTGGATTGTAAATTGAATCGCTCGATTCACTCAATTTCCGATTCAACGGCACGATTCAAATTGTTTTTGTTGAAACTCGTATTGAATCGTGAATTGTATGATTCTAACAACCACTACATTGCTGAGAGTTCTAAAGTTGTTTAAGGAAAGGACCCTATGTGTGTCCCTTTGGCTAGAAAAGTTGGTTTGGAGGCAAAAGAATCAGGCTTCTAAAAGGTTCGAAGAGATGCCCATGTATGGCGAGGTACTTTCTCAAGTCAATTGTACTAGCTTTAAGACAACTAGACCATTATGCTGGCTGCACTAGTGGCGGTTCTGCTTTTAGCTGTGGCTTTAGTAGTGATTTTTGTCATTCCCGTAGTCCAAAAAGAATTGCCAGAGAAAACTTCTTGTTGGGATGAACCTTGAGGAGAGTTTTGAAGTCAATTGTTTGTGTAGAGCACACACTTGCAACATTTGGGGTTGCTTTTGATTGTTTGAAGTGGTGTAGTTGGGTAAATATACTGAAACTCATTTGATGTGATTCATAAGCTGGAAAGTTATTTTTTGAGTTTGTTTCATAGTTGGGGTGATGGAGAGGGGTGAATCCATCTCTCGAGTCTCTTCTCTTGTATATGGTGTAGAGGAATTAGTTTCTTATATCAGTTACATAGGGGCTTAGTTTATCTAGCTGTTTGGTGTAGCTTATGGGGCTGATTTTTTATTTTGTTTTTTTAAAAATTTATGTTTTGTTTGGTGCAACTTCTGCTTACAATTTATGAGGTAGAAATAACTTAAATAAGTTAAAAAAAAACTGATGGGAAGCACGGGTGAGGTGCTTTTAGTTTTTGTTTTTTGATTATCAACTTTCGGGTTGCTAAAAGCTGCACCAAACAAGCCCTATAATAAGCTTTGTCTAGGTTGCGTGTACATGGGTAGCGCTCTGCCCTTTTGCTGCCTTTCAATGATATAGTATACTTGCAAAGGTTTTGTTTTTGAGATAATATCGCAATATTATTGTGTTGAGTTAGGTATGAATAATTAAAACTGTTTTTGATCGTGCTAGTGATTAATTATGACCTATGAAGCACGGACACGTCCTTGAGGCTTGCGTATGAGTGTCGGACACGGACACGCGTACGACACGCTGTGGACACGTGTCCGACACTCTCCCCTACGTGTCCCCTTTTTTTCAGAATTTTTCAGAGTCGGATATGAGGTTGGACATGCGAGGACACGATTCAGATACGCAGGTGGATCGAAGAAGCCCTAGAACTGTTGGAGAGGAGAAAGAGAGAGAGCCAGAGCCAGAGACAGATCGAGGGGAGAGAGAGGGAGATAGATCGAGGGAAGAGAGAGACAGATCGAGGACAGAGAGAACAAGCCCTAACCTGTTCTTCTTCTCTCTTCTGCTTCTCTGTTCTTCTGCCTTTGTCTTCGCCTGCTTCGTCTTCGTCTTCATCTTCGTCTTCATCTTCGTCTTCGCATCGTCTTCGTCTTCGCATCGTCTTCCTCTTCCTTTGTCTTCGTCTTCTGTCTTATGTCTTGTATCTTCTATCTTCTTTCGTCTCTCCTTCTGTCTCTCTCTTTCTTTTCTTCCCTTCATTTCTCTCTCCACTCCACCCTTTTCTTTTTATTCTCTCTTTTTTTTTTTTTCCTTTTGTTTTATTATTTATATCTATGTTTTTATTCAAATTTATAAAATAAATTATTTTTATTTTTAAAAAAAATCAATTTTTATTAAAAAAAATTTAGATAATATATTTATTAATTTTATTATTATTGTAATTTTATAAGAATTAATATTTTTTTAAATTTTAGATATAAAATAAATAAATAAAATTATATATATTAAATGTGTCCCCAACGTGTCGTGTCCCCTATTTTTTGAAAATTTGCGTATTTACGTGTCCGTGTCGTGTTCGTGTTGTGTCCCGTGTCTGTGTCCGTGTCCGTGCATCATAGATTATGACCAAAAGGGGAAAAACAGGTGGTGTGGTCCATTCACGCGTTGAAGATGCCCTCATCGTCCAGAAAAAACATAAATTGATTGTTAAATATTGAGTAAAACTTAAAACGTTTGGAAAATGAAATGATCATGTTTGGTTTAGTGTGGAAAGCAAAAATATCAAACATTTTACTCTCTTCTATGTTTCTTAGCTGGCTGGATTTTTAGGGAAGTGAGGCTTGTTACTTGGTCTTGATTTCTATTCCCATTATTTTGTGCATATCTAGATTATTAACAGTTTATTGGACAATGTCAAATGGGTCTTAATGTTATGAACAATAAAATTAATCCAATAAGAAAAATTTTCTTCTGGGTTTTTCTTTTTCTTATGCTTTATGAATGGATATTAGATATGAATTTCTGAAATAACTACTGCTTATTGAATGGATAGTAACATTGAATTCAAAACCAGCATGCTTCTGAAAGAAATGCTTCTTTTTTTTTTGACATGCTGTGTCTTTGATTCTAAATTATGTTTTAATCAATACATTCAACAAGTTTTGTGTCATTTATTGGTATTAATTTGGTTTCAGGTACACTGATAGAAGGAAAAGTGCTATTCATCATTTTAAGCAGGCATTGTCAATAGATCCGTTATTGTGGGCTGCATATGAGGAGCTGTGTGTATTAGGTTTGTACAAAGATTATTAATAATTTTCCAGACTCTTTTTGAGTAGCTCTACTTTGGTTGATATGATTTTGTATTTCATTTTGCTAACTTCATTTTTCACAATCCAGTATGATGAAAACTTGAGTTCAGTTTTTGAATTCAATTCTGAAATAACTGAAACATTACTCAGAAAACTAATTTCTTCTCTTTATTTTTCTCTTTTATGAATTCAAGTAGAGTAACTAATGTTTGCTTATGTAATTTTGCTGAATCTATGGACAGAAAAAAGGGAAAAACCTTCTCACTTTATATTGCTGTGTCTGTAAAATTTGTAGTTTCTTGCATGTTATTATTGGTGTATAGTGCCCTTTTTTTTCAATCAGCAAAATAAATACTTTATTGATAAGAATCAAGGACCATCCTTACATCATACATCAATAAAGCAAAAACAAAAAACAAAAAAGCATTGCTATAAGCATCAAAGCATAGACCTATCATCCCAACTAGGTTGGCACAAAGGGGCATGCCCAATCATTTGCAGCCCAGCCATACACAATGGTTGAGGTGGAGACAGCCATACAGTAGCAGCAATGCTACCAGGGGTCAGTAATCAATCTAGGAACAACACAAATACATGCTAACAGCAACCATACTGATAACATAGCAATCCCCCACCTAACAGCATCCATACTGATCCATGGATAACACAAGCTCACATCCATCAGTTGAAACAGCGGACCCAAATAACTACAGATCAAACTGCACCTGCCTTGCTATTGACCTCTTCCCCTTATGGCATCAAGCTTATACACCAGATCATTAACGGAATAGCTTTCCTCCTTGAAATTGTATGTAAAAACCATAGAGCCACTCTTTATTCAGTTCTCTTGTCTCAATTTGCCTATAATCCATTAAACTTGCAGTCATTCCTCATCTTCCAAACAGACCACATTGCTGCAAAAGGTAGAACATGCTACATTTTCTTTCCAACTTTTTAAAGATAAAGCTGTACCTGTAACCACTACACCATAGTAATAGCCCATTAACAGTTCCTGGAGTTGCCCGCTGAACTCCCCACCATGAGAAAAACTCAGACCATGTATACCATTCAATTTGCCTGTGATTTTGCAGTGCCTCGCTATTAAATTGAGTATCACAATAATTTATTGCAGCTTCTTTTTTTTATTTTTTTATTTTTTATAATGCATTCATGCTACATGTTTGGGATTTTTTAATCTGCTATTAGTTGTTGATTATTATATTTCAGCTTTGTTCAGATAACTATTTATTTTTGGAGAATAATTTCCATTTATCAATGTTATTTCGTGCGGCTTTCATGCAATGGATTTATGTTTTAGTGAAACAGACTTTTTTGAATTTTCCAGGTGCTGCCGAAGAAGCCACTTCAGTTTTTGGTGAAGTTGCTGCTCTTTGCATTCAGAAGCAGCACCTAAATCATGGATTGGCTTACCAAAACTCGCAGGCATCCAGTGATGATAGAAACTTTGGCTCAGAAGATATCGGTCCAAGGGGTATGAGACATATGAATGCCAATAACACAAGAGATGTCCCTGGAAATTATCATGGAGCAGTTATGACTGGGGGAGCTCCTAGTCAACCTCTAAACGGTGGTCCTGCTAGTACATCATTCTATAATACCCCTTCACCCATGGCTGCACAGGTAAGATTATATAAATTACTCTGCATTTTCTTATATATGAGTTGCATGTGAAGTCTTACACTTACAATTTTGTGCTGTCATCATGACTTTACTATTGCATAGGTGGAAACATTCCAACAGTTAAAACCAACTTTCTTCCTTTATTTTGAAAGGACAAGTGACTTGTCTCTATCTTTATTTTATTTTATTTTTCATGCCACTGATTCAATGGTTAAACTCGGCCTATCAACTTTGAGGTTATGGGTTTGGACCTGGGGTATCTACTTTGTGCAAATATTGTCAAACGTTAGGTTTGTAACTGATCTACCCCTTGCAGACCCCTAACCAATGGGGACTAAATTGGGCATACCTTTTTTATTTTTTTGGTGTGTGTGTGTGTGTGTGGAACATCTATTAAAATATTTTGTGCTAAATTTATAAACTTCGTTGGTAATTTATCTTTGACATTATATCTATATCTGTTTTGGAATCCATCAGTGTAAACACCCTGTATCTCTCTAGGTAATTTATTGAATAAAGATCATTTTACGATTTTCTTCTCTTTTCTCTATGCATATCCTATAAATATAATAGCTGCCTCATTTTCTTCTCTCTTGATTTCTTGTGATAGAAAACAATCATTATTAGAGTTAGAAGTAAAAGGAAGGGAAGCATTGTTTATTCATATGGAAGACTTGTATGAAAGTACTATTAGAAAAAAAAGAAAGAAATAACTACCAAATAAATGTCCCCTGCTACCCCCATCAACTTGGAAGATGGCCTCAGGATTTCGTCCTGAGGAAGGGAAGCATCGTTTATTCATAATGAAGACTTCAACGAAAGTACTATTAGAAGGAAAAAAAAAAATGAAAGAAGGAAATGACGGCCAAACAAATGTCCCCTGCTACCCACATCAAGTTAAAAGATGGCCTCAGCAGTTTGTCCTGAGGCATGCAGTTGAACTGGTTCCTTTTACTTTTCTTTTTTTCCTTTCTTTTTCTTCTCTCTCTCTCTCTCTCTCTCTCTCTCTCTTGTTTTCTAGAAGTAATTTGGTGGCAGTGTTTTTGGTACTTGCTCAATCATTCTCCCCAATGGTTTTGAGTTGTGATCTAAAAGTTTGATATCCTTGTAACTGACAAAATTTTGTTGTTTCTCTCTTTTTTTTGAGAAATATACAACATTTTTGCATATGTGATTCTTATGGAGCTGGTTTAGATTGAGCACGGTTTGGTTATATGCAGATAATGATTCCTTCCTACGCATTCATGTCTCTCTCTTAGAGTGTGAAACTAAGGAGAGAGATCCGTTTGCACATGGATCTGTTATTCGTTGTTCCTCTTACTCTTCATTTCTGGGTTCAAATCCCAGATTGAACATTTAGGACTTTTTCCTCTTTTCTTAGCTATAAAAAAAGAAAAGAGAAATGGTTCAATCGTTTACAAACCAAACCAAGCCTTAAAAATGGTTCAATCATTTATACTTGACAAATGTAACTTGGTCACCTGTGCATTCTGGATTAAATAGAATACCCGGTGTAGGTCCCTGTTAAATAAGGTTGCTACTGCTAGGGGTAAGGCTGGAGATGACCTAACCTTTGGCGTTATTTGTACACACTGGCTGCTTTCGTAATTGGAAACCGAATTTTGGATTAGATCTTGTACCAAGCTTTGGACCTAACCTTTGGCATAATTTGCACAAAATGTTCTCATGTTGGCAGCCCAAGCTTTTGTAATTGCACCAAGCATTGGTCGTACGAATTTACTGCATTTCTTGTTGTCTTACATGACCTTGAAGCATATTATTTTGGCTAACAATTGCTGCATTTTCTCTCTTTTTTATTGATGGCCCCATTTTATAATTCTATCTTTTCCCTAGTGGATACTGGCTTCTACTTTTCTGCATAGTCTTCTAAATGAATCCTTATATGCAACTTTTGGTGGCAGATGTAACTTGGTATGCAATCTGGGTTAATTCTTTACCCTTGTGCTGACCCAAAGGATATTCTGTTGTTGAACAATTCCTGATTTTCTTTCTTGTGTATTAGTATTATTATTATTTTTTAAATAATTCCAACTTCCCAGATTAATTAACTGTCAATTCCCGCTGAGAGAATGCTCATTTTTTGGGTATATTAGTGAAGTATAAGTACACTGGTATATGTAACTGGTAGGATAGGACGGCACTTAATTTTTGATTCCCTAATTCTATCTCATTCCTGCATGGTGACTTGACTTATCCCATCCATTCCTTCAATTTCTTTTTTCATTTTAACATGGGATGCAAAAGTAAAAAAAAAAAAAAAAAAAAAAAAAGATATGAATTTATTTAATTTAATTGAGCACGTAATCCTTGACAAAGCAGAATGGCGAAAAAGGATTCATGTAGCCAACTCCATTTGATTGCGAAGTTTGATTTGGTTTGGAAAAGTTGCACAAAGTGAAAGCTTACTATTATGTGCCTTTAGATTATGCTTGCTGTATTTTATTTGTTCTTCTGAAATAAGTTCTACTTATAAATGTGCTTGCATTTAATGGTTATATTTTTCTGTCACTTGGCACTGGGGATGGATCATTGCTCTTAGCTCTTTTTTATCTTGCAGCTGTCAGGTGTTGCTCCACCTCCTTTATGCAAAAATGTGCAGCATAATGGCCCAAACCCAAATTCAGTTAGTATGGATGGCTCACCAAGGTCAACTGTGAACTCCACAATTCAAGCCCCTCGAAGAAAATTTGTGGATGAAGGAAAATTGAGGAAGGTTATAAACTTGATCTTCTGGATTTGTTGTTGCATATAAGATGTCAATTCCATTATTTAATATCATGATTTCAGTTGAGATTGGCCATAATCTGAAATCAGTTCTTCTATCTATGGGCATATTTCAAAGAGTTTTATTAACCACAAGATTTCAATAAAATTGTAAATTTCAAAGCCAAGCAACAAACTTGGCTGCTCTGATTTTACTCACTTGATCAATGGAATGCAGAACATTAACTATGACATATTTATGAATAATACACAATGATTTTCCCTTTTATTTTATCAAATTTTCACTAGTTATAAGGTAATGTTTTTTGTTTTTTCCAGTTTTGTTTTGGCAAGTTTGCAGTTTTCAGTCTCCCCACAAGTACAGAATTCACGTCAACCCTATGTTACCCAGCTTTGTGTTTTTTGATTTAGCATTTGGTTCAATATATCTGTTATTCATTATAGTGTGTTTTGTTTTTTCAACATGGTTGAACTTTGGAATAGTTCTTCAGCTTTTTTTAATACTTGTTTCAATTACTTCAATATGCATTTTCTTTCTCAGTCATTATTATGTTTCATTGGTGCACTCTAGCTATGCCTGTCATTTTGTTTCTTCCAGTGTTCTGGTGATGGGGAATAAAAGGTATTGGATGAAAAATATGGAATACTAGGAGTTCTATTTATTTGGGAATTTTTAGTTTATTTTGGAAATTGAATTTATTTGGTATCTGGAGTTATTTAGGATTTTGTTTCCTCATTGGAGAGTGTCTATATTTATATATCCCAATTGTATATTGGAATATTACATTTTAATATTGGTATATTATTGAATGCACAGTTTTGGAGTATTTTTCTCTCTCGGTCGACTTCTCCTTTCCTTCTGTCTTATCTTCTTCTCTCTCTCTCTCTCTCTCTCTCTCTCTCTCCTTTCCTTATATGAGTCAGCAATAAAGTCTCTCATTTCTTTGAGTCTGTTGCTTTCAGATATCAGGGAGGTTATTTTCTGATTCTGGACCTCGACGAAGTACAAGACTTGCTGGAGAAGCAGCAGCGAGCACAAATTCAAGTTCCACGACTGTAGCTGGAAATGGAACTAGCCACTCTTCTAAATATCTTGGTGGTTCTAAGTTGAGTTCTGTGACTTTTCGTTCGGTGACAGTTCGCAAGGGACAGTCATGGGCCAATGAAAGTTTTGATGAAGGTGATGAAATCTTTTAGAATTTGTCTTTCTAATTAAGTTATCTTTGCTTACATATAAAAGCAAGAACATGGTGAAGTTGGCTTTATTCCTATGCTCTAAATCTGATTATTAGTATTTGATTGCTCATCAAAGCATATTATAGTTTTTTTAGTTTGCCATGTATAACATAATTTACTCTCAAAGTGAGCCATTAACGGGTAGATTCCAGGAATCGCTTACATTTGACCATGTCTGTACGAAAGAAAAAATGGGGATCCAACCAACGATTTTCAGACATGGTCCTGTACCTAAATTGATGAAAATCGTCAAGCTGTGATTAATTTTCGTAACTATGATCTATTAAACTGCATCAATCAGATTGAGGGTGAATGCCTTTGTTTATGGTAAGACCGTCTCCAACACTACTCTTTTTTTTCATCAAATTTAAATTTGATGAAACAAGTACAGTTTTGCTGCTCCGACTATGAACTCAAACCCATATCAAATGAGGGGAAACCAAAAAGTTTCATCAAATTGAGGGAGGCTTGCTCATTTCATCAAATTGAGAAGGTAGCCGTTATTGTTGTAGGTAGTTGTTGAGGCATCACAGTACACTGGACGACTGGCCGGTTGTCTGACTGGTTGTCCGTTGCAAAAATGGAGAGAAATTTACACAAGCCGGTCAACCGCCTGGTTGTCCTCCCAGTCGTCCTCCCGGTCAACCAGTTGTTTGATGAAAATTAAAAATTTAGCATTGGAACGCTTTTACTCAAATTTGATGAAAAAAAGAGTAAGCATTGGAGATGCTCTAGTGTGGCAAAACATGAGTTGCACATGCATTTTTTGTTTTATATCCTTATGGCCCTAACAGTGTTTTATCTGTGCTGAATGTTTGTTACAACTTTTGATCTTCTATAGTCCATTCCTATTTATTGAGAAATCAAAACTTCATATATGCCATTGTTTAATACGTGCAATTAATTGGTAGCTCTACCAATTAACGTAGCAGTGAGTCCCTTTTTGGTGTCTAATTCTCTTTAACTTATGCATATCTTTGGATTTTGCTTTGTTGATACCATTTTATTAATTAACTTCAGTTGTTCAAAACTGGAGTTGAATGAGGATTCAAATGGTTACTGATCATCATTTGCCCTGTTAAAAGCTGTTCGTCTCCAAGTTTCAATTTAAATGTGGGAAATGAAATCATCAGTGAGCATTCTTTATGGTGTGATGATAAAAATCTACCTCAGCATTTGTTTCAATGCCTCTGGATCAATTGCAACTATTATGATCTACTATTTGATTGGTTTGAGTTGAAACAACTCATTTCATTCCTTACAGATTCATTAATTCATTCCCTTCCCCTGTACCCTTAGGGATTTTTTTCTCTTATTTGTGTCTATATTTTTTGGTTCAGCAAAACAAATGGGACTTCTGCATCTGACATCATGGTTGAGAAACCAACTAGATACTGCTTGGTCTGTATTTGTAAAAACACCAATTCAACTGTTGATGTAATAGTTGGATTGCTTTTTTGCTTGTTTAAGCTCATTGACTAGCTCAATTAAAGTTGGAGAGATATGATTTTGATGGTTTATAGGGACGCGCCATGAAGTTCGTGATGATCCTCGTTCAAATACAACCACCTCAAGCTCTTCTTCTGGTGATATTAGATCTCTTGAACAAGAAGGAGCAACAATGCCTATGGGTGGGGTTGTTATGAGTAGCTCAAGAGTCATAACCGGTGCTTCCGAAATTTTGGCTCTCTTAAGAACTCTCGGGGAAGGCTATAGACTTTCCTGCTTGTACAGGTGCCAGGTATACATAGGGATTCTTTAAGAAACAAAAGAATTACTTCTCTTATTTGGTTGTGCTGCTTTAAGTTTTCTGAGTAAATGCTTCTTTGCGGAACAGGATGCACTGGATGCATATCTGAAACTTCCGCACAAACACTATAATACGGGTTGGGTGCTTTCCCAGGTAATTTAGTAGGTTCAAATATCTTACCTTTTATTTTTGGATCTTCTACTTATTTTTGCCTGTACTGTAGTGATGTGATCTTGGTTAAATGCCAATGCACTCCTATGATTGAAACTATGGAAGGACATGACTTTTCCTTTAAATTATAACATATACAAACTGGGACAGAAACAATAATTTAGTGTTCTGATTTTCCGTGAGTTTCATGCAGTCCACCTCAAATTAGTTGAATTTCAATATATTTTGAGTTGGTTGCATGGAAAAGGTATACTGTTATACTTTGAACTAAGGGTAACATTCACATTGGAAGTTGCTGAAAAAATGGTTGGTTTCAATATAGTGTCTAAGCCATCTCTGTTATGAATTTGACACAGCCATCTATTGGCCAGAATTACTAGTGAACTTCATTTTTTAACCATTAAGATACCAGTCTCAATATATTAACAAACATTCAAATTTTCATATTTCTATTCTATATTTGGTTGTGAAATTCCTCCTGAATAAGGATTGGCTTGAAGTTATTACATTCTCATAATTCAAGAAATCATGTCTCTTGTACTTTGTGCATTCTTTGAAGTTAATGATTTGAATCTTTATCATTTTTTGCACAAGATTGTTTACTTCTTGATGACTGGGGATCTTGGTTTTCTTATTTGCATTGCCGTCAACTGGTCATGTTTCCATTTAATTTCTCATGAAGTGTTTCTGCAACTGCAGGTGGGGAAAGCGTATTTTGAATTGGTTGATTATCTAGAAGCCGATCGTGCCTTTAGTCTTGCCCGGCTGGCATCTCCTTATAGTTTAGAAGGAATGGATATATATTCTACTGTTCTATATGTGAGTTCCTTCATTTTGGAGGACTAATTTTTAAACCACTTATTTATGAGATAGTGTTATTCGCACAATTATACAATATAATATGTCCATTCTCTCCAAACATCCACATTTTATTTTTTCTTACAGTGTACTTCTCTTTCTTTATTGCTATACATTACCTTTTCACTCTTTTGAGTGGTTTTGTAGTAGTTCCTTGTTCATTGAAACACTGCCTCTATGTTGTTACTATCTATTGAAGCATCTATGCTTTTGTTCATTTGTTATTTTGAAGAGAGACTATTGGGAATTCTAGTACCATGAGAAAAGCTATATGTTAAATTGTGTTTTGCATTCCTGGCAGAAGTCTGTGTTCTTATCTATTTTTGTCTCCTTCGGAGTTGTAAGCATAGCCAATCATAATTATTATCTATAATTCCTGAAAAAAAGCCATTACACTGTAATGTCTACCCAATGCAAGGTGCTGGGAGTGTCATCATTTTGCTCAAATCACTAAGTGGCTGTCCTTAGACTTGAATTTTGTTCTCAAACTTGATAGCCTGAGCTTTTACCATATCACCTAGCATTCTTCATTTGGTCTCACGAACCATGGGAACCTTCTTATACATATACTTGCTTTTTCTCTGAATCTTTTTGACCTTTGTTGCAGCATTTGAAGGAGGATATGAAGTTAAGTTATGTGGCTCAGGAGCTGATATCAACTGACCGCTTAGCTCCTCAATCTTGGTAACTGCAATCAAACTTTTTGTCTATAATAATGTGTGTTTCTTGTTTCAGTTTTATAGCCGTAGAAGTGTTTTCCACTTATTTTTGCGTTCTTACCTTCAAATTCTTTGTCTAAGAAGCACGGACACAGACATGAACATGGACATGGGTATAGACACGGGACAATGATTTTAAAAAAATTAGGATACAATCACGGCAGGAATACCAAAAAAAAACTTTTTATATATTTTTATTTGCTATGTATATGAATATAAATTTAGGGCATAGAAATATGAGAGACATTAATATATATGGATGTATTTTTTTTTTCCCTATTTCCCCATTCATTGTTCTATATATTTTACTTTTGACACCAAATTAGCTTTATAGAATTATATATTAAAAAACCGCATAAATATGTCGTGCGGTGTGTCTAGACACAGGAAACAAATTCTATGAAGTGTCTTGCCAAAAAATAATAATTAAAAAATTGACATGCCCCATGGTGTGTCCGACATGTTGGCATGCCTGTCCGTCCCCGTATGTGTTTGATATGTGTCGGACATGACACCCATTTTGGAGTGTCTGTGTTTGCCGTCCCCGTATTTGTGTTTGATATGTGTTGGACACGACACCCATTGTGGATTGTCTGTGTTTGATAGTCTTTTGTTATTGGGTAGGGCAGGGGTGAGGGTGAGGGTGGGGGTGGGGGTGGGGAGTTTGGGTAAAATGAGCAATTCAATTAGTGAAGGTACTTGCACTTTTCAAATTAACGAGTTTTTATCTCTTGAATATTCAACTGATCAATTAATTAAATACTATTTATTCATTTCTTGTTTTTTGTGGTTTTTTTTTCTTTAGTAAATTTTTGTTTTAAATATTTTGGTCATTTTTTAAAAACTTTTTATATGTACCAAAAAAGTAAAATATATGTGAAGAAATATGAAAGAAGTTCACTAATAAATACAAAAAAAGACAGAAATGTGCATAGGGTTTTTTGCTGTTGTTGTTGTTGTCTTTAGTGAACTTTTTTCAGATTTCTTCACATATGCTTCACTTCTTAGAGGTACATTTAAAAAGTTTTTAAAAAATGACTGAAATATGAAAAAGGCTCACTAAAGACAAATTAACACAAAAAATAAGTTGAAAAACAGTTTTTGAAAACTAAACCAAACAAGGTGTATGGTTTTTGGTTGTTCATTTGCTCTTGTGGCTTGCCAGCCTGTAATCTTCGTAGTAGTGATGCATATAGCCAAAAATTTCTTCCATAATTTTCTTATTGAGCTCTAGAATGTTGAAATTTTGGGATATTGTTAGTTATAGAATACTGTTTTTATGTGTGGCTGGTTGGTTGAGAGTAATGTGTGGAAGGGCTACAATGGTTGTACTTGCAATGGCATGATCTTATGAACCTAATCAGGGTTCCTAGTGAGTCTTATTTTTTCTAGGAACATGTCCTGGGCAGATTTAGGGGTTTTACATGGTCACAAAAGCCTATGAATATGTGTTTGTTGGAGGTGCATTACAGTTCCCAGTTGTTATCATTGGTTGCAGTCCTTACACTCTCTGTTGAATGGATATGGCAGGTGTGCTATGGGAAATTGCTATAGTTTGCAGAAGGACCATGAAATTGCTCTTAAAAATTTCCAACGAGCTGTGCAACTGAATTCAAGATTTGCATATGCGCACACCCTTTGTGGTCATGAGTATGACATGCACTTTATTATTATATTCAGAAAGAAAACATGAATTTGAGGTTTTCTTTGAGATGATGTGATTTTGATTGCAGTCTTTGGGATATATCATTGTTTACAGATACGTGGCATTAGAAGATTTTGAGAATGGAATTAAGAGCTACCAGAGTGCCCTTCGGATTGATGCAAGACATTATAATGCTTGGTATGGTCTTGGAATGATTTACCTGCGCCAAGAGAAGTTTGAGTTCTCAGAGCATCATTTCCGAATGGCTTTTGAAATTAATCCACGTTCTTCTGTTATAATGTCATATCTAGGAACAGCTTTCCATGCCTTAAAGGTAGTGAGGGGCATTGCTTGTTGGTTGTGATTAATATTATATTCTACGGCTTTCTGAATTGTGTCTATATCATCTGACAGAGAAGCGATGAAGCTTTGGAGATGATGGAGAAGGCCATTTTAGCAGATAAGAAGAATCCTCTACCCATGTATCAGAAGGCTAATATACTTGTGAACATGGAAAATTTTGATGAAGCTTTAAAAGTCCTAGAAGAGCTTAAAGAATATGCCCCTCATGAAAGCAGCGTGTATGCCTTGATGGGTAAGATTTATAAAAGGAGTAATATGTACGACAAGGCGATGCTTCACTTTGGATTAGCTCTGGATTTGAAACCACCTGCAACAGATGTTGCTACCATTAAGGTGATTTGCGGTCCTATTCATCTTTTGTTGTGGAATTGGGTATTACGATTAGTTATGAAATAGACTTCCATTCTTCAGAGTTTTGCATATTGTTTTGTTGAGTAAAAGGGCTGGAAGCTCCGTATTTTTTGTATTAAACTGCCTAAATCCCATTTTATCTCTCTTTTTATTTATTTATTTTTGTATTCATTTTTCACAGTGGTGGTTTTTTTCTTTCTTTTTATTTTGTTATCTTGATAAATTCTGCGTTGGATGCTGGCCATTTTTCACCGTGCCATCTCACTTTTGGTCACTGGCTATGATTTGAGTCTGATCTAACAGCTTTTCTTCTCTGAGTTATTTAAATTGGCATATGAAGTACTTTTTTCAACAGTTCTAATGTGTAGGATCAATGAATTTTGTTTTTTATGTGAACTCTTTGCATCTTTCAAACAGGCTGCGATTGAGAAGTTGCATGTACCAGATGAATTAGAAGATACCTTGTAAATCAGTTTATGGTTAGGGTACAGAAGCAGAGAGAGCATGTTGTACATTATCCGGCTTCAAGCACTGAGTCCTGCTTGTGCCATTGGAATGAAATGACCTGATGATCCTCAATGCTTGCTTATTCATTCCTATGAGCGTCCTGTCTGTGCAGTGAGCAGAATTGTAACTGAAGTTTTGTAGGTATTTTGCATACAAGCAAAGGTTCAAAATATGAATGTAACTGAAAGCTGCACAAATGTATTAACACTTTCTAATGATTCTGAAAAATGACTTGTACTAGTGGTCTGCAGTTTGATTTATTATTATTATTCATTTAATTTTGAAAATAATTGCAGTGTTGGAGGGCCTGTAGATTAATACTGTCTTGTAATTTTAATTTTTTATTTTAATTCTTGTATGTGTTTCTTATTCCTTCTGAAGGGAACCTAAACTCAATTGTGGTTCCGTATCTTGGGTTGTTGGTTGAACTTTTGAAACTGGTTTTGAAAGGGGAAGCAGTGTATCAGATGTGTTCTGTAAGAGTTGATTGTAGACCACTTGTAGGTGTAGAGTGCCTGTGTTCATGCTATCCCATGGTTTTGTTAGCGACACACTGATATTTGGGTATCATTTTGAGTGCTGTTTTGTCTGTGTTCAAATACAGGGTGTGTACTGTTGGCTTCTTGTATAAAAACAAAGACTGCTATGCCGTAGATGATTCTCTTAGGTTGGGTGTGTGGGGTGATATATTGTTGGAATGGGTGGATTAGGGATTGGATTGCTTGAACTAGGATTGTTCATATTAGGCTTTTGATTTCAACATGGGTAGATAGATAAACCCAGGCCAATACCACACAAAGGGTGGTGGTGCCCTAGGGCTTTGGGTTGCAACTGTAGGGTTTGGAGGCTTTAAGGTTGAGGGGGGGAGGGTTTGAACTTCAAATCCAAGGTGAACTCCAGCCGGGGGTTGGTTGGCCGCTGTTGCCAGAAGAGGCCATGAGAATATCACAATGTTATTACTTGAACATGAGTTTGAGCAAAACGTAACTTTTAATTGGTATAAAGAAACCAACATGGAGATAGTGATAAATTTGTGATGTAGATGAGTGGCAAACACACGAGATGAGATCCGTCGGAGGGGAGGAGTTACATGTTCAAGCGCAAAATCTTAGTACACACTATTTGTTTTGTTTGGATATAAATTTTTGAACAAATGGTAAATGTTTGGACATAAATTGATGAACACAAATAAATTGTTCAAATATATATTTTGTTTAATTGTTTATGTCCGAATAATTATTTTTTGTTTATAAATTTATATTTGAATATTTGACTTTTGTTTGGAAATTTATTCCTGAATGATATAAATAGTGTGTACTGGGATTTTCTATAGTGTGTAAATAGAATTACTCATATATAAGGACACTCGGTTGACAAATCTAATTTTGATTTTTTTTGGTCTAAAGATCCAGGCATTGATTTTCTTTACCCATAAGGACAAGCATATGTAAAATGACCAACATACCCTTCTGTATATAACCATATACAACATTGTCTAAACCCTAAACACTCACACTCCTATCTCTTCTCCGCTTCATACACAACGAAGACATCGATACTGTCGCTTCAGTTAATGCCGCCATCACTACCTCTACCTTCGTCGCCGCCCTCTCTCTCTTTCTTCTCCTCTTCATGTCTCTCTCCATCTCCATTCACCTTTAGCAGCAATTCGCTGGCACATCGATTCCACGGTGACGATGATCGACAAAATGAAGAAACGCAATAGACGTTTGAATAGTGATGAAAAACACCTTCTACGTTGGTGAAGCCTCCTTCGCTAGAGAACCGTCATCGTCTGTGCCATCGACAATGTCAGAATGACAGATTTGCTCTTTACGCAAGTTGTGTTGGGAATACTCATGATGATTGTGTTTTATACAGGTATGTGCTCACTGAAGGTACGAGATTCTCTTACATTCTCTTCATAATAGTCCGTTGCAGTACTATAGAAAGAAATAGATTACATACACACACACATATATATATATATATATATATTTTTGAAGGCTTGAGTAATTGTTTTGATTGGTTTGCTTTTGTTTAACAATGGCGATATGATGATTTTCTTATTGATCCATTATTACTTTCGATTTTTGATTCTCTATTATTTTGCTTTCAGATTAGTGATTTGGCAATCGTTTAGAGGAGTTGTTGAGTCCAATTGCGTCTGATGAAGGCGTTTTAGTTTTTTTTTTTTTTGTTATTGAACAGATGTGTGTCAAATTTGCTTTTTATTTTTTATTTTTAGGTTTAAGTTCATAGTTTAATAGATCTATGTTAAATTCTTCAGATTTTTTAGGTTTGAACTTATAGTTTAACAGATTTGTGTTAAATTCTTCAGATTTTTTAGGTTTTTTTTAGGTTTGTGCTCATATCTGTGTTGGAATTCGTCTGATGAAGGCATTTCAATATATTTTTTTTGTTGTTGTTGATTATCTTTTTTTTCTTTGTTTTTGTTGTTGTTGTTGTTGTTGTTGTTAATTGCAACAAATAAAAAAAAAAGTTTTGGATCTATGTAATATTTGAGTGTTGGTTTCAACAGATAGCGAAATAAAAATTGGACAGATAAATGTGTATATATAAAAATTAGAACAATAATTAATTTCAACAGATAAGGAGGGCGGAAAAACTAAATAGATAAAAAAAAGTTTGAATTTCAACAGATAAAAAAAAATTAGAAGAAAAATTTTAACAAATTAAAAAAGATAAGACAAGAATTTCAATAAAATAAAATAAAATTTTTACACAGATAGAAATTTCAATAGATAAGGAAAAATTAAGATAAGAATTTGAACAAATAGATAAAAAAATTGAATAGATACAAAAAAAATTGAATAGATACAAAAAAAATTGAACAGATAGAATTTTTTTTTTGAACAAATAGAAATTAATTTGAACAGATAGTCAATGAAAGTCAATAGGGGTAAAATTGAAAACAAAATATCATCGAAAACCAATAAAAGGACTTATGACTAAACTATTTCACAAAAGAGAGACTTATCACCAATAAAAAAATATTCACTGGAGTTATTGCGCCTTAGATACTCTCTTAAATTAAATTCATCACCAATTCTCTCTCTCTACATATATATATATATATATATAAGTAGTGTTTTTTATTTTTATTTTTTATGTGGCACATTCAACAGGCTTACTTTTTTCTAAAAAAGTTATACTTTTTCCATTTACATATAAAGTTTTATACAAACTCAATTTCAATTATAATAACCACTTTTGTATGGAGTCTATTTGAGAAATTATTATAATTTAATTATTATGATATTTGAATTTTTTTTATCTTGATATACAAATAAATAAATAAGACAGCATGTGCTTAATTATGTGCATCGCACATATCAAATTAATTTTCTTTATAGTTTTTATTTTTTATCTGTCTTATTGATGTCTTAATATTAATTTATATTTAGTTTTTTATTTAACATTAAATTATTTATTACAAAACATTTATATTTAATTTAAATTTTATATACTATTGTATGCATGAATAATTCAAAAAGAATATTAAAGAAAAATCATTACTCTACATAATTAATTTATGTATTTTCTTCTTAATCTAAACACAACATCTTAATATTTAATCTTTTAGATAAATTTTGTATAGTTCTATTTCTATATATATTTTTTTCCAAATAAATATAACAATAAAATTAAAATTAAATAATTAGAATCACTTTTAGTTTTATATTACTAATTCTCTTTCTAATTTAACTATTATTTTTAATATTAAAATGAGTATTTAATTTACTATCTTATAATTTAATATATATCATATAAAATCATCAACATGACTGAAATTATCAAAATAAACAATTAATTTAACTAAATTTATTATATATAAGTGAAAAATTTAAAAATTTTCGAGATATTGATTTGTGATTATATTTCAATTTTTAAACAATAAATAACAATCTTAATCAAACAATCAAAGACAAATCAATACAACAATTTAACGTAGAAAAAATCACAATTGGAGTATCTCCAATTGTGATAAAAAAAATCACGGGCCAAAGCCACAAAAACAATACACTAAGATAATAAAAAGGAATTACACAAGTGTACCCTTAATTATCTAGCGAATCCATGCTCTAATTGAACCGACCCTGATATGTCTCTTCCACCACCAACTTCACCTCAAAATTGTCGTGTCCAACGTTGGATCCATAACATTGATATCGAATCCATGACGATGAACCACTCTGGAATCCACCAAAACTTTAGGCTCAAGTTCCTCGAAATTCATCGAAGAACAACTTTTTCTTTTGTGAACGAAACAATAATGACAACCCTTAATGTTTGGCAATTTGAAGTTCGTTAATCAATCGATTACTTTCTACATCACGGAAACTCATATAAAATACCTATCCAAGATTCTGGACGGTTTTAACCCTAAAAACATCAAACTGCGTACTTTATAATAAATTGAATCTCGAAGACCGCTCAAACGCACATTTCACTGCTCGAGTGCAACTTTCACCGCTTGAGCGGTAAAACTTCATTCCCAAAAGTTCAGGCACTTTGCAAAAGTATTGGATGATTCTTTTCTTCGCTTGAGCGCACAAATGGCTGCTTGAGCTGTCAAACAACTTCGACTGTATTTTTGCTTTTCGCTTCAGGAGTCCTGCCTCTCGACCTTGCCTGGGCGTTGCCCCGGACCCACTATGGGGCGATCCCCGTACATAGTCAACGAAGTGGCAAACATGAAAACCTCAAGATTAGAAACTCCGTTGCATAGGCACAATTTAGGTTGTATTCGCATCTAAACACTCATAGCCTCACTGAAATAAAAGAACGAATAAAATTACAATTGAAAGAAATTTTTTCAAACGGGATTATCAATTATAAAAACCTAACAATAAATATTCAAATAACATTTTTATAGAACGATAAGGCTAAGATTATTAAAATAAATAATTTAAATTTAAATTTTATTTTGAATTAAAATTAATATTATTCTTTTGTAACACACATCATAATATAAAATATCATTACATTAATTAAAATATATTCTATTGTGATTTTATATCAGATATCATATTTTTAGAAGTGATATACATACACGTATAGCATCCAATTTAATATTGCTTGATTAAAATAATGGAACTCGATACTTTTTTTTGTAAAGTTTTTAAAAGATAAATTGTAAATGTCAAATGATAATTAGTGTGAAGTATTATTTTAAAGAATAATGATTCATAAAAAATGATTGTGTATATTTAAGACACCTATTGATGTTTCTTGAATAATTTTTAAACAAAAATTTTGAATTTATAGCATTACTGATAATGCATCTTTATGAGCTCTGCCAGAGAAAATATGCAAAAATTTGGCTGGAATAAAAAATTTGCAGTTATTATGATGTGTAACATGATTAATTAAAACTCCTTTGAGAACTAAAATTATTAAGGTTATAGAGATTTTATGTCTGATTCCTTTTGAGGACACTATTTAAGATTTGAATTTGTAATTTTTTATGCATTAATGTGAATTACTTTGAGGACATTGTTTATGATTCTTTTAAGCATAAATCTTACCTTTGAGTCAACCCACTTTAAGCAATTTTTTCGTGTAATAAAATACGCAAATATTGTCATATAAAGTATTATAATAGATCATAATCAAACACTACTTAATGTATAATTAAAGACCCAAATGCACCACTTTAGGTATAACAAAAAAAAAAAAGAAATTAGCAAAGACCTTTCCGATTAATAACTAAAATAATATACCATGAGTTATACCAAGTCATAATTTGTATATTATAGAATTTTTCGTTGTTTTTATTTTTTTCTAGAAAAAAATATTTTGATACAAGTGGAATTAATAACTTTTGATAAATTTGATTAACACAAATGAAGATTTGATTTTAGGCCGAGAAGACACTTTTTTGTTTTTGAAAGAAATTATTTTTATGAGCCTTTTACATTGAATCACAAATACAACGAGTCATCAGCAAATTTTTTTGTATTTGACTTTTAATTGTTAAAATTTTCTACACATAAAATATTAAGATTCAAAATCAATTTTTTATTTTAAAAATAAATTCTCGTGCATCACACGAGTCATCTACTAGTTTTAACATAAAGGTAGAAACTGAGGGCCATGAGACTTCAAACTTATGCATGTTGCCTGGTAAAAGGTTGCACTGGTGACTACGGATGTAAGAAAAATCAAAAAAATTGATTGAATCAAATCAAATCAGCTATATTTGGTCTTTTTTTTTTTAAACAAGAATTGGTCAATTTGTGTAGTGTTGAGTTTGATTTTTTTCGATTTTTGGTTGGGAACCAGTTCAAGCATCTTGTATACTAAACTAAACCAAAATTGACCACTTCAACATATATTGTATTTATAATATGTATATATATATATATATATAAAATCTAATGATATAATGATATTAATAATATAATAATTTATTAACCTCATTAATTAACGTTATCATCTCTATAACTTAAGTTAGTAAACTCATTATTCTTTGACACTTAGTATTTATTATTATTATTATTTTGTTTGTATTTTTATTAATCTAGAAATTGGAAAGTATTTACTAAATGGACGGATTTGATATGTTTAAAGTGGTGGACAAATAGTTACTATTCAATGTTTTTACATAAATTAGTAACTATACTATAGCTTCGAAAAGTGGCTCAAATTTAAAAGGTCCTAAATTGATTATACCGTACCGAAAACCCTTTTTTGTTTTTTTGATTGAGAAAATCAGCATAACAGTTACATAGAATTGAAAGATAAGCACCTAACAAGTCCCATAGGTGGTTGGGCAACCCAATTTGGGGATAAAGTATTTCGTAAACATGCAGAAGCAACTCAGTGGGCAGCCCTATTTCCATTTCTAGGACACCATTTAAAAACCAGTCACCTGCTCGTAGCCATCAATCTAACATCACTCAGCACAACAAGCATCTCCCACGGAGGGACCCCTTCTGAACCATTTTCAATTGGTATAGTTTGATAGGAGAAACAGTTTGTATCAATATTTCAAATAATAAAATAAACATTATTAATTCGGTGAAAAATTTCACCTAAATATCAGCTATACTGAACTAATTACATCCCGACCTCTTTGTCTCCATTATTAATATAGCCAAGAGATAGCAATGCCCAATAATAAAAAATGTTTGACTGAGTATGGAAAACCTTAAACACACATGAACTTTGTTTGGACAGTGTCGCCTCAAAATTAGGCGAATTCTTCTTTATAATAAATCTGACGTCATTACCTTATTTATTGGTTTTGATTTCATAAAATTAGCTACGAGTAGGCTCATTCTGTACAATGTGTATTATACACCATAACTATGAATATTTAATGATTTTGGTTAGAGATAATATGGTTACTTAGTTGTTACGTTTTGTAGTAATTAAATTTATAATAAATTATAAATACACCACTATAGATTTATTAAATATAATAGATTCCTCCTCTATGTTTGAGAAATTACATCTTACTTTTGAGGTTTTCAACCACAAAATACCCGACTCTCTCGATTAATCAATCATTAAATCAAACTATTATAATGTAAGCAATAATTTTCTTTTTTCCCTAGAATTATCTATATTAACCTTTATGAAGTTAAAACAGTTTATTTTCTTCTTTCTTTTTTCTCGGACCTTCCTAATTTCTTATTTTTTCTTAACTAATAACACCACTTTGCCCAACCTTTGCATCGCATCGCATCACCCTCCCCCACACTCGATCAAAACCACTGTTATTATTGTCTATAAACATTCGGTGTGTAGCCGAGGAACGTTGTAGAATATTGTCGTGGTGTAGAGAGGAATTTGGTGGTAGATGAATGAAAATTAGGACGGTATGATACTTTCATTTTGGTATTAGAGAGTATTTGGTATTTGGGCTTTTTTGTTGTTGTTCCTAATAGGTCAGTTGCAGGAATTTTTTTAATAAAGATTTAAACGTGAGGAGAAAATTCGCACTTTTTTACAAAATCTCAAGAGGGGTATTTATAATGTATTTATAAAATTATAGTGATTAGTTACTAACAGTTATGAGAATTTATGGTGGTTATTGAGAATGAATTGAAGTACCTTTTTCCTTTTTTTAGTGTGAAAATATAAGACTTAATACATTACGCATTCAACAATAAGTCATTTAATAAAGTATATTATAGGACAAAATAGATCCTAAAAGTTATACGAAAAACCTCCATGCAGGGAAGAGAAAGCATCCACGAAATGAGAAAAATCTCTACACATAGAGATATTATTGCAACACAAAATTTAAAAAACTTCAAATAGTCACAACTAAACAAACATTACTAATTAATTTCATAATCTATTCATTATCATAACCAGTTGTGGTACCTTATGATTAATCCCACATCCACGTTCCAAAATAAAATATGCTAGATCTGAAGTGGCCACCTAACATATAAAAGCACGCTTAGTAGCGTTGGATTTCAGTCATTCATTAAATCTGAGTCTAAATTTGAAAGTTTCCTCAGTGGTAAGACGATGATGGAGATAGGAGGAGTAATAGTGGTTAGTATGGTGATAAAGAAGAAGAAAAAAAAATGAGAGAGAGAAACTATAGGAGGAGAAATGAAGGAGAGAGAAACATTAGAAGTGCCACCTTCATTTCTCCTCCTATAGTTTCTCTCTCAAAGAAAGAGAGAGGGACTAGAATTTCTTTAAAAAAGAGGGACTAAGGTTTGTAAGTTTCTCATTCCTTACCCACAATGTTATATCAGTACTTTAATTATGAAGTTTTGTAATTTGTTAGTTATTTACTAAATTAGACTATGTTATGAGACTTCATAATATTTATTTATGAATTAATTGACCTCTATTATGAGTCTTTTATTGATATTTTTTTTTATTGTAAATCAATTTAATCTTAATCGTAACTCAAAAATAATGGTGAAAGTCAAGAACCAGTCCTTGCAATTAATTACCTAAGGGAGAATTACGATGTTAGTAAAAAATATTCATAAAAAAATAAAAAATATTATAAATATTAATAATTAAAATTGTAAACTTTTTCACTTTTTATAAATAGTTCTCATGGCTCTACTGATATATTATTGCACTATTACCTAACTATTTGGCACCGGGATATTTCCAATTGTAGAAAGACACGAAGAAATAGACACCCATTCAGAAGTAGGCACATTGCATTCGGGTGAGTTGATCATTTGACACGTATGTTCAATTAAAGCAATTAGGTCATCTTTCACTCAAATAGAGAATTTGAAGGGTTCTTAAAAGTTCTACTTTATTTTTCTTCTAATGAAAAGAAGTTAGTGTGTTAAGTTTTAAACAAGTATAGCAGTCTAGATCTAGGCAATTATCTATGTGTTAAGAATATTTTAGAAAAACTTAAAAACTATAACATATATATTAATTCAAAAGTTGACTTTATATAATAGTATAGATATACATATTGAGTTTGGATTTGTAAAAGTTGAAAATCTCAACTTCACATGTGAAGTTGGCAAATTGTGAGATCAATTTATATCCATCTCTGTTATTTAAACCGTTCAATTCATATGACAAACTAGAATAATATGCATGGAAAAAATTAATTTGATCAAACATAAATAATCACATAATTAAATTACGTATATATTATAACAAATGGGTGACAATCTATTCTTAAAAATATTTATGTCATCTTGACAATCAATCTTTGATCAACTTGATTTTTCACGTATATAATTTCTCAGTTAGTTGTAAGAAATGAACCTTTTAAATCACCGAAGTGGGTCCAAGTTAAGCCTATAATGGGTTAATTTCACCATAAAATTGAGATAATCAACTTTAATATTAACATTATAGCAGTACAATGCGAGTGGAATAAAAAGCAGTTGAAAAAATATAATTTTAGTTATATTTTATTATACAAAGAAAACACTCTTGTATTATAGAATAAATTTGGCTAAAACCCTCATTGGATTCTTTTTTTTGATAAAAATGACACTCCTAATTTATTTAATTGCTAAACCTCCAAAAGCACACACGCATATGCCAGGAAGGACAAAAAGATTTATTTCCATTTTTTCATGTACCATTTTTGTCCTTTGGGAAATGTGGTTTGCATTAGGACCGGGGGGGGAGTGATTCTTGGATTTTGGCCGTGAAACGAAATAAGTCCATTCTGGAGTTCATTTCGATAATCTGAATCGTTCATATTTTGTTTGCATTGAGGAAGGCATAGTGAACATACGTGTGGAAGAGATTGATAAGGTGGGCAATATCGATCCAAAATGGGGAGTCCATGTTTTTGAGTATCAAGCGGGATATTTATCAAGCTGGGTTCAAAGGTTGGGGAGGCTGAGGAGATACAAGGGACCGTGAATTGTGCTTGGAATTTGCTAACATGTATCATTTCAAAGGTGGAACATCTCCTTGAAGAGTTAGGTATCTGCCATTTTTGGATTTTCAAATGTTGTAACAGATGATGTATGAAGCACTAGTTTTTGAGGCCATCATCAAGAACAAAAACACTTTATATTAATCAGATAGAAGCAGTCCACTGTTCTCGATGGGTAGTGGAGAGAGAGAGGATGAACATGGTAACGTCAGTATTGCTTCGATTTATATATCACTGCCATGTGTTTTAATTTGTCCTTTTTTTTTTTTTTTTTTTGGCTCTTTTTGATGTCTTGTTCAAAAATGAAAGTAAAATTTTATTCTGATAGTATGTTCTAGAGTTATTTTGGTAATGATAGTAAAATATTACTGTTAAACGAAGTAAAATGTTATTATTTACATCATTTTCGATGGAATTTTTATTTTTATTTTTTTTTAAGAATTTCATAATCAACCTAGATCTTATTTGATAAATCTTGATGAGAGAACTCTAAAAATACTAATTTTATTAAAAACCTTAATCTAACTCAAAAGTTATATCATTTTAAAATTTAAAATATTAAATTACTCACTAAGGATATTTTGATAATAGTGGTGTGTGCTCAACTTTTCAAGAATTTTTTTTGTATTTGTCCTTAATACATTAAAATTTTATTACAAGGGGGGTTTTGACCAAGTCGAGTGGATATTTTTTATTGGTGAGAGATCCACCCTTTGTGAAATAATTTGGTGAGAAATTTTTTTATTTGCTTTGAAAGACATTTTGTTTCTAATTTTATCACTTAATTTATCTATTATTTTTTTTATCTATTTAATTTTTTGACTATCTGTTCAAATTATTTTCTATTTGTAACGCTCCGAAATAATTACTATAACCCAATCACAATATTAATTATATAACAACACATGATGAAATAATTATCTTCCATTAATCCTGATTACTTTTACAAAAGGATAACATATGCAAGTATACATTCACAAGTCTAATCCTGAATCTATAGCATATGTTATATGACAGAGAAATATGATGAAAGTTAAACAAATAAGAAATACCTTAAGGGCTTGCAACTTCCCAAGTCAATACTTGATTACAACAAAAATGGATTTAAATCCAATACAGTTAAAGCCCTTGGCTTATACAAAAATAAACATGACAACTATACAAAATGAAGCTCTTACTCCAAGTCCTCCCAAGCTATTGCCTTGGCAAAGGCATGTCATTAATATCTGAAAATGTTTTTCCCACATAGGGTGAGCCAAAACCCAGTAGAAATAATCCAACACAGTATATGAATCTTAACAAAGATATAAGGTGAATGCATATGCAATGCTCATGCCCAAAATATTTTTCTATTTCTTTTCAAAACCGTGCAATGCCAGATTAATATCATAGTTCATTAGTAATTTCTTTTATGATAGAAAACAGGGTAATGAATCACACTCTAGGAATCTCAAAACAATTACAACCTTTTACAGAAATTTCGTTCGCGAGAAACCATAAACTGACACCCATGTAAACGTAGGCTATATAAGCACGACTATTGCCATTTCACGGAAATTTCGTCCGTGGGATTGGCACCCATGCATACGCGCGGTTTTTAGGACTTTTACCATGGACACTCAGGCCAACTTATTTCAATGAGTCAACACATACTTCCTAGATTCACCAATTTTCTCAAAACGATAAACATTTTCAATGTATAAACATGAAATAATGCCCGATACAAATGGATGAGACAATAGTTTCAATTCTCCTAATTCTCATGCAATTTCTACAACAATCATAGTTATCCTCTACAGATAGCCCAAAACAGCTATTTCTAGACAGATAAACAATTTCAATAAATATAAACTTTCCAAATTTTCAAGATGTGAGTGATAATGCATATCCAACTCTACCATCCTAATCAATATCAACCCAATTCCACTTTTCCAACATCAATTTCACTATTTATATAAAATCAACATTTGAGACATTTAAGGTAAAATCCATTTTTCTTTCAAAATCAATCCTAAGTATCAAAATCAACCATTTCATCATAAATTAACTTTATTTTCAACAGAACAATCATTTCCAAGGATCCATTTGAAAACTCCTCTTTTGATCTTTAACCCAAAACCCTAGATTTGTTTAAAAAATCTCCAAAATCACAATATTGTTTAGAAGCAGCAAATAACTAAGTTAAAACTCATAGAAAGTGCAAAGAATCCCTACCTCACGCTTAGAATATAAGAGAGAGAGGGTAAGAAACTTAAGGACGCCGAAAATCAACTTTGCTCTGATTAGAATGAAGCCCTGGTTGAGTTCTACCTTTTTAACAAATGGACACGAGGTGAAAACATTGACGAATCTAGGTGGATTTGAGTGAAATAGATGAGTTTTAGAGAGAGAGTGAAAGAAAAAAGGTTTTTGAAATGTTTAGAGAGAGATAAAAAAGTGACTTTACGAACTTGTATACGCGCAGATCGCTCGAGGGTGAGAAGTGTCGCTCTAGCGACTAGACACAATAAGTTGCACTGCTTGATCATAAGAAGCTTCGCTCGAGCAAAGAATACTAACTCCCAAAAGTTTTACAGTTAGAAGACCATCTCTTAAGCTTAAGAAGGGCTGCCCGAGCGAACACCGCTTGAGCACAAGAAGTTTCGCTCGAGCAAAGAGTACCACCTCCCAGTAGTTTTGTAGACTTACAAAAGTACTGAGAGTTCACAAGGACCGCTTGAGCACAAGAAGTGTCGTTCAAGTGAAGGAACAAAATTCTAGACAACAATAGTTTGAAAAACAAGCAACCAATCTACTCCAAATGTAACCAACACGTCCCAATAGCCAAACTCAAAGAGAAATAAGGGGAAACAATAGAAGAACAACTATATAAGGAAATGAAACCCAGATCCAAAATATCAAATGGGTCGGGTCTGAACTAGAATCACTATAACCTCCCATCTTCAGGAATTTCATCTCTAAAATTTTAAACCAAACATTAAAACCATGTTTAAACCAATTACAACAATGATAGTACTTCAAATTTATCACAATGACCCGTCCACCGGTCATCCATTCTTATCAACATGATAAACGAGTTTTCAATATTGAATATATAATTCACATTTCCAAAACATTTACAATGTTTATATTACATTAACATAATCAAGTTTTCAATACATGTTCAAATATTAACAAATAGGTCTGCATACTTCTCACGGACTTCTACCTCACGCTCCTAAGTAGCCTCCTCAACCCCATGGTATCTCACCACAACACTTTTACTAAAGGAATCATCTTACCTCGCAAGACCTGGTTTCGAGTATCTAAAACTCTAAGCGGTCTCTTCTCACACGAGGGATCCTCGTCCACCTCTAACTCCGTCCAGTCCAACATATGTGATGCATTCGGCTTATACTTCCAAAGCATACAGATATGAAACACGTTATGAACCCTAGAAAGCTGTGGCGGTGTAGACACCCCATTTTTGACCGCCCTTAAGACTTGGGCGCCTCACATTGAACACTCGATGATAAAATGCTACGCTATACAACCGTTCAATTTCTTCAGCAAAAAGTTTCGGTTTTGAGTTTCAGAACCTAAAACCTTATACCCCCTTTGGACCAAAACTTGATTTTTTCTAACCTGACCACTCAGAGGCTTATTGGCCAACAAGTGGTTGGCATGCCAATTTTCATTGGCCAGCCATCCCTCTCTATGGACGGTCGACCATGTTTCCCGGCAGACAGATATTTTGCAGCCAGTTGCCCCCCCATGTGCATGCCTTGCACTAGTTGGCTCAATACAGATATTTCTGACAGAAGAAAGTGTTTTTCTATAAATACTTGACCATCCCTCATGGTTTTAGGTTAGAAAATTTTGCCAAGAGCCAAAGACTTGTCCAACACACTTCCTCTCTCTCTCTCTCTTGCATTATACATACACTATACATATACTTCCTAAACCAAAAATTTGAGGCTTCTTGCTGAGATTATTGAAACCAAATTTCAGCCTTTGAGAGTGATCACCTTGTGGTTTGTGAACTAAAGAGCATCCTCTCTTCAAGAGGTACAACCTTTGTCATCTTCTCCCTTGTTTACACTACTATTTCATTCTCTTTTTCTTGTTGTCTATACACTGTTTTGGACTGGTTTTGAGGGCTAGAACATGTGATTTAAAAGCTACCAAAGGTGGAGGGGTTAACCACCATTTTTTGAACCTTATCCCATAACTTATATCCTTGTTCTTCCCGCTTGTTTCTTTGCTTTTAACTACTATTTCTCAGAGTTTTCAAAGGTTAAAATATGTGATTTAAAGGTCCAAAAAGTGGAAGGGTTGGCCAACCTTCCTTAAGCTTGCTTACTAGCTTTGTTCTCTTCCATTTTGTTTACTTTTTCTAGCTTTTCAAAATAATTTCAGCACTGTTTTTAATTTTGGGGCTATTTTAATTGTTTATTTAGTTTATGCTTTGAATATTATGCTTGTGGTGTTGTAAAGTCCTTATGGGTTTGGGTGTTTAGGCCGTAGACACCAATTTATTTGAGTTGATAGCTTTTCATTTCTTATTTTTCATGTAAATATCCACACTTGTAATAATCACCTTTGTATAATCATCTTTGCAACCTTTCTCCATTCTTTGCTTATTTTGATTAGAGAGTTGTATTTAACAAAAGATTGTTGTCCAAGCATAAGAAAGAGACATCCCATGCTTAATGATTTAATCACTTCAGAGGTTCATTACCAAGGCATTACTTCTCTCTCATGCGAAGCACAATATCTTGTTTGATACTTATTTTTATCACCAGTGCATTGCTTCTAAGAGACTAAACTTTCTAGTTTAGACCCTTGGAAATCATAAAGGAAGGTTTCATTATAGCTTGTTATCGGGTTTTGATTTAGAGTCATTATCGCCCTTTTCCGGTTTGACCTCGAATCCATTATTGCTCATAAATGAGTTTGATTCCTCCTTTATAATTTCCCCCGAAGAAAAGGGCTGAACAAGTCCATTTCTCGGGTTAAGTCGTGCTTGCTTTATTACTTTTGGACTTAGTGGATGTAATTATTAATTTTGAACAAAAATGAATAAAAGATAAGAAATGGAAAGGTAATGTATAAAAGGCTAATAAAATTGGAGTAAAAAAGGTAATAAAATCGAGTTAGGTTCAATTGGATGTTATATTAAACCTATTGCATTCTTGAATCATTACATGCTTTTTAGTGATGTTCAATGATTCAAGAAATAATGTCCACCACTTCCCTTGAGGTAACCCCATGATAGGAAGGAGGTGCTGTTGGTCTTTCATTTCATTTTATTGAACTTTTGTCCTATCGGTTCATAGATCATCACGCAACAAACTTACGACAATTGATGATTTGAGAATCGAGTCTACTCCTCCCTTGATCATCTTCATGATAGAGAGAGGTAGAGAGGATAAACATCCCCTGGAAACACTTTGTTTTTGCTCTGTTTCAATTCTGTGGTAGCAGGGTAGTACCCAAAAACAATGGCGACTACCTTCCTGCACGACCGACCAGTTCTCAAGGCCGATCGGCCACTCCTTTTTGCACATGCAGTGTCCTTTTCATAGAAGAATAGAGCAGAGTTTGAGGCCAAAACATAATAATTTTCTGACTGTGAACAGAACAGATTCTGGTAGCAAAATAGAAAGGTTTCCGGGAGGATGTTCTCGTTCGTGCGCGTGTGACTCTTTGCTTCCTGTAGTCCTTTAAATTAATTCTTTGATAGTAGTAGTATGTGTGTAATTAATTAGTTATATTCCGTTTAATTTGTAATAGCTAGTTAAGTTAATTAATTCATTTATTTGGCGTTGTAATAATTAGTTTAGCATTCGGACATTCATTCGGACCCTCTTGTGCAAGGGCCAATTTGCAACACTTGTAATATTGTGTATGTCTTCCAACTTCTATTCTTTCTCCCTTCTGTTTACTTGTTTATAATGGTTACATGCAGTATCATATTTTTGGTCCCATATCATTACCATAACTTGCATTCATTCTTACATACATAAGGATTTGGCTCATCACACTTAAATAAGCATCGGTTATTTCTTGCTTGATTACATGCGCTACCACATGCCTTGAATTGATCCTTATGTCATGTTAAGAAGCCGAATCCGTTAGTCGCATTTTATATGTGTTGCATTAGTCACTTACATTAGAACATGCATTTTTCTAACTATGTTATTCTATTTTGGCTTGCCTCGGTTGAGTACTAGGTGAGCATTTTCGCTTTAGCATATTGCATGTATGTTGGTGTTGCCATATCAAGCATATTACCATAAAACTAAGTGCTTATTTGATATATCTCTTTGAATGCCGGTGGATGAAGGTTATTTCGCTTAAGTTGGGATGACTTTGATAAATGTATATATGAGCTTGCTTTTTCAAGTAGCACATATTCAAAATACTTTTCAAACAAAACATGAAATCAAAGCATTCCAAAGTGGCTGAAATAGTCTATACTTGTGTGCCTCACATAGTGGGTGTTTGGGAAGTGGGTTTTTATGTAGGTTTTTTTAGTTATAGGATATTATTGGAGAAAAAGTTTTTAGTGTTTGGAAAGATAGTTGGGTTTTTTTGTGGTTGGATGTGATGTTTGTGAGAGAAAAAAGTGAAATGATTATGGGGTTTGATGTGATATTTTGTTTGGATTTGTTTTTTTTGGTTTTACAAAAACTTTGTCTTTTAGTGAAAAAAATCACAAAAAATCCAAAAAAAATTGTTGCCAAACACAGCCATAGTAAGTTAGCATAATAATCAGAAACATGAACATATATTGTATATAAGAATTACATCATGATTAGTAGAGGCCGATCTTTGATCAGGTGAGTGGGGTGCTTAATCTATGACCTTCCCCTCTCATACCTAAGTTTCCGATCCGAGACACTTTGATTATGACGGACAAGTGGCTTTTGGCACGAGTCACGAGTTTCTTAAATTTTTCAAAAATATTTAGGTGGCGACTCTGAAATCTGGCAATGTAGTCCATTTTCGGCATTTTCTGATGATAAATGGATTTTTTAAAGATTTGTCGGATTTGGACTCATTTGATTCTTTCTGTTTCACATCGCACTTGTGAAACCGGATTTAGAATCACGGGAATCCGAACTGTAGGGCTATTGTATCTAAGGAGACTAAACCCCTCCGAGGAACACAAAAAGCAAGCTATAGGGGACAAGGCCAAACAATAAGCTACCTTCCCAATCCGCTGTAGGATCTCAAAAGGCCTAATAAACCTAGGAGACAACTTCCCGCTATTCCCAAACCTTATCAAGCCCTGTCTTGGTGATATGTTCAAGAAGACATGATCTCCCACCTCAAAAGATAACAGTCTCCTCCTACGGTCGGCATAGTTCTTCTGACGACTCTGAGCCATAACCAACCTCTTACGAATAAGTGTAACTTTTTATGTTGTTTTTCGGACTAACTCTGGACCTATTATAGGTGCATCACCCACCTTGGCTCAACACATAGGAGATCTACACAGTCGACTGTACAAGGCCTTAAACGGTACCATACCAATACTCGACTGGAAGTTATTGTTATAGACAAACTCCAATAAAGGCAAATGCCTCTCCCATGACCCCTTAAAGTCAAAAACACAAACCCAAAGCACATCCTCAAGGATCTGAATGGTACGCTCTAACTGCCTGTCAGTCTGAGGATGATAAGCGGTACTAAAAGTCAATTTAGTACCTACGGCGTTCTGTAGCTTTGCCACAACCGAGTCATGAAACACGGATCTCTATTTGAGACAATCATCACAGGGACCCCATGAAGTCGAACAATGTCCCTAATGTAAAGGTTGGCTAGATAATCTACCGAGTCACTCGTGCGCATAGGTACAAAGTGCACTGATTTGGTCAATCGGGCAACTACCACCCAAATGGCGTCAAAATCTCATTAAGTCCTCGGAAGACCCACAACAAAGTCCATTGTGACATGCTCCCACTTCCACTAGGCTATAGGCAAGGGTTGAACCAAACCAGCTAGCATCTGATGCTCGGCCTTCACTTATTGACAAGTAAAGCACCTCGACACAAACACGACTACGTCCTTCTTCATCCACTTCCACTAAAACTGGCGACTAAGGTCGTGATACATCTTTGTGCCTCTCGGATACACTACAAGGCGTGAATGGTGAAACTCTCGGAGTACCTCCTCTCGACAAGACTCCGTCACAAAAAGACGGGCAAGGTATCTAACACTCAAGTCAGAATACACGTTCAAGCCCTTTTCTACCTTTCCACTAGATATCTTCTCCTAGAGGGTTTCTACCTCAAGGTCACCCCTTTGTGTTTCTATAACTCGGTTCATAAGTATAGGTTGTGCAACTATCGAAAACAAAGCTGCCGACTCAATGGACTCACCAAGATGCAAGTCAAACTTGCCAATAGCACCCAATATCTTCCATTCCTGGATGGTAATACTAGCTACACTGTTAATGGATTTTCTACTCAAGGCATCGATCACAACATTGGCCTTTCCCGGATGATAGTGTAACTCAAAGTCATAATCCTCCATAAACTCCATCTACCCCTTCTGCCTTAAATTCATGTCTTTCTGTGAAAATAGATACTTCAAACTCTTATTTTCAGAAAACACCTCAAACTTCTCACCATAAAGGTAATGCCTCCAAATTTTCAAAGCAAAGATCATAGCTGCTAGTTCTAAGTCATGGGTAGGATAGTTCTTCTTATGTCTTTTTAACTGATGTGAGCCATAAGCTATTACCTTCCCATCTTGCATCAAAACACAACCCAAACCTTCTTATGATACATCACAATACACAGAATAGCCCAAACCCCTCTCCAGAATAATCAACAGTAGAGCAATGGTAAGCCTAACCTTAAGTTCTTAGAACGACTTTTCACAAGTCTTATTCCACAGAAACTTCATTCCTTTCATCGTTAATCTCATTAAAGGTGAGGCTAATCTATAGAAGTCCTTCACAAACAGTCGGTAATACCTGGCCAACCCCAAGAAACTACGAATCTCAAAGGCATTCTTAGGTTGTTCACAATCTTGCACTACTTCTATCTTAGAAGAGTCTATAGTCACTCCTTCTTCGGATACCATGTGGCCTAAGAACTTCACCTCTTTCAACTAGAATTCACACTTCCCAAACTTAGCATACAATTTGTGGGCTCTAAGTAACTCAAGTACAATTCGCTAGTCCAGAGGGTGAGTAAATCAAGATGTTATCAACAAAGACGATTACAAAACAGTATAGGAACTCTCTAAAGATTCAGTTCATCAAGTCCATAAACAAAGTCAGTGCATTAGTTAACTCAAAAGGCATCACTAGGAACTCGTAATGGCCATACCGCATACGGAATGCCGTCTTCTAGATATCCTCCTCCCTTACTCTCAACTGATGATAGCCCGATCTCAAGTCTATCTTAGAGAAATAACAAGACCCCTTCAATTGATCAAACAAATCATTTATACGTGACAATGGGTATTTGTTCTTAACAGTTACTCGATTCAATTTTCGATAGTCTATACAAAGTCACAATGTGCCATCCTTCTTCTTGGCAAAAAGAGCTGGTGCTTTTCACAACGAAGTACTAGGGTGGATAAAGAAAACATATAAAGAAAAGAAAAAAAGAAAAACCATATACAAAGACCAAAAAAAGAAAAAATAAATAAAAGATGAGTGTTGATATGAATCTCCATCGGAGGTGACTTCAAGAACCATTGAAGCTCTGGTGAGCACTGTTATCTTGTACCCTTTTTGACACTTGCAAAAGCAAGTACCAAGCTGAAATTATGCAACAACTTAAATTTGAGCCAAATGATATAATACAATAATGAAACAAAGAACCGTAGAAAAAGATCTGAGGAGAAAGAGGCAAAGAGCAAAAACCAGAAAGAGAGAGAAGGGTTTGAGAATGAAAGGTTGAGGAGAGAGAAGAGATGAGTGACATAGAGACATACCTTATTTATAGAGACCGAATCGAGTGGGAGTTCGCCGACAAAGTCCTCAACGACGCTGACGGAGTCGATGGCTCTTCGAGATCTAACAGTGACTGAGCGATTGAGCTATCTAAAGACAACTATGCTAAAGAGAGAGAGAGTGAGTGAGACAAAGTACCATTTTGGGTGGTGACAGATATCGATCTCTCACCCTAGATCTTGAAAACCTTATATATAGGGTTACGGCATTGGGAGAGGAAGAAAAAGAAGCACGACAAAGAAGGGCGGCGATAGAGATGGTGGTTCACGATCTGCGACGATTTGAGAGAAAGAGAGAGAGAGAGAGAATAACGATTTGAGAGAATGTAGTGTAGTTAGGACTAGGGTTTGGGTTTGGGGAATGGAAATTTTCTCATATTGGCAGAAGGAAGCCAACAGCGGCGATGGACACGGTTGAGAATGATGAAGTTGGGGCTAAGGTTAGGGTCTGGAGAAGAAGAATGAGAGAGAAGATAGCTATGGTTTGGAGAGAGGAAGGCTTTAAACAGATAGGGGAGAGAGAGAGAGAGAGAGAGAGAGAGATAAGGATTTGAGATAGAATGGACATGCATGGTTTTAAATATATAGGGGTAGTTTAGTCATTGTGTAGAAGTATGTCTTTATGGACATAATAATTTTGTGCCTGAACCTTTGGACAAAATAAATTTGAATTTGAATTGTTGGACTAAGTGCCCTTATTTATTTACTTCCATTAAAATATATTTTTAAAGGGAAACTATAGAAAAATAACAGTTACATAAATTATGTAGCAACATATGTATAATTAAGAGGGAAAAAAAAAAAAACATATAGTGATAGAATTTAACTTTTTTTTTTTTTTTTATTGGGAAGAAAATCTTCATTGCAAAACTAACAAAAAATTAGATCAATTTAGTACAACGTTATCACAAGATCTCACAAAAAAAGATAAATAACCTTCATAGAATAAAGGATCCAAACCTCCATAGAGGAAGAGAAAAGACCCCCACAATGGAAGGAAACAAACCTCCATACAAGAAAGATTATTACATCAACAAACTAAAAATAAAGAAAATGAAACAGAAAAAAACAAGATCCAAGTTGCCACTGAGCTCATCCAAAACTTCACTACTCCACAGCCTTTAACTTGGAATTTGAAGACCACACCTCCGCTGGTCGAAATAGAACATTGAGATTGAGGTGGTCGCCTAGAGTGAAATCCAATGTTGGCTTTCGGATTGTGAGAAGATTTAAAGTCAGATATTAAAGTGTTGGGCTCGAAGGTGGAGAATGTAAGGTGGTAATGATTGGACTAGTGAGGCAAACATCAGATCTGGATTAAGGACTAGATGTAGAGGAGGATCGGAGGGAAATGAGAAGGAGATTGAAGAAGTGGGCCATCTCTCTCTCCCCTTGCAGGAACAAAATATATACAGTAAAACAAAATATGATTAAATTTTGCAATGTTAATTACTATTTTTGTTATGATTTAAACGATTTTTTATTATACCTTATGTGATGTTTACGATTCATTATTTTTTTTAGTTGTGATTAAAAGAATTTAGTTATGACATAATCAACATTACAAATGTCAAAACTTACATATGATACACACTTTTTTAAGGTGTGTATTCTAAAATGACCCTTACTGTAATAGTATCTTCCCCTATCCTCTTATGGTACAAAAAATACAATTCCCATCATCACTTTCAATTCAACTAGAATTGAATATTCAATTCAACTACCAGTTCCAAAAAAATAAAAAATAAAAAATCAACTACGACTAGCAATTTTGATGAATAGTAAATATATACAAGGTAATCTCATTGAATATATATATATATATATATAAACAAGTGTACAAAGTTAGGGAATAAATCTTAAGATCTGAAAGAATTACTCTAATTAATCTAATGATAATTTGAATCATATATTTGATAATCATAACTTTGAAAGTGGTTGCGAAGCAGTGCAATGTGTTGTTTCGATGGTGAGTGTTGCTCATAGTGTGTGTTGCTTTGATATTGGTGGTTATGTGAATTAGGGCAAACTATGCAAACCATTGGTCATGTGTGAATCAATGATCGTAGGTGCAAACAAGTGGTCATGGCATGGAAGGTAGGAGAGAAGGGAGGCAATTGAGGGGTAGAAAGGTTTCAAGGATAACATAAGAGGTAGCAGGGAGTGAGGAGGGTAACGGTGGAGGATGGTGGTAGGAAGTTGGTTGGAGGGCGCGAAGGGATAGGGGAAGGTGGCTTAGAGTTAAGGTTTGAGTTAGGGTTTGAAGGTAAAAGATGGGAAGGAGGAAAATCTTGTCTTTCATATTGAAATTTGATTTTGACTAGATTTTTTTTTCCTTCTCTCTAAATAGGCTCATATGGCACAATTGTTTTATTTGGATGAAAAATGTAAGGGTGATTTTATTTACACACTATCAATTATTCTCAATGCACAACATTACTTAGTTCACATCAACAATATTTTTAATTTTTAATTTTTACTCAACATACACCATAACATTACTCTTGTAGCCTAACCCACACAATACAATACACACCCCAACACAAGATGATGAACACATTGAAAAGACAATAAGGTCCAAATATAATTCATGGTAATTTTAGATTCTTGTGTCTCTCTCTCCCTGATCTGTGTTGAATCTATGGAACTTGGAAGCAATGTGGGAGCAAACGGCAAGAACCTAATGGCAGGTTGAAATTTTATGGCGATGAAGCAATCGGTTTGGTATTTTGCAAAAAATTTAAACAAAAAAACAGTTTTAGTATTGTTCATAAATATAGTGTTGAAAAAACTTAATATGTTTACGAATCTATATTCGAACTACACCAAAATGTTCAATTTTTTATATATATAAATGTTTAATACTTGTTAAACTTTAATACTATGAACAAAATGATTCTGTTCAAATATAAATAATTGAACATTTTGTAAATGTTCAACTTTGCATGCACATGGAATGAATAAGCCATTGCTGTAAAGATGAACAACGATCTTTTGTTCCAATCAATACGAACAAGATAAATAACAAAGTAAACTGACATTTTCATTGCTGTTTTGTTCCAAATCAATGTCATCCATAGTATGTATATCTTTAAAATCAATTGATTTCAATATTTTAAAACCCTAAATCTTCCAAAACAATAATATTTTGAGTTTGAAAAATAACAGAAAAGAGATTTGGTGATGGTGTGTATAAAGATATTTGTGTTTTCATATTTGAATTGTTGAAATGAGTATATACATACCCATATTGTCCTTAATAGTAATTTTACTTGAGAATATTATTGTTATATAAATTTAATGGTTAAATAATGTGTACTGAGAGAATTGATTGTCTGTAAACAAATCAGTCAAAATATAATGGTATCACTTTATTTCAAAATGCATTTGGAGGTATTTTTTAAAGTAGTTTTTGGCTAAAAACCATCTCTACAAGATTTTATTGTTAAAATGGCAAACCTATAAATTTTGCTCCAATAAGGACAAGGATTCTGTAGACGTCTCCAAACGTCCTGGGAGAAAGTCCCGTTTTGTTCATTGGGCTCACTACAGTTCGGACTCAAATGTCACGGTTCTGAATCTAATCTCACAAAGTACAATGCAAGATCGATAAATCACCAAAGAGTCCAAATCCGACAAATCGTTTTGAAAAACTGATTTTTAGAAAGAAGTGCCAAACATGGACTGTTTTGCCAGATACAGAGTCGCCACCTAAATATTTTATTTTGGGGAAATTTAGGAAACCCTGACTCGTGCCTAAGGCCACGTGTCCGTCATCATCAAAGTTGCCTCGGCTCGGAAACTTAGGTACGATTGGGGAATGTCATGTAATGAGCACTCCCGCTCGTCCGATCAAAGATCGGCCACTACTAAACATGATATCGAGTTTTTGAAAACACATGCGTTTCTTATTCCGGTTTATTAGCCTAGAATTATTATGTGATGCACACAGCATACAAGTATAGACTAGATCGCCTGAGTTGGAACAAAACATTTCATGTTTGTTTATTTGAAAATGGTTTGATGGTGCTACTCGCAAGTAGGCTAAGACGTGGATTTGCCACCCTTGAGTGGGCTTAGAAAACATGATTTTGCCACAATCAAGTGGGCTTAAAACTCGCATTTTAATGAATTGTTCCAATTCCAGTAATCTAACCTTCACCCACAGGCATTCAGGCAGTTATATCACATAAGCAAATAGCCTCATGGTAAGCATGCTATCATGGCAGTCACTCACACACATGCAAGGATGCTAAAGCATAAACACTTACCGAGTACTCCGAGCCAAAGAAAGAAGCTAATTAGAAATCATGCATGAATCCTAACTATCCTAAGAATGCCTAATGCAACACATGCAAAAATGCAACTACAATAGGCTCGGCTATTCTAAGATGGCATATGAGATGTAACAATCGATACATGTATTCAACTTGGAATTGAAATACAATGCAGTTAGCATGATGTGCCGAGCCCGGTGCATGCAATACAGATGAATAAATGCAAACATGCAAACATATAGATGCTAATTGAAACATGCCCTAAAACTAACCATCATAAGCTGGTAAATAAAAGGGAGAAAGACGTGGGGTTGGAAGACATGCATCACACACACGTACACTTATTACAAAGTTCGCCCTCTCGCGGAGGGTCCGAATAAATAATACAGAACCAACTAGCTAATCTAAGCTAATTAAACTAGTTATTACACAACATTTATTAATTAGTGAATTAACTAAGTAAGTAAGGAAACTAGCATGCAAATTAAACAAAATGGACTGCCTCAGCTCTGTTTCGAATGATAGGGATGCATGCATGCTCAAGTCGCCTTGTCGGGAAATCCATCGCGATGCCCCGATTTGCCTCTATTTACAACTGGTCCCAGAACACTGTACAAAGCTCCAGAAGGCTGCTGACCAGTTTTTGCTACTGGTTTCTGGTTTGCTGCAACAGAGAGCAAGAAAGGGGCATGGCAAAGTATTTTTAACATATGTGTGCATGACCACTCTCTCCATCATTGCACAAGCTCCAGGGAGTGTAGTCTTCGATCCTCATGCCACCAATCACGCATCTCGATGCATGATGGCCGAGAAGACGGATTGCACGACTTAATGGGACATGAATGCACATATAAACAACTAAAACCAACAACTCCATCATGGATGGTCAAGAGTGTCGGTGACCGGGAATCGAGGCACGTTTGATCACTTGGAGTATGAAACATTCCTCGTTTCCTGTGTTTGGACTAAACCCTACTCCAAACACAATGCAACAAATAGAATGGCATGGCATGTACAAAATACAACTCTAGTATGCAATCCTCAATGTAATGCGACTAAGTGATGTAAACATGCAAAGGATGACATGCAAGCATGCAAATGGCATACACAATGCTATGAACTAATCAATGGCATACTCAATGCACATGGATTATATGGCATGCATACACAATGCACTAACATACGCGATGTTATGAACGAGGCATACTCAATGCAATGATCAAACATGCAATAACATGGATATGGCATACATAATGCAAGATGGACTTAAACTAAAATGAATGGGCCTCAGCCACACTCAAATTAGTGGCCATACATGATGAATGAAGCAAACACACATGCAAACATGCACAAATGCAAGGGACCAAACCTAAGGCACAAAGTGCAACTCCACCAAAGCATGGTAAGCATGAAATATGGCATACAACCACATATTTTCCAGCTCTGAAATGACATGCAAGATGGTCCCGAATCATGCAAACACCTCACACAATGCATGCTAGATGGCCCAAATACCGAAACTAGTGAAGTGGATTACACTATAAGCATGCAAACTAATACTCAAATGACCAAACCAGCCCCAAACAGTCCCTATGCAGGCCAAAACAGTAGCAAATATGGACTAAAATGATGGCTCGCAAAGCATGGAAATGAAGCTCATGCAATGGTCCAAAAATGAGGTATTCATACATAACTCTCAAACACATTTAAAGAGTGGAAAACATGGGAATATGACATACATATAAGCTCTGAAATATGATTCACAATGATGCCAAAACATGGAAACACCTCAAAATACGCATGCAATAGGCTTCAAAACTCAAAGCCATGCAAGGGTATTGAACTACAACCATGCATAGCAACATCATTCGACCATGAGGCCCAAAAATAGAGCTAAGGCAGTCCAAAACATGCACAAAATCAGTTTAAGGCATGGCCAAAAAGTGCTAGAATCAAAGGCCAAAATAGCATGCAACGTAAGCTAGTGAAGAGGATTTGCACTATAAGCATGTGAGGCAATCAAGAGGCCACTAAACCAGCAAAATTCAGAGGTATGACATGCCAAATAAAGGCCTAAAACCCACTGAAACATGGTTAATGCATGCAAGAATGAGATGCTCATTTGATATGCTATGAAGAGGGTTATTCTACACATGCAAGATGGACATCCAATATGGAAAAACAAGCTCTGGACAGAGCCTGTGCAGGTCCTAAAACTCATCAAAAATGGCCTGAAACATGGCTTGGAAGCATGCAAATAAGGGCTCCTTTGTAAGGCCAAAAATGCTAGAAAACAAAACAAGGAGAGAGAGGGTCACCCCTCTCTGATTTTGGCACTCAAAATAGCATGCTAGCCACTGAAAATCCACTGGATTTCAGTGGCTAAAAGGCCAAACAAAGGCCAATACAAATACTCTAAGGCATGGCTCAAAACAAGGTAAAATGAAGCATGCAAGGGGGTAGATGACCCCCAACAGAAAAATGATCTTAAACAAACATGTTAAGGGCCTCAAAACAAGACTTTTTTAAGTTTACACCAAAGCTCAAATATGCTTGCAAGTATGGCTAAAAGATGGAGCAAAATAAAGCTTAAAAGAGGGAATAGTGTGTTACCTTTGTAGCCTCAGCAAAACCAGCAGCTTCTTGGACCAAAAACTAGCTCTTTGAGACCTCTCAAGACCCTCCAAGAACCTTAGATCAATGGTGGAGGTGTGTGGCTATGAGGTGTGGTGTTAAAGGCCAAGAACAAACACCATTTCTAAGCCTAGAATGTAGAGATATAGAGAGATATATGTGCTTTTCCTTAGACAAATTTTTTTCAACCTCTCTAAAGGAGAGGGAGGCCCTCTCTTATAGAGAAACAAGAGGGTTCAAGCTTCTTGGAGAAGTTAGAGCAAAGGTTCAAGCTTCTTGGAGAAGCTAGAGCAAAAGGTTCAAGCTTCTTGGAGAAGCTAAAACAAAGGTTCAAGCTTCCTCAAGAAGCTAAAACAAGGGTTCAAAAGGTTCAAGCTTCCTCAAGAAGCTAAAACGAAGGTTCAAAAGGTTCAAGCTTCCTCAAGAAGCTAAAACAAAGGTTCAAAATGTTCAAGCTTCCTTAAGGAGCTAAAACAAAGGTTCAAAAGGTTCAAGCTTCCTCAAGAAGCTAAAACAAGGGTTCAAAAGGTTTAAGCTTCCTCAAGAAGCTAAAACGAAGGTTCAAAATGTCCAAGCTCTCCAAAAACCGTGCCAAACGGAGAAAGTTAAGCGGTCCCGAACCGAGGTGCACGACCGACGGCTCCGAAAATCGAAAACTGGTCTCCAAACGAGAAAAGTGGCCTACGACCACGAAAAGTAGCCTACGGCCACTGAGAGATGGTCTACGAGACCTCTCCCTCCCTTCGGGAAGAGAAAACAAGACCTGGTTTGCAAACCGAGGTAAGGCACAAAAGGGTCCCGAGGTTCGAGGGTAAGGCTCTTAGCCGAAACTTCGAAACCTCAGAACGAGCACAACATGCACCATCACCGAGCGCTCAATCGATGACATCTGAGTCTTAAGGCCGGTCAAAAATGGGGTGTCTACAGATTCATAATGCATAGTTTATTTACCAAAATGCCTGTAATTCAGTTTTCAGAATTAAAAAAGGGTGTTGTTATTTACCCTTACCTTTTTATTTTTCCCTCCCCCCACTTCTTTGAACCTTCACCTAGCTAAATGAGTCCTCTCCAGTTTCTCTTTGAACCCCCACCTTAATTCCAACTATACCCTCTCCCTAATCCACCATCCCAACCCAATTATTGCCAATTCTGGCCATACCCTCCTCCGTCATCCCTATCTCCAACGACCAACCTACTGCTATCATTCGACCTCCATAGCCCGTTCTCGCAGCTATCATCCATCCTCTAGCCTTTTGCTGCCACCTGCACAGTTTTTTGCCGCCATCATCACAGCCTTTTGCCGCCATCATCGCAGCCCAAATCTGGAAAACCCAAATCTCTCTTTCTATCTTCGCAATTGTTGTCCACCCTTCTCTTCCACTGCCCCATTTTGTCATCATCACCGGCAGACATCATGAAACCTCACCCATCCACTGTCCTCTACAACTCGCTTTCCATCGCTAGTTGCGACTTGCAATCTCTCGCCTCTCTCTTCTTCTTTTTATTCTTCTGCACAACTCTCTCTCTCTTTCTCACACACACACACACACACACACACACACACACACACACTCTTTGTCAGTGATGGTGGGTTGTGAGGTTAGGGTTTGAGAGGAAGAAGTGGAGATGTGGCATCAGAAAAGGAAGAAGATTGGCTAGAGGTGGTAGTAAAAGAGGGATGGTAACGGCCAAATGTGGTGGTGACTATCAGAGGAGATAAGGATGAGATTATGTTAGGGTTAGGGTTAGAGTTTGGGAAATTAGGGTTAGAAGATTAGGGATGAGTGTAAAATGAAATTTTATGTTTGGACAAAATTAGAGTGAAAAAAATGAAGTGGGGGTTCCAAGAAGAAAAGATAATGTGGGATACCATTGGAGTTGCCAAGCGCACCCAACAGTTCATACTCCCAATCTCTTGATCTAATCTCACTAGTGTAATGTCAAACCGAAAATGAGAGTCCAAATCTAGTAACTTTTATAGAAAATCTATTTATTGCAAAATATGCCAGAATGGATTATATCACCAGATTACAGAGTCGCCGCCTAATCTTTTGGGAAAATTAGGAAACCCGTGACTCGTGCCAAAGGCCACTATTCATCATAATCAGAGATGCCTGATTTGGAACCTTAGATATGAGGGAAAAGGTCATGAATTGAGTACCCCACTTACCCAATCAAAAGATCGACCTCTACTAAACCATGATGTGAGTTTTATAAACATTATATACTCATGTTTTGATTATTTTAATAATACTAAAATTACTATGTGAGTCAAGCAATTTATAGATTATGTCACTTATTTTGGTATGCTTTGATTTTATGCATTTTGAAAGATTTTTTGAATAAATGTACAACTCAAATAAAACTGAGCTCACATACATATCAATCAACATCATTACAACTTAAGCAACACAAACTTCATCCACTGGCATTCAAATAGGTATATCATTTAAGCACTTAGCTGTATGGTAGAATGCTATATATAGTAAAATAACATACACAATCAGGATGCCAAAGCTGTAAATGCTCACCTAGTACTCTTCCGTGGCAAGCCAAAAAATAATATGTTATATACATATGCATGATCCTATATGCAAATATTTAATGCAATATATATACAGGAATGAAACTATAGATTCGGCTACTAACATTTAATACATGAATCATCTCAAGACATGGGTTAGCCTACAAAGGCACATAAGAATTTATAAAAAAAACCCAACAATGCTGGGCAGCTCGAAAGTGAAGTGGCCCGAATGACTTGAATGTGTCGAACGACATCATTTTGGCACCCTTTTTCCCCCCTTCCCCTCTCTTCTTCCTCTTTTTTCTTCCCCCTCTCTTTTTCCTTCCTCTTGTTTCTCTGTTCTTTCTGAATCCAAACTCATAATCACGATCAAATTTTGTTTTTTTTTTCTTTTTCTTTTTCCTTCGCCCTCTCTTTTTCCTCTTCTTCATTTCCCCTCTCTTTTTCCTTCATCTTCTTCCTCTGTTTTTTTTCTGAATCCAAACTTAGAATCAAAATCAAAATCAAAACCAAAACCAAATCCAAACCCAAAATCAAAATCAAAAGCAAAATCAAAATCAAGATCAAAATCCAAATCCAAAATCCAAAATCAAATCCCAAATCAAAATCCAAAATCAAATCCCAAAATCAAAACCAAACCCACAGCCACAGCCGAAAATCTGGCTTCGGCCTCTCTGTCCATGGCGGTGGGTTGGGTTGTGGTGGTTCAAGCGGCCTCTCTGTCCATGGCGGTGAGTTGGGGTTGCAGTGGTTCGAGTGGTTCACGACCTAGTTCCTTTGTTCCCCTTCTTTTTTTTCTTCTCCTCTCTTCCTTCTGCTCTCTTTCTCTCGCCTCTCTGTTTCTCTCTTTTTCTGTTAAACCAGTTTAGAGAGAAAAAATGCCAAAACGACGTCGTTTTCGCACTACCAAGATTCGAGGCATTCGAGCCCTCTCCAATTTCGAGCTGCCCAGTATTTTTCAAAAAAACCCACAGATGCAAATTGGCCAAATCCTAATGCATGAAAAATGGATGCAAGCCATGAATATGATAAATAAGACATGATGCTATCTAAACAAAAAGCGTATAAATAAAAATGATAGAAAGACGTGGGGTTGTAAGTTATTATAACAATTCGAATGAGAAAGGAGGGGAGAAAGAGAGAGAGACAGAGAGGCAGAGAGAGAGAGATTATTACAATAATTGAATGAATAATAATAAAAAAAAAAAGAAAAAAAAATAAGTGGGGTTGGAGGAGTAATTACAACAATGAATTAATTCAGTCAAGTTACTGCTGAATCTAACAAATAATATAAAATAGATAAAAGAAATTGATCCATAGCTCTAGAACCACCCAGGGAAACATTTCCCAGAAACTGCTTGCTCTGTTATTGGAGAAGTTAGCCGGCTATACATAACAGCCGAACAGAGAAAGGGTCGATTGAATTCATCTTTTGGCTGAGATTTAGGTCTGTGTAGTATTTCTAGAACAGAAGCCACAAGACACTTTTTGAGGGGTGTTCACCACTGTTTCCTTCTCCACTCACAGGGATCACTTAAGGAAGAGACCAATGGGGCCTAACCCTCAACAAAGATATAAACAGATATATACAATAGATATTTTGTAACAAGTCAACGAAAAAATCAATCAAAATCAAGAATGACTTCATACCCAAGAAATAGACAGGAACCTACATCTTCTCTTGTGAATAAGGGCAAATTAATACCCAAATCTATGCTATTAAGTGGAGAGCATAGATTAATGCAAATCATTTCTTGGTGGAAGCTTTGCTTATTAAAACAAGGGATTCGTCAAATTCATTAAAAACTCCTTATCCATTCATAGAATAAGGATGGTTACACCCCTTTCTATGTTCACAAATGATTGAGAAGGGAGATTTTAACTTCCTTTAACCCAAAATCTCTTGTTTTACTTCCAAAATACTCAATGAAAAGGGGAGGACACAACTCTTCCTACATCAAATCCCATGGATCACCCAAGCCATCCTATGAAACAACCCCTAGTACTCATTGACATTGAGTATGGAGTTGAAACACATGGATTAATGCACTTGAGAGATAGGATAAGTGAAAGAGAGGACTGCAATAACTAGAAAAATTACCCTACTTATTAAACTTGTGAATGGATGGCTAATAATTATTCCCAAACACATTCACAAGGTTCCAAGATGCATAACAACAATGAAGTTAAAGCTAAGGAAAGCAAGAAAATGAAGAAAAAACTATCCACTCAATGAATGGGTGGTTGAATTCTACTCCCTCCACATCTATGAGGACTTACAACAATCACATGAGTAAAACACAACAATAATGAGTTATAATGCTTATAAATAAAGAACAAAAGAAAAATATGAGAAAATTGCAAAAGTTTAACCTCTTGAAAGCGGGTGAACTTCTTGGCTGTCAAACTCTTTCCTAACACCCTCAAAGTTCTTGAGTAAGTCCAAGAATCCTTAGCAAGGAGCTTGGAGACAAGCTTTGATGGAACTTTGATGGTTAGTGTATGAGAAATGGAGGTTGAAGATGAAGTGTAGGAGGAGGCTCTCAAACAAGTCTATTAGCCATTTGAAATATTTTGTAACCCCTTATAAATATTTCTCAACTTTAATTTTAGCTTTAATGGAGTTTTAGGTGGTGTATCAGTGAATAATAGTGAAGAAAATGTAGAAGAAGGTTGAAGATGATATGTAGGTATAAACAATTTTTGTAACCCTTTGAAATGAAGAATGAGGGCCATAATTATAGAGTTTTGAGGCAAAGAAAATATCTGAGATATTTGCAAAGGAATCTTAGAGTCACAATAACTAAGATATTTGTATAAAATTTGGAGAAAATGCCGAATTTTCCGAAAATGCTCTATTTCTCGGACAAATAAGTTGGCTAGACAAAAAATCATCTGGCCAAACAAAAAAGTGTCTGGCCAGACAGTTTTTTAGAAGGGGAAAACAGGGTTTTTTTTCCAAAAAATTCTCATTCTTTCCACTCATTTTCACTTTGTTCTTGCTCAATTTAATAAGAAAATATAACACTTGAATTTTGAAAATTAGCCTCAAACTTTATAGAAATGTTTGAATCTACACGGAAAAAAAAAACATTTTGAAAAATATTTATAAAAGGTCTAAAATAGTTCGGTCAAAATGGATTTAAGGTTGGGATTAAAGTTTGAACATGGCTTTCCTGCTGCGGAATTCGTAAGATAGCACATTCCAACTTCCATCATCGGGTGTTCGAAAAAGAGCACCCAAGTCCTAGGGCCGGTCAAAATAGAGTGTCTACAAATAGGGGTAAGTAAGGCCAAGTTTGGGTACTCCCAAATAATCCAAAAAGCCAAAAAATTACTCAAAAAGTTAAAAAGTTAACACTATTCACCAAAAGCCAATAATTACGGCTGCACAACTTCCAATTCAAATTTTCCTCTAAAAACCAATTTTCACAATTTTTTATTACACATTTTTCCATAAAAAGTCAAAAAGTTAACCCAAACATCCATATTTTCAACCTCACTTTTTTTGTCCAAAAAGACAAAAAGTGCACTTATTTAGTCTTCCCAAACTTGGCCTAAATAGCTACACTCTTAAAAAATACAGAAGACTATGAAGCCCATTGCCCTAAAATATATTACAATGACCATTACATTCCCGATATACAACTACTATCACCTTAAAGTGCAAGAGTACAAAATATAACAAGATTGGAGCAATCGTACTCCAAGTGTAACATTAGTCAAACACAAACCAAGTAAAGGTCTCAACCTTATGCCTCAACACCTACAATGGTTATCAACAATGGAGTGTGCTAAAATTCAATGAGTTAATACCAAAACAAGGATAGTAAAACAACTTTTATAAATATCAAAGTTTATGAATCATAGTTCATAGCTCACATTTACATTTTTATATAATAAAATATGTATCGGAGATATTCATTAAAGGAAAACATGTGAGATTCATAATAAGATTTATGTACCTTTGCCCATCACAACAGAACAAGAAATAGATGTGTTGACTAGGCTCAACATGAGTCACAAAGTGGCATGAAAGAAAGATGTCTCGAGATAACAAGAGAAATCAAAGGAATCCCCCAAGCCATAAGCTTGCTAAAAGTCCCCACATAGTTGGAACAATCCAAAAATGGCATATAAAAATTTGCATAACATAATCAATTAGTAAAAGAGGTATATCTACGGCATTTTCATTCACAAGAGAGTTCCAATACATGTTCCAAATCACCATTAGTAGCAAGATATTTAAAATATTTTACATTATATAATAAAAGCAAGTTCAAGAATGCTCATAGTATATGATTACTCACTTCAAGCCAAAACTAAGTCTTTACACATTACCTTTTAAACATCCCACATCATACAAGCACATAGCCAATTAATAGCAAATAATGCCATGTGTGATTTTAACGTATCATGTAGATCCTAAACAATGACTCACTATCTTAGTTATGACTCTCTTAAGGTTCCAAATACATTAGTGGGTGTCAAAATGGGAAAAGCAAAAGAAAATTGGTCAAAATAGGGCAAAAAGTCATGACAGCTTGATAGATGACTTGAGCCATAAGAGAATGGTTTAAATGATTAGTTGACAACTCGAGCGATGAAAACTATTTGTACAGGATTTTAGTTTTGCAAATCACTGCATAATTATATTTTATTGATAAATAATCTCGTTTACATTGTAGTTATGTCTTGAGGACTGGGTAACACAAGTTACTAGCCGATCATGTTTTCTAACCTTAGGTTTAGAGAAGCTTGGAATTTAACATCTTCGAATAGTGAAATTTCACTACCTTAGGATAGATTAATTTCTTTTTTTGTCATTTTGGAGCTTCAATTTGACATTTTTAGCCCTAAATTTGGAATTAGACATCTAATTTTTGAATTGATCTTCAAGTTTACAAATTTTAGCCCTCATTAAAAAATTCACTATCTTGAAATCAATGAAATTTCACTATTTTAGTAATAGTGAAATTAGTGTAATTTTTTTCTTCAATAATTTTATATTCATCATAAATCTTATTTAATAAATCTTAGCAAAAGAATCACAAAAATATTAATTTTATCATAAACGAATTTACATCAAAAGTTATTGAATTTTGAAGTTTTAAAATAATTTTAAAAGGGCAAATTACACTAACAGTCCCTATAGTTTGGGATTCATGTCACTTTGGTCCCTGATTTTTCAATTGTGACATATTTGATCCTAAATTTTGAATCTTGTTCCAAATAAGGACAATTGAATATATTATTGTTTAATTTCAAGGGCAAAATCGTCAATTTAATAAAATATAAACTAATTTGAAAAAAATAAATGTCAAAAAAATATTTTTAATTTTTAAAAAATTATTTTTATTCACCAATGATAAAATTATGTAAAATTGATAAAAATTAATATAAATTACATGATTAATTTTTAAAAATTAATTTTACATGATCATTATCCAAACACATAATAAAAGTTAATTTGGTAAAAAAAATAAATACATGTCTAAAATATTTATCAATTTTACATAATTTTATTTTTAGTGAGTATAAATAATTTTTAAAAATTCAAAAATATATGTTTGACATTTATTTTTGTCAAATTAGTTTATATTTTATCAAATTGACGATTTTACCCTTGAAAAATCTAATGATATTTTCAATTGTCCTTATTTGAAACAAGATTCAAAATTCAGGGTCAAATGTGTTACAATTGAAAAGTCAGGGACCAAAGTGACACAAGCCCCAAACTATAGGGACTATTAGTGTAATTCACCCATTTTAAAAATAAAAACAACTGTTGGATGTGTTGAGTATTAATATAGGAGTATTTTTTTCCCCAAAATTAACCTCCAAAATATTAAAGAATTAGAACTAGGAAATTTTTTGACTGTCTTTAGAGTGTCTCATAAGAATTTTTTATTTTTCAAAATGAAAAACAAAAAATTTTAAATTGAGACGCGACTACAAAGTTCTTAAATTTTCTGTAGAAAGTAGTTTCTTATTAATAAATAAGCACACCATTGCTTTTCAATAGAGTAATTCTAGAAATTCTAAAAGGTCTATCAAAATTTTTATCAAATGTCTTACATCAATCTCATATCCATATAAAACATTTGATAGAATTTTTGATAAAATTTTTAAAATCTTTAACATTTCTCTTTTCAATAACTCGAGACTGTAATTACTTGAGAGAAGTTTCCTATATAAATTACAAATCAAAGTCAAAAGCTATTAAAAAACTCCATCCAAAATAATTTAGGGGAGTCTCTATATATACCCATTAAATTTATTTTGCATAGGCGCTGTATATTATATTATCAATAAAATCTTCGTACTTTTTTTCCAGAAAAAATTAAGGAGACATTCCTGTATAGATTTGAGTTAAAGTTGTAGTCGACCAAAAGTTGTTTATTAATTGAGGTCCCTGAGATTTTAAATTTTAAAAGAATAAGAAAAATTTTGAAAATAAATTGTCAAAAACAACCTCAAAATCCTAAGGTAGCATTTGGTAACGTTTACGTTTTTAGTTTATATTTATAAAAATTTTATAAATTAATTTTTGTTTATTTTTAGAAAAATATAAACTACAAACGCATTTGGTTTGAACAAAATATTTGAAATTTTTTTTAAAAATAAACTAAAAAATATGTTTGTTCAGACTTAAAATATTTATATTTATTTTTTATAATTTATGACAATGGGATCATACACATTATAATTGGAAAAAAAAATAATTAAAAATTTTTAATTGAAAAAAAATTAATTGAAAGAAAAAATAATTGAAAAAAAAATTTGAAAAAAAATTTGTTAGTCAAATTTTTAAATTTCTGTTTAAAAACCAACATAAACTCATTTTTTGAGTTTATATTTTTTCTTCAAATTTATAAACTGAGACAACCATTTATAAATTAAAAAAATTATCAAACAAGTTTTTATAATAATTTTTAAAATTTTTATAAATATAAACGGAAAATTGAAAACGAAATGGATACCAAACATGGCCTAAAATTTCCAAAATATGTTTTTTTTTTTCTTTTCATTTCTCTCTCTCTCTATCTATCTTTTCTATCTCTCAGCAAATTTCCTTACCATAGCCTTCGCCGCCTCAGTACCCATCCGCCGGTGTTGCCTCAATCGCTATCCAATGATGTTGCCTCCACCATCATTCGCACCTCGCTAGTGCATATTTTGATCGTCATTCGCCATTCACTGTTTTATACAACTGTTTGTGCCCCAATCACTATCGTTCATGCATCGATCTAGATCTCTACCATCGTCCCCAATCTATGCCTCTAGTGTTCTTCCACGACTACCTTTTTTGCCGATTCAAATTGTGTATATATATATTTCACACATTCTCTCTCTCTCTCTCTCTCAGACATTCATTTTGTCATCTCTCATTTATCTTTCTATCTCTATTTGTTTCTCTTCTTTTTTTTTTTTCCCTCATCAAAATTGTATGATTTGGCGCAGTTAATATTCGTCATTGCAATTAATTTTGCCATCACATTAAAATTTCCCACGCTGGGTTTGGTTAGGGATTTGAAAAGGAATTTAGAAAAGGAAAGAGAAAAAATGTGTAAAATTAGATGAAATATAGGTATATCTTATTTATATTTCACCTACATTTTATGTTTTCATTTCTAAATTCCTCTCAAAATCTTCCAACCAAATAACATGAGAGAATTTTTTTTTGAGTGGAATTTCACTGTGATGATAAAACTAAGCTTACACAGTGTGAAATTTCACTGGTTTTTTTTCCACAATGACTGAAATTTTTTTGAGTACCACTCTTATGAAATTTGACTTTTTGGACCTATTAAAATTTTAATTGAAGATTAAAAACTGTAAAAATCAAAATCAATGCAAAAAATTGAGTACCTAATTGTAAATTTATGTATAAAAATTCAAATAGAATGCTTCAAATATTACAACTTCTGAATATTTATTTTGTTTTAAAATAAAATTTTCTCTCTCTAATGGTTATGAAAAACTTTTTCTAAAAGTCACCCAAAAAAAATACTGGCGACCGGCAACGGTCATCCACAAATCATCGCTAACAATCAGAGGTAACGGCTGGTGGTTATCGGTGGTTGTTAGAGTTTGCAGGGGCGGTGGCTAAAGTAGTAAGTGTGGCATAAGTTTACTAATGGTACTTTCGTCTATAAATAGTGTTCTTAAATAAATAAAACATTTTTAATCATCCTTAAAAGTTAAACCAGTAAAATCTGTTAAGAGAGCTAGATAAAAAAAAAACCTTTTTCTATTTGGGAATCAATAATGCTTGAGACCACTAAAAGTGGTGCTCTAAAAGCATCACTAGTGATGTGGCAGTGGACGGTGGACGGAACCCACTGCTTGTGTCTTTGTTTTTTTTATTTTTTTTTTAAGTGCTTGCCAACTCGTGAGATGTATCATTACTGTTTGGGAATAGCTCTTCTCAAGACTTCATCCTCTCCACATCTCTCAAGATTCCATTTTGTGGGCCCATAGGACCTACAACAGTCATATGAACTGTTTCATCTCGTAGGATTAAAAAAAAATATATATATATATATACAAAATAAATAAATAAATAGATAAGTTTGATTGTATATTGATAGATACACTAACTTGTGTTTTACTTTATGAAATGAATAATAAATATGATTTTAAACTTAAATGTCAATTTTATATAAAAAGAAAAAAATACGATAAGTTAATATGTTTATCAATATCCAATCAAGCAAATTTTTTTACATATATGTTATTCTTTTCGATATTAACAAGATGAACAGTTCAAATCACCGTCGTGAATTTTGTAAGGTCCATGAAGTAGACTTGTGAGGAGTATGGAGAAGATATAAAAAAATAAATATAAAAAGAATTTTGAAGAGAATGGAATCTTAATTAAATGGGTGCTTAGGCGAAAAATTCAATATTGGATTTTTCTTGCTCAAAGGTCCAAGCATTGATTTATTATGCCCATAAGGACAAGCTATCATAAATATAACGATTCTAGTTTAGACTCGACCTATTTGTTGCTTTTGGACTTGAGAACCCATGTACTCAGTCGTTGTCTATCTCATTTCCATCTTGTTGTGTGTTAAGTTTGTCTATTGGAAGTTTTGGTTGCGTTTGAAACAAATTGGAAAGTTAGTTTTTAAAAGAGTAGTTGCCTAGAATTTTGCTTGTTCGCTCAAGCGACCATTCTTGCGCTCGAGCGATTTTTTACAGTCTACAAAAGTACTAAGAGTTTGATATCTTCGCTCGAGCGGCCTTTCTTGCTCTTGAGCGATCTTTTACAGGTCTGTACTATTGGGAGGGGTCATTGTGCGCTCGAGCAGTGATTTTGGTCGCTCGAGCGATGTCACTTATTGTGTCTGTCACTCGAGCGACCACTCTTGCACTCGAGCGGTCTGTGCATATATTAATCCGAGAGTAAGTCATTTTCAGTCACTTTTTCACCTCTGTCTCTCTCTCTCTCTCTAAATATTTCAAAACCCTAGATCTTCACTCTCTCTCTCTAGTTCTTGAACTCAAGCTCTATATACTCTTAGTCCGTGAGTTTCCTCACCCTAGTCCTTTAGAGAAAAACGTTGAGCACGTCGAGGGTTTCGTTTTAATCGGAGCATCTAGTGTTTTTTACACCATTAAGTTCTATCCATCTTTTCTTCGTGTTTTCTACTTTGAGGTAGTGATTTTTTTTAACTCTTTATATAAACCTAGGGTTTGGTGTTAAAATCAAAAGAGGGATTTTCCAAATTGATTCTTGAAAATGATTGTGAGAAGATGGCTATGGATGATTTGTATTGAGATGATGGAAATCTTTTTTTAAAATTGATTTTTGTAAGAAAAGGGCCCTAATTTTGAATATTTGGAAATTATGAAAGAAAATGGGAAATGATGTTGGATATTGTGAAATTGGAACAAAGATTATGTTGATAATGATAGTGGAGTTGGATATGTATTATCACTCCTATTGTAATTGATGACATTGTATATTTTGAATTGAATTTATCTATAAAATAGAAATATCTGTTTTGGGCTATCGGTGAAGGATAGTCTTGATTGTTGTAGATATTGCATGAGGATTAGGCTAAGTTGAAACTAATTTCTCATCCAATGTGAATTGAGCATCATTATACATTGAACATTGTAAATGTATTAGTTTTTGAGAAAAATGGGTGAATACCGTGGTGAATTTGGTTGGGGGGTGTGGTTTTATTATATTGACTTGTGTGTCCTTGGTGAAAGTCTAAAAACCCACGCAGTTAGGTGTCGATCTTTCCGATTAGTACCTGTAAAATGGCTTTGGTAGTGCTTGTATAGTTTACTTGCAGACACGTACCTAAAGATTCTCAGTGTGTTGTATCCACTACCTTGTTTTCTGTATAAAATGATTATTTTCATGAATTGATATATAATCTGGCATTGCATTGTTTTGAGATGGAAAATGAGAAATGTTTGGAAAATGGCATGCATTGTACATACACCTTATGATTTTGTTAAGACTCATATACTGTATTAGAGTATTTTTACTGGGCTTTAGCTTACCCTATGTAGAAAATAACTTTCAGGTGCTAATGATATGCCTCCGCCAAGGACATAGCTTGGGAGGACTCGGAGCTTAAGGCTTCACTTTTTGTTTCTTGATGTAAATATTTTTGTTCAAGCCTCGGGCTTTACTTGTATTAAGTTTAAACTCATTTTGTTGTAACCAAGTATCATCTTGGAAAGTTGTAAGCCATTAAGAAATCTCTTTATTTGATTTTAATTACCTTTCAATTCTTGTATCCATGTCATATGCTATAGATTCAGAATCTATGATTTATGAATATATATTACATATGTCATCTTTTGTAATGATCAAAGATAAAACGAATAGAAGATATGAGATTATTGATCAATTGTATCACTGTTATGAAGTGGGTTCAATATTAATTATTTCGGGGCGTTATAATAAAACTTTCTCCTCACCGTCGTCACTTCTCTTCTCTCTCTCTCTTCTCTCATCCTCTCTCCTCTCCCTCCATCTCTCCTCTCTCTCTCTCTCTCCTTATTGTCACCGCAACCACCACAGTAGTTGTTTAGCCCCTCTCTTTCTTTCTCTCTCTCTCTTTTTCTCTCTCTCAAATCGTTGTTCTTTCTCCTAAGGCACCGTCGCCGTGGATGGGCCAAATACCTCCACTGTTGCCGTCCTGAACAACCGCGAAACGGATCACAACCATTGGTCCAAGCACAGATCAATGACCTCGATCTCTTCGATGCACACCATAAAGAACGACTTGCAGCTTCACGATCTCATCATCAACGACCAAACTCGCTTTGAAATGGAATTATAGATCTGCTCACATTGGTGATGATGCTCTCATCCTCATTTCGCTGTAGTGCCGAAATCTAACTCGTTTAAAGCTCCATGGTTGTCGCGAATTAACCGATGCAACAGTGGCAAAAAGTGACGGAGTAGGTAATCTCGTACTCTCTCTCTACCTTGGTCGCCTCGCCTTCTCCTTCATCTCTAGTGGCTCATTCATTGGCGATTGTTGTTGTTGTTAATAATGATGATGAAATAGGTTACAGATATGTAGGATCAAACGTCCATATGTTTGGTTTGACAGAGAAAGAGAAAGAGAAAGAAAGTAGGTTCAACAGATATATAAGATCAAATCTATATATAGTTGATCTATTGTTTTTGTCTATATGTATGTGTACATATATATGTTGTTGTTGTTGTTGTTGTTAATGATAATGAAAACGAAGAACAAATTGTAACAAATTGAAAAAAAAAAATATAGATAGGACAGATCTGTTCAAATTTTGAACAAATAAGGGCTTGGTATTATAACAAATAGAAAAAAAATAAACAAATAATAAAATTTGGACAGATATTTAAATAGATAAAGGAAAAAAATTTAACAGATAGTCAAAAAATTTGAACAGATAGATATAAATTTGAACAGATGGGAAATAATTTGAACAAATAGATATAAATTTGAATAAATAGTCAAAAAAATTAAACAGATAAAAAAATTCAACAGATAAATTAAGGGATAAAATTGAAAATAAAATGTTTTTCAAAACAAATAAAATAATTTCTCACCAAACTATTTCACAAATGGTAGACTTCTTACCAATAAAAAATATCCACTAGAGTTAATGCCTTATACCCTCCTTAAGTTGGACTTTTCAACAATTTTCTCTAATTAAAACTAGAAAAATGTTTGGAAACATTAAATGATATGGAATGAACCACATAAAGGTGTGGACTCACACTTCTTATCCCTTCTCTCTCTTCCATCTTATTAAGGATCACAATGATGGTACTATATTAATGGGATGTAACATAATTGTTAAAAGTGCTAACTTTTAAAATTTGAATGTAAAAAAATGAAAAATACATGTATTTAGAAATTCCGAAACTTGGGTAAGGCTTTGTGGCGGGGATATCCGCTGATCTTCTCTTACCAAATAATAAAAATAAAAATAAATAATCTATACTATATATTATGGAAAATGAATTTTTAATAAGAAGAGCATTGTAAAACTCAAAATCTTCATACTATTTTTTTAGAATTCTTATTTTTTAAATAATTAAAAAAATTTCTATTGGTTAACTTTTATTTCATTAAAAAAAAAATCTTATTAAGCCTTGATTTACACATTTTAAAAGGAAAGTTAATTAATCCATTTATAAATTTGAAAAGAAAAGTTAACTAATCAGTTTTAAATTTTTTTTTAAAAAAATTCTAACTTTTATTGAATCAGTTAAAAAAGAATCTTATTATAACTTGATTTACACATTTCGAAAAGAAAGTTAATTAATCTATTTAAAAATTTAAATTTACAAATTTGAAAAGGAGGATTTTTTCAAAAATTCTATTTTTAATACTTATATACCAATTAGTCCAAATTAATTTCTAATAACTCATTTAATCCTACAACTATCCAAAAGACCAAAAATTCCGACTTTAAATTTAGTGTAAAAATTAAAACTAAATCTATATTTTAGGAGAAAATCACTCTAATTAGAATGGAATGTGGGTTACTATTGTGCCAAAGGCATCGCAGTAATTGTTGTACGTCAATTTGAGGATTATTATGGACTTATTTTTATGATTTGAACCGTTATACTTAACGAACCCTACCAAATGAACGGTTCGGATCATAAAAATAAATCCATAATAATCTTCAAATTGAAACACAACAGTTACTGCTGTGCCTTTGGCACAGCATTAACCCCTATCCCAATTAGAATACTTACCCCATTTGAATTAAAATAGAAAATCACTCTAATTAGAATACTTATCTTATTTGAATTAAAATCTATATATTAGGAGAAAATCATGGAAGCTAATAAATATCCTATTTAAAATATTACTCCTTTAATTTTACATAAGCTAATAAATATCCTACTTTCATACTTTTTTTATAATGTGAAAATTTAAAAATAACGCAACAAAAAATCTAAACAAAAATCAAAATACGATGTGAATATTTACAATAAATAACAAATATATAACTAACCTTCAAAAAAATAAAACACATACCAAAGTACAATATGAATGTTCATAATAAACAACAAACATACAACTAACCTTCCAAAAAATAAAACTTATACCAAAATACAATGTGAATATTCACAATTTACAATTAACATACAACTACCAAAAAAACTAAATCCATATTCACACTATAACGTGAAAACATAAAACAAAATTAAAAAAACTAAAAATTGACTATTTCGATTGTTCAATGATAAAATAAAAAAAAAATGATTGTTCAACCAACAAGTATGGTAAAAAAAAAAAAAACATACAACTAACTTTCAAAAAAATAAAATTTAGAGTAAAATATATTGTAAATATTCACAGTTTACAATTAATATATAACTAGCCCTAAAAAAACTTAGGCTAAATTACATTTCACCCTCTGAGGTTTCTAATTTCATAACAAATAAATCATCAAGTCAATTAACAGTTTTTAATGATGTTAGAAATATATTTCAATTAATAATTTAGGTAATTTTATTATTACATAGGAGAGCAATTATGAATTTCATTTTTTTTAGTTAATTCTGATAAATAAAAAATTCTAACAATGGGGTATTTGTAATTTTCCAAATCAAATAGGGCAATCTGTACTTTAAGCAAATCGCAAGAGGTGTATTTGTAATTTACCCAAAAACTAAACTCATACCAATATGAACATTCACATTGCAATGTGAAAACACGAAACAAAATTGAAAAAGTGAAAATTGACTATTTTGATTGTTCAATAACAATAAAAATGATTGCTCAACCAAAAAATATAGTAACAAATAATATATAATAAAAAAAAACATCAAATAATTCATATATATTGATGTATCTTTTTAGAAAATTTTGTATATAATCAATCCCGACGTAACATTGCTAAATAAATTACATAATATCGTTGACTACACTAATCGACGAAGATACTACAATTTATGTGTCACGCCCCGTATTTTTATTACTTTGATAACATTACCAATATTCCATCAAGTCCATTTACAAATAACAGTTCATTCTTGGATGAAATGATGAATAATTAAATATACTTATTCCCTCTCGTTATACAACAATGGCATTTATATACAAATAAAAGAAATACCTTGAGGCTTACAATAAAAGAGATGACACTACTCTTTATAAAAAATAACACTCAGCAAAACAACAAATGAAGTAGTACAATCCATCATTCCTTTACACTTATGAAATGGTAAAACCCATTGTTTGATCTTCAAATCCGAAAAGTATTCCCTGTACACATGTACAGGCAGGAGGTGAGCAACCACTAACTCACCAAATAATCCCATATTAAAACATTAGAAGATAATGCGGTACCAAAATACTCATACATATACGTGAAATCATATCATGTCAAAACCATATGATTTTATTAGATAATCTCTTAAATCCAATTTATTTAATTAACCACAACAAGTTAACTTAAATAAATAAATATGTTTCGATAGCAACAGGACATCCTTTTCAATTCATTCAATTATCTCATTATCAATTGAATCAAATAATTAAACAATGAATTAAACCCATTTTATACAGTCTTATGAGATAAATGCATATGCCACGTCATGCTAAAAATGTTCTTCTCATCTTTTGAAAATCTTATACACAATGCCAATTTGAAAACACATTAATCCAACAATTTCACTGAAATCCAAGATGGTAAATACGACTCAGGTAATCCCTAGGCTGGTGTCTGCAAGTAGACTATACAGGTATTACCAATCTGTCATTTTACCAGTATTAACTGGAAGGCTCGACACCTATCCGTGCGGTTTCTGGTCTTTCAACATGGACACTCAGGCCAACTTAACCAATATTAAACTACACCCCCTAACTGGACTTACCAACGTATTTACCCAAAACAATTCAAAATGATCTTGTTTCACCAAAAACAATTCATTTATCAAAACAATAGTTTTCAATTGAATTCGAAATCCATGATAACAATGAAATTGAATGACAATGCAATATGTGGCAATGTATTAGAATAGTTCTAATTTCAATTCCACCACACAATGCTCCTATGTGATCAAATTCTATATCTCTAATCTATCAATGTAATACCATAATACAATCCCAAGAGATAATATAATAATGTCAATGTTCATGTATTTATCACATGTAAATCAACAAACTTCTAACTTAGTCATTTTAAGACAAATCTATAACCTATTAGCATACACCAAATATTAAAACTATTTATTAATTTCCCAATTATTTTGACTCACACAAAACCTTCAATCAATTTTGTTTCACCTCAACCAAGATAATCAATATAATTTTTACCAAATCCCATATTTTTTAAATATTATCATTTCCATCCTACTATATCAAAAATTATAGTATAATCTCAATAGCACACTTTTAACCATAACGGATATAACCTTTTAATCAAAACTAATTTAATCCACTAAATTAGTAAGTTTATTATATTCAAAAAATTTCAAATTTATAATACCAAACCTAACTTCACATGCCTCATCCCTCAAACGTAACCATATTTCAACCTAACTATTTTTTTGTAGGTAATATTTTTCCCAAATTCTTTACTAATCACAATTTTCACAACTTTTCTAAAATTAATTAATCACATGATCTTTATATCAAAAATTATGAAATATGCTCAAGAGTAACATTTTCAAGGTAGTGAGTTCAAAAGTCCACATTTCACATTTTTTATTTTCACAAAAATAAACACAACTTTATCATCAACATATCACATTTCATAAAATATTATGAATATAACACTCTTAGAGTTTTTAATCCTAAAATAACTCTATAATCCCAACTTAATAATTTACACAATATTCCTCAATATCAATTTATTTTTCTCAAAAATAAATTCCAAAATCAAAGATAAAAAAAATAATTCAACTTTATATTTCTCAAAATAAATCATCTAATCATAATATGATGTAAATACAATCATACAACCTTTAAATTTTATTTTTAGATTTTTTTTACAAATTAACAACACAAAATGATTTTTCCAAAATCAATCTCAAAATGCCAACATTCTTAACATTTCAACATAATTTTTCTTCCAAAAATTACCAAACAAAAATCTAAAAATTATATATATATATATATATGCGCAATACCTCTTAAAATGACATATTTTCTCAAAATAACCCTAACATAGCTTTAATGTAAAAATATGAAGAAAGTCCCTACCTCAAATAATGAAGAAGAGCATATCTGGAAGGCAAATATTGCCCGATCATGAATTCGAAACTACCATTGTGAAGATCACGACGAGCTCTCTGACTTTCATTTACAACATTTTTGCAAAATCTCACTATAAAGACTCCCACTCTAAGCTTAAAGCTTAAGCCAATAATAGAGGAGAAAAAGAGAGAGAGAGAGAGAGACCAAGAGAGAGAGAGAGAGAGAAAGAGTAGGAGCTCTCTACTCCACCCACCAAATGAAATGCATAAAGAAATGAAATGAAAAGATGGAAGGAAAAAGTGGAGAGGCAACCCACGTGGGTTTGCTTCCCAAAGTTTAGTTTCCCCAAAAATATGATTTTTGTAATAATACCTAAAAATTTTATAATATAAATTATAAAATGATATAATTTTTCTCACCACAAGATATAACATTTTTGTATACCACAAAGTATAATATTTTGTTCACTACGAAATATATACATTTTCATTTTTTATAAAATATATAATTTTTCACTATATGGTACACACCATGAAATCAACTATTAAAAATTTATTATAACTCCTATATAATAAATAATAACAACTCCCAAGGTGGTTACTACCAATCACATAATTAAAAAAGACCGAACAATTAAACATGAGTCACTAAACAAACTCAAATTAAATTAAATCTAAGTCATGGGTCCCACTCATAAGCCAAACATCGTCCAATTATATACCAAAGTAGACCCAACAAATTTATCCAAATCATGATTTAAACATTCAAAATTGAATAACAAAATTCTGCTATAAATTAAACTGAACACCAATCAGTCCGTGAATTTTCATAAAATAAATACTTATCAATAAATTCTGAAATTTTTACCCAACGTGCTAGACTTGTATGTAAATAACATATAAACATTTCATAATTTTCTGAGATCGAGAAATATTTAAAAAAAATACAAAATCAAACTGTTTTCGCACATAATTTACATAGCAGTCAAACCCGAAGATTTGCTCAATTAAATTATGCACTGTCTATTTTATAAAAAAAAAAATTCTGGGTCATCACAACCTACCCTCCTTAAAGAAATTTCGTCCTCAAAATTTAAACAAGTAATGTAATGCATCCTACTGTCACCCACAAACTCACTCAGGTATTTACCAATGCATCAACAAAATTCTTTGACTACTACATGAGCCTCAACAAGTCACACCAATAACGAACCAAACCAATACTATCGCACAACAATTGATTATAAAAACCTTTACCAGTATAAATCATTAAGAGATTTTTTTATCCACATCGATAACCCGAAGCAACAAAATATGGTCTAATCCCTTAAGCATAACAAAATTTTGGCAAAACGACTCCTCAAAATACCAAGACACCATACCTTATTAGTGATAACCCAACTTCAGCTAACTATTTCCATCGCCTAATGCACAATGCACCCCAAAGCAAAAACAATTATTACTACTCTGAAACCTTAACAAAACGAAACAATACATCTTCAAAAGCACTAACCACCAACTCAAAAAGTGACCGCCAACCGTCACAAGACTAGCAACACTTAACCAACACTAGGGTGATGCCACACCCCATAACCCAAACGAAATAAAATCAATTCGGACAATGAGTTAGGATTTCCATTAACAAAGACTACAAATCAACATTAACGGTTCCACTCCGATGTGCAGTTTACAAAATGGTCTCAACAATATACCTTAAGTCTAAGCAAGGCTCAACACAACTAGGTAAACACCCAAACTGTACATGGCCCTCAAACTAAAAGCTAATTCAACTCAACTTCTAAAACATTTACTCCGAGTTACAACACAAATTCTGGTAACTCACAAGGTCTACCCTGAATGCAACCATGATTTGACTAACATAACTCACAGGATACTTAAAACAACAGTGCCATTCCCCTAGCAAACCAACAAGAGATCCTACTTCTCTTCTGGGACTTATCACACATTAAGCACAAGAAAGCACCCTCCAAAGGTTTTGCAAACAACTCATAGTTCATTTCAACTCACCCAATTGCAAGGAAAAGAGAGTCTAGTTCTCGAAGCTACCCAAATTACACACGGCCAAAACAATCTAAAATCTAGATTACACCGCCAAACTATCATACTCGTAGAGTCATTCCAAGACTCTATTTGAAAATCACTAGACTAACCAACTAGACACAAGATGTCCCCAAAGGAAAATACACCATGGCTCAAAACACAACTCATTCCCTTTAAGAAAATTCTCTTACTAACGAGTGTTGGACACTCCCCCTGACACCCAGGGACAAAACAAATAAATAAATAAGGATAACAACAATTATGAACATTGTGTTAGGTATACCTCCTTATTGGAGTGTGGACCAATTGGTTTTGGAAAAAGATTTTAATTTGGTTTAGTATTAATTATAATATATTTTTATATATTATATTTAATTTGTGAGACCCAATTTAATTTTGGAAACTAAGGGTTTGATAAAAAACCCTAGATGCACAAATATATTATAGGTATTGTTTTCCCAAAGAAAAAACAGAGTGAGCGGCAGCATCTTGGTGATCAAAATTCGGTGAGAGTGGTTTGTATATCACTAAATTTTGTGAGTTTCAATTGGGGTTGTTTTGTTGCTCTAGATTTGACTTGGTCAAATAAGCTTTGGTGATTTTTGGTTTGGAGTGGCAGTGTATTGCTTGAGCTCCTTGTTCGTCTAGTTCAAATTCTGGTTCTGATTTGGTTCGTTATTTTGGATCTTCTACAACTCTGTTCTGAAGATTTTGGTTCATCTATTTGGTGAGGTCTCCTCTTGTTTATTTGTGATTATTGTTGGAATTCACCTAAGGTGTTTTGTGAGACCATTAGTGTCTCGTTTGTAATCGTTTGAAACTTATTTGGTTGATAGCGGAATCGGATTTCGATCCCGTGGACGTACCTCACATTGAGGGAACCACGTAAAAATTCTTGTGTTGCCTTTGATTTAATTTTTCCGCATTAGTTTTTATTCCCATTGATTGATTTACTTGTGGGAAATCACATCGATTTTTCCTAACAACTGGTATCAGAGCTTACGGTTTATTTGGATCTATTTATTTGTGTAAATCAATGGAGAGGAATGTGGGTCGCATGTCTAGCTTCAATGGAAGTAATTGGGTAACTTGGAAAACTAAAATAGAGGACCTATTATTTTGTAAAGACTTGTATGGACCCATTGAGGGTGATAGTAACAAATCAAAAGATGGTTCTTTTTCAAAGAAAGACATTGAGTGTTATTATTGCCATGAGAAAGGGCACATGAAGCGAGAATGCCGAAAGCTCAAGAACAAAGAGAAAAGGCGTAACAAAAGTGTGGATAAGAAGCAAGAAAACACAATGGCAGTTACTACCGATGATCTCATGGTTGTTTGTGAGGATGATTGTATCAATTTTGTGGGCCAAGAGAACAATTGGGTGATTGATTCCGGTGCTTCTTTTCATGTGACTTTTCGAGTTGATTTCTTCACTACCTACACCGAAGGAGATTATGGTTCTGTTCGAATGGGTAATGAAGGTTTGTCCAAGATTATTGGCATGGGTGATGTTTGCTTGGAAACAAATTTGGGCTGCAGGTTGTTGCTTAAAGATGTGAGGCATGTTCCCGACATTCGCCTCAATTTGATCTCTACTGGGAAGCTAGATGATGAAGGCTTCAACAACAAATTTGGTGATGGAATATGGAAGCTCACAAAAGGTTCTTTGGTGGTGGCTAAGTGCAAAAAGACTCATACACTTTATTCGATGGAAGGAAAAATTTGTAAAGGTATTGTCAATGCAGTTGAAGATGATACTTCTACCGACTTGTGGCACAAGCAGCTTGGCCATATGAGTGAAAAGGGGCTGCAAGTTTTGTTCAAGAAAAAGCTTCTACCCGGTTTGAAAGGTACACATCTTAAAACTTGTGTTCATTGTTTGGCGGGTAAACAACATAGAGTTTCTTTTCATAAAAATGTTGCTTCTAGAAAAGAAAATGCTTTGGAGTTGATTCATTCAGATGTTTGTGCTCCTTTAAAAGTTAGAACACATGGTGGTGCACTTTATTTTGTTACTTTCATTGATGATTATTCAAGGAAAGTTTGGGCTTTTCTACTAAAAACTAAAGATCAAGTTCTAGAAGTATTTAAGCATTTTCAGGCCATGGTTGAAAGAGAAACATGACAGAAATTGAAGTGCATCCGAACAGACAATGGTGGTGAATACATTGGGCCATTTGATGAGTATTGTCGCAGCCAAGGTATTTAGCACCAAAAGACAGTTAAGAAGACTCCTCAACAAAATGGCGTTGCCGAGAGGATGAACCGCACCATTGTGGAAAGAACAAGGTGTTTGCTTTCACATGCTAAATTGCCAAGATCTTTTTGGGGTGAGGCAATGAGTACAGCAGTTAACGTGATCAATTTGTCTCCTTGCTATCCTTTGAATGGTGATATTCCTGAAAGAGTTTGGACTGGCAAAGATGTGTCTTATGAGCACTTGAGAGTGTTTGGTTGCCGAGCTTTTGTTCAAATTCCAAAGGATGAGAGGTCCAAGCTTGATAGTAAGTCAAGACAATGCATTTTTCTTGGCTATAGGCGTGATGAATTCGGGTATAGATTGTGGTATCCGGTCGACAAGAAAGTCATTCGAAGCCGTGATGTTGTGTTTCTTGAAGACCAAACAATTGAAGACTTTGGCAAAGGTGATCAACCGGAGCCAAAAACTAGTGATCTCATTGATATGGATCCATCTCCTTCATCTTCAGTTGATGATGAAAATGGGGAGATGTGCAGCCACCTATTGAAGTGGAGAATGATGCTAATCCTAATGAAGTTGAGCCAGAAATTGAGGAAGAGCATCCAACTCAAGAACCGCCACCACAACTTGAGTTGAGGAAATCTACAAGGGACCGACAACCTTCAAGAAAGTATCCTCCCAATGAATTTGTGTTGATTTCCGATCAAGGGGAGCCGGAGAGCTACCAAGAAGCAATTGAGCATGCAAAAAAAGATAATTGGAAAAAGGCCATGGAAGAGGAGATGAATTCCTTGCTTGAAAACCAGACTTATGCTTTAGTGAAGTTGCCTAAAGGGAGGAAAATTCTGAAAAATAAGTGGGTTTTCAAATTGAAGAATGATAGGAAGAATCTGAGGTACAAAGCACGTCTTGTTGTGAAAGGCTTTGGGCAAAAGAAAGGTATTGACTTTGACGAGATTTTCTCACCGGTTGTAAAGATGTCTTCTATTCGGGTTGTACTTGGCATGGCTGCAAGTATGAACCTTGAAGTTGAGCAACTTGATGTGAAGACCGCATTTCTTCATGGTGATCTTGAAGAAGAAATTTACATGGAGCAACCGGAAGGTTTTGTGAAAAAAGGGAAAGAGAAATTTATTTGCAAATTGAAGAAAAGTTTGTATGGCCTCAAGCAAGCTCCGCAGCAATGGTACAAAAAATTTGACTCTTTCATAATGAGTAATGGTTTTTCTAAAACCACTTCGGACCATTGTGTGTTTGTGAAAAATTTCCCGGATGGCAAATTTATTATTCTTTTGCTTTATGTTGATGACATGTTAATTGTGGGTCAAGATTCTACCATGATTAACAGGTTGAAATTGGAGTTGAGCAAGTCTTTTGCTATGAAAGATTTGGGATCGGCAAAGCAAATACTTGGTATGAAAATTGTTCGTGATCGCAAAAAGGGGCTGATTTGGTTGTCTCAAGAAAGCTACATTGAGAAAGTTCTTGAGAGGTTCAACATGAATAAAGCAAAGCCGGTTGGTTGTCCACTTGCAGGTCACTTCAAACTTAGTTCGAATCAATGTCCTACAAGTGAGAAAGACAAAGAAGAGATGTTGAAAGTTCCTTATGCTTCAGTAGTTGGTTCTTTGATGTACGCCATGGTTTGTACAAGGCCGGATATTGCTCACGCCGTTGGTGTGGTGAGTCGGTTTCTCTCTAATCCGGGTAAAGAACATTGGGCAACAGTAAAATGGATTCTAAGATATCTTCGAGGGACTTCGAAGGTGTGTTTGTGTTTTGGGGATGGTAAGCCGATGCTTGATGGGTTCACAGATTCTGACATGGCTGGTGATGTTGATTCTAGGAAATCTACTTCGAGGTATTTGATGACTTTTGCAGGGGGAGCTATGGCATGGCAATCTAAATTACAAAAATGTGTTGCTCTCTCAACTACCGAAGCTGAATTTATTGCCATTACGGAAGCTTGCAAAGAAGAGTTATGGTTGAAGAAATTTTTGCAAGAGTTGGGTTTAAAGCAAGAAAAGTATGTGCTTCATTGTGATAGTCAAAGTGCTTTTCACTTGAGTAAAAATTCTACTTTTCATTCGAGATCGAAACACATTGATGTGAGATACCATTGGATTCGTGATGTGCTAGATTCGAAATTGTTACAACTCGAAAAGGTTCACACAGATGATAATATTTCAGATATGTTGACAAAGACTTTGTCGAGGGACAAACATTTAAAGTGTCAAACTTTGGCGGGTATGGTTGATTTCTCCACCTAAGTTGGTAGGGGGAGAATTGTTAGGTATACCTCCTTATTGGAGTGTGAGACCCAATTGGTTTTGGAAAAAGATTTTAATTTGGTTTAGTATTAATTATAATATATTTTTATATATTATAATTAATTGTGGAGACAAAATTTAATTTTGGAAACAACTAAGGGTTTGATAAAAAACCCTAGATGCACAAATATATTATGGGTATTGTTTTTCCCAAAGAAAAAACAGAGTGAGCGGCAGCAGCATCTTGGTGATCAAAATTCGGTGAGAGTGGTTTGTATATCACTAAATTTTGTGAGTTTCAATTGGGGTTGTTTTGTTGCTCTAGATTTGACTTGGTCAAATAAGCTTTGGTGATTTTTGGTTTGGAGTGGCAGTGTATTGCTTGAGCTCCTTGTTCGTCTAGTTCAAATTCTGGTTCTGATTTGGTTTGTTATTTTGGATCTTCTACAACTCTGGTTCTGAAGATTTTGGTTCATCTATTTGGTGAGGTCTTTCCTCTTGTTTATTTGTGATTATTTGGAATTCACCTAAGGGTGGTTTTGTGAGACCATTAGTGTCTCGTTTGTAATCGTTTGAAACTTATTTGGTTGATAGTGGAATCGGATTTCGATCCCGTGGACGTACCTCACATTGAGGGAACCACGTAAAAATTCTTGTGTTGCCTTTGATTTAATTTTTCCGCATTAGTTTTTATTCCCATTGATTGATTTACTTGTGGGAAATCACATCGATTTTCCCTAACACATTGTCCATTTCAAATCTCATTTTTAAACCTTATATAGTTTGCACTTTATAGATTTTAAAACAAATTTCAAAACAATCAATCTCTCTTGAGAAATACACCCCTTACCTTCATTCACAATCTTTACCATGTCGAGACCACGCCTCTTCCCAAATACATACAAGGATATACAAACCCAAGGTTCAAGACTAACTCCACACATAATCAACTGAATAGAACAATTTTTATAATCATGCAAGGCCACATATATTCCATTCATAACATTTAGCATCAATACCTCCCACTAAGGTACATTCTCATGTTTCAACACGAAACTCAACATATGCATATCAAATAGCATAGAGTCACATAAACACATAACATATATCGGGCTATTCCTACGAAGATTGTTAGTCGTTCTAGAAATACTTTTAGACCTCTTATTAGAAATCACGTTGATCAGGCGCATTTCCAATGAGATTTTTACGAAAATTTCTGGACCAGACACAACATCCTCGAGACTCAACCCCATGCCCACATAAACATATAACATCTTAGCACATAAGCAAAACCGAACTATTTTCGCACAGAATTCACATAGCAGTCAAATCCAAAGATTTGCTCAATTAAATTATACACTGTCTATTTTTTTTAAAAAAAATTCTGGGTCATCACATTATGTACAACAATGGCAAAAAATGATTGCTCATCGACTGGTTTACCATCAACTCTTTTGCGAGTCCATCATCATCTCTATCATCAATCTGCATATACAACTAACCTTCTCTTTTAAATGTTCTTACATGGCAGGAGCTTCTTATAAAATAATGGTAAATGAAAGTGAATCCCATACATTAAAGCAAAAAAAAGACTAAGAATAATAATCTTTTATATTTATATACAACATTTTATATATATCATAAATGAAATATCAAATAAATGATTATATATATATATATATATTAATAAAAGTCTATAGGGTAAAATAGTTCACATAATACTTCTAATATGAGAAAAATGATCTATTGGAATATAAGTTCAAATATATGGGATTAGGTGGAACACTAGAATACTTTGTGGACTTAGAGCTACAAGTCTCTAAACAAGATTTATAAATAAATCTCTCAAAATTAGTTTTAAAATTTAGATTTTTGTACCACTAAAATATAGGAATCAATTCACATCTTCCATAGATTATATCTCTTGATGTTTAATTTTTTAAATAATTAAAAAATCTTTTATTGGTTAACTTTTATTCCCTTATAATGTGATTGATGATCCATTTTTAGAACTTACTTCTCCCACCAAATATTATATATGTTTTTTTTTAGATAGTGTATATCTATACAATAAAGGATCCAAAACTCTTTTCAAATATTGATGATATATTTGATTCATGATTTTGGATAGAAATTTTGAAAGGAACAATGAAAAGGTGTAATAAAATGTAATTATATTTTATTCATATTTCACATATCTTTTCCTTTCTCATTTTAAATTCCTATCCAAATCCATGGATAAAATATAACATAAAGTTGGGTACATGTTTTCCATATTGATTTTTTTAAAAACAATTATGTACTTCAAACTCTTATCACAAATGTCTCCCCCAATAACAATGATTGAAATTTATTTTAGTTGATATCTCAAATATTAGTTATAGAGTCAAAAAAAATGTGTAGTTCTTAAAGTTTTAAAGTAAAAATTTTATGTTAAAATTTGTTCAAATGTAATTCTCTTAATATTTATAATTTTTTTAGGGTAAATTACATTGACACCCTCTGAGGTTTTTGTTTATTATAGTTCCCCCCTCACCTTTTAGAAATTGCATCCCCCTCCCTAAGATTTAAAGTTTCATTACAGATTGCTCCCTCAGTTAGTTGACTGTTAAGTCAACTAACAGATTTTGCTGATGTCAGCAATTTAATTTTTTTAAATACCAATTTTGCCCTCACTGGGTAAATTACATTGACACCCCTCACATTTTAGAAATTACAATCCCCTCCCTAAGGTTTAAAGTAGCATTACCAATTGCCCCATCGGTTAGTATTAGTTGACAAAAAAATAATTAATTGGAAAAAAAATTATTTGAAATTTTTTTTTGTTAATCAAAATTTTAAATTTCTGTTTAAAATCCAACGTAAACTCATTTTTTGAATTTACATTCAAATTTACAAACTGAGACAACCATTTATAAACCAAAAAAATTATCAAACAAGTTTCTATAACAATTTTTAAATTTTTTGTAAATATAAATTAAAAACTAAAAACGAAATGGTTACCAAACAGGCCTCAAATGGTAAAAATGTCGTAAAATTAACAAATAATTAAATAAGTTACCAACGTAAGAAATGACTTATCAAAAGATTCTTAGGCTATGTATGGTTTGATTTTTAGAAAAAAAAATTTAAATTAAAAATTAATTTGTTTAAGAAATAAAAAATAAAAAATAATTATCATTTTTATATAATTTTGGTCTTTCGAGTGGTTAGAAATTATTTTTTACAAATTAAATATATTTCTTCATATTTATTTTTATTAAATTAGTTTTTTTTTTAAATGTCAGGAGGGATCCGTATTAAATTGAAACCTCAGGGGGTGTTAATGTAATTTACCCTTTAAAGTATATGTAAAGGTTAAGGGTAAAATATGTCATTTTAATTTAAAAGTTAACACTGTCAAATAATTACACTGACAAGGGGGGTCAGTGTAATTTTCCAAATGTGAGGGGGGAACTGTAATAAATATAAACCTCAGGGGGTGTCAGTGTAATTTACCCTTTTTTTATTGATTAATAAAAAGCACAGTAAACATTAAGATTATTTTTTTATGATATCAAGTTATTAAAATATGATGTATTATAAACTTAAACCAAGAATTGTTGGAAAAAAAAATTGTTGAAAAAAAAAAATTGACTCAAACTAGATTTTTCAGGCTAATTTTTAATATTTATTAAAACCCTCAAATTAGTTCATATCAGTCACGAACCAATAAAGACAATTTTTAATGATTAGATGAATGTTACATTGGTATAAATATTGAGTTGCGTAGCTTTTAGGTCATTTCTAATATTTAGTCCAATATCACAAGTCAATCCTAATCAATTTTTATGTAAGAGTTATGATATACGACAGTTTATAATTTTGAGAAGACAAATTTTTATGTTTTATAAAATAAGAAAACAATTAGTTTAACAAATACAATTTACTACTGTCATATGTTAAATTAAAATTCTAAAACTTATAAAATGAAATGTAGTTATATTTTATCATAAAATATAATTGGAATTTATTCTTTAATTTTTATCAATTAAATTATGATATGCAATTTTTTATTAAGAATTTAGAACACACAATTAATGACATCAGAATAAAAATCTCCTCTTTATGTGTAACTCTAATAAAAATAAATAAAATTTAGAGAAATGTCCCATCTCTTATTTCATCACCTATAATTGCACCTCTAAGGTAACAATCAATAATAACCAATCAATTTTCTTCAAAGTGTGGGATCACTTTACAAGAAAGTGAGCCCGATAAAATTAGGGATGCAAAATTAAAAAGATGTACCACCACTCTAAAATTTAATTGATTATAAATGATTTTTATTACATATTTTAAATAAATTTTGTATTATTACTTTAATTTAAAAATTAATTATTGATTATTTATTTATACCAGTACATAACACGGATAATATCCTAATACAAAGCAAAGCAAAAGCATTGTGTATGTATAATTTGGGAAATTTCAATATCATATACATTCTTAATTATTTTATTTTTTTCTTTAATTATGACTATTTTTTTTAATTATGGTATTATTTTAATTATATCTTTTTGGATATAAAATATTTTTTAATTGTAACTTAGAAAATATAAATGGAGACTTATTTATAAGTCATTTTTCAGACATTTATGCTAGGCTAAATCCTATGTAATTTCTTATAGAATCTCAAGTCCTATTTAGATAGGAATGTATTCCACAAGATCCTATATAAACATAACGTGATGTGACACTTACATAAACGTAACGTAACGTGACACCTACATAAACGTAACGTAACGTGACACCTACATAAACGTAACGTAACGTGTCACGTTACGTTTCGCAAACTTAATGAGTTTTTATTTTTTTAAATTGAATGTGAAAATGTTGTTAGTTTATGTTGGTGTCACGTTACGTTTCATATAAATATGATCTATGATAACATTCAATTTATAGGAAATTGAATGTTACCATAGATCATAGGTGTCACGTTACGTTTATGTAGGTGTCACGTTACGTTACGTTTATGTATATATGATCTATGGCAACGTTCAATTTCCTATAGATCATCGGTGTTACGTTACGTTTATGTAGGTGTCACGTTACGTACAGGTGTCACGTTACGTTTATGTAGGTATCACATTACGTACAGGTGTCACGTTACGTTTATATAGGTGTCACGTTACGTTACGTTTATGTAGGTGTCACGTTACGTTACGTTTATATAAATATGATCTATGATAACATTCAATTTCTTATATATGGTTTTATTATTATTTATGATATTAACAACTAATATTGAGGGTAAATGTGTCAACAAACTTTCCACATGACTTATAAGAACATAAATTTTTTAGTAGAACCATATGTAGCATAAGTCTCCCTAATAGAACTTATAAATAATTTTTTCAAATATAAAATTATAATATTTTTTTTTTGTTTTTTAATTGTAGAATGCATAAACAACACGTATAGTTTTTGTAAAAGTTGTTTGTTGGGGAGCATATTTATAAGCGGTGGTGGCGGCAACACTTCACATCCTCTCCCCCAACCGCACTAACAACCTCCTCCAAAGTTAAAAATCCCTTTTTTTTAAAAAAAAAAATTCAATCTCCAAATCCTAAGCTGATGCCCTGACAAATCCCCCAACCTCAGCATCTACTGCCCTCCAGATACCCTCTCTCTCTCTACAAGTCCTTGTTGGATGATGTCACTACTCATCTCAACACTCTCTTAACAAATAGAATTTCAATTCTATTCTTTGTTTTCTAGAATTCAATGGCATCTTCTTCTCTTTGTTTCCCGACAACTTCAGCTGCCGGAGCCCGAACCACTCTCCGACCCGATGTTTCCGGATTCTTGCTCTCCGGTCACCGTCCCAGGACACAATTCAAGTCTCGGAGTTTTGATGTTCGATGCTCTTTGGACTCCAATGTCTCTGATATGAGCGTTAATGGTACTTCCATCAATTTTCCACATTACCATCATAAGTATATGTACATGTGTGTGTCTATGTTTGTGACTTTGTATTGTCTGTGGATGGTGACTGTTGTGTTGTGATGTTTGTGATTGCCGATTATGTTGTTCTTGCATCTGGGTATCTGATTTTAGGGCTTTGTTGGTTGGTCATAGTTGTGGTAAATTGTTTTGTGCTTTATTAATTAATCAAATTTAAATTTGTTGGTCCAATTAGAAGTTAATTTCTTTGCTTTTTACTGTAATTGAGAGAGAAAAGTGGTTTGGGTTCTGCAACAGGAGTGGTAGACTTGGATAAGGTTTGTAAGGCTGTTGGGAAGGAGGTGAAGTTGAGATCAATGTTCCCTTGAGGCTGATTGTTTCTTAATCCTTTTACATAGCTTCTGAGAAACCAAAAGAAAATAAAAGAAACCAACAAGTTGTCCATACATGCATTTGTGAGCTTCCTTCCACATACAGAAATGTAAATGGATGATGAGATAAGATGTATTATACCGAAATGACTCCAACAGAACTATTTGGTTTAGCTGGATTGTTGACAACCCCAAACAATAAACAATTTATAAGATTCTCAATTTGTTTCTTTTGCTTTTCCTTTGATTTCTCTACAACCAAGTGGAGGGTAAGCCATATAATATATTGGGTAAGTTGGGTAGAATTGTGTTAGCCTCATCAACAAGCCCAAAGCTCATGGGTCGGCCATAAGCTCAACCCGATGGATTGTATTAGGCCTATAAACTAGGGGTGCAACTTGGGTGGGCTCAACCCAACCAACCTGAGTCTAATTCAAATTTTTTTAGGGCTTGGACAAGATATTTTTAAATTTGGTATGGATTTGAACAAAAATTCAGAAACCTAAATTAAATTTGGACAGACTTGGGCAAAGACATCAAACAATTCGAACAATCCGAAGTCTGAATTATACATATATAGATATATAAAAATATTAAATATATATATAAATTATTAACCATTACATGATATTAATGTAATTTAGATTATTAAATCATATTGGATATATATTATATATACAAGTAACACAAAATCTTACCTTTTTTATTCTCACTCATCAATTGCAAAGACTACTATAGTGGCATCTCTCTTACATTATATAAATTATTTGTTTTGATGTTATTAATGATTTTCTTTATAAAAAAAAAATTGTAAATAAAGTCTAATTTTAATAATTTAATAATTTCACTAAAATATATATATATATATATATAAATTATTTACAATTCGGGCAATTCGGGCAAGTCGGGTTTAACTCGAGTCGTGGTTGGGCAGACAACCTCGGGTTACAATTCGGGTTTGGGGGGGCGTGGCCAAGTCTCAACTCAACTTGGGTTGGGCTAGGCTTCGACAACCTCCCAATCCGACCAAACTTGCTTGAGTTGCACCCCTACTAAACAATAAAAAATGGATATACTATTTTTTTCTTTGATTCTTTTTTGGGAGGGTAATTTATACTCCCCTGAGGTTTGAAGAAAATATAGTAAACCCCACAAATTCGGCATAATTATATTGGGTTTCCTTGAGATTTAATTCACATAACAATTAATCCCATTTTTATCAATAATTTGTTAGTCATATAGATGGGAAAGAAATGTTTTTATGTTTTACATTGAAATGTATATTTTACTTGTTTATCTTTGTACCTTCATACCATCTGCATTAGTTTTAGTCCCTTTAGCCTTGTTAAAAGGGAAGTCTATGTAGTTTTGTGAAAATTGTAGGGCTTGCTGTATTTTTTCCAAATATCAAAAGGGGTCAATGTAATTACCCTTTTTTGTACTTTTTGTGTTTGTATACATTTTTTATATGAAATGAGTAACTATATTTTCACGAAATTAAAGATATATATAGTTTAATAACATAATCATAATGGATGTAATTTTGCATTTCAATACATAAAGTTCAATTTTACTTTTCATAATTCAATATGCAATTCTAATTGTTGTGATGCACTTCAAAATTTTGTATTTTTCCAATGAATTTTGAATCTAATAAAAAAATTTGAAGTAAAGCCCCAATTAGGCCATATGGGTCAAGCCTGGCTCAAAACCCATAAGCCCATATTTTTAAGATCATGGGTAGGGCCTCTTGAATGGGTCAGCCTGAGCCTAGCTTGTTGGCCAGTAAAAGCCCATGGTCCTACGTTTGTTCCAGGGCAACGCCTAGGAATTAAATTCTAGGTTGGCCGGTCTAGCCCATTGTAGAGGCTTGGATTTATGTTTTCTCATGGTTTAAGTAAAAGGCACATTTCACTTTAGCCCCTGTGGTTTGGTTGATATGCGAATACCCTCTGGCATTTGGAAATAAGCACATAAGCTCTTGTGGTTTGTAGACCAAAGTGCACAATCAACTTTTCGATCTAAGTTTACAGGCTATGAGAGCCAATGCCAATGTAGAGAATAAACCATTTTTCTAAGACAAAAATACCCTTATACATCTTCAAATTTACAAAAAAAGAAAAGAAAAGGAAGTCAGTCTTCTTTCTCTTCCTTGCTCTACTATTTGTCTCTGTTCTCCCCCCTCTTTGTCTATTGTTTTTCACTACTTTTAAAATCAAAACCAATCCCAAACCTTGAATTGGACTTCAAAAATCAAAATCAAAATCAAAATCAAACCTAAAATTATTGAGACCAACATAATAAGAGTAGACAAGCTTTTCCACCACCACTGTCACCAATAATCAAAAATCAAAATCCCAAGCTTTTCCATCACCACGAACCACCCCAACCCTTGCCCCTTCTCAACTTGCAGCCCACATGCACACTCTCTTCTTCAACCAAAATCACAACTACATAAGTAGGCGCTCCCCAACTTAGCTTAGTACTAAGGATATTAATGGAAGAACAAAGTGTTCATGTCATGGAAGGCATTAGCCTTAAATACTTCATAAAAGTAAAGGTGTCTCATAAAATAATCATATACTAATTTTATGGAACTTAAGCTTGGTCAAATTGAAAACCTAAACTACCTTAAGCTTTTGATGAATTAATGAATGTTGGGACTAAAAACAGAGAAAGGGGGACAAAGAGAGAAAGAGAGCAAACAGATGATGTGGTGGTGGTGGAGGGACTTGTTCTTCCTTTCTCTCTCTCTCTCTACTATCTCTATTAGTGGAAGTGATATATATATATATATATATGGGTTTAGAGGGGTAAGTTTAGAGGTACCATTAACAGAAGTTAACGGTGCACCTTGGTCCATAGACAACTGGGCCTTATGCTCTTATTTTCAAATGACAAGGGGGTCAATCTGCAAATGAGCCAAACCAAATGGGGGTAAAGTGAAATTTGCCCTTAATTTTAAATACTCCCCCCCCCCCCCCCCCCCCCCTCCCCCTCCTTAATTTTCATGCAAGGAAATAGAAATTAAGGAATTGGATGGAGTACACTAAAAGATTGAGTTAGGGCAACAAATAAAAAAGTTACTCCTCATTACTCATCTTCAATTTTTTTCCTCAAGATAGTTGTACATGTATTTTTTTTTTTCATCTATTAGTGTGATGGGAAGAACTTGATTATGGAAGTCTATCCAAGAAAATATACAACATCATGTAAGGATTATGCAGTTAAACAAATCTTGTTTCTTTTTTTTTTTTCTTTTTTTTTCTCCTTGTACTATCCGGTCTATCCTTGTTAATCTTATTTAAATGTTATTAGTTTGTGGTGCTATTTTTGGGTATCAACATTTGAATTTCTCATCTGTCAGCTCCAAAAGGATTATTTCCATCAGAACCTGAACATTATAGGGGACCAAAACTAAAAGTGGCTATCATTGGAGCTGGTCTTGCAGGCATGTCAACTGCAGTGGAGCTATTGGATCAAGGCCATGAGGTTCAGTATTCTTCTTCTTTCCCACTAATTATGCCAATGCTCACATTTGGGGTTTAACTAACACTTGTTTCCATTACCTTGATCATACTTGTATTTCTTTTTTTCTTCATTCTTTGTTTGTCCATGTCAAACACCAACAAGTTTCTGACACGTATCCAAATGTGTCTTAATATTTTTTAATCTTTCTAGCACACTTCATACACTACATGTGTCTAATGCTTAAGCAAACATTAAGTTATTGGTCTTGTCTTAAGTATGAAGGAAATAATTTGGGGGCCAATGAGTAAAATAAAAACAAAGTGAATTTATATCTTTTGTTGAATGTAAAAATACAAACTCCACACCTACTCTACCTTAGTGTGGTAGGTGAGTGAGTTAGTATATTATGTGAGTGTGTTAGGTTAGTATATAGTGGTAGATAGTGGAAATATATAGTGGTAGATAGTGGAAATATATAATATGTAAGTGGTATATAATGGGTTTAATGGGTTATGATGATGTTTGTAATATCTCCTATATAAGGAGTGTCATTTGGTCTTGTAAAATTAGGATATTGAATACAATCAATCAATAATACAATACATTAATTTCCTACATGGTATCAGAGCGGGTTTAGCACCTAGTATTTTTCGCTTCACCGGCGGGCGGCAACCTCGCCTTGGCCGCCCGCCGGACCTCAACCTACTCCGCTGCCACATTCCTTACCGCTCCAATCCACCACCACTCGTACTATGACAGTAACAGTGTTTACTTGTGATGGAAGTGCACTACCAAGTGCTTGCACTGTAACTATTCAAAAGCAGGGACGTTGCAGGGACTTGATCCAAGCCATTAGCAATGCTTGTTCCTTAAAGCATAATGAGAAACTTTTGTTAGCAGAGATAAGAGGGCATTTGATTCACCGGTTCTTGGAAGATCCTTTAATATCGTTGTCTTCCATAAAAGATGATGATCACCTTGCTGCTTACAAGCTGGAAACCTTGCTGCTTGTTATCCATTTGAAGAGGTTCTCATACAGCAGGTCAATGAAGAACAAGCTGGAAACCTTCATCAATTTTCCTGTACATGAACTTATTTTGGGGTCCAACAAGGATGCCATTTCAACCAGGATGTCTTCTTCGACAAGCACAACAAGGATGCCATTTCTGGTGGTTCGGTTGGTTTGATTTTATCGATCTTTCTTTTTCCATTAAAAAAAAAATATATATATATATATATACCATATCGATTTGCACACCAAACCTTCCCTTATTTTATTCATCTCGGGGATCAACCCCGATCACATTTTTACAAAAAAAAAAAAAAATCAACCACAACCACCACATCAACCAGCCTCACTTCTTCGCCTCTTCAGCTGTTCGCTTCCTCTTGCCTTTGTCTTGGGCGTCTCTTGCCGGTGCTGCCTCCGTGTTTCCCACGCCGCCGAGCACGTTCACTTCCCGTTGCTCTTCAACTGTCACATATGGCGGCCCTCCAAATCTGAGCATCACGGTGGCCTTCCGCTTCAGTTCCTTATTTTCTGCCTTCAGCACACATATCTCTGCTCGGGCATCCGTATACATGCGCTGGAGCAGAGCCAGTTGGGCTTTTACCTGCTGCACCTCATTTGTTCTACTCTGAAGCCGGTGCGACAGGTTGTTGACCGCAGTCATGGTCTCAACACATGACCTTAATGTATAATAATTGGCCTCAATATCAGATTGAGCAGCCATTATCTGCTCAACTGCCACCATCGGATAGTTCAACGGCGCAAAACCAGGGGGGCTTGGTCCAGGGGCGATTGGTTGCGGTTCCAGGGCAACTGCCCCGGTTATCTCTCTCGTGCACTCATTGAGGTCGGGAAAGAGAGTGAGCAGACCCCGGGAAGAAGAGGCTCTGTTCTGGGTAGCGGAACGGGAAGAAGAAGCCATTTTCTGGGCAGAAGTGTTACAGAGTATCTCTATCAGCAAAATGAAGAGTTTTTTCAGAGGATTTTTCAGCAGATGTTTTGTTCTGCATAAGCGGCAGCCTCGCCTTGGTATAAATAGGCAAGGCAGACACGCGTATCACGCGCCTCTCAACGCCAGACGACAACTCGGCGCGCCTTTTGATGGCTCGACTTTTGATGGCTGTCGGGCACGTCTTTTGATGGCGCGCCTTTTGATGGCTGTCGGGCACACCTTTTGATGGCACGCCTTTTGATGGCACGCCTTTTGATAAGATTGGGCACGCCTTTTGAGGGTGCGACTTATATGGGTCCGACAAGACTCTGTAAACTGTCCCGACTTTGATTCCGGTTAGCTTCTATAAGGGTCCGACAAGACTCTGTAAACTGTCCCGACATTGATTCCGGTTAGCTTCTATATGGGTCCGACAAGACTCTGTAAACTGTCCCGACATTGATTCCGGTTAGCTTCTATATGGGTCCGACAAGACTCTGTAAACTGTCCCGACTTTGATTCCGGTTAGCTCTTATAACGGTCCGACATGACCCAGTAAATTGTTTTCTACAACGGTCCGACATGACCCAGTAAACTGTTTTCTACAACGGTCCGACATGACCCAGTAAACTGTTTTCTACAACGGTCCGACATGACCCAGTAAACTGTTTTCTACAACGGTCCGACATGACCCCATAAACTGTTTTCTACAACGGTCCGACATGACCCCATAAACTGTTTTATCTTCTACAACGGTCCGACATGACCCCATAAACTGTCTTCTACAATGGTCTGACACGACCATACAGTGTCTCCTATCTACTTTTATTTGTCAGCTTATTTTTCCTGTTTTGTTACTCTCTCCAAACTCAAGTTGGTTAGTTCTTAACCCCCTTGAGTTTGAGGGGGGCTGTTGAATGTAAAAATACAAACTCCACACCTACTCTACCTTAGTGTGGTAGGTGAGTGAGTTAGTATATTATGTGAGTGTGTTAGGTTAGTATATAGTGGTAGATAGTGGAAATATATAGTGGTAGATAGTGGAAATATATAATATGTAAGTGGTATATAATGGGTTTAATGGGTTATGATGATGTTTGTAATATCTCCTATATAAGGAGTGTCATTTGGTCTTGTAAAATTAGGATATTGAATACAATCAATCAATAATACAATACATTAATTTCCTACATCTTTTAATATTTTCACATTTAGGCTTTTCAATTTTAGACTGAAATTCAAAAATCTAAAACTTCCAATTTGTTTGAAATTAGAGCTTTTTATAGATATTAAGACTTTTTGTTCGACCAATAGAAATGAAAATTGATTTCTTCCTATTTTGATATAATAAAACATAAATACATTCCTTCAAATCAGAAGAACTTCCTCTTTGGTTTTCTGCAAAGTTCATTCTGTTTGGGTAGTTTTTTTTTTAATTTCTGATAATGGCTAGATTTTACAATTCATTGTTGACTTTTCAGGTGGACATATACGAATCAAGATCTTTCATTGGCGGAAAAGTCGGTTCTTTTGTTGATAAACGTGGAAATCACATTGAAATGGGACTTCATGTTTTCTTTGGTTGTTACAATAATCTTTTTCGATTGATGAAAAAGGTGAAGACCACATGCTTGTTTTCACAAAGTTTTTTATTGATATTTTAGATTTTAATGTTAATTTCATTTCTTGTATTCTTTATGCCCCATAGCTTTTAAGCTGCAAATAAAGAATATTTTTCATGATCATAAAGCATGATATGTGAAACAAGGACCATCCATATTCTAGAATATTTGATCCATTGATCTTTTATGGTAATAACTGATATAACAGTGCCTTTTAGGACGCTTGTAGGATCAAATATCTATGTCCTAATAATTTAGCTATGGTACAAAATATTTCGGTTTTTTGTGCTTTTGATTGTTGTATGACATCTGATTATGATAATGAGCAAGGAACTAAATCTTATCTGTTGGTAAGAAATATTCATTGTTGTAGTTGCTTTACATATCATAAGATATTGAAATGATGGGTGAATTGACGCTGAAATCTAGAGGATTAATTAGCTTGGGATGCCAAGAAGCTTCTATACTGATGTACTTGTGCCAATGATGTATTGCTCATACATCTTCATGACCTACTAATGCCTTCAATGCACTCCCAATGTGCCTACACAATTATGAGCTCGCTTTTGAATATGGAATGGAAGAATATGGCTCTGTATTTGGTTAGTTCGTCTCATAGCTTGAGTTTGGACTACATAGCTTTTAGATAGACCCTTTTGTATGCAGTTTAGTGTATCTGTTATTGGCAGGACTGCTCAGAATAAACTCAGACATGTACTTAACTTGTTAGTTCCTTAACTCTTCTAATTGACCTGGGTGTGCAAAACTTGGACCCCTCATTTATTTCCAATATATGATAAAAGGCTCTTATGACCCTATATGTGGATTATATCAAGCTATACACCATTAGTTGTGTCCGTGCGATTTCGTATAATAATGGTGGTAACTAGGTGATTTTGCTTTTTTCTATGTGATTAATCTCAAACTTCCCTATGCATGTTTGAAATGTAGGATGTTTAAGTTATTTCATTGTAGTTGATTTGTGGATTGAGAACTGTCGATGCATTTGCACTAAGCCGGCTCCATGAATTTTCTTTAGAAAAAACCCTTTTGCTTTCTGAGAATTAACTATATGAAATTGTAGTTTAGTTACATAATCTTCTCAAGACAATGGTCTCTGATTGTTTTTCTTGGATCTCTACTTTGACCTAGGTTGGTGCTGATAAAAATCTGCTTGTGAAGGATCATACTCATACTTTTGTAAACAAAGGGGGTGAAATTGGTGGTATGATGTAATTCTTACTTGAAAGACTGATTTGAAACCTTTTGTTTTGGCCATAGCCAAACTTGTGTGGTATATTAATTACATTAATCATTGGTTTTGGTGTTGCATATATGACTTAGTTTCCTGCTGCAGAACTGGATTTTAGGTTTCCAATTGGAGCACCGTTGCATGGAATTCGTGCTTTTTTGTCTACAAACCAGCTCAAGGTAAAGTCTACTATTATAGTTTCCTATTAAACTGAATCTTGAATGTTATTCCAATTTATTTGTGTAGAGCCCATCCATGCAAGAACCCCATGTTTAGCGTTGGACAAGCCATGTTTTTCATGCAGTTCATAATAAGATGTTGAACAAATCTGAAGAAGAGGGGATATTGGAAATTGTTTGCATTAGAAGCTGGGCCCATTGATGACTTTGCGTTATTAACTTTGAGTCACCCTAAGTCATATTTTATTTTCTTTCTTAATTTAATAAGCTTCTGTTCAGTTGTGTATATATGCTTTTAATATTTTAGGATTCAGGAGTAGTAGTTGCCCATGGGTCATGATTTGGGTCAAATTGTCATAATGCATCTTTTGTTCATGACCACAAGCTATTAACTTGAGTAAACCTCTTGCCATCTCAAAAGGGAGGTGTGTAGGGTTTATGTTCTGTTTGGGGCGTGGGTGTGTGCCTTTACTTATTTATGGGTGGGGAGGAAGAAAAGAAAAGTTTATAGGTGAATATGGGTTTTAATGGAAAGAGTCTTTAAGTTTTTGAATAATAGTCTATGGTTAAGATTTACTAATTGAATTAGCTTGCAATTCTTTAGAGAACAAGTTCTATAGACATTTCCAACATTTTGTGCCATTTTTTTTTTTTTTTTACAAATTTTATGGTGCAATGCCTAGACTCTTCCCCCCTTCTCTTCTAATTCTCTTTCTTTTCTTTGGTTATCTGCAACAACAACAACCAAAAAAAAAAATCAGTTTTAACCATTATCAACCCTCTATAAGCCTTCTGTCCGGCATCCAAAATTCTAAATAGTCATCATCCAGAAATTCAACTACTCTTGCCTCCAGCAAACTATCAGTATGAAAGACAAGCCCAATCACTTTCTATCATCAATAGTTCAACCCCAGCAGCACCAACCAACACCTAATCTGGTCATTAGTAATGTTCACAGCCCCAAAAGAGCATTGGCTATATTTGCTTTCCTTTGTAATTAAAATCCTTAGAAACCTTGAACACACATCTTGATACTGGAAAATGAAAGAAAAAGACTAGATTAATTCACAGAAACAAGAAGCAGTGGCAACAGGTGAAGAGAAAGCCCTAAATGGCCATTTCTTCTTTCAGGAATCTCTGAATAGAACTCTAAAAACTGAAATTAAAACCATAAACTTTAACATTCTTATAATGCCTTATCAAAATTACAACTAAAGTTACCAAAATAGGCCTTCTACTAGTTTTAACAAATTGCCTTGGGAACATAAAAACTTGACTAAATGCCTTCAAACTTTATAACTTACAGAAATAAATCAAATTCTTGCCTATCTGCTTCTTGGACTCCAACTTTATTCTTAAATTTGTTAACTTTGATCATGGTCTGCAACTGGGATGCACCACATCTTCACTAATCTTTTTTCATGAAAAGGTTATGATAATCAGCCTGAAAGAGATCCTTTGATGACTGCTATCCCATACTAACACTTAGTCTACCAAACATGATATTAATTTTGTGCTTGGATTGAAAAGCAAAAGGGAAAAAAAGAAAATAAAGTTTCTCATGGATTTATTCAAATAGTTGAAGCAAACAATGCCTACTTTTGCTCTCCATTAATGTTCTTTCCACTTCATATTGTTCAACTGCAGCCTTATGACAAAGCAAGAAATGCTTTGGCTCTTGCCTTAAGCCCTGTTGTGCGGGCTCTTGTTGATCCAGATGGAGCAATGAGGGACATACGGAATCTGGATAGTGTAAGAATGATTTCTTACTGTCTAGTGCATTTGGTTACCACGCCTAGTTTCCAAAGGAACTAAATCAGTTTTCATGTGGAGAACATATCCTATCTTGACTGCCTGTTAATGAAATTTTTTTTCACTACACAGATAAGCTTCTCTGATTGGTTCTTGTCCAAAGGTGGCACACGTGCAAGTATCCAGAGAATGTGGGATCCTGTCGCTTATGCTCTTGGGTTTATTGATTGTGATAATATCAGCGCCCGTTGTATGCTCACTATATTTGGATTGTTTGCCACAAAAACAGAAGCTTCCTTATTGCGCATGCTTAAAGGTTCTCCAGACATTTATTTAAGTGGCCCAATCAAAAAGTATATCACAGACAAAGGGGGGAGGTGTGACTATGTAAATTTAACATGACCATGATGTGATAACATTTAATGTTGTTTGTCTTCGCAAATAATTGCTGATTTCTCACCTGGAAAATACTTTTTGCTACAACAGGTTCCATCTCAGGTGGGGATGTAGAAAGATACTTTACGACAGATCTACTGATGGAGAGACATATGTGACGGGAATTGCCATGTCAAAAGTAAGCTTAATTACTCCCATTTTTCTCCTTTTAAAATTTTACTTCCTTTAAATCCATATTTATTTAAGCAGAATATGTGGAATCAAGCTTATTGTTACTGAGTGTCTGGATTTTGCAAGTCAACCAGTTGAATTCCTGTGATATCTTACATGACTCTGGATTGCAGTTCAGTCTCCTACATTTTTCTAACACATGCTTGTACAATTTGAAGTATTATGCATTTTTATTTCAACTACATAAATCCATGTCAAAGCCATTAAGAAATCTCATGAATTTTTCTGTTACTATTGTGGTTAAATTTTTTTTGAAAGTAATAGTTTATCCTCAGAAAGATTTGAACTATGGAATCTTCATAATTTAGTTTTTTATTCATCTTTATATACTTGTTTTAAAGGCGGTTCTTTTTTTGATAATTTGATATACAATAAATGGGGAAAAAAGGAAACCATAGTTACTTGAATTTAGCTTTGTGAAATTAGTGAGAATTCCTTAGTCTACCTCAAAAATGATCCAAACCATGTACTATTAACTTTCTATAATTTTGATCTTGAAGCGAACAAATGGTTTTAAAATGGGAAAAATCAATAATATGATCGAATTAGGGGACCACAATGAATAGTAAGTGGATGTTGATCTAACTTCTTGGATTCAACAATTTGACCTTTACTCATATGTCAGCAGACGTTCTGGTTTTTGGTCATCCATGTAAATGATTGATGCTTAATACTTTTTTCTTTTAAACTTCCAGGCTACTCAAAAGAAAATTGTGAAAGCTGATGCTTATGTTGCAGGTTTGTTGTTGGCTTTCCTTCCATATGTTTATACTCTCACTATTTATGTCCCTACTAAATACTAAACTACTCCATTTGGTGGCAGCATGTGATGTCCCTGGAATTAAAAGATTAGTTCCACCCACATGGAGGGAGTGGGAATTCTTTGATAATATTTATGAACTAGTTGGTGTGCCTGTGGTCACAGTGCAACTCAGATACAATGGCTGGGTCACAGAGTTAGAGGATTTAGAACGTTCAAGGTGATCCTCTCATGTATTGAAGTTATTGGTTTGTGAAAGTGGATTCCTTTGGGATCTAGGAATAAAATATACTTTACTTATCATGACTACGGAAAACAAATTACTGTTTGCATGTATTTTTAAGTAAATTTTCCACTTTGTAAATGTTAGGCAACTAAGGCAAGCTGCAGGGTTGGATAATCTCCTTTATACCCCAGATGCAGATTTCTCATGCTTTGCAGACCTTGCACTCTCATCACCTGAAGACTATTACCTCGAGGGACAAGGCTCATTGCTCCAGTAAGGAAAATTCTCTTCGTTTTGTTTTATAATACTATTGTTGTCATTATTATTAATTGTTGTTATTTCTGTAGAGAAAGATAATGCCGATTAACCACAAGATACATCTGCTGAATGAAATAGTTGAATAGCCTTTTATTTGTCTGTAATTCAAAACCAGAATCTTTTACCATCCTATTTCTGTCTCTCTTTATATACAATATATATCGGCCTATCTTGCTCATGACAATATTATCCTTAAGTTACTAGATCAATCATGATGAAGATTTCATTTGCTAGGACTGCATGCAACTAGTACATGGTACGTGTGATCAATTCTGGAAGTTGATTTATTCCCTGGAGCAATTGTGGCTCATTTAATCAGAAAAATGAGCTTATAGAAATGCAAACTATTGTTAGGAAATGGATCTGGAAGTATATTTTAAACACTCTCTGTTCTAATAAATGAAGGTGTTTTTTGCTTCTCCAGCATGCTGCATGTTGATCTTAATCTGATTTATATACTTGGTTTCATACCTTGAGACTTCCGGTATCATCATTTGATTCTGATTACGTACTATGCTATTAAACTCATTCAGACTTTGTAAAAAATTTAATCTGAAGTTACGACTTACTCTACCTTGCATCATGAATATATTCCAGAATAATTCTCTCTTACCACTTCTATGTTAATTGTGTTCTCATATTCATATTCTTTCTTACTAAAAGTTTTCTGCCCTTAATTTTTTGCTTACAGATGCGTGCTTACACCTGGTGATCCCTACATGCCATTACCAAATGATGAAATCATAAAAAGAGTTACAAAACAGGTAAGTGTCATTTAAGGAACACCTCTTACCACCTTTTTTTTTTGGAAGAAACCAAGTGCAAGTACCTTTCATGTTACCACTGATCATCACCCCCAACCCACCTCTGTCTGCAAACAAAAAAAGAGAGAGTAATACCAAACCCCTACTGAAATGCAACTTGGTTTGATTGTAACACAGTGATATGCAAGCATATTACACCCAAGATTTCAGGAAATTTATGAAAAGGTTAAATAGTATAGATGCCTTGGAATAATTAAACTGGTATGACAAACATATTTTTGCAAGTATTTTGGGATAAAATAAAAGCACCTTATATGTGCAATCTGCAAGGTCCTTATATAACACATGCATTAATTTCTAATATAATGAAAGATCAAGCAAAAGCACTCTTTCACTTATTTGGCTAATATAGAAGTACCACCAGCTCTTATTACCTCGGGTGAAAAAGAGAAGGGAACAAAAATACAAAAGAACATAGATGAATATCAGGCAGAATAAGCAGTAAACTAAAACAAGAATCAACACATATCATCATATGAACTAAAACTAATTCCGTGGAGTTTAAGCTACTAAAACCTTACCCACCAAGAGTTTTGAATCATGTGAATTCTTCAAAACTTCAGGACGTGAAATCTGAATGAACTAACGGATCTCAAGTAAAGTACACATGTCAGATTTGAAGTGCCTATACAGAGAATAAATGAGTTTTATTCAATAGTTCATGACCCTTCCAATAAGAATTATTATCCTTAACAGCCATTGTTATTTGCACCAGAAGTCCAAACCAGATAGCAATATCACATATCTCACTAATCCTATTCATTTTCACCACAATCCAAAACCAAAGTAGAAACATCAAGGTGGCCTTTTCTCTTACAGAATCCTCCCTACGAGAAGCCCCCCTTTTAGCTTGGTTCTTTGTTGGCCAAAAGCAGAACCCACTCTAATGTACCTCCAAATGGGAAATTCCACCAAGGAATTAAATTTTGTTTTTATTTGGTTGAAATGACCCGATTGAAATTCCATGGTTTGATCAAAATGATGTAGTTTCGTTGTGCTCCAACCAAAACTACATCATTTCAATCGAAACATTTGGGTTCAATCACAAGGTCTAGGTCATCACTAACTGGATATCAGGTTCTTCTCTCTCAATCACTCTATCTCTTTTGGTCTCTTTCTCTATTTTCTCTCTTTTCCTCTTCATTTTCTATGCTTTAGCCTTAACTATCAGATTTGATGGGTTGCCTGAGAATCTCTAACAAAATGCGATTCTTCGTTTTTTCTTTTAAACAAATGAAATTATTGGCCTTTGTTAAATCTTTTTGACATTTTTGTTGACAAATCCAAATGTTTCCCTTGAAATGATGTAGTTTTGGTTGAAACACACCAAAAAAACTACATTGTTTTGATCAAAACTGGAATTTTGATTTTCAATGGTTAATTTGTTTCAGTGTCCACATAAACCAGAAGTTAAGTTTTAAAATTTAATTCCTTTTATATAGTAATAAAATATTTCACATTATTTTCTAAACATTTCAATTAACATTTACTATCTAATTCTAGCGTTGTTTTCTTTTGTCTAAATGAATATATAACCCTTACACATGTTCAGTTTTTGAATGATTAGCCTTAGAAATACATGCTGATATACTTTTGTTCATGTTTCCTTGTATTTCCTCCTTTTTTTTTAATTTTTTTTATTTTATTGTTTCCATCATGTTTCTAAAACGTTTTAGTTTCCGTTTCCTAGCTTACCAAAACAATCTCTTCATAGAAACAATGTTCTACATTCTTTGAAATGCCACTTGTGCACTCTAAATATGTTTTGAAATATTTGTGAGATGAATACATTATGTGCATTTCAATATTGTACAATTGTTTTTCATTCTTAGTATGATATTACGGGAATAATATTTTGATGTTTAAGTTATGAAATATATGTCCTTCTAATTTTAAGTATTGATATCTTGCCCTTTTTTTTTATAATTTTTTTTTTATTACTTTTGAATAAATTATTCATATATTTGACGTATAATGAATTTTTAAAAATATAAATTTTATCGTGTCCCAGGCATAGTATGTCCTTGTTACCTGTCCATGTCTATTCTACAGAAACTGCTTTCTTGGAAACACTAACACACATGCCCTTGCACAAAATGAGGTTCTTTTCAGTTAAAACATGTAAAGTAAAATAAAGGGTATTATAGTAATTATACTACTACTATTACTAATAGTAATAATATGGTAAAGGCGTAAACAAATTCAGCTGATTTTGTAACATTTCTATTTTGGGTAGTCAAGGAAAAAAACAAAAACAAAAATGCCCATAAGAAAATTTGTACTATAAATCTCATGAATTCATTAGCATGCTAATGAGATGTCCACACCAAACATGCAAGTTTTTGATTGACAACAGACAAGCTAATCTTGCTTTCATGAAATTTACAGAGAACCAACTTGAGCCAAGGATGGTTGCACATATTTCAAAGTCATGTTTCTTGTTATAATATGGTGCATTTTCACATCAGGTGTTGGCTTTATTCCCATCTTCCCAAGGTTTGGAAGTTACTTGGTCATCTGTAGTCAAGATTGGGCAATCGTTATATCGTGAGGGGCCTGGTAAAGATCCATTTAGACCTGATCAGAAGACCCCTGTGAAAAATTTCTTCCTTGCTGGTTCATATACAAAGCAGGTGATGGTTTCTCTCTCTCTCTCTCTCTCTCTCTCTCTCTATGGTTACCATGATTGATTATTACATACCCAACCTTTGCATGTTAATTTGATTAACAAAAATGATATTGATGGATGTTGAATGATTAATCTATAGCGAAAATTAGTCATCATGCTTTGTAATCAGTCATATTTGTGCTCGGGCTTGTGATGAAATTTTCTCAAGGAAACCACACAGCACTGTATTTGTTAATGTTATGGTAGATCATATGTTGGTGATGGTTCTAATCATGTCTTTTGTGAAATATCCGTAGTATTTTCACAAGGAAAGGTTTAAATTTTAGTTTAGCAAAATCTATAGGGATGATTTGCTAGCCAGGATGATTCTTGTAGAATATAGCTTCTTATTTTATTTTGCTCCTCTCGGCCTTGCTCTGCAGGATTACATAGACAGCATGGAAGGTGCTACCCTATCTGGGAGACAAGCCTCGGCCTATATATGTGATGGTGGGGAGGAATTGGTGGCATTACGGAAGAAGATTGAATCCCAAGTCCTTACTGAAGCTGCTTCTTTGACTGACGAGTTGAGTCTTGTCTGATGCATTGCAATTTTCATTCATAGACCACTGTGCAAGCATTGCCTCAAATTGCTGAGTTAGAAGGCAGCTGTGACTGGGAATCCGTACGTATATTCATCACCACGTATGTAATTTAACTGGAATTACATGTAACTGTAGAACATCACTTGTTGCATCATGCAATTAAATGCCAATCATAAGCATTCATGGGTACCTATCTTTTTGTTGTTTTTTTTATTTTTATCACCCAACAACTCAACCTCCAGCTGAGCCAGCTATATACCATGCATGTTTCTTTAGTACTGGTAGGAAATGCCATATGGTTCACTTTTCTCTTCAGAAGTAAGCTTCAAGCAATAATTTGAACTGTTAGGGCATGCCATGTTGTGCTTCACTATGTGCCCTTAATTAGAATCTGGGGTCATTTAGGTGGGTCGTTAATTAGAATCTTGAATCTTGGGTCATTTAAGTGGTGTCTCTATTTGGGTCATTTAAAAAAATCTCCCTGGATGTCTTTCAACCCTGATTTTGAAACTTTGAGATGCTTGTATCTCCAATCTCCCCCAATAATGCATTGATCAGCATTCTATTTGGCACATCCCAAATGTCTTGCCCATTACCACTTCGGCACAATCTTGGCAAACCCTGTTACAACCCCAGCCTTGGGACTTTCTGGGCTACCGAAAAGGATCTTAGGAGGCCCTCGAAGCCTGGACCACTGGATTTGTGCTCCTCCATCTAATGAAAATTGATTGTTGAAATTATTAAAAGTTTGTTCTTCTTTGAAGATGATTTTCCCATACTAATCAGGGGTGGAGTCAATATTTCTTCGGTGGGGTGGCTAGATTGCCAAAGAGAAGCCATAGGATAAATTTGTTGAGCCGTCGATGGATCGGTTAGAATTTTATTTGATTAAATAATTAATAAATATTACTCAATAGAGACTAATTGGACCAATAAAATTATAAGATAATTGTCTCAATTAAATATTATTTGTACAAATTGTATCATTAAGGAGGTCAAAATCTAAAGATTTAGATATAAACGGTAAGGAGGTCAATATAAAGTTTTACTATGGATTCCATTAAATAAAGTATAAAAACTAACAAGTAGACTATATTCTTTCCCTAAAAATTTAATTGTTAGTAATTTTTTTTTAATATAATTTCATACCAATTAAATAAATTATATTATTTGTTTATTACAAAAACATGTGATTACTATAAACCTTTTAACCTAGGCCAGATTAAAATTTTCAATAATGTTAGGATAATCATATTTTTTTATCACAATTTATTTATTATGTTAATTAAGGGTGTAAATTCGGCTCGGCTCGGCCCGGCCCAGAGTCAGCCCTCGTAGGAGTCGGCACATTTGCGAAAAATCTAAGACCAGACCCAGGGGTACTTGGGCCTCGAGCCTGGGCAAGCCTTGACTTTTTTCAAAAAAAAATTTCCATCGAAATAGATTGAAAAAGACATTGGGCCTCGAGCGGGCCTTGGAGCAGTTAGCGGACCAGGCCAAACGGGCCTGGCCGTGCTTCAAAATAGAGGGCACAGGACCTCAGGTTGGGCTTAGGCCTAGTCTGGCTTAGCCAGGCCGCAAGCGAGTTTTGGGTGAGTTGCGGTTCGATTTTACATCCCTAATGTTAACCACTCATGCTTGATACTATTGTAACATTGACACATAAAATGGTAAACAAAACATGGTAAGAAAATATGATTATCATAACATTATTGTAAATGTTTATGGGAACATTATAGGATTTTTGGTGAAAACTCCCTTATTGGGCCTTTGTTTTGGGTGAGGAACAACCTAAGTTATTTTGCTTCATAAATCTCCTAAAGAGGAGGTGCATAGCTGAGTAAGGATTGGAAAAATTCTATTCCCACACACTTACTTATCTCAGTTTACACACTTAATGAAATATTATTTTAATGACAATTATATTCTGAATTAAAATAACTATAACGGACATCCACCAACGCCCACAATATTATATCAAAATATTCTCTGTACACATTTTAAAAATAAAAATAAAAAATCTCAGTCTACATCTTTTTGAGTAAAAAAAAAAATCACTTCTTTCATTGTTTCTAACTTCACTTGCTACACACTTTATACTTCTCTATTGCGTGCAAAGCAATATTTTCATAACTCTCATATTGCTTTACTCTCTAGGTTTATACTCCATTATTTATATCGTTTTCTCATTAGTTCCACAATTATTCTTGATTTTGTTATAGAAGAGTTACAAACCAATGGAAGTTCAAAATCAAGTAAAAATATGCCTGGTGAAAACAAAAGCAATAATGAAAATGTTAGTTTTTTCGTGTAGATTTTTTTTTTTTTTTTTTTTGCGATTAATTCGAAAAACCAATGCTGAAATATTCTATTTTATTCGGAACTACAGTGTCGAACAAATCAATATATTTTGGAATTACAATGTTGAAAAAATCAATCTATTTCGGAAACCAAGTGTCGAATTAAAGATGAATTTCGGAAGGAAAAAACGAGGGTTTATTTTAATTTGTCAATGCACTTGACAGAGAAAACGAAATAGTACCAAATGCGATAACAAAATCAAAACAAAGTAATAGTTACCTAACAAAATCGAAACAAAGTAATAGTTCCCTTCAATAGGTTTCAGAACTATAGTGTCAAATGGAGGAGGAGGGTCTTCAATGGAGTTATTGTCAATGGAGGTTCTTCAATAGACGGTCTTAGGTCTTCAATCTCTTCAATGGAGTTTTCTTCACTGTGAACCGAAATAGGGTAGACTGTTACTCCTCAATTTTGAATAGGTATGTGGAAAGAGGATCAAGGTAGTTTGTATATAAGATATGAGTTAAGGGTGCGAATGTAATAATTGGTGTATGGAATGAGAACAAAAATTAATAATCCAATTTTTAAGTGTGTGCATTGAGAAAAGATATGCACTGAGGCAAGTAGGTGTGTGAATATAGAATTTTCTATAAGGATAGACTAAAATTTTCTTTTTTTTCTCTAGACAATATTGCCCTTGCATATATATATATATATATATATATCACATATTTGAAAATTTGTATCAACAATGAAGTTAACAATCTCCAACCTGTATTAGACTCGACGATCTCAAATCTATTCTCCAAGTTGCAAAAACCCTAGCACAGACTCGTTGTCAATCTTTGAATATGTATTACACATTCTCCAGCGATCTCCAAATTTGTATTCACGAAGTCGTTGATTTCCAAAGAGGGCTCATGTTTCAACGAAGAATCAAATAACAAAGGAATCAAATCTCTATAAACGACAGTTTTTTGTTTGTTTGTTCATAGATCTAAAAGTAAAATTCGATTCTGGTCAATTCATTTAGTATGTACTCTGTTTTTTGTAACAGTAAAATTTTACTCTGGTCAATGAAAATAAAGTTTGTTTGCTAATTTGTTTAACAACAGTAAAATTTTACTTTGAATCATAGTAAAATTTACTCTGATTTAGAGTAAAAACATGTTGCAATGATGGATTTACAAGAGATGGTGAGAGTTGTGTCATGAACCAGAGTAAAATTTTACTTTTCAAAGAACAAAGCATCATGAGAAAAAGAAGGAGAGATAGGGAGACAAAGTTCAAAAACATAACAGCATGAGAAGAAGAAAAGAGAGTGAAAGAGAGCATAAATGGTGAGTGACACACATATACACACATAGAGAGAGTACAAGCCATCAGAACCAGAAAAAGAGAGTGAAAGATTTCAAATATGAGGTTCACAAACTGTCACGAATCGTCATTTTCCGACGACAACGATTGTAAATGATCTCAGATATGAGGTCATGGACATGACAAGCGACAGTGGTGATGAAGACAGTGGAAAAAGAATTCTATGGTGAGAGGTGGTAGCATCGGTAGAGATAGAGATCATCGAGAACGAGATGAGAGAGAGCAAAAGAACACAAATCTAATATATATATATATATATATATGAGGGTATTATAATAAAAGAAACAAGTTTTAAAATAGTAGAGAGTTTTGAAATGATACATATAATTCTTGCCTTTTTGAAGGACAAGTTAGACGATGAGGGATCTATCACCAAATCCCCCGACATAATATGAGTCATCAAATTTTGTAAGGCAACTCTACTACATTGTAGACTTCGCAAATTTTTTGTAAGTGATAAATTGAATTTAGGGGGGCCATCATGTAATATACAATTTGTTTTCTTTTTGTTCGCCACAATTCTGCATCATGCATGAGACAAAATAATGTAGCACAAGAACAACAAAGTTCTTAATTGGAATCAACAATCTTACCCAACCATGCATCATGCATGAGACAAAATAATGCAGCACAAGAACAACAAAGTTCTTAATTGGAATCAACAATCTTACCCAACCAAACATATATGGTGGGTTTCAACTACATGGATCCACTTCACATCACCAATTATACCCAAATAGGTTGTCAGATACGTGAGAAAACGTGTGAAAACATGAGATATTGAGATGTTTTTCAACAATTAACCTGTCCACTGTAACTCAAAAATTGTACATTCTGCATGATTTTTGACTTACACAGAATGACCCTAACATCTGGAAGAAAACTGATCTCTCCCAAACTTACTGGTAACTGACACAAGAAACTATTTAGAGCATAACCACATTTATTTAGAAAACTAATCTAGGCAAGGGAGCACCCCTCAGAGGTGGCTTCTTTTTTTCTTGGAGACAAATAAGGGTACTCCTGGAGAGATTCTACATTGAATCAAAACGTGAAGGTGGTGAAATAGACATGCCTAGACTCCATACAGATAAGCTAATCAGAATCAAAATTATATCTACTCCGGACACCATTGATTCAAAATAAGGTGGCATGCACAAGGCACAAGACTGCTTTTGCGTTTATGTGAGCACATGTGCACGCACACGGAGGGAGAGAGAGACAGAGAGAGATTTCTGCACAGCTAGTTTTAACCAAAAAAATGTCTATTTTGTTTTCAAGAGTCAGCAAGTCAGATTGAATTTGCCAATTTTACTAAGCATTTACAGGCAAAGATCTCAGTGCTATAGTTTTGACAAAAGAAAGTCCATTCGGTTTTCAAGAGTCAGCAAGTCAGAATGAATTTGCCAATTTTACTAAGCATTTATAGGCAAAGATCTCAGGGTTATATTCTCTGACACCCTTGATTCAAAATAAGTGTTGGTGTGGCTGCACAAACTGACATAAAACAAATTGTTCCCCACAACCACGGTTTTAAAAAGCGGCCATTACATAATGGTTTCGGTGGTTACCGCCACCCCTTACAGCAGCTATAGCGGTGTGACATAAATTCACTACCGTAACGGCTACAACCGTTACGCTTCTATTTTTGATAGATTTTGCATATATGGCTATTTTTTTTGTCATTTTTCCTTTTTCTAGTTGTTAAAATCACACCAAAAAAACACATAGAAATTATGAAAAAAATCTTAAATTTATATAATCTTCAAATTCTCAAGACTTGAGTTGCTATTAAATGAGCTTAGTTTACTTTTACATTAGTATGTTGACATTTTGTATTATGAACTTATGTTTATGAGACTATCATTTTTAATATTAAACATACTTTTCTTTTTTTTATTTTTTTCTTAACAAGTGGGACGTTATCCATAAGTATAATTAGTAAAGTAAAGAATTGACAGATTCACGGCTCCAATTGCCACCATTGTTCCACTACGACCATTATACCACGCAACCACATCAACGCTATCGTTACCGTTACAGTACCTGAAACCTTGCCCACAACTAGTTATTCGCATTCCAAATGGTTTTGATCGGTCAGCAGGTCAGTTTAAATTCTACCACTTCTATCAGTTTAGTAAGAAGGTAACAACAAAATGATATACAATAATACAAAGCTCAGCATACCTATATTAACACCATACCAAGTAACCAATACTACTGATCAGCTGAACATACCTAAAACACACATTTCTCCAAAAAGACACAGCCCACTTGGTTTCAATAGATCAGCAAATCAGGTTGAATTATGCCACTTCTATCAACAACTAAAAAAGCAGAGCTTCATTCATAACAACAACAAATATGATATACAAAGCTAAGCAAACCCTTACTCAACAACAGACCAAGTATCCAACATTGATAACACAAAAGTATATGTCTATAACACCTGAACCATAGCAGAATTACTGATACAGAAAAAACACATCCCAGCATTATTCAAAGACAAGTTAATATCAAATCAAACATACCTCCATTTTCACATCAACCCACCCAACTAAATCTCCTTCTGAATAGCAGCATTGGCAGTATCCAAATCCTCATCCATCAAAAGATCCCAATGTCCATCCCACTTGATGAAAAACTCAGTATCCTCAAAATACTTCACCCGATGCACATCCCCAGCCGGCGTAAACAAGAAATCACCAACACCCAGATCATAATTCTCCTTCTTGCTCAAATTCCACACCCTCTTGCTACCCTTCAGCACCACCAAATCATGCCCAAACGTGTGGTGATGAGCCGGCTCTACACTCCCAGCCTTGAACCTCACAATCGCCGAGGTGGGTGTCTCTCTGAGTATCTTCATCGACCCACCAGGCATTACCTCAATCGGAGTGAACTCTCGGGTCTTAGTCAGGCAACAGATTGCACAAGTGTCTGATTCGGTTGTTGGGAAATTGGGTCCGATTTTTGACATTTCGGGGATTGAGTTGTCAAGAAAGGAATCGATTTCAGGGGGCCAGGGTTTGGAATCGGAGGCAGGGCATGGAGATCTGAAGGGGGTGTTGAGCCAGGTGTCGAGGATTTCAATGGCGGATTCGGGGGAGGTGGACATGCCGGAGACGGCGAGGACGTTGCAGTTGTTGATGGAGCGGGTGTTCTGGGCGTCGCCGGCGGTGAGGCAGGCGGCGGCGTAGACGCCGGGGAATTTGTTGGCGAAGATGGAGACGCCGACACCGGTGCCGCAGGCGACAAGGCCGCGTGTCTCGGTGGTGGTGGTGGTGGAGGCGGCGGAGACGCGGCGGCCGATTTCTTCGCCGACAGAGTAGTATTTGTCGGTGGGGAGATCTTCGACGTCGATGTTGAGAGAGCGGAGGTGGGAGACGAGGGCGTCCTTGAGGGTGCAGCCGAAGGAGTCTGCTCCGGCTATGATTTTGAGGGGGCGGCGGTTGGTGTCGTCAGCCATGGAGATATGGATTGGTGGCGGCGACCGTGGTGGCAGTGGCAGTGGCAGTGGCAGTGGAGGTGTTTTTTTTTTTTTTTTTTTTTTTTTGGATAGGAGAGTTTGGAGGTGTTTGACTTGTATTTACGCGAGTTATGATAATGATCTCAATAAATTTTTAAGTGTTAATTAAATTAATAATCCCTATAGTTTGAGACTTGTGTCATTTTAATTCTTAATTTTTTAATTGTGACATATTTTAATTTTGAATTTTGAATCTTATTCTAAATAAGGACAATTGAAAATATCATTAGATTTTTTAAGGGTAAAATCATCAATTTGATAAAATATAAACTAATTTGATAAAAATAAATGTCAAAAAAATATTTTAAATTTTTTTAAAATTATTTTTATCCACCAATGATAAAATTATGTAAAATTAATAAAAATTACATGATTAATTTTTTTAAATTAATTTTATATGATTATCATCCAAACACATAATAAAAATTAATTTGGTAAAAAAAATAAATAAATGTCTAAAAGATTTATCAATTTTACATAATTTTATTTTTAACAGGTAGAAATAATTTTTAAAAATTCAAAAATATTTGCTTGACATTTATTTTTGTCAAATTAGTTTATATTTTATCAAATTGACAATTTTACCATAGAAAAATCTAATTATATATTCAATTGTCCTTATTTGAAACAAAATTCAAAATTTAGGGTCAAATGTGTCACAATTGAAAAGTCAGGGACTAAAGTGACACAAGTCCCAAACTATAGGGACTATTTGTGTAATTTGCCCAATTATTAATTTTTTTTTGGTGATTTTATATGTACTAAGTAGTGTACACATTAGTATATCAATTACTGTTATGATATTATTATTGATCTCATTTATTATACAAGTTACAAATATCTAAAACCATACAAATGATGCTACATTATCTATTAGTACACTAGTGTGTACATTGATTGGTACATATGAATCTTAAACTCATATGAGAGGTTTGGTAGAAAATTTGGTAATTTATTTGAGGTTTATAGGATTTTTCTATTTACACTATTTGAGCAAAAATGTTAGCAGTAATGATTCAGAGTACTAATTTTAGTACTTTAATTGAGCACTAATGACATAGTAAAGAGGAAAAAAAAAAAAACGAATAAAACAGGATCAAAACATCATATCACAGTGGGTGGCGTCCACTGTCAGCTCATCAGAGCTGGCTTTAAAGTTTAAGAATTAAAACTCCAAAGCATTTTTCAAATGTTAGAGAGGCCAAAAATTCTACTAAAAGTTTTATTAAATATGGTGTGGGACTAATATGGTATCCACATTGCATGGGTCACACACTTACGTGAAACATTTGATAGAAATTTTGATAAATTTTTTGAGATCTCTAACATTATTTTATTTGAAGAGTTGGGTTTATAGTAAAAAGTGAAAAAATTATTATAAATTGTTATATCATTCTTTTTATTTTTCATATATTTTTTTTATAAAAAATTAAAATTATTATAATTAAATCTTGAGCAAATCGTAATATTAATTTTAAATTTTGAATGTTTTTTTATATTTTTTTAATTTTTTGCTTTGACTATAATATGGGCGTGAACTGATGACATGTCAATCACGTGGCACTATTGGATTATTCTAATGATGACGTGTCAATGATGCGACGATGATGTGGTACAAATGTAATGATGAATTGACAATGATGTGTCGATGAGTTAGCAACGATGTGGCGTTTGCGTGGCACAAACGTGCAATTGACATGCCGTTGAGCTAATAGATCTTCTCTGTTTCAAAATATTGCAACATAATATTTTCTACCATCATCAGAACAATACACGGTCACTAGAAAAGACAAATGATACACGTAGTTTAACACGTTGAAATTGAAGGTACACATGGTAGTGCGTCAAACCTCCATTTGTCTTGATTTTGTACATGTGAAGTCCCTGGGATGGAAAAAATAGTTTGGCGTATTCAAAATTTGATTTCGGCAATTTTGAATTTTGGACAATTTCTAAAAACAAAACTCTATTTCACAACGTCATTTAAATGACGCTGCTCTAAATATTGTAGGAACACTCCAAGGGAAAATAAGTCCAAAGGATTTGAACGTTTTCCGCTATTTTGTTTTTTGTTTTCATTGTTTTTTTATTTTTCTTAACCAAAACAACGTCGTTTTGGTTATACAAAACGATGTCATTCTGAATACAACAGGAACACTTCAACAGAAATAACTCTAGAGGATCCGAACTTATATTGAATATGTAATCCAAACTTATATTTCTATCTCTATAATATATTATATATATATATATATGTACGGGGAGCAAATATTCCGGCAAGCCCGTACTCCTTTCTTCCAAGCTCCGTTTCTGTCCGATCACCTGAAAGCACAACGGCGGTGAGCTACCTGGCGGTGTGTGGCCGGAAAACCCCTCCGACAATCAAGTTAGCACACACCTTGGGATAGAGAGAGAGGGAGAAGAGTGTTAGAGTGTAGGAATGCCTTACAAAATGTTCGTTCTCCCGTATGGGGGGCGCAGACATGCCTATATACCCTCTGCGCCCCATATCTACTCCCAGTCATCTCCTGACACGTGGCTCTGCTATCCCATCTGTCAGCGTAAACCTTGCTGAACATCACCTAATCTCAACTGCCAGCCTTCTCTGTTGGAGCTCGGCAGCCGAGCTGCTCTATCCGTGACCGGGCTGTGCTTCATATCCAAGCACTCCACTGGCTAAGCTCAGGGAGAATCGGGCTAGATAGCATCTCGGCAAGCTGAGCCCGGGACATCTCCTGTGTTCTATCTTCCTGCCGAACAAACGGTTACCTCGGCTGACCACGCCTTCCCGGGCGCCAGTCACTTTACTTGACCTACTTCATCATCGCCAGAACACGCTGCTCGGTCCAACCGACTACTTCCCTACCGAGTAGTTTTCCTTCCGGGCTAGGCGGCGCATTCTTGGCCCAATACCTGCCCGGCCCAAATGCTAGGAGCCTGATACTAAATGGATCGCAAGTCATCTCGGCCCAATGATCCACTCGGCTGCCAATCTTCTCGGTCTTTACCTCGGCCCACTTCAAGATCATAAATATCCCTCTCAATTGCCCCTTAATTCCATCCGCTGAAGCGTGACTGGGATTACCTATTCTGACCGGGGCAGCACCTTCTCGGTTCTCAGCTTATTTTTCGTCAACCGGGCAAGTTGGCATGCCTGCCTTCAGACTAGCCCGGTCGGTACCCCGGTCAACGCCCATTCCAATCTTGCTGTCTCTTCGTCTGCTCGGCTGACACCTCACCTGCCCCCCGTCTCTTCAACTCTGACGCTGCCATTAATGGTGACAGGTGGCGTCCCCCCATTGGTCCTCGAGCAACCAACCAGCCGTCGCAAGAAATTCAAATTTTGGCAGTTTTTTGTGGCTATATACATGCCAACCCCTTCTTCCCTTTCCTTCTTACTGAATCTCCCTTCCTTGTCGATCCAGAGCTCTTGTGCCCCTTCCCCTTGCTCGCCGTTGCTGCACTTGCACTCGAAGTAGCTATCCTCACAATCTCCTGGTAAGTCTTCAAATTTCCCTTTCATTGTCATTATTTCCTTTGATATTTCACACATTAGGGTAGAAAAACGTAGCTTTTAGGACTTGGGCATCAAAAACCACCCAAAACCTTCAAACGTCCATGGTGTTCTTCATTTTCCCTGAAGAACACTGAAGAACTGGGACGGACCGGGCTCCTGGTCTCCATTTGATCCAAAAAACTCTCAGAACCGAGCAAAGAACATGTTTATCACAAATCCAGCAAAAACCGAGATAGCAAAAAGGACCTGGTCGCTCAACCGGGCTAATATCTGGTCTGCTTGGGCGACCGAGCTCTTTGATAAGCTTAGACAACCGAGGTGGTTTGGCACTCTTTAGGACCGAGCTAAAACCAAGCTCACTATGCGCGACCGCGCTCACACTCACACTTGCCATCCTTTTCCTGCAGAGTCCAAGGGGACCTTTGATCACATCTGAGGCTCTCAAGACCGAGCAACATCCAATTAGTACAGTGCCAAACCCCTCAGCCGAGATACACTAGCTCGGTCTCATGGGAAAATTCCGCTTCCTAGTGGATACACCAGCCGCGCTAGACGCGTTTAGAGAGGAGTACGGCATCCCGGCCGACGTCCATCTAGAGCTGGCGGAAGAGAAGACAACACCCTGGGGCAGACTTAATCAATGCCCCTTCACCGTGCTGTCAATAGTAGAAGGAGGCCTCCGCTTCCCAATCAATCCCCTGATGACCGAGTTCCTGCGCCGGACCGGGCTAGCACCAACCCAAGTATCCACCAACACCTACCGAATAATAAACGGCGTGCACGAAATAAACAACCGGCTAGGCATAAGCCTAGGTTTAGCCGAGATCCTTCGCCAATACACATTAGGCCACACCGGCGACGATCTCGCCTATTATCTTAAGATTAGACCGGGCAGAGAGAAAATCGTGACCGGCACTCCAGACAAGGATCTTCACGACGATGATTTCTTCTGGGTGTCAGGCAATTACGAGACAGCCACGGTACCGGGCTGGATGATAAGCAAAAACTTTGGCACCTCATGTAAGCCGCGTAAATTAGCTCGGTTGATTTACTTCAAGTTTCTGTACTTAATCATTTTCTCTGGTCTCTATTGCAGCAATCCAAGCCTTGCAAGCCAACTATCAATTCCCCAACGTAGAGGCAATCAGGACCGCGCTCCGCTACCGCCACCGCCACCGAGATTGCAACCAATTGCTCGGCTATACTCCCACATATAGATACTCCGCTCCCCGCCGAAGTAAAGTTACAGACTTCCTCCGCGCTCCGTCACCTCCACCAGATCCAAGTTTGCCAGACGTTCCACTCATTCGTTTGACAGAGGAGCAAGAAATGGCCAAACGAAGCAGAATCAAAAACCTGCTCACCGCCACATCAACCGAGATACCGAGCGTAGTCATCCGCTCTCCAGCCACCGGACAAGCAAGCGACGCCGTGATCGCTCTTTCTTCCCCAGCAGCTGGGCAGTCCAGCAAGCAACCAACTCAACGCCGGGCTAGCAAAAGAGCCCGCGCGGATCCGTTCGCCGAGCTGGTGGCCGAGCTCACTACCGAGCAACCATCTGAAACAGCTGCCCCAGTACCAGCATGGCGTCCGCAATTGAAACACCGGGGAAAGGACATCCCGGCAACGGCGTCGATCAAAGGTGACAAAGAGCACTTGCTCGCCTTTGATCTTTCCAAGGCGCTACTACTACTGAGCGACGTGGTCGGCAGTGACCACGTTCCTGACACTCGGTTGATAAAGTCATCCGTCAAGTCCATGGCCAGGGTAAGCCTCAATCTGCCACTGAAATTTTCGCTAAGTGTTTGCCCGGTTCCGTCGCTAATCAAATTAGCTTTTTGCAGGCCATTCAAAAACAACACCTGGTTATGGAGCACATACACCGGCTACGGCAGAAGGCGGCGGACACAACCAGCCAAGTGCAAAGCCTCCAGACCGAGCTTGGCCGAGCAAAGACCTCGCTCGAAGCTGCCAATTCTGACAATAACAGGCTGCTCGGCCAACTTGATGCGGCCGAGAAAAAGAAAGACGAGCTCCAGGCCGAGCTAGATGCGCTTAAGAAGTCCAGAGAAAAGGACTGCGAGGATGCCAATAACGCCGGCTTCAACGAAGCCGAGGAAAATTACAAGAAACAAATCTTCGCCACACAAGACATTTACTTCAAGGCAGGATGGAAGGCTGCCTGTCAACAGCTCGGCCAGGGCCCTGATACTGATGTGTTTGCCTCTCCACCGGCTGTCTTCTTACCGACATACCTCATTTCATATGCCAATGACGTCTTCAGTGCACTGCAAGCCGAGGCCGAGGAAGGACTTGAAGAGAAGGGTGAGGAAGATGCTGAAGGAGAGGACCAAACCGCACAGGAACAGCCCGGTCAGACCGAGACCAGTGTCCAGGAGCAAACCACCACGGTTAACCTGGAGCCTGATGAGGAGTTCCCTGATCTCTCCCCCCTAGCTTAGGTTTCTTTTCTTTTTGTATGTTTGCTTTCTGCATTTCTGATGTAACCGGACTCTGTCCCCACCTTTTGTATTGACTTTCTATCAATGAAAAACTTGATATTTTTGCTAAGTGTTGGCACGGTTGTCATCAATTCCATCTTCAGCAAAACATCTCGGGACAACTCTTAAATTTGAAAACTTCGTCAACCGGAATACATAACTCGGTTGAAGTACTAAAACCGGAATGTCATCTCGGTTGGTAACAACAAGTTGAACGAACCACCAGGTCTGCCAACCGGAGTAAGTCATCTCGGTTGGGAATAACCAAGTTGAACAAAACTCCAACTTCTTCGACCGGGGTAAATAATCTCGGCTGGGAATATTAAGTTTGACAAAACACCAACTCTTTTAGCCGGAGCAAAACATCTCGGCAAGAAATATCTAAGTTGAACAAAACATCAACTCTTCTAGCCGGAGCAAAACATCTCGGCAAGAAATATCTAGGTTTGAACAAAACTCCAACTTTGTCGACCGGAATAAATCTTCTCGGTTTTTTCATTAAAACAACAGCCCCAGAGCTAAAGCAAAATCACTTCTATATATTGACAAAAAGAATTACATTCTGAAGTGCAAGCCCAAAAAATTACTTTGCACAAGAAAAGAAAGCAAAAGCTTAGAAATAATACAGTTTGAGGTTGGCCGCATTCCATGGCCGGGGTATTGCTCTTCCCTCTAGATCCTCCAAGTGGTAAGCCCCCTTGCCCGCCAGACCGGTGATCTTGTAGGATCCTTCCCAATTTGCCCCTAGTTTGCCTTCACCTGGCACCAGGGTGTTGCCCATAACTTTCCTCAAAACCCAATCACCAACTTTGAACGGTCTGGGGTGCACCATCTTGTTGTACTTCTTTGAGAGCTCTTGTTGGTAGGCGGCCACGTGGATGAGAGCCTTCTCCCGACGCTCTTCCACTAGATCCAGTTCCAAGGCAATTGCCTCGGCATTCAATTCTGGCTCAAAACTCTCGCTTCTTAGGGTGGGCATGCCAACTTCCAAAGGTATGACCGCCTCCATGCCATAAGCCAAAGCAAATGGAGTCTCCCCAGTAGATCGCCGCGGGGTTGTTCGGTATGCCCAAAGGACGCTGGGTAATTCCTCAGCCCATTTTCCCTTTCCCTTTTCCAGTCGTTTCTTCAACCCATCCAGTATAGTCTTGTTCGATGCCTCGGCTTGACCATTGGACTGCGGGTAAGCCGGAGTGGAGTTGTAGAATTCAATCTTCAAATCTTCACAAAATCCTCTGAATAGGCGACCGTCAAACTGGGTGCCGTTGTCAGAGATCAAGATCTTGGGGACGCCAAACCGCGTGACCACGTTCTGCCAGACAAATCGCTTCACGTCTTTCTCTTTGATTGTTGCCAAGGGCTCAGCTTCAACCCATTTCGTGAAGTAATCTGTGGCCGCAATGAAGAATTTCCGGTTGCCCAGTGCTGTTGGCAGTGGTCCCACTATATCTAGCCCCCACATGGCGAAGGGCCAAGGACTGGTGAGGGGAAGAAGTTCCCTAGCAGGCTGATGAATCTGATGGGCGAATTTCTGGCATTTTTCGCACTTGCGGACATATTTCTGTGCGTCGGCCTGCATGCACGGCCACCAGTATCCCTGCGAAATAGCTCGGTAGGCCAATGACCGGCCCCCTATATGACTGCCGCAGATACCTTCGTGAATTTCGAACAAGAAGGCCTCCACACTACTCGGGTGTACACACTTTAGATAAGGACCAGTGAAGGACTTTTTATACAACGCACCAGATGGAGAGAGCCAAAACCGCTCTGACTTCACCCGAACTTTGTGTGCTTCCTTCTTGTCAGTTGGTAGAATCCGGTCTCTGAGGAACAAGATTATGGGGTCCATCCAGGAAGGACCTAGCGCGGCGCAGAGTACATCCGTCTGCCCGGCATCTTCAATGCTTGGCCGTGGAAGAAAGTCAATTAACAGGGGGTTTGGAGACGTACTGTCTACCATCGAGGCGAGGCCGGCCAGCTCATCAGCTCGGCTATTCTCTTCACGGCCAATCTGTTGGACTCTGATTGCCTGAAACTGCTTGATGTGTTCCCTGACCAGAGCTTGGTACATCGCCATTCTGTCATCCTTTGCCTCGTAAATCCTCGAGACCTGGTTAACCACAAGCTGGGAATCACTGTACACCATTAGCTCGACAGCCTTCATCTGAATAGCGCTCTTGAGCCCGGCCAGAAGGGCCTCGTACTCAGCCTCGTTGTTAGATGCTGGGAAACCAAGGGTGATGGAATGTTCAATGGTTAAGCCGTCCGGGTAGATAAGAACGATACCTAGTCCGGCACCGTGACGGTTGGACGCTCCATCAACAAAAAGTTTCCACATTTCCCCCACAAAAAGCTTCCAACATTCTGAAGGGTCCTGAGAGTTTCGAAGGGCGATAGGATCTCGGTCGCTCGGCTGACCGGGTTCATGGTGTGTGTTGATTGGTTCCGCTTCAGCCCCCCTTGGTGATTCGGCACCGGACTCAGCAAGTTGATCTATAATGCCCAAGTCCGTAGGCGAATCACCAGGGTGCGGTATTGTGCCAGCCGCAGGCTCGGTGCCGGGTGGATCCATTTCGTCCCAACGTGGTGATGCAGTTCCGGATGGAGCAGGTTGGTCGGCGGGAACCGACTTCGTCATTGCATCACCGGTCGGTGGCGTGGTACAAACTAAGGGTGCTTCGGTGGAGCGCGCAAATTCCGCGTCGCAAGTTCCACAAGGTTGTATCTCAATCTCGGTTGCGTGAACCTCCTCATCTGCCGCGGCAATGTCGACTGGGTACACCGGATGGGTGCCAGGGGAAAACTCGGCAACGAAATCGGCCAAAGTTTGGGCCTTTATGGCTGTGCGCGGCTGGAACTTCACATCAAACTGTCCCAATTCGACCGCCCACTTGAGAATTCGGCCAGAAAAGTCCGCCCGTTCGAACAAGGCCTTAAGTGGAAACTCGGTCAGTACGATGATGGTATGGGCGTGGAAATAGTGCGCCAACTTCCTCGAAGCCATCATCAGTGCCAACGCAAGCTTTTCCAAAGGTAAGTACCTCGACTCTGCCGGTAGCAAGGTTTTACTGACATAGAAGATTGGGAGGTGCTTGATTCCTTCAGCTCTAACTAGCACTGCACTGACGGCATGCTGTGAGACGGCAAGGTAGAGGTAGAGTTCCTCACCCGGCTTAGGTGTAACCAATAGTGGCGGAGAAGACAGATATTCCTTGAGCTCGGACAAAGCTAGGTCACACTCTTCGTCCCACGAGAACTTTGACTTCAATGCCTGGAAGAAAGGGCGGCAGCGATCTGATGACCGGCTTATGAATCGGTTAAGCGCGGCGGCCATCCCGGCCAGATGCTGCACGTCCTTAGCCGAGCTCGACTGCTTCAACTCTTGCACGGCTCTTAGCTGGGTAGGGTCTGTTTCGATGCCTCGGTTTGTGACTAGGAACCCCAAAAATTTCCCGGATCCCACACCAAAGGCGCACTTAGACGCATTCAGGCGTAGCTTGTGCTTCTTGAGAATGGCGAACATCTCGGCCAAGTCGGACAAGTGGTCTGCTTGATGCCGGCTTTTAACCACCATATCATCAATGTAAGCCTCCATTGTCCGGCCTAACAAAGGAGCAAACATCTTAGTCACCATCCTCTGGAAGGTTGCCCCGGCGTTCTTCAAACCAAAAGGCATGACGCGGTAGCAGAAGAGTCCCCTTGGAGTCGTGAAGGAGGTAATCTCTCGGTCAGGCCCATGCATGGCGATCTGATGGTAGCCGCGATAGACGTCTAGGAAACTGAGCCTGCTATGTCCAGCCGTCAAGTCCACAAGCTGGTCAATTCGCGGCAAGGGGAAGCTATCCTTCGGACAAGCTCGGTTGACTGTCTTGTAGTCGACACAAACTCGCCACTTTCCATTCTTCTTGGGCACCACTACTGTGTTCGAAATCCACCGTGGGTAGTGCACTTCCTGAATTGCTCGTGCCTCAAGCAGGTTCTTCACTTCTTCTGCAACTACCTCGGCGTGATGCAGCGCCGATCTCCTTGTTCGCTGAATGACCGGCTTCGCTCCGGGGAAGACATTGAGGTGATGGCAAATAAAACTTGGATCGAGGCCTGGCATGTCGTAAGGCGACCATGCGAAGACTTCGATATTGGCCATCAAAAACTCAACCATTTCGGTTCTCTCCTGGGTAGTAAGGCTGAAACCGAGTAGGAAGAACTTATTCGGTTGCTCCATGTCGATTCGCACCTCCACCAAGTCCTCCACAGCTTTGTCTTCTGCCTTGGTGCCCACATCCTCCAGAACTCCTCGGTCTTCCGGTCCTTCTATCATTTGCACGAAGCCTTTGGCAGCCCGGCTTCCGTTCACCGCCACGAAGCACTGTTTGGACATGACTTGATCCCCCCAGATTTCCTCGATTGCCCCCATAGCCGAAGGGAATCTCATCACCTGGTGGTACGTCGATGCTACAGCTTGCATGGCGTGGAGCCATCCCCTCCCAAGGATGAGGTTGTAAGTCGAAGGCACATGTAATACCCAAAACTCCACCTGCTTGACGACGGATCCCGCTTTGACCGGCAGGATAATCTTCCCCAAGGGCCACTCTGGCTGTGAGTTGAAACCAACAAGTGGCGAAGTTGCCGGAGCCAAGTCTGTCTCTCGGAGCTTGAGTTGCTTGAACGCGTCGTAATACATAATCTCGACCGAGCTTCCCTGATCGATCAAGATCCGTTTGACATCAAATTCCTTGACGCGAAGTGTCACTACTAGGGCATCGTTGTGCGGCATCTGGATACGCTCTAGATCCCTTAAAGTGAAACTTATCACATCTTTCTCTTCGGTCTTCCCCCTCTTGATGGTGGGCTGTACCGACAAAACTTCCCTCATATGCTCTGCTTTCTTGATCATACCCCGGAGTTCGCAAACACGCTCCGGTTCCACTATGCCGTGGATGACATTAATAACTCCTTGTGGCGGCGCATCTCGGTCATCCTGTCCCCTGGGATCAACCGGAGCTGATTCGGCTTACGCCGCCATCAATGTAAAGGTCTAGGTGCCCGGCCGCGACCAGCTCTTCAAGTGTTGCCTCAAAGGCAAACAATCCTCAGTCCGGTGGCCTCTCTCCCGGTGGAATGTGCAACGATACCGCGGATTGTAGCCCTTCTGTCCATCGCCCAACTTAGCAGGAAACCGGACATACTCCTCGTCTCGGATTTCACTAAGTATGCGATAGATTGGAATCTTGAAGACCGTGGTGATGCCAGTCCTTGCCTTCAACCTTCTGTTGGCATCCACGTCATCTCGGTGTAATCATCCCGGTCGTTCCGACGTCCTCTACCCCGGTTCTTACGATTCGAACCACGGTCTGATTCCTCTGCCCTGTCACTTGAGCGGCTGGACTCCTGCCCAACTGCGTGCACTTTGCCCGCTGTCTTCTTGTCTGTTGCTACCGGAGTTGTCTTCGCGGTAGATGCCGAAGCATCATCCTCAACCCGGATGTGCTCATTGATGCGCTGCATGAGCTGGCCCATGGACGTCGGCTGATGCATGGTAAGCGAGTCCCGCAGTCTATGTCCGACCGGGAGACCACGCTTATACTGAGTGATTGCTATTGAAGGTCTCCCAATATCTGGAGTTGTATGCCTTCAATGTGTCGCTCGGGTCCATCTTGACACTCAGTAGGTGATCCACTTCCTTGGGTGTCTTGGTGTTGGTTTTGAAGCGCGTCACAAAGGCTTCGGCCAACTGATGCCACCTCTCTATACTTCCCTCCGGCAGCCTTTCGAACCACTTCAAACCCAGTTCGCCCAAACTTGACGGAAAGATGAGGCACATAAGAGCGTCATTCCGCCTATGTCCGGCCATGACCTGTCGGAAATGGCTTACGTGCATGTAAGGATCCGTCTTCCCGTCGTACAATGTGAACTTCGGCTGGTGGAAGCCCGACGGAAGAGGTGTTGTCTCTATTTCCAGGGAGAAAGGGGTGGCGCTCAACCTTGCCAAGTCGGAATCCACCAGGAGCGGTGCTGCTTGGCGGGTGGAGGCATTCCGACCTCCTCGCTGGCGTGAACCCCATAGGATAACCGCTGGAACGCCGGTATCCTTTGAGCCTCCCGCCGGCGAGCCCGCTCCTTTAAAACTGCCCGCAAGTCTTCTGTGCAAGCGGAATAGGAGTACCTCGACGTCGTCGCCGGACGTGAGGGTTGGTAAGTACTATCTTGCGCGCTGGACTTCTCTGCGCGCACATCAGAATCGCCAACCTTGTAACTTCTGGTAATGGAGATGGACGGAGTGTGTCGCTGACTCTGACTGCCTGAACGGCGGGGTTGGGTGCGCTCACTGTGGTCTCCCACTCCAGCTACACCCTTCCCTTTGACATGCCGCTTCAGCTCTCCATCTCTGCCGCCATCGCCGGATGACGGCGTCCTGGTCCTTCAGCTTGTTTCCAGGCGCCTGGCGTGTGAGTCTCTCCGCCGCCGATGTCCGTCTGGACTCCGTGAATGACCATGACTTCCGCGCTTATCGCGCGTCTCCCGACTGTCCTCCTGGGAATGTCTCCAGGTTGCCATCGGAATGATGTCGGGATGCCCCTCTCTCCGCCTGCCGACTCCGGAGTGACTCCGTCGATGGCGGACAACGGAAACTCTTCGTTGTTCGCCATAGTCGGCGATCAGACGAGCGTGGAAGACAAGGTTTTATCTGCAAGTTTCCCACAGACGGCGCCAATTGTACGGGGAGCAAATATTCCGGCAAGCCCGTACTCCTTTCTTCCAAGCTCCGTTTCTGTCCGATCACCTGAAAGCACAACGGCGGTGAGCTACCCGGCGGTGTGTGGCCGGAAAACCCCTCCGACGATCAAGTTAGCACACACCTTGGGATAGAGAGAGAGAGGAGAGTGTTGAGTGTAAGGATCTTACAAAATGTTCGTTTCCCGTATGGGGGCGCAGACATGCCTATATACCCTCTGCGCCCCATATCCACTCCCAGTCATCTCCTGACACGTGGCTCTGCTATCCCATCTGTCAGCGTAAACCTTGCTGAACATCACCTAATCTCAACTGCCAGCCTTCTCTGTTGGAGCTCGGCAGCCGAGCTGCTCTATCCGTGACCGGGCTGTGCTTCATATCCAAGCACTCCACTGGCTAAGCTCAGGGAGAACCGGGCTAGATAACATCTCGACAAGCTGAGCCCGGGACATCTCCTGTGTTCTATCTTCCTGCCGAACAAACGGTTACCTCGGCTGACCACGCCTTCCCGGGCGCCAGTCACTTTACTTGACCCACTTCATCATCGCCAGAACACGCTGCTCGGTCCAACCGACCACTTCCCTACCGAGCAGTTTTCCTTCCGGGCTGGGCGGCGCATTCTTGGCCCAACACCTGCCCGGCCCAAATGCTAGCAGCCTGATACTAAATGGATCGCAAGTCATCTCAGCCCAATGATCCACTCGGCTGCCAATCTTCTCGGTCTTTACCTCGGCCCACTTCAAGATCATAAATATCCCTCTCAATATATCAGGTTTATATTGGTTTCCAACTCTGCCTCTCTCTTCGGGTTTATATATTTCCAATTCTCCAATTCTAGCTCTCTCTTTTGGGGTTTTGATCCTTACCAACAATGGAGGCAAAGATGTTAAGAGCCGCCACTCCTACCATGTTAATCCCTACTTACTTTAAGCCTTTTTGAAAACCTAGTTACCTTTTTCAGCATCAAAACAGGCAAAATTACATTTCGAATATCTCAATATGAACTTGTCAAAGTGTGGCATCCAATTAGTTCAATCCTTTGCAACTTCCATTAGGTACTTTCACAAATTCTTCTTTTTTCTTCTAATCAAGTCTCATGATTATATATACACTTCTCTAAAAGCAATTCTTGGTTTTGTTTTTGTTCATAGTTCAATTTTATATATATGGATAAGTCGTAATTCACTGTTTCTAGTCTGTCTTTAATGATTTGCAAGTGTATTTATTGCTTTTTAATATAACTAGTGCTATCAAAGGCGATAAACACGTCAAACTTGTAAATAAATAAATAAATAAATTGAAATGCTCAGACACAACTCTTAAATTCAATAAATAAAATTATAAATAGCTCATACAAATTACATCAAACAATCTTATTATATTAATTGATTATATTTAATTACATTTTACTTTTACCTAACATACACTAATTATATAAAATTGAAATTACTTTATTATTGTATAACATTTTTCAACACATAATTTTAAAAAGAAAAACTCTTAAGTACAAATAGGCATCCCAAAAATTGTCATGAATTTTTCATCAATGGCGTGCATTTAAGCTTGATATAGTGGGATCAAATCTTGAATAAATCTTCATCATTAGTTTTAAATTTTGAGTTATTTATTTATTTTTATTTTTTTTAATTCATTTCCACTTTTGTGCACAACCTTGCACTAGTCTATATAGTATAAGAGCCTCTTAACTTATGAACAGTAACATGGCACATATTTTTATAACACCCCAAATTTCTAACCCAAATGATAAGACAACAATTATGGCTCTTTTAAAGAAAACCGAATATAAATCTCCAAACTTACATTACATTATACAATAGTTCTTTATGCAACAATACATTAATCCAACAACAAGTAAAAAAACAAATAAATACCCCCAAGGGTTTACAAATTTCCAAGGCTTGAAACCGTTTACACAAAACGGTTATTCAAACCCACACAAACACTGCCCTTGGCTTACACACAAAGTCACAGCAAAATGAGAGCATTGTACTCCCAACACACATACTTCCACGCCCCTAGTTGGGTGGGATCACCATATCTTTTCCTGCACAAAAATCCCGTAGGGTGAGCATAAAGCCCAATAGGAAATTCTTAACAAAGTATGTACATTTTATACAAGTCTCAAGAGATGAAATGCACATGCCATACTATGCCATTTTTGAAGATAAATCACATTTTCATCTTTTGAAAACCATCATGCTCAATGATATCATGAAATTTCAATTGTTCAAAACTTAACAATTTATTTCAATGGCGGTAAATACGACTTTGGTAATCCTTAAGTTGGTGTCTACAAGTAGACTATACAAGTACTACCAATTTGTCATTTTTACCAGCATTGACTGAAAGGCTCGACACCTATAATCTATCATTTTTACTAGTATTAACTAGAAGGCTCGACACCTATTCAATTTCATTTACACCACCTATCAAGACTTACCACCGTATTTACCCCAAAACCAATTCATGGAAATTTGTTTCTCAACATTCTTTTCTCAATGCAAGTTTTCAAATCAACTTTCAAAATTTAATGTAATCAAATGAATTGATATGCCAATAACATAAGATGAATATAAATACTTTTATTCCAATTCATCATCCAAGGAATAACACAATTCCCTCTTCTCAAGTATCCTAAACAATTAGTCATTTCAAGACTATTTCAACATTTTGAACAATAATTTCCAAAATGAACAACAATTCTCATATTCCCTGAAATTCATTATTTGTATAAATATAAATAAGAAATTTTCCAAACATCCATTTATTTTGACACACAAATAAAGTATAACAATATTATTCATGGATTTTCAGTCTCTTTAAAAAAAATTCCCAAATTCTAGGTTTTCTCACCAAAAACTATACAACTCAAATCTTTTGAAAGAAAACTTTCCAAAATCATCTTTTCTTCAATCAACGAAGATCAAAACCCATAAGATCATTTTAAAAGAACAAGAGACAAATCTTCTTTCAAAATCGCTTAACTTCTTGAATTAACAATCATTTTTCAAAGCTATCGAAGAATGATTTTGAAAATCATCTAGATCTTGCAAAATATATATATATATATATAACTCTAAGAAAACCCCTGCCTCAAGTTTTGAAAAAGAAATGAGACGAAACCCTCAAAATCAACGGTGTCCAAACTCAATCTTCACCGTACACAACGAATCCCTCGAGGAGCTAACCAACTTTGATGAAGAACTTAGGTCCAAATCCCAAAGGATTTGAAGAAATAAAAGATCTTGTGAGGTTTTTGGTAGGAAATGTAGAGAGAAGGGAGAGGAAATGTTTTTAGAGAGAGATATATATACAAAAGTGATTCAATTTCAGTCCAAAGAGAGAAGAAAAGGGAAAAAATTTCGGATCTCACCAACCCACCGCATTTCACTCCCTCACCTGCCTTTTTAGCAGTGTGCAAGCTATGTTCTCCCCTGAAATCAACGCGTGTGGCTTGCTCTCCTGCTCGAGTGGACAAGCAACTTCCAATGCATTTTGCATTTTTGTTTTAGGGGCGCTGCCCCTCAACCCCGCCAGGGCGTTGCCCTAGGACCTGCCAAGGGGCGTTGCCCCCTAGACCCCCGCGAGCTGACCGGACAGCTCGACCTCTAACATACTCAGCGAAGTGGCAAAACTGGGATTGCTACAACTTTACCCCTTTAAAGAATTTCGTCCCCGAAATTTCAAATCAACTAACTAAACAAAGGGTTTCTAGCGATCAAAACCATGCTATTTCATTTTCAAATCACAATACTAACTCTCAACCAAATTCCACCATTTCCACTATGGTTATCTCATTAACAACAACCTCCCAAATACGCATAAACATGAAATTTCCCAAAAAGTAATGGCAACTCTAAACAACCTTATGCTTGAAACAACAACGCACATATCAACATATGGTTAACAACTTTAAATACGTTTCCCTCAACACTAGGGAATATTACAAAGAAAAGCAACTTAAGCATTTTCAAATAAATCCAGATATTTGGAGCGGACTTTCGCCTCCCGTTCCCACATCGCTTCTTCAACCCTATGGTGTCTCCACGACACCTTTACCAACGATATAGTTTTGTCCCGTAGCACTTGCTCCCGAGTATCTAATATTTGAACTGGTCGTTCTTCGTAAGAGGCATCCTCATCTACTTCCAAGTCAACCCAATCAAGAACATAAGAAGGGTTGGGTTCATACTTCCTAAGCATAGATACATGAAATACGTTGTGAACTCCCGAAAGTTGTGGTGGTAAAGCCAATCGGTATGCCACTTCCCCAATTCGCTCTAAGATCTCAAAAGGCCCAATGAACCTTGGAGATAATTTACCACTCTTACCAAATCTCATTAAATCCCGCCTTGGTGAGATTTTTAGAAACACGTGGTTACCAACTTCAAAAGATAAAGGTCGTCTCCTCTTATCGGCATAACTCTTTTGTCGGCTTTGGGCCGTAGCTAACCTCTTCCGAATGAGAATAACTTTCTCGGTTGTCTCTCTAACAATTTTCGGACCCAGTAACGGTGTATCACCTACTTCGGCCCAACAAACCGGTGATCTACAAGGTCGGCTATATAAGGCCTCAAATGGTGCCATCCCAATACTAGCTTGGTAACTATTGTTGTAAGCAAACTCAATCAATGGTAAGTGCCTTTCCCAAGGCCCCTTAAAATCAAGGACACAAGCTCTAAGCATGTCCTCAAAAAACTAAATGGTATATTCCGACTGTCCATCAGTTTGAGGGTGATAAGCGATGCTAAGAGTCAACTTAGTTCCTAACACCTCTTGAAGGCTTTGCCATAACCGGACAGTAAAATGAGGATCCCTATCCAACACAATAGTCACAGGGACTCCATGAAGTCGAACTATCTCTCTAATATACAACTCTGCCAAGCGTTCAACTGAGTCATTGGTGCACATCGGAATGAAATGGGTAGACTTAGTCAACCTATCAACAATCACCCAAACGGCGTCATTGTCTCGTTGTGTTCTAGGAAGCCCAACTACAAAATCCATGGTAACACGCTCTCATTTCCACTCGGCTATTAGTAAGGATTGTAACAAACCTGCTGGTCTTTGATGTTCGGCCTTCACTTGTTGACAAGTAAGGCACTTCGATACAAATAAAGTGACATCCCGTTTCATACCCCTCCACCAAACTGACGACTAAGATCATGATACATTTTAGTGCCTCCCGGGTGTACCGCAAGCCGTGAGTGATGGAACTCCCGAAGTACTTCCTCTCTACAAGATTCTGATACAAATAAACGGTCTAAGTAACGTACACTCAGATCTGAGTGAACGTTCAAACCTTTCTCTTCCTTTCCATTGGAAATCTTAACAGGGATTGATTCCATATCACGGTCTCCTCATTGTGCCTCTATGACCTTATTAACCAAGAAAGGTTGAGCATTCAAAGTAAACAAAGTAGCACTCTCTCCGAACTCACCCAAGTGCAAATCAAATTTGCTAATAACATCTAGCATATCCCATTCCCAAATGGCCACACTTGCCAAACTATTCACAGATTTTCAACTTAAAGCATCGGCCACCACATTGGCTTTTCCCGGATGATAGTGTAACTCAAAGTCATAATCCTCTATAAATTCCATCCATCTCCGTGGTCGTAAATTCAAGTCTTTTTGAGAAAACAAATACTTCAGACTCTTATGATTGGAGAAAATCTCAAATTTTTCACCATACAGGTAATGCCTCCAAATTTTTAAGGCAAAAATCACTGCCACTAATTCTAAATCATGGGTGGGGTAATTCTTCTCATGAGTTTTCAATTGTCGTGATCCGTAGGCCACAACTTTTTCCTCTTGCATCAAGACACAACCAAGTCCATCCCTGGACGCATCACAATAGACAGTGTAATTCAAACCCTTTTTCGGAATTATCAAAACCGATGCGGTAGTCAATCTAGTCTTAAGCTCTTAGAATGACTTTTCACAAGCCTCACTCCACACAAATTTGATACCCTTTCTAGTTAACCAAGTGAAAGGTGCAGCTAGTGTAGAGAAGTCTCTTACAAAATGTCGATAATACCCTGCTAATCCTAAGAAACTCCGAATTTCAAAAACATTCTTGGGTTGTTCCCAATCCTGTACGACATCTATCTTTGAGGAGTCCACAGTCACTCCCTCTCTAGACACTACATGCCCCAAAAACGTCACCTCTGTTAACCAAAACTCGCATTTTTCAAATTTGGCATACAATTGGTGCTCAAAAAGTAAACCCAGCACTACCGGCAAGTGAGTCTCATGTTCATCTTCAGAGGTTGAATAAATCAAGATGTCGTCTACAAAGATGACCACAAAACGGTCCAAGTATTCTTGAAAAATTTTGTTCATCAAATCCATAAAGGAAGCCGGTGCATTGGTCAACCCAAAAGGCATTACAAGGAGTTCATAGTGGCCATAACAAGTACGAAAGGCCGTCTTCTGAATGTCCTCCTCCCGGACGCTTAACTGATGGTACCCCGACCTCAAATCTATTTTTGAAAAGCAACGAGACCCTCTAAGTTGGTCAAACAAATCATCTATTCTGGGTAGAGGATACTTGTTCTTAACTGTAATTCTATTCAACTTCCGGTAATCAATACACAACCGCAATGACCCATCATTCTTCTTCGCAAAGAGAGCCGGCACTTCCCAAGGCGATGTACTAGGGCAAATGAAGCCCTTGTCTAAAAGTTCTTGGAGTTGAATCTTCAACTCATGTAATTCGATAGGTGCAAATCTATACAATGACATGGAAATCGGTGCCGTTCCAAGCACTAATTCAATGGAGAACTCGATCTCCCGGTGAGGTAATAAACTAGTAAGATCTTCTGGAAAGACATCCAAGTATTCGCAAACTACCCTTGGTAACTCAACACGAGCCCCGTCACTCTCACTATCCAAGATAGTTACAAGAAGGCCACTAAGCTTGCTCCTACTACGAGGGTCAACAACTGGCGACAAGGCTCTATCAACTCGGTTCCCCAGAAAATAGAAACGATCACCACCCGAAGTGCACACCGTAACTCTCTGACGGTAACAATCAATCACCGCTTGATAAGAACACAACCAGTCCATGCCTAAAATGACATCAAAAATCGACATAACTAGCAACACAAAAGCAAACAGAAGTCGACGCCTGGCAACTTCTATTTCACAATCACGACAACCCCGGTCTAAATCAATTGTACCCCCAACAGGTGACTCTACTCTGAGTGGAGGCACTAACCGTGCTACTTCTAATCCCAATACAAAAGCAAATGCAGTAAATATAAATGAATGAGACGCACCCGTGTCTATCAATACATTAGCCAAAGAATTACACACAACAAAAATACCTCTCACAATTGAGGATTCTGGCAACTGCTCTGGCACGGTAACAGCATACACACGCCCTTGTAGTCCCTAATTAACTTGCTCCCCTCTCGGAGCATAGGCCTGTTGTACTGACTGAGTCGAAGTGGTTCCATGATTAACTTGCAAAGCTTGGACTGATTGAGCCTGCTGGTGGCTTTGAGTCTGCCTCGACCCAGATACGCCAGATGTGCCTCCCAACTGTGGGCAAGTTCCTTCATATGCCCCGGCTGATCACACTGATAACAATTAAACCCTTGACCTTTATTCTGAGACTGAACTGAAGTTTGAGATCGGTTTAGGTGGTTGGGTAACATTAACTGCCCTCCCCCTTCTGTGGGCATGAGAAGGATTTGTGACCCGGTTGGCCACACTTGAAACACGAGAAGCTACTCGATGCACTTTTTCCCGGACCCGCACTAGGCAAAGGAAAAGTGGATCTAGACTGCTGTGGTTGGACTGGGATGGATGGATAGGTGTTCCTGCTCTTCTTTTTCTGCCTATAGTCTCCTTGAGACTCTTGGCCCCTAGACCTCGAACTACGAAGCCTCTCCTCCTCGGCTTGTATGGAAATTTCTACGTGTGTCACCGTTTCTACAAGACGGTCATATTCCCGAATCATATTTCCGACAAGCTTGAACATAATTTTTGTTTTCAATTTCTTTTCAAATTCAATGCAACGGCGCTCTTCCGTTGCCACCAACTCTGGTGCAAATCTGGACAAACTAGAGAAGACCGCCTCAAACTTGGCCACAGGCATGTCGAGTTGTTTGAGGTCTTTAAACTCTTGCCTCAATCTCTCCCTAGCAGTGGGAGGTATGTACTTATCTTGGAAAGCAACCGCAAAGGCTTCCCATGTCGGTTCTACTCTACCCTTGGCATATTTCCACTATTGACCCGCGTCTCCCTTAAGGTAGTAACTCGCTAGAGTCACTCTTAGTTCACTAACTTCGATGTGAAGCATTTCAAATGTCTTCACAGTTTGTTCGAGCCACTCATCCGCTTTTTTTGGGCTCGGGACCACCAGGGAACTCATCCGGTTTGGCCCGCAAGAACTCTTTAGTAAGGAAACTCGCCCTTGACTCCGCAGTGTTCTCTCAGGCTTGATTCTCCACCCTCAACAAGTTTATAGACTCTCTTAAAGCCCCTGTCATTTCTTGAGCTAGGGCCTCCATTACGGTTTGACCCGTTTGTCCCACCTGTTTGGCCACATTAGCATGGCCTGCTTGCTCGGCCATATTAGCTTGGTCGAATCCTTCTTCTTGCACCGAAACCCTATGGACCGGTATCTCATGCACACCTCGGCAAGCCCTACCACGCCTTCCGCCTCTACCACCACATACTTGACCCCTTCCTGACATCCTAATAAAGGACACAAGAGAAGTAATTTAGCACATTAACTCATATGTGCTTGTAATTTGACTCACGTTCTAATATAACAATTCCATATATTTCTTTACCACATACACAGTTCAATTTCACTCCACATAAGCACTTAGTCATGTAAACACATACGGATTATACTCTTATGATGAGATTCGTCCCACAAAAAACCAAGAATTCTTAGTAAAATGAGCATTGATCAAGTACCCTTCTAATAAGATCTCAAGGAATTTAACAGGCGCAAACAGCATCCCAAAAGTCCAATCTCATACCCATTTAGTCACATAAACATGTTATCACATAGTCACAAAATGCATAACACTTCCTAAGCATGCTAAATGAACCCATTGTGGTTAAACAACCATTTCCCACGAGCTCCAAGTATTCAAACCAGGTAGCTCTGATATCAAGTTGTAATGCTCCAAATTTCTAGCCTAAATTATAAGACAACAATCATGGCTCTTTTAAGGAAAACTGAATATAAATCTCCAAACTTACATTACATGATACAGTAGTTCTTTATGCAACAATACATTAATCCAACAACAAGTAAATAAACAAATAAATACCCCAAAGGTTTACAAGTTTCCAAGGCTTGAGCCTGGTTACACAAAACGGTTATTCAAACCCACACACATAAACCCTTGGCTTACACAAAGAGTCACAGCAAAATGAGAGCATTGTACTCCCAACACACATACTTCCATGCCCCTAGTTGGGGGATCATCACATCTTTTCCTGCACAAAAATCCGTAGGGTGAGCATAAAGCCCAGTAGGAAATTCTTAACAAAGTATATACATTTTATACAAGTCTCAAGAGATGAAATGCACATGCCATGCTATGCCCTTTTTGAAGATAAATCACATTTTCATCTTTTGAAAACCATCATGCTCAATGATATCATGCAATTTCAATTGTTCAAAACTTAACAATTTATTTCAAGGCGGTAAATACGACTCTGGTAATCCCTAGGTGGTGTCTGCAAGTAGACTATACAAGTACTACCAATTTGTCATTTTTACCAGCATTGACTGGAAGGCTCGACACCTATAATCTATCATTTTTACTAGTATTAACTAGAAGGCTCGGCACCTATTCAATTTCATCTACACCACCTATCAAGACTTACCACCGTATTTACCCCAAAACCAATTCATGGAAACTTGTTTCTCAACATTCTTTTCTCAATGCAAGTTTTCAAATCAACTTTCAAATTTAATGTAATCAAATGAATTGATATGCCAATAACACAAGATGAATATAAATACTTTTATTCCAATTCATCATCCAAGGAATAACACAATTCCCTCTTCTCAAGTATCCTCAACAATTAGTCATTTCAAGACTATTTCAACGTTTTGAACAATAATTTCCAAAATGAACAACAATTCTCATATTCCCTGAAATTCATCATTTATATAAATATAAATAAGAAATTTTCCAAACATCCATTTATTTTGACACACAAAATAAATATAACAATATTATTCATGGATTTTCAGTCTCTTTAAAAAAAAATCCCAAATTCTAGGTTTTCTCACCAAAACTATACAACTCAAATCTTTTGAAAGAAAACTTTCCAAAATCATCTTTTCTTCAATCAACGAAAATCAAAACCCATAAGATCATTTTAAAAGAACAAGAGACAAACCCACTTTCAAAATTGCTCAACTTCTTGAAGTAACAATCAATTTTCAAAGCTATCGAAGGATGATTTCAAAAATCATCTAGATCTTGCAAAAATATATATATATAACTCTAAGAAAATTCCTATCTCAAGTTTTGAAGAAGAAATGAGATGAAACTCCCAAAATCAACGGTGTCCAAACTCGATCTTCACCGCACACAACGAATCCCTTGAGGAGCTAACCAACTTTGATGAAGAACTTAAGTCCAAATCCCAAAGGATTTGAAGAAATCAAAGATCTTGTGAGGTTTTTGGTAGGAAATGTAGAGAGAATGGAGAGGAAATGTTTTTAGAGAGAGAGATATATACAAAAGTGATTCAATTTCAGCCCAAAGAGAGAAGAAAAGGGAAAAAATTTCGGATCTCACCAACCCACTGCATTTCACTCCCGCACCTGCCTTTTTAGCAGTGTGCAAGCTATGCTCTCCCCTGAAATCCACGCGTGTGGCTTGCTCTCCCGCTCGAGTGAACAAGCAACTTCCAATGCATTTTGCATTTTTGTTTTAGGGGCGCTGCCCCTCAACCCCGCCAGGGCGTTGCCCTAGGACCCGCCAAGGGGCGCTGCCCCCTGGACCCCCGCGAGCTGACCGGGCAGCTCGACCTCTAACATACTTAGCGAAGTGGCAAAACTGGGATTGCTACAATTTTGGTCATTTTTATTGAAATTTCCCTCTTTTTATGTTACCTGCTTCAAACGCTATTTTGTCATCTCTCTCGTTTTGTCATGTGCTTTCATTATACCTCTACATGCTTTCTTGTAGTTATCCATTAAAAATTCTTTTTTGTCATTTGTAATTCTTAATTATTTTTCTAACAATAGGGTCTACCTATTCTCTTGGTCTAATAAAATAATTGATAGTTGCCGAAATGTACACATTTAGGCCCCATTTTCACCTATGCTTTTTAGTCTACTATGGTGATAATTTGATACATTTAACACAATTTATTGAATTAGGTTAATTTGGACCGAATGAGCAAAAAGGAGTGAAACAAGCCAAAGAAAAAAGCCTTCACTGTACATGCGACGCCTACTCTTGCACGTGTAGTCCCAAGAAAAAATAACAAGTGGGCTTGCACCATTTCGTATGTGAGTGTAGACGTCCCCGAACGCCCCAGGAGGATGACTCCGGTTCCGTTCATATTGGGTTTACTACAGTTCGGACTCAAATTGTCACGGTTCTTAATCTTGAACCAAAGAGTCCAAATCCGGCAAATCGTTTTGAGAAACAGATTTTTGAAAAGAAGTGCCAAACATGGACTGCTTTGCCAGATACAGAGTCGCCACCTAAATATTTTTTAATGGGGAAATTTAGGAAACCCTGACTCGGTGCTAAGGGCCACGTGTCCGTCATCACCAAAGTTGCCTCGGCTCGGGAGCTTGGGTACGATTGGGGAAGGTCAGCTATGAGCACCCCCTCTCGCCCGGTCTGAAGACCGGCCTCTACTAACCGTGATATCTGATTTTGAAAACGTTATGTGTTCTTATTCCAGTTATTAGCCTAGAATTACTATGTTATGCGCACAACAAACAAGTATAGACTAGATTGCCTAATTTGGAAATAAACATTGCATATCCGTTTGTCTTTACAAAAAAACTTTGGATTTTGCTACTCGCAAGTAGGCTAAAATACGGATTTCAACGAGTTTTTCCAACTTAGACAATCCAACCTTCACCCACAGGCAATCAATCAGTTTATCTCACATAAGCAATTAGCCACATGGTAAACATGCTGCTATGATAGCACTCACACGCATGCGGTATGCTAAAGCATGAAAATACTTACATCGTATTCCGTGCCAAAACAATAAACTAGTTAGCAAACATGCATGGTCCTAGTTTATGTTAAGTTTGACTAATGCAACACATACAGGGTGCAATTAGGGCAGGCTCGGCTAACCTAAACATGACATGCGGAATGCAATCAATTGATGTACGTATTCAATTTGGAATTGAAGTACAAATGCAGTTAGCATGATATACCGAGCCCGATGCATGCAAGACAAATGTATGGATGCTCGCATGCATAGCATAAGGTATGCTAATTTTAAACATGACCTAATCTACCATCAAAGCAGGTAAATAAAAGGGAAGAAAGAAGTGGGAATTGGAAGACATGCACACATACGCACCCACACTTATTACAGATTCGCCCTCGCCCGGAGGGACCAAAAGAATAATACAAATTAATTAAATACAAGCTAATTAATTATTACAAGTTGCCTAAGTAGTTAACAAACTAACTAAGCTAGGAAAAATAGTAAACTGCCTCGGGAAGAGTGCCCAATGCAATGCATGCTCGGTCTTGCTCAGAAGTACACTGCCATGCATAGACTGCCTCTGTTTTCCCTGCTCTGCCTCTCTGAAGATTTCCAAAGTCTCAGAATTGGTTCCCTGGACATTGGAAGACACCATCGGCTGAGTAGAATTGCCACCGGTAGTGGGATGTGGTCATCGGCAGAGAGTGAAGCTATCGGCCACCAATTGATTGTCGGTCGGCACTCTGTGCAGTCGATCGGCAATAAATTCCTGCAGAACCTGTTTGACAGCAGCAGAGGACAGAATCTTGCATGGCAATGCAATTCAAGCCATGTATGCACCAACCAAGCCTCTTATCATGCTTATGACTCAAAGGGACATGGTCCTTGGTTCTTGGACCACCAATCAAGCATTTCCATGCATGATGGCCCAAAGAACCAAGTTGTGCACATTGATTTCAAATGCAATGCAAATCAAACAAACAAAGGCCCACTCCCTATCACTTAATCAAGGGACAAGGCATGCATGCTAGATGGAATGCAACCTAGGCATGTTAACTAGTATGCAATCATGGCAATGCAAATAAGCATACAAGCTAACAAGCATACAAGACATGAAACATCAATGTTAATCATCAAGCATGCAAGATGCGATGTGAATGTCCAAGCATGCAAACAAACATGTGACTTCATTCAATCATGTAAGTTCTAACATGCAACAACTTACCAATATGCTACAACACACGAGGAGCATGTGCAACCAACAAAGGGATGAGCTTAAACATGATTTAGGTAGCTCTAAATAGGCCTAAAACAGTGGCCAAAAGTTCAAGAGGTGAGACCAAACACACATACACGCATGCACATGTCAAGGCCTAACACTTAAGTATAAACAAGCAACTCTCAAGCACACTTGAAAGAGGCTAAGTATGGACATATGGCATGCATTGTAAAGCTCTGAAATCATGTTATAGAAGGTACCAAACCAACTAAATAAACCAAACAAAGCATGCAACAATGCTCACATATCCAAGGCCAATCAAGCCAAAATGTAAGGTAGCTATACAAACCGTGCCACGGTCGACCAAAGCAACCTAGGACAGACCTTAAACATGGCAAAATAAACATAAAACCTTCACAAGGCTAAGCCTAAAACATGCTAAAACAAGGGCTTACAACCTAAGGCATGTCAAGGCCTAAACATGGCATTACAAGGCATATATGCAAGGCATGCATGGTGTACCAAAACCAACACACAACAATGTTATATCATGGCATAATAAGCATGAAAAACAGCCATGGCATGATCAACAAACACTCAAACATGATGCTCCCTCAAGAGGCCAAAAAGTGCCATTTTCAAGGACAACGAGGAGAGGGGGTGGCCCTCTCCTTCTTGAGACTTCAAAGCACCATCCTCACCACTGAAATCCCTCAAGATTTCAGTGGTAAGGAGGCCCAAACACCAAAGTCCCGGAGTTCACTCAAAATGGCACAAAAAGGGGCCTCTCAAGGCTTAAGAGGGGTCAAACACCTCCAAACCACAAAACACTCTAAATAAACTATTTAGAGGGCCAAAAAACAGAACTTTTTTATATTATACACTAAGCACAAAAACAGTTCTAAGATGGTCAAAAATAGAATGCAAAAATGGGGTAAAAAGGGGTAAGATTCTTACCCTTGTAGACCACCTTCAAAAATGGTGGACCAGCAGCCCCTTGAGCTCCAAAGCTCCAAAAAAAGCCTCAAGAACCTCAGTTCCAAGAGGATGGTGTGATGGTAGGTGTTTGTGCACAAAACTAAGCCTAAAACACACACAATGGCAAGAGAGGAAGAGGTATAGATATAGGTTAGATACACTAACTTAAATCCTAAAACCAGAGTCTTCTCACTCTCTTCTCCAACTTTTTCTCTAACCCTAATGCCAAGAGAGGAGCCCTCTTCTTATAGGCAAAGCCATCTTGTAAAGCTTACCAAGGAAGCTAACAAGAAGGCTATCCCTCCATACACGTGTATGGAGGGGAACAAAAAGCAAGACAGCTGTCTTAAAATATCTGCAAAAGCAGATGAACAGTAGTCGGCTGCTCAAAATTGCCATTTTGACAAAATGGACGCCGACCGGCAACAAAGAGTGCCGACCGGCAATATACATTGCTGATGGCAACAAAACACCAGCCGGGGCCTCTAGCCATGGGGTGATGTGTGGGGATGCCTACAAGGCATTCCCTGCCCCAAGGCAAAACACAGTGTTTGGTGCAAAACTAGACACTAAACTGTCGAGTTCGGAGATCCTAAGGCAAGGCGCGTAGCCAAGACCTCCGGGAACTCCAAACGAACACAAACATGGATGATCACCAGGTGTTCAAACGGTGACGTCCAAGTCTTGAGGACGGTCAAAAATGGGGTGTCTACAGTGAGGTACCTTTTTCTACATGTGTGAGGACATTTTTCCGCATGTGCAGCCATGCCTTGGGATGCGTGCATGATGTTTTGAACTTGTTTTGAAAGCTAAAAAGTATGAAAAAGAAACAAGAGGGCTAAAATAAGGTTCGGATTTTGGAAAAAAAGAAGTAGAGGCTAGGGTTTTGAGAAGGCTTGGACTTCAAGGTTGGACGTGCTCTGTCACGACCCAACCCGTCCCTAAAGGTTAGAGTAGTGACCGGCCAGTAATCATATATTATCTACGGCCTCTTAACCAAATCAAAAAATATTTATTTAATTTTGGGACCTGAAGTAGAAGCAAAAATAATAACATTGTCTATTGAGCAATGCATACATGATATAATAAACACATTTATATAAATACTACATACACATAATAAATATATTACATCAAACACATTCACATTTACAAAATGTACATAGGTTTTGGTTTCTCAAAAACTTTCCAAAGGAGGCGAAACAAAAGCCTCAGCTCAAAGTGATAACCCCAAAAGCTTTACAAAGGCTAACATACGCAAAACTCTAAATTTGATCCTTTTGCTAAAAACCTATATACATATAGGGAAAAGGGGGTGAGCTAGAAGCCCAATGAGTAATATCAAAATAAAGAGATTAATAAATGAAATCTAACGTAATTCAAAATATGTCTTATAATTCCAAACAAATCATATGTTGAATTCAAACAAAGCATTTGTTGTATCAAAGTCCATTATCAAAGCATTATACGTGATAACATCCAATAGAGTAACGAAGGGGCCAAAAGGCCTGAATCAAAGTGACCATGAAGGTATGTCAAAGGGACCTTAATGGTCTAACAAATGGACCACTGGGGTCTAACATCAGAGATCTCTGTAAATCCAATAATCAAAGGGCCATGGTATTATATCCCCCAGGTAGGGCCTCATTAAAGGATGCTACAAATAAATTTACAAAAATTATCTTCATTCATTCATATAAAATAATATTTCATAATATCATTCTTGTAACAATTTTCAAAACACATTCTGAACATATTTTTATAGAGATATTGCTCACAGTGGGCTTGGTTTGGATGTCTTTTCTCAAGGATTCGACCTACACAATTCACATTCAAACATTCATAACGGATTACAATCAATTGAACTTATTCTTTCCTTTAAAACAACTTAATTGAATTAACTTGCGCTGATTTTTGTCGTAATTAACTCTTAATTAAATTCTCACCTCGCTTTCTTAACCAATTGACTGATGTGAATTTCTATCCCAATAATCCTTAATGGGGCCTAACTCATGCTAAAAGATGCTTGTGAAAAGATGAGAACGAAAACATGAACTTAAAACAATTTTCCAAAATATGCCGAAACAAAGTAGTTTGCTTGAGCAAACCTTTGGTCGCTCGAGCGATGACCACTGATTCTCAATACTTTGATCTGCAAAAATAGATTCTGGATGGCCTCAATGTTCACTCGAGCGGTAACTTGACCACTCGAGCGATCTAAAAATTCCTGGGTTCCGAAAATCAGTAAAAATAGTTTCCAAACACATTTTCAAAACTTAGACTCATGCATGACTCAATTTAAATATGAAATTTTATTAATAAACATGAATCATGACTAATTTTCAAATTCTAATACAAAAACCTCTTTGATTTGTCAAGATTAAAACCAAAACTTCATGAATATAATGATTTCAATACTTTTCTTCATTTTCTTACAAAACATGAAATTAAAGCTATAAGCTCTTAGAAAAATATTTACATGTCAAAACTTGTAACCGAAATTGTATAATCCTTAGAAAACATTTGCATATATGAAATTCAAATCAAAATCAAACCAATTCTGGATTGTTAAACTCAAATCATAATTTATTTCTTGATTTGTCCAAATTTTATATTCAATTAATTTTCTTCATATCAAACTCAATTTCAAACCATTTACATTAAAACTCCTTTAATTTAAAGATTAAGCTCATTTGTTCATAAACTCATAATTTTCCAAAACCTAACTCTTCATTTTTCAAAACATGAAATCAATTTTTCAAATCTTTTAGAAATCCATGATGCATATGTAATTGAAACTCAAAATTTGTAGGATTAATTCATGCATGTAAAAATGAAACTCAAATTCATGAAAGACTACAAAAATCAAACCCAAAATAATTAATTTTCAAATTTATTCCATAATCTTAAACCTAACTCAATTTTCTTCATCTTCTTGCTAATTTCTTTTTAATTAAGTGAAATTGAACTTAATTACTTCTTAATTTCAGCTTTTAGGTGACTTATCTACAAGATTCAAGCTTCAATTTCTTTCCTAGATTCTTCAATTGTTGAATTCCTTGAATCTTCTTACAAATTTCCAGCAAAAAGAGGTCTTCTTCTTCAAAGGATTTGAGCTGTGTGTGTGTGTGTGTTCTTCTTTAGCTCCTTCCTCCAGCAAACTTATGAACACACATACACCTTTTGTAGTCTCAATAGTTCTAGAATACACTCCATCACCTCATCTTATATTATAAATTGACTAGGATTAGCTTAATACATTAATTACATATTAGTTTAAATTAAATATCACTTAGTCTTAAATAATCATAATTACCACATAACTTGACTAATCCAATTAATCTCAATTAAGGCTTAATTAATCATTCTTAATTTTATTAGTCTAGATCAAATTTTTAATTAAACTCTCATAAAACTCTGCATATTAAACTAATTCAATTAAGTTTGTCACTCATGATTTCTTAAATAATCTCGGCTTTCAATTTCTGATTCAAAATGAATCCCCTATTAAACGAATCACCATATGCATGAATTCCAATTAAGTAATCATGTCTAGCTCCACTCAGTTAGAATTAATTCTTGATTTTTATTATTAGATTAATCTCAATTAAGCTAATTTAATTTTACATAATTTCGCTAATTCTGATTGATTTTCTTATAAAATGCCCAAAATACTCTACACATTAAATTAATGCTATTAAGCTTCTCAAATAATCTTGCTAAGTTGTATAAACGTTTCAATTTCAAGCTCGAAGTTATTCCTTAGCTTAATTCAATCCATCAAAATTTATTCAAATGCTTTGAAATTGATCTAATTTTATTGAGTCTTATAATTTTTGACACATGTATTTCCTTCACATTCCTAATCAATTGTTTCCATTTCCAATTACTTTCTATTCACTAATTTACATTAACATTCCTTAATTAAATATTTTTATATATGTTAATGATTATTTGACAAAGGAATTTATGTGCACACAACTTATTTACTATATTTTTAATTATTCTGCATAACCAAATAGCTTGATTTTGATTTAAGGTATTTTAAGGTGCTTAATATTAATTATCGTTAATGGCATTATTCGGGCTGTTACATGCTCTTATGGCAATTTCATCTTCCATTTCCTTTTCTTTCTTCTCCATGAGTGGCTAGGCTCCATTTTTCAAGGGTTTTGATAAAACCCTAACCAAGTAAATAGGATGTTTTCTTAATTGTTGTAATGGTTTGAACAATTTGTATGGATGTTTTAAAAGTTTTTTATTACATTTTTACTTTTCTCTTTAGTGTTCTTCGTTCTATAATTATTGAATGTTTTTCATACAAATGATTTCTTTGAATTTGTGTTCAAAGTATAAGATGAGTCATACTACGAGGGATGAGTCATGTTGCTATTTTAGTATAGAGCAAACGACTCGTACTATTCGAGATGATTCATGTCTATATGTTGAACGTGATAATCCTCTTGATCAATGTTTCAAACTTGTAGTTATGAAACATTGGGTAGCTAAAACCGTATAACAATCAATTTCTGACTTCAAACCCTATTTATGTAGCTAGTGGTAGATTCATTTTATAGTGGCTCGGGTTAAGACCCAACCCTTTATACCCTTTGATCTGGAATCCGGTATCCATTGTTTTTGTTTATGTCCATTATGTTCTTACATTGTTGCTTGGGAGTTAGAATTTGGTTGTGAGGTTATTTTGTAACAGATTGGAAGTAATTTTTCAAAAGAAAATTCTATTTGTTTGTTCTTAAGTTCACTCGAATGGTCTTTCCTTTGCTTGAGCAATCTTTTGTTTCTCCTAGTATATGTGTTTGCAGTCTGAACTTCTAAGAGTGGGATGCTCTTCGCTCGAACGGTCTTTTACAGTCTGAACTTCTGAGAGGGGGTCATTATGCACTCGAGTGGTGTTTTGTTCACTCTAGCAATTTGTTTTTGCAGGGGAAATGTTCTGGGAGTTCGATTTTTTCGCTGGAGCGGTATTCTGTGTCTAACTCTCAAGCGGTGTTTTGGTCGCTCTAGCGGTTTGTGCATATAAAACTGTGGGAAAAAGATATTTTCTTTTACTTTTTGATCTCTCTCTCTCTCTCTCTCTCTAAAAGTTCTCCAGACTAGATTTCTTTACTTTCTCTCTCTAGTTCTTGCATAAATCTTCCCATACAAGTAAATCTGCTAATCTCACCATCGTGGTGCTTTGGGGAAAAGGGTAGATTGTGAGGAGGTGGTCCTTTTGATTGGAGAAAGTTCGTGGTTCGTTCTCGTTGATTTTGGGACTTGTTTTCCCTTCTCCTCCTATTTTGAGGTAAGAGTTTCTTTAGTATTTTGTAAGGTATTTAGCCTTGTTATGTGTTCTTGGAATAGAATGATGTTTTGGGATTGTGGATTTGATTTAGGGGTGGATTTTGGTTTGAAATTGAGTTTGGATTTGGGTTTAAAAGAGGGGTTTTCTTTGAAATGTTATGGAAATGGTTTGGTATTGAAAATCTTGATAAATTACTTTTAAAGTATAAAGTCACGAAAGAATATCTATTAAGAACATTTGAAATTATTGGTTATTTATGATTTGAACAAAGGATGAAGAAATTGTTGGGTTTTGAAATGATATTATGACTATATCTGTTGGTTTTGAAAGTGGAGTTGAACATGAATTGTTACTTCCATGTTGGAATTATAAGATTATATCAGTTTTTTTGAAATTTATCTTTTGAATAAAGATATCTATTTTGGGCTATCGGTGGAGGATAGTTTTGATTGTTATAGAAATTGCATAAGGACTAAGTTGATTAAAACTACTTCGCTCTTACATCTTGTATTTGAACATTGTTTCATATTTACAAATGGAAAAAAAAAAAAGTGAATACCTTGATAAGTCTGGTTAGGAAATGTAGTTGTGGTTTATATTATGTTAGCCTATGTGTTTTTTGTGAAAGTCTAGAAAACCGTGCGATTATGTGTCAATCCTTCCGGTTAGTATCGGTAAAATGGCTTTGGTAGTACTTGTATAGCCTACTGGTAGATACATATCTAGAGATTCCCATTGTCGTGTATCCACTGCATTGTTTTCTATTTTTGAAAGTAAAAGTTATCCATTGAATTAATAGAATTGCATCACATTATTTGGAAGGAAATGAGATAGCATTTTAGTAAATGGTATGCATGTACATTCACCATATGGTATCGTCAAACATCATGCAGAATGTTAAATAAACTCTACTGAGCTTTTAGCTCACCCTACGTGGACACCAATTTTCAGGTACTGATAATATGCCTCTGTTAAGGAAAAAGTTTGGGAGGACCTTGGAGTTGAGGACTTTATTTGTTTTGTCTTTTGCAAATATTGTTTTGTACAAACTTAGGGCTTTTATTTGTATTGGGCTTGACCCTCTTTTGGTATGGACTTATCTGTACTCCTTTTAGTTTTATATATTTATATATGTCACATGCTATAGATTTAGGATCTAGGGTTTATGAATGTATAAATACATGTGGCATCTTTTATAATGTTTCAAGAAAATCAATGAAAGATTGAAATCTTATTAGCTTCCACATTTCTGTTGAATATTTTGTGAATATCTGCTTTTTGTTTTTTTTAGGGAGAGGGGGGCATTACACATTTCCTTAGGAATTTTTCCCAATCAATCTCTCAATTCTAATATTTATTTTTAATTGAATTTTTTATTTTCATTTCAATTCTTGATTCAACCTTCATCAACCACTTCCGTCAAATTAATTTAAGAATCTTGCAATTAAGATTGATTGAATTTCACATTAGTCTTTGTGGATCTATTTGAATTGGAGTAATATGAAATAAATCTTAAACAAAATGAAATTATCTATAATCTATAAATATATAAAGGACGGGCCGGAATTCATCTTGATGTGACAATTTTTTTTAAATGCTCCAAAACTTAATATAGTTGTCAAAAACAAGGGCTGTCCCTGAAATACTCGGGGTCTAAGGTGAAGTTTTGAAATTGGGCTATTTATATATAATTTTAAAAAATATACTTGAATAAAACGATAGCTACTTACAAACTTTTTTATTTGTTAATATTCTCACAAATTCTACTTATATATATATATATATATATATAATCACTAAAATTATGTACTCAATTTTATTTACATAAATCAAGGTATGAAGAAATCATTACAACAACTAAAACATATAAAAATGTAGTCTTATTACTTTATGATTTGACAAATCTACATTACAACAAAAGAATAAAAACATTAAATAAAATATAAACCTATAATAAAAATTAAACTAATCACAGTAAAATAATACTTTTATCATAATTTTAAATGTAAAATTATTAATTAAGCATTCATAATTTACTATGTCTCTTTAGTTTAGATTGGGAACTTAGATTAATTGAATTGAATCCTTATTTTTTTAGCCTCCCAAAGTCATAAGAGCTCAAATTAGTTGGAGTAAAGGATTAGAATTTTTGACACGACTCAAATCTTATAGGAAATTAGCAAGTTAGGCTAATATGATTTTTTTTCTTTTTTTTTTTTTTTCCCATTTAAGATAGGCATTGTTTGTTACATATTTCAGAGGTATTCTACTTAAATAATAATAATAATGATAATAATAATAGGTTATAATTTTTTTTTTAAAATAAGAAAATATAATTGAGTTGAAAGCAAACATTTCATGAAATAATTAGGTAAATTACACTTACACCTCACGAGGTTTAGGTTTAATACATATTACTCCTTAACGTTTAGAAAATTACACTAACCCCCATGTCATTGTAATTATTTAGACAGAATAAAGATATTGAACTCATGCACTCTCTCTTTTTTTACTTTGCTTTACTTTCTCTCTTTTTTCTTTTTTTTTCGTTTGCATTACTTTTTTTTTTAAATGTAATTTCCTTTATTTTTTTACTAAGAGTTGTTACCTTTTTTTTTATATAAGTAGGTGGTTTATGAAATGAGACTATGTAATTTCCAGAACGTCAGGGGGTGGGATGTAATTGGACCAAACCTCAGGGGGTGTCAGTGTAATTTACCCTGAATAATTTTATTTATTTAAGATTAATTTCATAGAATTTAACTTGTCAAAAAAAAAAAAAAAATTCATCATACACTTGGTAATTTTATTTAAGAGTGAAAGCTTTAACATGAAACATGACATAATGTAATAACAAAAAAATAAATAAATGGATTAGATTAGTATTGAGGTAATTTTGATATAAAATTATAAATTGGATTAATATTGAGAAAATTCTGATATAAATGTGAAATAAAACAACTTGATACTTATCCCTAATTGGGGCACTAAATTTTGTTCAAATTTGGGAGCTGAGGTGACTGCCAAGGCTTAGGACCGGCCATGTCAAAAATTGTTTTAGTTGTTTCTAACTACCTCAAATAATTATATAAGAGCATCTCCAAGGGACTCTTTAAATGAAACTTGTTAGTTATTATATTTAACATTGTCACATTTTAGTCATTCTAATGGGCTAGCTATTACAATAGCTACTTTAATAAAATTTTTCAAGGCTAGCTATATTTCAAGAGTTTTGAGAGGCTCTCTAAACAATTCGTATATATAAATAACTAAAATAAAGAGTTGTTGGAGTATATAGATAAAAAAAGAATTAGACAAAATAAAGAATTATCTTTTTTATATTTTAACTAGTAAAAATTAAAAAATATAATTGAAGTTGCTCTAATTATGGTATCCAATTATAAATTACACCCACCTCTGGGTTTGGGGAGGGTGTTGTTACAACAAAAGGCCTCCATTTTGTGTTTAGCTCACTTGTTAAAAAAGAAAAAAAATTAAATGAATTTGATTAGTTTAATTAAGTCTAAGCGGCTTGCTAGTGCTGGGGGTATTGTGCGTTGAGTTCATGGTGAATGGCTTCCTGGCTTTCACCATCAGGTGGATTCAACCCCTATTATTGTTGCCGAACTGTGGTCTATTTGTCTAGGTCTGCAATGTTGGTGCAAATTTAGTAAATGAGATGGAAAGAAATAAAACAGAAAACAATTAGTATTGTTTCAAGGCGCGTTACAATGTCGCTTTCCTTAAGACGATATTCGTCCCTACCAATTTTGTCGAATATGGTGTTCACCGGGTTACTCGCGAATCCAACTGCAGGATACAATGAAACCCAATCTAAAGATTGATATCTGACTGCATTATACACGAACAAAATTAGATCCCGAACACCTTTAGATTTTTTTAATCCACCAAGTAAAAAGGAAAATAACAATATGAATCATTGAGAGAAATTCCATGAAAAAATATTTATCTAATTGTCGACCCATTCGGATTTTATATAGGTATGAGTTTGTCCCTTAAACCAAAGGTCATGTCATTTAGATTCAAAAGTGATATCATTTAAATCCAAAAGTAATGTCTTTTGATTTAAATCCAATGGTTACACCTCATGATTTAAATCCAAAAGACACACCTTTTGGTTTAAACTCAATTATTACACCCTTTGATTTAAGCCCAAAAGTCACATCTCTTTAATAATTCATATAACTATATTACACATTAAATATATATTTATGAAAATGTTCCAACAATCCATCACAATTTTCAAAATATATGAAAATAACAACTTGGATAGAGTAGGAAAATTTGTGCATAAATGAAAATATCTTTCGATTTGAATAATTCACTTAGTGAAAACACATCAAAGTTAATCAAGATGACATAGTAGACTTGTCTTTGAACGAGAGATTTTATACGATTAACCGAATACGTCTTACACACAATTTTTTTTCTCCTTAGGTAATTCAAAAAGCCGATACGTGGATTGACCTTGTGTCTATATCATGTTTCAAAAGCGCTTTAGAGTCAAACCCTTGAACTCATAGGAAGTGGCACCACCTCCTACACTCATATAGGTAAATTTACTGAGAGTACTCCTATAACTACAGTATCCTAATTGTCACGACCCCATTCCGCTCCTAATAGAATGATGCCGTGATGGCCAATAATCCTAGATTACCGAAGGCCGACTTACAAATATTCACACATACAGAGTATACATATGGGACATACATGTGCGGAAGCAATAAATTTAAATTAAATTAGTCCATAAGAACTGTGCATAGATTAAATGAAATGACATACATATTAACATGGCTTTACAACTTGGATACAAATAAACTAAACTTGAAATTACATCTTGATCAAAAGGCTTCTCAAGACAAAACATACAAATAAATGAACTATAAAACAAAGAAGCATAATCTTCAAGATGAATACAAAAGCATGGACCAAAACATCTTCCAATTAAAGTCTTAGGTGACATCGCCTTGTTGCTCATCACCTACATATATATAAGGGAGAGGGGTGAGCTGAAAACTTAATGAATGATATAAGTAATAAAGGTTTGAATGAATGATATTCGAGATTTTACCAAAATAATGCATATCATAGCTTGTAACAAATCAAAGGATGAACCAAGTTCATCAATCAAATAATTTCAAAGCTTCAAGGGATGTTTACTAATATTTACATAATACAAAGGATGACATTTATTGACAAAACAAAGGAATAACTGACCTGGAATCGATTAGACAAGTCCACCCGTCGGTGGCAAAGGAGATATCTCAAACTAAGATACTAGTTGTATTAAAGTACCCTAGCAAACAAGGACCTTTCAAGAATATCATCAAAACAAACATAATACTTGATACAAAAACTAAGGGATAATTATTCATGCTTGATTAAATACTTTTCTAAAATAAAGCAAAGTTTTTATCTAAAATATTATAACATAACTTTATTAAAAATACCACTCAAAATAGCTCTTCGAACAAGGGGATTAACGTAAGAATCCAAGACCTACAAATACATGACAAGTCCCATTGAATGCACTTCAAGAAGACAAGAAGAGACGCTCAAAGATGGTTATGCAATGCACTCTGAAAACAAGCTTCAAATGCGTAAAATAAATCTTGACATTGTTTTTCCAAAACCAAGTCAAAACAGAGCAAACACATGTTTTGGAACTTAAATCAATGTTTTTGTTCTTGGAAAAGCATGCTGGGTACAAACCAAGTCTAAGAATGGATGCACAAAGATGAGCTAGGTTGAAAGGGCCTAGCTGGGTGAACTTAAGAGGTCATGGTCGAAGTTCCACACCTCTTGACGGAGGTGTGGTCTCCTTGGCTGAGATGTGGGCGGCTCGCTTGGGATGTTACAAGGTGTCGGCAAAGGTGTGCAATGGTCGGCCTAGGTGTTCAGGCAAGGTAGACCAAGGTGAGATGTAATGTTTGGCCTAGATATGAGGTCTGGACAATAGTGGGTCTCCGTGACCATACTTAGGGAAAGAGTGAAGTTTGGAAATCTGGATTTCCTCTTGAAGAACATGAAGAACATGAACATGGAGAACATAAATGTTAAAATCATAACTTCTTATTCAAAATCTGAGATTTCATGATATGAGTTCAAAAACATGGACTTGGGTACCCATACTTGAAGATTTCATTAGAACAAACACAAAAACATAGAAATTGGTATAAACTTTTGGATCAAAACATGGTTATTATTCAAGAATGCAAGAACATTACTTTCCTTTTTAAAAAAACTTTAAATCAATGCATGGCTCATGGATCATGCTAGATCATGCAATATGATCAGATTAACATAAAGAACAACAAGAGTAGATCAAGAATCTAACCTCAAAATCAAGATTGGAAAGTCTAGCCTTCCTCTAAGAACTTCTTTTTCTTCTTAGAGCTTCTCTCTTATGGCAAAATGATATGGGTTTCTCAAATGCTAACTAACTAATACCCACTATTGGGACACATGGCATCATCTAGTCAAACCTCCTCAAAAAGGTGTTTGAATGAAAAGACAAGAGTAAGTTAAAGTGTATATAACAAGCAAGTTGGCATGGGTACTTTGACAAAGCAAGGATCCTGGATCAAAACATAGGCTTCGGACAAATGAAGGTTAAGTGAGTCTTCTTGACCTCTGTTAGGAGGAGTAATACTTGGCCTGGGTGTAACACACTTCGGCCTAGGTTGTACAAGTCATGAAACAAGGTTGTTAGGTGTTGTCTAAGGTGCATAACTCGGCAGAAGGTGCCCAACATGGCTATAAGGTTCAAGGATCAAAGATCTCGAATGCCTAGGTAATGCACACCTCGGCCCAGGTAGTACACACCTCAGCCTAGGTGCGAGGGTGGGGGTTTAGGTCCACCAAGATGGTTCCAAGATGGTCTTAGGTGTTGTCGCTCAACGGCCTAGGTGTTGAAGGTTCAAAGGTGTGATCTCGGTGTGAGGTAGCAAAGGTAAATAGCCTAGGTTCAACACACAAAACATAGAACAAACATGGATCTTACACTTAGGCAAAATACAATAGCATCAAAATAAGACAAGAACCCTTGCTTAGACAAATTATCAAAGTTTACAAGATGCAAGCTCAACAAACCAAAATCATGCAAATTCTCATGAATATGACTAAGGCAAAATGAGGGTTGTTATACTAACTCACCGTTGTAAACTTATTAAGAGCTAAGTAGCTCAACCTCCTCTTTTGCATTATAGGTCCCAAGCACTTTACCTTGGGATGGTTATAAAAATAAAAATTTAAGTGCTTGAATCATGACATATGGTGTACTTGGACTCATTAAACTCAAGGACTTGATGTTTCTTCAGGCGTTGGGTCGAGTTTCCACCAGGAGTGATATATTACTTGGGCTTAAGACCCATCCCCTTTGATGATCTCAAATCAAATCCCTTGCAAGTATTTCTTAGACAATTCACAATCATATGGACAAAATTCTTACATAGTTATATGTTATCACAATTTATGACGTGATCAACATGTCCGAACTAACAGTCACTGTCATAACTATCTACTCATATTGATGATGAGTTTGCATCTTGAAAAATTCAAGAAAAATCCATGACAAAAATACCACGTCACTCCATCTCTTTTGTTACAAGAGACTAACAAATTGTAAAAATTATCTCTTTAATTCTAAGAGATAAACCCCCACCAAGAGTAATTTTCATTTACTGTAAGCCATAGTTTTAATGCTAAGTGTTTATACAGGCACCTATGTGTCCTTTCAAATAACCGGATACCCACTTTAACATATAAACTAATCATTCTCAATAATTTTGAGAAATTAGATTGTGGGACTTAAACAATCAATACTTAAGATTTTTAGAACTAATACCTTCTTATATCTTAAGTTTCACGATTTGTGTTTGTATTTGTTTTGAATTATAAACTAACCAATCAATATAAAATTTCCATTCAAATACAAGTTACATAAATTAGAAATTCTAATTTATTTATTTAGAAAATTTACCAAGTAACATATACTCTATATTTTCTCAAGAAAATTTACCAATACTCTGTTTTTTCTCAAGTTTCAAGAATTTACAAACAAAAAATCATATGTGATTTTTGTAATTAAAATCATAATTTGATTCTAAAAATACATTCTTAAAACTTCCGCAAAATAACTATTCTTTAAATCCAAAAACAAGATTTAAAGTTCAGTTTTTGAGTCTCCCCCTTAATCCATTAAATGGATTTATTAGATTAAGAATATTATTTGGGCCTTTTAGTAAATCCAGTACATAGATTTAAACACAAATGACCCAAAGAATTTGATTTTATTATTGATAAAAAATGACACTTATTAAACTCATAATTAGATCACTGTACATGGGCCTTATTAAAACCCAAAAAGTGGTAGCCATTGGCCCAAACCTCTGTCCATATGATGAACCAACATGATTATATGCAATAGTCTTCTTTGACATCAACATGGGCACAAGGTGGGATTACTTCATTTTCTGTGCATAAAACCTGCTTATACATAACGCCAAACCTATACTTCCTGCTTCTTTTCGAATAAAAAATCAACTGTCAACAAATAAGCAAAAATGTGTTTCATTTTCCATCTCACTGGGTTATCTACCCCGACAATGATAGTCATCAATGGAATTAACTTTGTCTTTGCAAAATGTTGACGTAATGCAAAGAAACCTGCATAACTTTTGTACCACAATATTTTGCAAAACACAAAACATAAAAGTAATAGTATACAAAATATGATAATTATCAATAATAATGACAACCGAAACTGAAAAAAAAAAAAAAAATTTCTAGTTTGCATTTTGTTCACAAGAAACAACAATACTAAAAATTAAATATAATCACACATGTTAACTATCAAATCCAATATCACAGATATTCTGACAAATGTATGAAACATGCTTATTAAAATGTCTATAAGCAAAACACGTTATGAAAAGAATCATAATACTAACCCAAAACCACTTCAAAACATGTGAGAAAGAGCCTACATGGACTTGAATATACTATTCAAAATACCAAACTCACCAATTTTACACATATTTGGAGTAAAACTCCTTTACTCTGCAAGTTATTTCACTTTTAAAAATATCATCATCATCGTCATTAATACTGCAAACTATCAGAAATGCAAAACAAGTTCCTATGTCCATTTTTATAATTCTCATGAATTGGTATGAACTTCAATAAATATCACTTTCATAACAACAATAAAATATATTTTATGTCGAGCATCACAAGAATATTAACTATATAAGCAGAGAGGTTATGGCATCCCTTTCTCCACTATTATAGAGAATAAAATTTAATCACCTTTAATAGTTATGCAACCTTGCTCGTTGAATGGACAAACATTAATACGCTTCTATCGGAATATCCTCTTAAGATTATTGGTGCAAATTTGGTAAATGAGATGGAAAGAAATAAAATAGAAAATAATAGTATTATTTGAAGGCACGTTATAATGTCGCTTTTCTTAAGACGATATTCGTCTCCACCAATTTTTTCGAATATGGTGTGCACCGGGTTACTCGCGAATCTGCCTTCAGGATACAATGAAACCTAGTCTAAAGACTGATGTTTGATTGCGTTATGTACAAACGAAATCAGATCCCGAATACTTTTAGATTTTTCTAATCCACCAATTAAAGAGGAAAATAACAATATGTATCATTGAGAGAAATTCCATGAAAAAATATATATCCAATTGTTAATCTATTCTGCCTTTATATAGGCATGAGTTTGTCCCATAAACCAAAGGTCGTGTCCTTTAGATTCAAAAGTGGTACCCTTTAAATCCAAGAGTAATGTCTTTTGATTTAAATTCAATAGTTACATCCCATGATTTAAATCCAAAAGACACGCATTTTTGTTTAAACTCAATTATTACACCATTTGATATAAACTCAAAAGTCACATCTCTTTAATAATTCATATAACTCTATTACACATTTAAATATATATAAATATATTATGAAAATGTTCCAACATGCAATTGGTGTGGAACATGGGGAATGGGAAGGTGATTCTTAATTATGATTGTGCTGATGGAATCCATGCAATTAAGGCTTGCTATGGGAAGTCGAAAAAAAAATTAGTTTATTGGCTTTTGTTAAAAATTGTGTAAAAAAATATAGAGATGATATGACTCAAATTAGCTAATAAATTGACTTTTTTCTTACTTCCCAAAATGGCCCTAACTCATCAAGCATGGTCCACTTGTATTCCTACATTTGTCAAGCTATCAGGGATATGGTGGCTTGAGATTGGCTTTATGAACTTCACATTATTTGGTGTGCAGATTTTCTTGTAAAGAATGCCCTTCATCGATCTATTAAGCGAGAATTTATTATTTCAATCCTTTGGCTTTGTCTAGTTTGATTGAGGGAGATAGACAAGGATATTGTTTCCTTTGATCCCTATTGTGATTAGCTTGTTGTTTCTTGGCTTCAGCCCCTAATTTACCACCCAAAAAAAAAGAGTACAAAATTATATGAAAATTGAGTTTTATAATATTTTTTTATTTGTCTCAAAATCACTTCATTGTTAATTACAAAAAAACTAAGGTGCAAAATTCTGGACTCAGAATTTACCCATAAATTAGTATGTGTTATGGAGATTGAATTGATAAAATGTGGGGGTCTACATATGAAATGAATCTGAGCCATTGATGTGAAATTCTAGATAATTTCTAAGTTTTTATATTTGGATCCGTAACATTATTATTTTAATTATACAACCTGTATCAACTATATAATACAAAAATAATACAACATGTATGGGTTTATAATTAAAATGCCATTTGTTTTAAGTACTTATGTTTCAACACTAGGTTACTTTTAAAATATAGAGAAAAAAAATGAAAAAAAATAATTTAAGGTTTGATCTTAATAATAAAATAAATTTTGAATTTTTATTTTTATTAAGTTAAATTATAATATTTTGATTTGTTTTCAATTTATATTATTTGTCTATTTTCGTTAAGTAAAATTGACAAGAAAATAATATTTTAGAGGTGTTTGAAAACATGATTCAACACTTAAAACTGAATGTATTAAGTGATAATCAATTAAACCCGTTTTATAATCATAATTGATATCACTTCAAAATTTAAGCGTCTCTTAAAATGTAGGTTAAAATTTAAGAAAATTTAAAATCATATGAAACTTATTTAATTATAACTGAATTTGTAAATACTAAACACAAGTATCGATATACACTATTATAAACCACCACCACTATCATGTCACCGCCATTACTACCACCATCACCACCACCACCATCACTGCCGCTAGCACCGTCACCGCCACCAATGCTATCGCTACCACTACAATACCACCACTACTACTATTACTACTATCATTACAATATAAAAATTGAAATATACAATTTAAAAATAATAAATTTTAAATTTGATTTTATATATATCAAATAATTTATTTTTAGTTTAGTATTTAAATTTTTATCAAACAATTTTTTAGCTTAAAAAATTTAACACTTAGTTTTTAATACTTAATTTTTAATATTCAGTTTTCAACTTTGTCAAACGCTTATTGTACATAAAATGTTTAAAATACGATTTTTTGTTGAATTTAATGAATAAAATACTATTTTTCCTGTCAATTTTTACTAAAAGAAAATAGACAAATAATTTAAATTGAAAACAATTTAAAAGATTAGTTTTTAAATTGATAAAATAAAAAATTCAAATTTATTTTGTTTTAAGGTTAAATCTTGAAGTTTTTTCTTTTTTTTAAAAAAAAAACTTTTGCAAAAATTAATTTCTATAGAGAAGTGACTTTGAGACAAATAAAATATTGTAAAACTCAATTTGTATTTTTTTTTTTTTCAATTAATCAAACCCATTCAAAATTTTGTTTGATTTTTATTTTGCTGGGCTCACAGTAGGACTAGCAATAGATTGGATTTAATCAGAATTAGATTCAAAAATTTGAACTCGTTTACAAAAATCTGACTCAACAATTTGATAATTCGAATCGTTTAATCCGATCGGATATGTAAAAATCTGATCCAATTATTCTTAATTTGAATGAAAAAAACACAAATTAATTTTTTTTCAAATTATATAAAATTATATCTCCAAAAAAAAAAAAAAGGATCATTATCATATGGGCTATCCAAAATTATCGAATTCAAATTCGGGTAATCTAATATGAAATAAACGGATTCAGACTGGATTCAAGTTTGTTTGAATTAGATTGGATTTTGACACATCCCAATCGGATCCATTTACAAGCCCTATTTATTTATTGGGTAAATTACACTTTGCACCCCTGCACTTTATATCAAATTCCACTTTGACCTCTACACATCAAATTGTGACACTTAACCCCCTGCACTTTTAGTCAAGTGTCACTTTGGCCCTTCTGTTAGCCTCATTATTAATAGAGGTTAGTCACATGAAAAATATATGAAGATAAATTACACTTTGCACCCATGCACTTTACACCAATCCCACTTTAGTCTCTACACATCAAAATTGTGACACTTAGCTCCCTAAATGATAACTTCTATTAGCCTCACTATTAACAGAAGGGCCAATGTGACACTTGACCAAAAGTGTAGGGGGTTAAGTGTCATAATTTGATATGTAGAGACTAAAATGAGATTTTGTGTAAAGTGCAGGTAGGAATGGCAACGGGATGGGATGGGGCGGGGTGGGGCCGGGGATCACCCTCCCCGTCCTCGATCCCCGATGGTGGAAATCCCCCCATCCCCGGCCCTGATCCTCGACGGGGAACCTATATCCGCCCCCACCCCCTAACGGGGATCGGGTTTCCTCGACCCCGAAAAATCCTCGGCCAAAAAAAAATAAAAATAGATACAACAGATTTGTTCATCATCAACAACAACAACGTAGAGAGAGATATGTTCATAATTATCATAAAAGATCTGTTCACCATTAACAAATCTGATGAGCTCAAATGTAAATAAAAAATAAAAAATAAAATTCGGATCTAACAAATCTGTTCATCATCATTATCATCATCAACATAGAGAGAGAGAGAGAGATCTGATGCTCAAATCTAATATATATATATATATATATATAACAAATCGAGAGAGAGAGAGAGAGAGAAAAGTGCTCAAACAGTGGTGATGGTGTCATTGCCGGACTGCCGCAAACAGTGGTGATGGTGGCAGTGAATCGACAAGCTTGGCCTCACCGCCATTGGAGAAGAAAAAGAGACGGTGGAGTTGTGGTGGCTCAATCGGCGGTCGGAGATAGTGACGGAGGTCGGGGAAGGAGAGTGGAGATCGGCGGAGAAGGGAGATGAGGGAGATTGGCTGAGGAGTGAGAGAAGGGCGATCGGCGGACGAGGGAGATGAGGGAGATCGGCGGAGGGCTTAAGAGAGAGAGAGAGAGAGATGAGAGGCAGTGATGAGTGTATGAGGTGCACAGTGTTGTTTGAGTGAAATGGGTGGTTTATATATCTATATAAAGAGGGGTAAAATGGTAATTTTACTTCTGGAAAATTCGGGACCGGGGACGGGCCGGGGCTTGAACACTTATCACTGTCCCGGCCCGAAACTGATCGGGGATTTAATTTCGAATACCATCCCCATCCTCACGGGGGTATTTTTCAAGAAAAAACTATCCTAATTAGAGTCGGGAAATCGGGTCCCCGTCGAACCGGGTTTAAATTGCCATCCTTTAAGTGCAGGAATGGAAAGGATAATTTACCCTTATTTATTTATTTTTGACTTTTTACAAGTGAGCTAAGCACGGAATGGATTTTGCTGATGCAGAATAAAAATTGATTTTCCAGAGACATTTTCCTTTGCAGAGAGAGAGAATAAAGGCGCGAGAGAGAATAAAGGCGAGAAACTAGGAAGGGAAATGGCGGGAATGTTTTGCTATGTATGCCCATATCCAACTCTACAACACAAAAGTGTAATAGTCAGAATTCTTTTTACTATCATTCATTCAGATGACGATAATATGTGTGCGATTTGCATTCTTTGATTATGCACTACCATTTATCTGAAGCGTTATTTGAAATTGCAGAGAGTTCATAGCTTCCGATGCTGCTCCAATAACAACAACAACAACAACAACAACAACAACAAACCAAAGCCAACCCAAACTCCACAGCTCTTGAAAATCGCGGTCACCGGACTCACAGAGCTCCTCAGGCTCTCGTCCGCCGGCCAAGACAGGTACATATACATACATTTTTCTTTTTGTAATTATCTGTAATGGTTCAGTTGTCAGTGTTTACTATATATGTGTAATATGAGAATTTGTTTAATAATGAAATTGGGATAGCTCCCTTGACTTTAGGGTATTTTTGATTTGTTTGAAAATGGTTTTTAGATACCCGTTTATGAGCTTTGGTAGTGCCCAGATTAAATTTTTTTTCATAACCTGTTTGTTAATATAATACTAATATCAGATGCCTCAGATGCCTCCATTATGCATCCACACCTGTAAAGTAAAGTAATGTCTCCATTATGCATCCAAACCTGTAAAGTAAAGTAAAGGTTTAGCCTTTCGGTGATTATATTAATAGTTTAGGATAGATGCTTTCGTTACATTGTAATCTAGTCTCTCTATAAAGAGAGAGTTGTTCTCTTTGTAATGTAGATTGAACATATATCAATATACAGCACTCTTGTGCTCATTCAGTCTCTCTCTCTCTCCCAAACTAGTGTTTTCGTTACATGGTATCAGAGCACAGGTGTTCTACCTAGCCTCTACCTCCACTGCATCACATATCTCTATTTGCAGACTGTATCTCATCTGCATCACATTTTTTTTCTGTTTGGCTTTTTCTGCTTGGCAGATTGTTGCATATTTCGTCCTTCACTATATTACAGTTTGGACCACACCAGCACCTTCGTCTCCTCCGGACGAAACCAACGCCACCAATTTCATCCTCATCCGACGTTACACGCGCCCTCACGCGCCACTTTTGTCGCCGGCGCGTCGTCTGCTCCGCCTTCCGCATCACACGCGCTCCACGCGTCCTCAGCCGCCTGAGCCACTTCTTTCCGCGTCCCACACGCTCCGCGTCCGTCAGCCGCGCCAGCCGTCCGCGTGAGCCATCCAGCCCGCGTCCCCAGCGCCGGCTCTCACCCCCTGCGCCAGCTTTTTTCCACGGCTCCACCCCTCGGCTCCAGCCGGTCCAGCCCCAACCGGTTCAGGCACTTTCCCAAGCCGGTTCACCCATTTTTTGGCCTTTTTTGGCCGGTTCAGACCGGTTCCTGCCTATTTTGGCCCTTTGCACTCACTGGTGCCCTCAGAATTTTCAGATTCTCCCTTGATCCTATGTTTTTTTCTATTTTTCATCATGGATTCGCCCGGATTCCGCTAATCATCCCATTTCCGTTATTTTGAATGGTTCTAACTATGTTCTATAGGCCCAAGCCATGTCTTCCTTCCTCAAAGGCAAGAAGCTCTGGCGAATTATCACCGGGGATGTGACCCAACCGGTGAAAGACACTGCTGCAACCACTGGTTCCACTACTACTACTACATATGAAGACCGCCTTGAGGACTGGGATAGTAAAAATTACCAAATCATTACCTGGTTTCGAAATACCTCTGTTACCTCTATCAGTCTTCAGTTTGGTCGCTTTCAACTTGACTCTGTCCCTACTCCTGCAAAGGACATCTGGGATTTTTTGAAAGAAAGATACCAAACTACTGGCCTTGCTCATCAATATCAGCTGCAGAGCCAACTTCATCGGATGCGCCAAGAACCCTGTCAGTCCATCAATGACTTCCTTTCCCAAATGTACTCCGTTTGGGACCAGCTTGCTCTTTCCGAGCCGACTTGGCCTCACCCCGAAGACGCTGCCTTATTTACTGCCCATCGTAATCAGCAAAGGTTGGTGCACTTTCTCATGGCTCTCACTTCCTCTTTTGAGCCTGTACGTGCCTCTCTTCTTCATCGTCATCCTTTGCCCACTCTGGAGCAAGCTATTTCTGAGCTGCTATCAGAAGAGACTCGTCTTGGTACTCTCCAAACTCATCATGTGGACTCTGTTCTTGCCACTCCTCCGTACCGGCCATCCTTTCCCCAGCAGACCGCTGACTGCCTCTATTGTCATAATCGGGGCCTCCCTTCAACACATCTTCTGCTCAATTGCTCTGTCAGAACCTGCCAACACTGCAACAAACTTAGTCCTGGTCATCTGCCACGGGATTGCTTTCGCAATCCATCCCGCTCATCCTCCAACAACCACTCTGCTCGCGGTGGTTCTTCTCGGGGAACTTTCATCGTTCTGGGCATCGGTCTCATTCCGGATATCAGTCTCATTCCGGGAATCAGTCTCATCACCACTGCTGCTGCTCTGAGGAGTTTCTCTCTCCTGCTCCTCTACTCCTCTCTTTTCTCCAACGGATGTCGAGGCCATGATCAAACGCCTTCTCTCTCCCTCCGGTACACCTCCTCCACTGCTTTGTCTGTGACTCCAGGTAACTCTTCTTGGTATTTTGATTCTGCCTGTTGTAATCATATGACCTCCAGTTCTACTATATTTTCTTCCATCTCTTCTTCTTCTCATATTCCCTCCATTCAAACTGCTGATGGTTCTCTCATGTCTGTTCGTCACATTGGTACCGTCTCCACTTCTTCTTTATCTTTACCTCACGTTTATCATATCCCTGCTCTCACTTTAAACCTTATTTCTATTGGTCAATTATGTGAACTTGGTCTAACTTTCACCTTTTCTGCTACTCATTGTTTGGTGCAGGACCCTCAGACGGGGCAGACTATTGGGATCGGCCGTAAGCACGGACGTCTCTATGAGCTCATCCACCTTCATGTTCCTGACTCTCCTCAGATCGCTGCTCCTACATCTGCTTCCTCATTATCCCCTTTTTATCTTTGGCATTGTCGCTTAGGGCATATTTCTGTTAATCGCTTAAAGTCTTTGGTTTCTAGTGGACAATTGGGTAATGTACTTCCGGATACCTTCGATTGTATCCCTTGTCAACTTGCCAAGCAACCCGCTTTATCATTCAATAAAAGTACTTCTGTTTCCTGTGCACCGTTTGATCTTATACATTCTGATATTTGGGGCCCCTCCCCTACTACTACTATGGGGGGCTCTCGTTATTTTGTTGTTTTTATTGATGATTTTTCACGGTTTACTTGGATTTTTCTCATGAAAACTCGGTCTGAACTCAAAACCCTTTATTATAACTTTGCCCAAATGATCCACACCCAATTTTCCAAAACCATCAAAATTTTTCGCTCTGACAATGCTATGGAATATCGGGATTCAGATTTCCTTTCTTTTCTTCAGAGTCATGGCACACTGCCTCATCGCTCCTGTGCTGGCACGTCCCAACAAAATGGCCGTGCTGAACGGAAACATAGGCATATTCTTGACACTACTCGTGCTCTCCTTCTCTTTTCTTCCTGCCCTGAAAACTTTTGGGGGGAAGCTGCCCTCACTGCTGTCTACACTATCAATTGTGCTCCTACCCCTGTCATTCATAATCAAACTCCCTTTGAACGTCTGCATGGCACTCCCCCTCCATATACTAATCTTCGGGTTTTTGGCTCTACCTGCTTTGTTCTCCTTCAATCTCATGAACACCCAAGCTTGAACCTCGTTCTCGTCTTTGTTGCTTTCTTGGGTATGGGATTGAACATAAAGGCTTTCGTTGTTGGGACCTCTCTCTAAACGTCTTCGTATCTCCCGCCATGTCGTTTTCTGGGAACACAAAATGTTTTCCTCCCTATCCTCCTTTCACTTACCCACACTTTCCACTAATGTATTGTTTACTAATCCTTCCCTCGATCTCTTCTCTGATGATTTTGATACAGGTTCCTCCTTCATTGAGACGCCCTTGCTCACTCCTGCTCCCGACCAGACTGCTCTCCCTGAAGGTCCACCTCTCATTGACCCACCAACTTCTCCACCGGTTCTTCCTCCCACCGATCCTCCTACGGGTCGACCACACCGGGTAACTCAACCTCCTATCCATCTTCGTGATTATATTGTTGGATCTGCTGCCTTTTCTACTTATGAACCTACCTCCTATCGTGAGGCCTGTACTAATCCTCTTTGGCAGCAAGCTATGACTGATGAACTCCAAGCTTTGGACAAAACTCATACTTGGGATCTTGTTGATCTTCCTCCTGGCAAAACTGCGAATTGGTTGCAAATGGGTTTACAAAATCAAGACTCATTCTGATGGCTCTATTGAACGCTACAAAGCTCGTCTTGTTGCCAAGGGTTTCAACCAGGAATATGGGATTGATTATGAGGAAACCTTCTCCCCGGTTGCTCGCCTTACCTCTGTTCGCAGTCTCATTGCTGTTGCTGCTGCTCGTCACTGGGAGCTCTTTCAGATGGATGTTAAAAATGCTTTCCTCAATGGTAATCTTCTTGAGGAGGTCTACATGCAACCTCCACCTAGGTCTACTTTTCCACCTCATAAGGTTTGCAAACTACAGCGTGCCCTCTATGGCCTCAAGTAAGCGCCCCGCGCTTGGTTTGCCAAATTCAGTTCTACCATTCATGACTTTGGATTCACCTCTAGCTCGTATGACTCTGCTCTTTTTATACGGACTACTCCTCATGGTACCACTCTTCTCCTTCTGTATGTGGATGATATGATTATCACTGGTAATGATGCAGCTGGTATTCTCGGCCTCAAACGCTTTCTCCATCGTCAGTTTGAGATGAAGGACCATGGTACTCTTAACTATTTTTTAGGTCTTGAAGTCTCTCATGATTCTACTGGTTCTTATTTATCTCAGGCCAAATATGCATCAGATCTTCTGGCTCGTGCTGGTCTTACCGATTGCAAGACTACCTCTACTCCAGTTGATCCTCAGATTCGTCTCACTCCTCTCGATGGGGATCTCCTCAGTGATGCTACTCTTTATCGCCAGCTAGTTGGTAGTCTTGTCTATCTCACAGTGACTCGTCCTGATATTGCATATGCGGTTCACATTGTTAGTCAGTACATGTCGGCTCCTCGCACTCCCCACTATACTGCTCTGCTCCACATACTTCGATATCTCAAAGGCACTCTGTTCCATGGCCTTCACTACTCTGCTTCCTCCTCTCTTGAACTGCGTGCCTTTTCTGATGCTGATTGGGCTGGGGATCCTACGGATCGACGCTCAACTACGGGATTCTGTTTCTTCTTAGGGGATTCTCTTATTACTTGGCGTAGCAAGAAACAATCCCTTACTGCCCGTTCTAGCACTGAAGCTGAATACCGAGCTCTTGCTGATACTACTCAGGAACTTCTCTGGCTTCGCTGGCTCCTCACTGATATGGGTGTCTCCTCTTCTGGTGTGCTACTCTCTTTATTGTGACAATCAGAGTGCTATTCAGATTGCTCACAATGATGTTTTTCATGATCGCACCAAACATATTGAGATTGATTGTCATTTTATTCGACAGCATGTTACCCGTGGTACTGTTCATCTACTTCCTATTGCTTCCGCCGATCAACCTGCTGATATTTTCACCAAGGCTCATCCTCCTGGGCGCTTCCGTGATCTTGTCTCCAAACTCAACTTGGTCGATGCCTACCCTCCTTGAGTTTGCGAGGGGCTGTTAATATAATACTAATATCAGATGCCTCAGATGCCTCCATTATGCATCCACACCTGTAAAGTAAAGTAATGTCTCCATTATGCATCCAAACCTGTAAAGTAAAGTAAAGGTTTAGCCTTTCGGTGATTATATTAATAGTTTAGGATAGATGCTTTCGTTACATTGTAATCTAGTCTCTCTATAAAGAGAGAGTTGTTCTCTTTGTAATGTAGATTGAACATATATCAATATACAGCACTCTTGTGCTCATTCAGTCTCTCTCTCTCTCTCTCCCAAACTAGTGTTTTCGTTACACTGTTCATGAGCTATTTTTAAGTACATTTCTAGATGAGAAAATAAAACCTATGCCTGTTGTCCATTCTCTAATTTTTCCTGATTGTGTCTAGGTACATAGTAAAAAAAAAAAAAAAGAGCTATTGAATAAAGGGGAAATTTCAGTTCAGTGTATGTATTGAAAAATTATTACAAATAAGGGATAAACTTTATAAATATTGATAATTAAAATTATAAACTTTTTCATGAATCTGTAATAAGTTTATCACTGAAGGGTAATTTCCCCTTGGATAAATATCAACTAGTGGTTGACACATGCGATGCATGTGCAATTTAAGTACAAATAAAAATAAAAGATGAAATTATTATCACGATATGTGCATTGCTCAAGTGGTAAGAGCCTATTTTTTTAGACCGTCTTGGTTTCGAGTCTTGTGCAAAAGCTTCTGGACACCAAGTCCAGCCTCTGCCTTATATAGTAGTATAGATGATGCTGTTTGTGATATTTGGGGTTTTCCCAAAATTTTGAGAGTAAATTTTGAACGAGTCCCAAAATCGTACTCTCCCTCTGAGCCGTCCTCTTCCTCCTTTCACTTTTAACATACAATGTAACATTCTATTGGTATTGTGTTTCAATTTGTGGAATACTCCACTTACAGAAAATACAGGTACATTTCAATTGTTTCTTTATAATCTATTTATTTAAATATTTGCAGAATGGATATAGTGAATGATGTGCAGAGATATGAAGTTTCAGTTTCAAGCATTGATGATGTTGTAATGATCCTCAACTCAGATTATGAGAATGCATATTTTGTTACAGGTACCTTCTTGCACATTTCCACACCCCCCCCCCCCCCCCCCCCCCTCTTCTTTCTAGTATATAATGAGTGTGATCAAGAGGAGGAAGCAAATTGTAAATGGGTCAAGACAAAGGCTATAAGTAACTACAAGTGTGAAGATAGTAATTTTTATACATAAATACTCAAATAATTTTTATATATAAATGCTCGGGTATAAAACAATTTAAATTTGTGTTCTTATTGACCTGTTGCATTAAATTGAGTAATTCTCTGAATTGTTCTGGAAATAATTGAAGAAAATTGCTAAATATTTATTAATTTTTTTATACAGCAAAGTTTTCAGACTTTAGGTTTGGATAAATTTTTTTTAGAGCATTCTCTAACACTGATATCAGTTGAAAAGTCCAGTCCACACTCCTTAAAACGGAGAGAAAAACTAGAGCCTTATAACTAGCACAAATTGGGTAACTCCAAGCAATGTGGGACACATTCCAACACACCCTCCTGGACCATAACACACACTAGCTAGACAAAGAGCCCACCAGTCACAGGCCCAACCAAACTCTGATACCAAGTTGAAAAGCCCAGCCCACACTTCTCCTTAAAACCTAAGTATTAAGGAGAGGGAAACTAGAGCCTTATAACTAGCACAAATAGGGCAACTCCAAGCGATGTGAGACACATTCCAACACACCCTCTTGGACCATAACACACACACTAGCTGGACAAATAGCCTACCAGTCACACGCTTAACCAAGCTCTGATACCAAGTTGAAAAGCTCAGCCCACACTTCTCTTTAAAACCTAGGTTTTAAGGAGAGGGAAACTAGAGCTTTATAACTAGCACAGATGGGGCAACTCCAAGTGATGTGGGACACAGTCCAACATACCCTCTTGGACCATAAAATTTTTTTTAGGTTGTGAAGAAAATTTTCATTGCAAAACTGACAAAAAAATGGATTCAATCTAATACAATAGTATTATAGATCTCAAAAAGAGATAAAAAAAATTCTTCCATAGAAGGAAGGATGAAGCCTCCATAGAGGAGGAGAAAAGACTATCACAAGGGAGGAAAACAAATCTCCACACATGAATGATTGTTACGTTAACAAATTAAAAATTAAAAAAATTAAACAGAAAAAATCAGATTCAATTCATCACCAAACTCATCCAAAACTCCACTACTCTGCAACCTTCAACTTGGAATCTAAAAACTCTACATTCGATGGTCATGATAGAATATTAAGGTTGAGGTGGTTGCTTAGCATGAAGCAAACGCATTATCTAGCGTCGGCTTTCAGACTGTGAGGAGATCTGAAACTAGATCTTAAAGTTTTGGATTCGACGGTGAAGAAAGTAGGGTGGTGATGGCCGAAATGGTGAAGTAAATATCAAATTTGGAGGAGGATTAGAAAGAGAGGGAGAGAGAGGAGAGGGAGATCGGAGAAGTAGGCAAACCATCGTTGTCTCCCTCTCTCCTTGGAGAAAAATCTAGAGAGAAAAGAAAGAGAGTTTTAGGGTGTGTTTGTTTTGTGTTTTGAGATAAATTTTCAACAAAAAATTTTAGGGAGAGTTTCTTAAGGTAATACCCTTAGTTGCACGAAGCGTGGGCGGGAGTAGGGAATCGTAGTCATTCCAAGAATTGTTGGTAGGGAGCGTTTGTATATATATTAAATAATATAATATATATGAATATATTGTAAGATTATATATTTTTTTTCTCTAATAATAATGAAAATATATGTTATAAATTTAAATATATATATATGAAAAATCATATGTTAAAATATTATAATTATATAGTTTTATTAGATTTTTTCATTTATTTATAAAATATTTATTTTAAATATTTATATTATTTTTTTTATTTTATATAATATCTAACTAATTAAACACAACATAAAAAATTTTAAAAAAATAACAAATACACATTATTTTAAACATAAATAAATATTCATTTTAAACATTCATTTTTTGAGGTGGACAACACAAGATAATAAATTAGTTAGGTGGAATTTATATATATTTGTGCAGTCACAACCAACAAGGCAGATTTCATTAATTGTAAAACGAGAAGGGTTAAATCAAAAGCCATTTTGTATAAATATGACATTAATACACAACTAGAATTAAATGAAAAAGATGTTAATTTATAATATAAAATCTATACTTATATAAATGAAAAATAAGAAATTTAAGTATTAAAAGACTTTTCAGTCTCAAATGGAGAGAGAGAGAGAGAGAGAGAGACGAAGAAGAAGAAGCAGAAGACGACGCCTAATGAGAAGAAGAAGAAGGCACCTGCGAAGCACAAAGCTTGAGAGATGAAGAATAAGAAGATGAAGATCAAAGCTTGAGAAACAAATACATGGAAGAAGACAACGCGATCTCCATTTTCGTAGCCCTAATCACAAGTCCATATCAGGTTTTTCTTTTCCATGCTATTCTCTCTCTCTCTCTCTCTCTCTCTCTCTCTCTCCTTCTTTGTTGTTGCCGTGAAACACAAATCCTTAGCTAGAGCGTTCCCATTCAGTTAGATCCGCGATTCTATCTCAATGGGGATGCGATTCTAACACGATTCTTGCTACGAATTGTTGAATCGCAATTCTAGACGAGAATTGTCTCCCCTTTCCACGATTCCTACTACTAAGGTACTACCATTTATGTTTGTATCTAAGAAGTCACCGAAAATGGGGAAAACCATTGAATCATTAGTACTAGTGGATAGATCTCCAAAGTGCTCGACATCGTTGTTATGTTGTAGTTGATCAAATTCCAGTGATGTTGGCATTCCTTGAAATGTATTGCCATTTTGATTACTGGCTGGAACTTACTCTGAATTATTCTTGTCGAAGACAGGCCGCATGAACCTAGAACAGCTGGAGTGTTCAGTCTACCCAACATTCCACTAGATGAGAACGACCCAACAGTAGCGTTTTGAAACTGTGCAGAACCAGCCATGCTGTGATAATTTCCAAATCCGTTCAGAGAACTCATTTGCAAATAGGCAGAATCTGTGCCGCCTAAAGCTGCAACTATATTAGCTTGCTGACTCGCTACACAGCTAATCCTTTTTAGGTAAAGTCGATATTTCTGGAGATGGCTTGCCACATTTTCTCTAGTCAACTTCTCTACATTCATCATGTCTAGAATTCTTTTAGGTACGGCCTTGCCAATGCCCAATTGATTAACAGCTGCAACAAATTTGCGGTGCAAGTCCACTGTCCAAACTACCTGAGGTTTTTTCTGCATTGATGGATCCTTGTTATTTTGTCCATCGTCAGCATGATCACCCTCGTCTTCATTCTGGTCTTTTCGTTTTCTGTTGAGCTTACTATTCTGATCAGAATCCCCTGTCACTATGATCACTTGTCCTCCTTTACTTTCATGATGAGGTTTGTCAAAATTGTTCTGATCCTTGGGATCATTTTTCTTTCTCCTAACTACATGTTGCCATATGTTCTTTAGCTCCTTAATTCAGATAGGTTTCAACAAATAATCACAAGCTCCATGGGTGATGCCCTTCATGACAAGCTTGGTATCGCCATTTGCAGATAACATTATGACAGGTAGGTCCATTTCAAGCCCCACAAGCTCAAGCAGCTTGAAACCGTCCATGTCGGGCATATGGACATTGCTGATAACCAAATCAAACTTGTTTTTGTTTTCTCGCAACGACTTCAGTGCTGTGATCACCTGACTAGTTGTCATAACATGGTACGGGCATTTACGAAGCAGAGTCTCCAAAAGCCTGAGGCAAATGGGGTTATCGTCGACCACCAGGACTCGCATCCTCATCGGAAACCGATCATTAGGTTCATCAAAACTTTGATCGACAATCATTTTCACAGTAGAAACAACTGCCGAATCGAGAGAGATTAAAATTGAAGTAAAAGCAGAGTTGAGAGAGCGATTCTTTTTGGGTTTTCAAGGTTTCAAGACTGTTTTTTTTTTTTTTGGATTGAGGGGTTCATTCAAATATGAAATCCAGTCCAGCAAATCTGCTGATTTCATATCAAGAGCAAATTAACTACAAATTACTTGATAGCATATACTCTCATCAAACACTATTTTGCTTGGTGTTAGTAGCTAACATCTATATTTATATATATCTTCATATGCAAGTCCCAAGTGAGTGTGTTTCACATCCAAAGTCTTCATCTCTTATATTTTCCTGTTTCATCATTGCACTCACTAGATCTTCCAAGGAGTCATCGTTATTATAAGAGTATCCTTGCTTTATGACTTGCACCGCAAATTTGTTGTAGCTGTTAATCAATTGGGCATTGACAAGGCCGTACCTAAAAGGATTCTAGACATGATGAATGTGGAGAAGTTGACTAGAGAAAATGTGGCAAGCCATCTCCAGAAATACCTGCTTTACCTAAAAAGGATTAGCTGTGTAGCGAGTCAGCAAGCTAATATAGTTGCAGCTTTAGGCGGCGTAGATTCTGCCTATCTGCAAATGAGTTCTCTGAACAGATTTGGAAATTATCGCAGCATGACTGGTTCTACACAGTTTCAGAACGCTACTGTTGGGTCGTTCTCGTCTAGTGGAATGTTGGGTAGACTGAACACTCCAGCTGTTCTAGGTTCATGTGGCCTGTCTTCGACAGGAATGATTCAGAGTAAGTTTCAGCCAGTTATACCACCCAGAAATCAAAATGGCAATACATTTCAAGGAATGCCAACATCATTGGAATTTGATCAACTACAACATAACAACAGTGTCGAGCACTTTGGAGATCTATCCACTGGTACTAATGATTCAATGGTTTTCCTTATTTCCGGTGACTTCTTAGATACAAACATAAATGGTAGTATCTCAAGAAACTCTCTCCCTAAAATTTTTTTTTTTAAAATTTATCTCAAAACACAAACCAAACACACCCTAAAACTCTCTTTCTTTTCTCTCTAGATTTTTCTCCAAGGAGAGAGGGAGACGGCAGTGGTTTGCCTACTTCTCTGATCTCCCTCTCCTCTATCTCTTTCTGATCCTCCTCCAAATTTGATATTTACTTCACCAATTCGGCCATCATCGCCCTACTTTCTTCACCATCGAATCCAAAACTTTAAGATCTAGTTTCAGGTCTTCTCACAGTCCAAAAGCCGACGCTGGACATTTGCTTCATGCTAAGTAACCACCTCAACCTTAATATTCTATCATGACCATTAAATGTAGAGTTTTTAGATTCCAAGTTGAAGGTTGTAGAGTAGTGGAGTTTTGGATGAGTTTTGTGATGAATTGAATCTGATTTTTTCTGTTTAATTTTTTTAATTTTTAATTTGTTAATGTAACAATCATTCATGTGTGGAGATTTGATTTCTTCCCTTGTGTTAGTCTTTTCTCCTCCTCTATGGAGACTTCATCCTTCCTTCTATGGAAGATTTTTTTTTTTTTTTTTTTTTTAAATTTTTTTTTATCTCTTTTTGAGATCTATAATACTATTGTATTAGATTGAACCGATTTTTTTGTCAGTTTTGCAATGAAAATTTTCTTCACAACCTAAAAAAAAATTTATGGTCCAGGACAATGTGTTGTAATGTGTCCCACATCGCTTGGAGTTGCCCCATCTGTGCTAATTATAAGGCTCTAGTTTTCCTCTCTTTAAAACCTGAGTTTTAAGGAGAAGTGTGGGCTGAGCTTTTCAACTTGGTATCAGAGCTTGGTTGGGCTTGTGACTAGTGGGCTATTTGTCCAGCTAGTGTGTGTGTTATGGTCCAGGAGGGTGTGTTGGAATATGTCCCACATTCCAACAATATCAGGTAGGTAAGATATCCTGCTATCCATGTCTTGTACCAACTATGCATTCCATGTATGGTGCTTGGGGATCCAAACACATTTTCTGTTTGTTACTCAAAAATGATTTGGCAATGAAAATTTCTACCATAAGTAGAAAATTTCTATCATACATCTATCTGGCCAAGTTTCTGTTTTCAGGCAAATACTGACAATTGAAATACCCAACTAGTCTACCACATGTATGTGGTGCTTGAAAATCTATTTTCTGTTTGTTACTAAAAAATGAAGTGGGAAACAAACTTTCCACCATATATATATATCTGGCCAAGTTTCTGCTTTCCACTCAAATTCTGACAAGTGAAGTACACAAGTAGTATACCACATGCATTGCAAAATTTAAGCAAGCAGACAAACTGGAAAATTATAGAACCTCAATGCAACTTGCATTAAATTTCCACGGCATTTTAAAGTTGTATAGTATTTCGGAAGCTGCACAATTATTTGTATGTTTTGTCACATTGAAGTTTAGGAGCATGTCTCAATTTGAGAATGTTTAATTGTGGCTCAACTATGGCTTAGTTTGATTTAGTTGGTGGGATAAGTTTATGTGGAAAATATGTCTAAACTTGGTATAGATAAAGACTTTTTTGAGTTTGTGGCCCTTATATTTAAGCTTATAATAGCTTGTTCCCTCATAAGAGTTGTAAACTCTTGTAGTTATGATGTCAACTAGAGTTTATTTAATTATCTGCTATGTTTTCATTGCTCATATTCTTTTGATGATGTTTCTCTCAAACATATTTATAAGAACTGGGGGGTCAAGTTCCATTATGAAACTATTAAGGAGATCACTATGTGCTCTTTTGATGGACTATGCGGCGATGAAAAACATGTTGATGCTAGTTTCTTCTTAATATAATTCTGATCAATCCATTCTTCAAATTCATGTCATTCCCTGATTTCCAGGTGCAATTCACAGTATTGCTTAGTGAATTGTAAAAAATAGGCTACGCATCAAATAAAGTTAAGTTTTGAAAGCAGCCACTTCATGAGAATAAAGCCAGAGGTTAGGTTGGTACCTAGCCACCACTCCTAGTAGGCTTGATAGAAGGGAATAAAACTAGTCAGTGCCCTTGTGGCTCTAGATGCAAGTAAAAATTAAATAAGTGAATATAAATTAAATACTGAAAGCCATTTATGCCAACGCATTGCAAAGTCCATGGTTGATGAGGTATGTGCAGCTATTACTAATGGAAATGGTGAGAAGTAGGATGATATCTACGAGGAAATTCCTATTGCCAAAAAAAAAAAAAAAAGAAAAGAAAATAGTTGAAGAAATGCTTAAGTTTACAATAATTAGTCGTAACTTCGTAAGACTTTTACTTATTGTATACACTTATATTCAAATGGGATGGACACTGTCATCAAAAAAAGAAAAAAGGAAAAAAATAAAGTAGGATAGACACTATTGTAGAAGATCCATGTCCATGTTTGAAACATGTCAGACGCCAACATTTTTTGAACATTTAAATGTGTGTTGTACTCTCTCTAAAAAAACTCTCTTGGCTGGGTTGGCTCTTTTCTGCGTGCGTGAGTTCTTTTTTCTTTTAGATAAACTTGAATCCCTATAGGCTCTCCTACCCTCTTCTCACAAGATCTAGTTTTTTAGCTTAGGGTATTGTTTTGATATTTAGTTTTGGTGTTGGGTGCTCGTTTATGGGCATTTCATTGGGGTATTTCGGTTTGGGTGTTCCATGGGTGGTTCTAGAGCCATCATTTTTGGCGGTTTCAAATGGTCTCCATTCAGCGGTGTTGGGTGCTTGAGTATGGGCGCTTTTCTGGGTTGTTTCGATTATGGGTGTTCGATATTGTAGGAGGTTTCAGATCTATCATTTCTGGCGATGTCAAATCCTTTTGGGTCACCACTTTCGGCGGTGTTGGGTGCTTGTTTATGGGCATTTTTGGGGGTATTTCAGTTGGATGTTCTTTGGGAGGTTATAGTATTGGCTGTAACCTTTGTTACATGGACTCAGGTACGAGTATCGGATGAGGGTGTGTATCCAAGCGTCAGACTTTCATAAATTTAAATTTTAGGATCTTGAGATACGTATCCAAAATTAGATATGGGTATAGGGGCATTTCATATACACATATATATTGCATATTATATAATATTCTTGGATGAAATGTTGTAAATTATATAGAAATATACTTAACATTGAATAGGATTCAAGAAAAAATATAAAATTTTTATATCTAATTAATGTGAGAGGCTAAAAATATTACTTTACTAGCAAAAGTGAGTTTCTTCTTCTCATATATTGTAACAAATTAAAGGATCAAAGTGTCTAAATTGAATACGTGTGTTGGACATATATCTTACACCCTTACTCATGTCATATCCGGTGGACACGGAGAAATAGAAGAATCCATGTAACACAGGTGGTAACAAATCTACCGTTTTCAGCGGGTTATAGCAGTGGGCATGGAGGTAAATAGAAGTGGGTGTTGTACGGGTGCTAGATATTTGGGTGTTGTATGGGTGTTCGGTGGCTTCGGAGTGTTACAGGGGGTGGAGTTGGAGTGGCACCAGCGCTTCGGAGTGCAGGAGCAGGGGGCGGAGCGCTTCGGAGTCTTACAAGGGGCCTTTCGGTCATGGGTGTTGTATGGGTGTTATATCTACCACGATGAGGCTTAAGCTGGTGGTGTGCAGGTGCAGGTAGTGCAGGCAAAGGAAGAGTGGAGTTTCTTTGGCAGGTTGGTCTTTGAATTAGAGATCAATGACCGGAGATTGGAATGCTCGTGGTCAGTGGAAGCATGTGACAAGGTCTGGGTACGTGGATCGGTGTCTTGGGAAGTATTTTGGAGAACAACTTTTTGGGCTTGTGTGACTTTGAATGTTGTGGTGGGTTGGGGTGTGTTGGGGATTTTAGCTTTTTGAGTTGTGTAGTTAACGTCTTCTTAACTACTTTGTTCTTCTTCCTTTTGTGTATTTTGTTTCTACTTTTTATTTATGCTCTTTTAAAATTTAAAAACTCGCGAGGCCAAGGAGTTGGTTGTATGGATGCGAGCTGTAGTAGTAAGTGAGTTTGCACTCTCTAAATCTCTCTCAGTGCATTTCATTTCCTTTTTCCTTTAATTTCATGTTTAATGAATATTTACTTGCCAATAAAAAAAAAAAAAAAAAACCGTGTTAGACACTTATGGATTATATAAAAATGAGTTTTTTGATTTTGAACTGTTGATCTTTGATACTCAACCAACACTTGAAGAAGCATTTCCTAACACTTTCAGCGTAGGACGAAGATATTCTTAATAGTCCAACCCGTTCTTTTTATAATAATAATAACTACACTTTGTACATAAACAGCTAGAATAAAGAATCCAATGAACACTTTCCAATATATGCAAAGAATAAAAATTTAAAAGAAAGAGTATAAGAGGAAAATCAGTGGAAAACATCATACTATAGATAATGTCTAGTTTCATCTTCCTTATTATGAAATTGATAATAGAAAATTTGGAAAGTATCAAATATATTTATTTGTCATGTAAATGTGTGTTATCAAAATAAATGAACAATGTACATGTCTATATATTCATGTACTAATGTGTCCTCCTTGTGTTCATACTTTCTTTTAAAAGTTTGTCATGTTGGCATTTCTATGCTTCATGTTTTTCTTGTGTCCTATGCTCGTGCTTGTGGTATGTAGGTTTTATTTCATTTCTGTAGACATGTACATGGTAGTGTGCTAAACTATCCCTTTCCCACCCCATGCACCATCCTCTTTGTCACCATTTGAAAGAGTATCATTCTAGATTTTAAGTTGTTTGCAAATTGCTTGCAGTAAATCTTGAGTTATAGCAAAAAAAAGTTTTATGACACAATGCAATCTATTTAGTAGAAATAAGAAATGATAAATTAAGATATGAATCTATTAGGAAGAAGTTGATTGTGGCACTAATTGAAAATAAGATGAGAAAAAGCTACTTGCGATGGTATGGTCTTGTGCAACATATAGATTACTCACCACAAACAAAATTGAGGAAGGCCATAGGAGAACTTGGGTTGATGTAATAAGAAGAGAAATGACTATCTTATACTTAACTGAGGATATGATTTGTTGAATGTAACAATTCCTACACCTACTCCACTATAGTTAGTGCACCATAGTTAGTGTTCCATTACCATTACACCTACTCCACTATAGTTAGTGCACCATAGTTAGTGTTCCATTACCATTATACCTACTCCACTATAGTTAGTGCACCATAGTTAGTGCTCCATTACCATTATGGTATCCATTGTATCCCCCATTTCTCTCTATAAAAGAGAACTCTTGTAAACAAATTAAAATAGATCAAAATATACATATTTAGTCTCTCTCCCTTTCTCTATCAATTCTCCTACATGATTGCAAATAGAGCCAATTGGAGGAAATGAATCCATGTAGCTAACCCCAAGCCGCCTAGATTAGGTATTGCTTTCCGTTCTGTTTTCCTCTTCTATTTGTCTCTTTTCTGACTATTCTTGTCCTGCATATTCGACGTTATATTCGATCAAAAGCGACTTTTATTTATTTACTTAAGAGTAGTTGGGTTAGTATTAGGGCACTAGCCTCTTGAAACCATGTTTTCAATTGACTGCTTGTTCATTCCTCTCGTGTAAACTATACTTCCTTTTTCTCATTCTTCTCTTTATTTTACCTAAAATATGCACTAGTCACTAGAGAAGTTGTTAGAGAGAACTCTTGAATCTCCAAACATTTTTATGTCATAAAACATGCACTAAATCACCAGACAAGCTATGGACCAATAAGGATGTCTGTGAAAAACAGTTTACTTTTTATTGCAAGCAACCAAGTGATTTCCTGACAAAACAAGTGTATTGATGTTGACTGTCGTTTTTTGTGTCAAATATGGTGATGGTAAGCAGGATACTATTGCTCAAGTTAAGTCCGGAATCCAGATATTAATTAGTACATGCTTAAGGATTTGGTGAAGAGATGATTCTAGAGTATGTGATGAGCTGTGTATGACATATTTATATGCTCTGGCTTAGACAGAGAAGGAGTGAGGGTAGGTTGTCAGAATGGAATGTAAGAAGGGAAATGCAGTCTTCTAACCAAAAAATAACTAGTTTAAATGAGTTCTCTCATTTACGTGTTTTTATGTAATACAATTGAACTGTCTGAAAGGGAGCCTTTCTATAAGTGCACACTTAAATGATTTATTAGTTTTACTTAGTTGATGTGAATTGACGCAATTATTTTCATTGTTTCTAGGAATTTTCACTTCTGCAATCTATTCAGAAAATTGCCTGTTTGAGGATCCAACTATTAAATTTCGAGGTAAGAGAATATTTAGATTTTTTGCAATTGATGCTAAAATGTGTTGGTTGATTTATTTGGTTGTGCTTAGTTTTCTTATATCGGATTAGTAGAGAAATAGGGAATGCCTTAATTTCATTCCATGACTTTTGTCCTTTTAATTACACTTACTTCATACTAACAAACTTTTAAATAATTTTTATTTTATTTTATTTTTCGAAAAATAAGCATATACACCTTTTAAAGTGTTTTAGGCTTTGAAATAAATAGTTCCCACTTACTCTTTCTTCTTATCCTACTTTATTTAAGCTTTGTAGGTCCATTTTTTGAATGTTAAGAAATAAAATATTGTTATTTTTTTGAATAATTATATGGTTGGTAGGATTTGGACCCATATCTCTTGCTATTAAAGCAATGTTGTCCAAATTAGACAGTGTAACCATGTCCTTATATAAGAACTATTGTATAACATGGATAGCTTTTATGGACCGGAGGCATCACTTTCACTTTAGTTGCTAGGGCCATCAACCTTCTACAATGTGCTGGAGACATACTGTATCAATTAATGGTGAACTAATGATAACACTCACCTAAAAAGTACGGACACGGACACGGACACGGACTCAGACATGGACATGGGACATGATGAAGATTAACACTAATTCGATATTAAAAATAAAGAAGAAAGCATCACTTTAAAATTAACACTTATCGTTTATATCTTTTTCATGGATGATCTATTAAGTATTTAAATCTAAACAAAAAGTAATAAACATTCAACATCTATCAAAAGCACTAAAGAAAAGGGGAAAAAAAACTAGTTGACGTGTCCTTGAAGTGTGCCTACCGTGTCGCTTGAAAACAAAGTAATTAAATAAAGGGATACACCACCTGGTGTGTCTCATATATCTCCCCACCGTGTCCGACATGGCTACAACACTTGTTTTGAAGTGTGGATGAAGTGGCTTCCTCCCCTATGGTGATGTTATGCTATATTAGCTAGTTTTTGAGATGTTATGTTATATTTGAAGTGTCATCTCTAAGTATCCTTGGTATCGAAGTGGCTTCCTCCCCTACAGGGTATCTTTTGTCCCAAACTAAGTATGCTACTAACATCCTCTTTCATGTTCATCTCATAGATGATAAGGTTGTTGATACTCTGATTGAGTTCCATGCTGAGTTCCTTGCTTGGGATGGTGTACCGCTTGATGATCCCACTCCCTATCATGAGCTTGTTGGTTGTTTGGTTTATCTTACTGTGACTTGTCTGGACATTTCCTATGTTGTTCACATTCTCAGCCAGTTTGTTTCTGCTCCCAGCTCCACTCATTGGGCTGCTCTCTTACGCACTCTTTGATACATTTGTGGTACTTTGCTTCAATGTTTGCTTCGCTCCTCTTCCTCCAATTTCACCCTTCGTGCTTATGTTGATGTTGATGCTGATTAGGCTGGAGATATTTCTGATCGCAAGTCTACCTCCATTTTTTGTGTTTTCCTTGGTGATTCTCTCATCTCTTGGAAAAGCAAGAAGCAGTCAGTTGTTGCTTGCTTCACTGTTGAAGTTGAATAACGTGCTATGGCTCCTAATACTTGTACGATTGTGTGGCTTCACTGGCTTCTTTCTAATATGGGTGTGTTGCTTTCTTCTCCTACCTCGTTGTACTGTGACAATCAGAATGCAGTTTAGATTGCGCATAATTTTGTCTTTCATGACCGCTCCAAACACATTGAGATAGATTGCCAGTTCGTCCGACAGCACCTTCAGGCTGGTACTATTATCATTATTTGAAAATGTTTGCTTTCGTTTTATTGTGTGATTATTTTCTTACTATTTTGTGTAGCTCTTAATATTGTGAACTTTTTTGTCTTATGTGGCATATAAAAGTTTGAATTTTTCTCTAAATAAGAGTAGAATCAGCCAAGTTAATGTTCCTTGGCAATCCAGGTACAGAGGTGTATTCACGCAACTTGAAATTGCTTGTACCTTTCTTCGATTGTCCATCAATTGCATTACAAAAGATTGAGAAGGTACTAGGTAGCTTTATAAATTGCATTTTGATTTTAGCATACTCAAAACATCTTGATATGGAGTAATCGTCTCAATTTGAGGTAGAGGTTGAAAATGGGTCTTTTAGTCATCCTTGTCTGGTCGAAGGATTATATTATATTATCAATGCCTCTTATATTTCTAATGGAAAGCTGATGTGTGTCGGGGGGGGGGGGGGGGGGGGGGGAGAATGTGTGGCATCTGGTTGTGCCTTCCTTTTTGTGCATACATTCCCTTGATTTAGCTGATTCAATATACTAGCATATAAATGGCAACTTATAAATTATAATTGATTCCCCTCATTTATAGAAGTTTTCAGTTCAAGTTTGTTCACAAGAAGTGAGAGTAGACTAGGGTACATAGGTTAAACAATAAAATCTTTGTTAATCACAACTTGAAACTTTTTTAATGCATAATTAAAATTATTTACATATTATAGTCTGGTGAAATCTGAATGTCGATGTTATTAGAAAGTTACTGGAAATTGGATGTGAGTAGGGAAGTAGATGCTCCTGACCTAATTAATTTTGACAACAATGATTGGAGGTTGAGCGAGATGGCTGCGGAACTTGCTCTTATTGACAGAGATAATCTAGGAGGGTACTATGAACTGTTGTTGGTGTCACTTTAAGACTGTGTTTGGATCTAGGATCGTAGGAACTAATTTATGAGTTAAGACTGTGTTTGGACCTAAATATTCCTGTTTTATGTTCGAGGAACTCCAAAACTTTCAGAGTTTTTAATGAAAGTCACTTCATATATCACATTATACATGCTGTATATTTATGTTTTGAGAATATTATCCTATCTAAAATAATAGGCCGTAAGGCCTGTAACACTCCAATGGACGGAATTTTTTTTTTATGAGAAAAGTAAATGGCCACCAAAATGTGATTCCTAAGTTTCTTCTAGTGTGGAACATTAGATCTTATGGTTGAATGACTCTTTGAGTGGCCTTTTTGCTCAGTCCGTTTACCTTCTTCTGATAAATAAAGATAGTTAAATTACTGTACTTCTTGAAAATTCTTCAGAAAAGGATCAAATTCACCAATTTCCAAACCTGCAATTGAAGTAATCATCTCATAAAATTTAGGACAAGTTCTCCAACTTACTAATTCGCAAGAAGTTTTCCATACCAATAAATAATAAGCTCTATCATTATACATTTTTGTCCTTTTCAATGGCTGAAAGGATAGAAAAACTTAAAAATAAATGATCTTCTTGCAATGGTTTGGGGTTTGGGTACTAATTAAGCTAAAGGCAGCTAAATCAACTGATTGAGAACTTGTCCTGCCTTGCCTGAAGCCACAATATAAACTGAAACTTGAAAGAAACATAGGGAAAAAGAAAGGGGAAAAGGGTTTATTTGTGACAGGAAATTGGGTGATGCAACTAGCATAACAAACAATACTTGCCACTTTGTCAAGTGAGCCCTCTCGCTGTCTATAAACCCTGCAGTTCTGGTAGAGCATTGATTTTGTCCCATGTGATTGGTTTGGAGTCCATGGGTTGCTTCACTTTCCCCTCTTTATTATCAATTTAATTTCTATTTGAGTCCAAGTTCCTTGGTTGACAACATAGTCAGCCTAGGATTGACTCAATGCACATTACATGACAAAATGGACAACCATATATGGAATGGAAGAGAATAATTCATATTATTTTTAAAGAGAAAGAGAGGTTTTCTTTGGGGAATTGAATTGAGAAAAAAAGGAAAATTATCCCATTGCCTTTTGTTCTTGTTCAGAGGTTCTTTTTGAGGTCCATTCCTTGTATTGTAATTATGACTTGTACACTCCTATTATTTATAAAGTAGGTCTCTTCCAATTTACTTCTTTGTTGCTCATCCTCTGTGTGTGCATCATCTTATTTATGAAATCTGGTATTAGCTATGAATAGATTCAGTACTTTGTTGGTAATGCCTAGTAATGTGACTTCATATGCAGGGTAGCACTTCTGAAGCAAGTTTTGTATTGGCAACCTGGAAACTAAGGTGCTCAATCTAATCTAGTGTTTATTTTCCAATTTGAGATCAGCTTCATGTTGTTTAGGTTCTTTTTACACGTTTTAGGGGGAACAATGTGCTCAGTTTATGTAGTCTTGGCTCTTCTATGTGATGTTCTTAAATAAAGCATCTATACCTTAATGAAATCACTTAAATCAAGCTAATGGTCTGAAAGAGAGATATGCTGATGGTGCATGAAGGGAAGGCTGGCTATAAAGGATTCTAATTTCATATACATGCCTATTGTTACGCAAAACATCTAAGATTTGCTGCAAATGTGTTCATAAAATTCTTTGATTGAACATCAATTTTACTTGATAAAGTGAGAGTTATATTGCCTATTTTCGGAGATAGTAATGAAATCTCTTGCTGGTAAGCGACCTAAAATTGCCTATGATTTCATGGGATTCTTGATTTTGATTTGCCCAGGCCTCCAAAATAATTTTCACCACACATAACTGACATGAACCTGCATGAAGTTGGTGCACAAGAAAATCAAGTTCTTAGCATTGGATCTATGAACATGAACATGAAAATGATTGTACAATTCTCAAACATTTGTTTTTTCTAGTTCTAGCTATGAAAAAAATTCTGACTTCTTATGAATCCATTTTAAAGCTTGTTAAGTGTTCATTTCTTTACTTTGTGCTTGCTATCATAACATCACAAGTCACCATAAGCTCTAGGATAACCCTTCTTTTTGTCATCCCATTCTTCAAATCCACATTCGCCATGTACGAGCTTAGACCCTCGTCAGGCTTTTTCATACTTGCCATCGCCAGCACTAATTACTTTGATCGTATTTTCCCTTAATACAAGTTTTTCATGTTGGTAACAGTTACAGCTTCTACTTGTAAGTCCTTATCGAGTTCTATATTCTTACTCCATTTCTCAGTGTGAATCTCTGTTGCACTGTAGTTTTATTCTGTGTTTTCTATTTGCATTGTTTCCTGCTTAGTTTTTTGTAGCTATGCTGCAACCCTACTCTTTATCATAGTATCTATCAATTTGATTCCTTTATTTGTTAGTACTCCTAATTGCAGGGTAACAATCTTTGGTTAACTTTATTTACACACATTAATGCAAAATAGTTAGAGAACCCTTACCTATTTCTCACTGCATTTATAGAGTGATGTGGCTTGTTGCTTTTGGGAAACTGCCTAGCCATATGTTGCCGATATCTCACCAGCAGGTGATTTCAGTAAAGTGCATCTGTTAAAAGAGCACCCTAACTTCTGTGGGAATGTTCTCATGATTCATGTTTCTAAGTGGTTTGACAAAGGTTTTTACAATTATTATTATTATTATTATTATAAATGAAGTATACACTATCTGTTAGTTACCTTAGTCTAACTCTACTTTTGTTTTTTAAGGCAACCAATGAAACCCTACCTTTTTCCATGCTTAGGTTGGACATTGTACGAATAAGACATTACACATAAAGGTGCAGTGCCACCCCACACAACATCCACACACACACAAAAACTGTTGCAATCGGTTAGTTGCTGACCTCCCTAGTGCAATTGGGAGAATATTCCAATGTTGAAGTAGTAGAAATCTTTATTGATTATTGAATTTGTAAATATATGTATTTATTACCAGTTGTCAAGGCATCTGGTTTGATATTTGTTCCTTGTCCTATTCAACTTTCAGGACTTATCTCAGACTTCCATGGAGGCCACTCATTTCAGTTGATGGAAGCACGATATATGATTTAGATGACAAATTCAAAGTAAGAAATACGAATTCATTTTTGCTTCTGTGTTTGTTCTCCTACAAAATGTGTGATTTTTGAGATACACATTCACTTGCATTTGGGTGATTGCTAAATTCTAATATACATTTCACAGATTGTTAGGCATGCTGAGAGTTGGGACATTTCTGCCCTTGAAGCAATTGGCCAGATTTTTACACCTAGTTTTGGAAGGCCTAGTGAATAATATATGTCCCCTTCTCCCAGAATTTTGAAGTTCATACTATAACGTTACCAATTTCAAGCAGTTACCACTGATTTGATTGTTGAGGTAACATTAGACTTGTATTTATTTTGTACAGATTTTTTAAGCTCATATTAATCACCCCATTGTTTGTAATTAGTTTGGTAAGAAACCATATGAACTTTCACTCACTTATAAACTTACTGTAGACAATCATATGATGTCATCCCGTTGTGTTTACTTGAATTAGCATGTAAATTCTCTGAATTGTGGCTATTTGACAGTGCAAATGTATATGCTAGGTTGGAAGCTGGTGCTTAAGCCGTCTATAAGGAATACAGAATTGTTATACTAGTCACCCATTCCCAGACTTGTATGACTAACATTTGAGTTGTGACAAGGTGATTCTTGATGTCATATAACTTAGTTGTTGCATGCTCAAATCCACTGTTAAGAGTGATTCTACTTAATATAGATCAAGAAAAACTAGGAAGTGTCTCACTTCTAAATATGGCTTGAAAAATGAATGGAAAGACTTGTTTTGACTCTCTCTCTCTCTCTCTCTCTCTCTCACACACACACACACACACTGATTGCTACTGTAAAAATTCTGGTATGAGATTCAATATTTAATTAAGCTACTGTAAAAATTTCAACTTCAAATTCATCCATTTATTATATTTTCTTGATTTTTCAAGTTTATGATTCTGTGTAGAATTTTTAGACTAAAAATTACACCCATTATTTATGCATGAATTTAGCTCTTTAAATTGCTTAACTAGGGTATTTGGCGTCGTGATTGTGTAACACTTTTTGTAGTCTGAGGTCTCGGGTTTAACTCCTATAAAGAGGAGTTTGATATTCTTTGTGGTTGTTAGTTTATTTGTCCCCCATTATGGGGGTTGTATGTGATTAGTAGTGGTTGTTGGACTTGGTGGATTGGTTGGGCATTTTCCCAAAATAAGCTAAAATAGCAACTTATTTTCCAAACTAGGCTTAGTTTGGACGGAATTTCCAAAATAAGCTGAAACGTTATTACAAACCATGTTTTCATCATATTTCTGGCCCAGCCGCAGAAAATTGATAAAATCGTAAAAGCATGGTTACAAACTACGCTTTTAATTAAGAAAGCGTTGCTACAAACCACGCGTTTAAAGAAATATGTTTTTGTAAAGAAAATGTGGTTAGAAACTACGCTTTTAAATAAAATTGTTTTGTAATCCAAATATAAGACAAGTATGGAGATAGCTCAAATGGTAGTGCGTTCCTTTTCATGGGAGGTACGGGTTTCAATCCCTCACATCTCCAAACTCTTGCTTTTTTCAAATTCAATTCAAAATTTTTTTTTCCCCCTTCCACTTACTCTATACTTTATATATTTATTATGTAATTTTTTTTATCAAAAAAAGTAAAACATTTGTTTGGTTAACTAATATTTATAATAAAAATTATATTTAAAATAAAAAATAAATTTTTTAAAATTTTTTAATATTTAAAATATTAAAAAAATATAGCACATAAATGTATGAAATATAATGCACATTAAAATAAATAAATAAATATTTATGTGTTGTATTTTTTTAATATTTTAAATATTAAAAAAATTTATTTTTTTATTTTAAATATATAATTTTTATTGTAAATATTTTATTTTATTTTATTTTATAAATATATTTTTAAATATTTTAATTTTTTTGTTATGTGTTTGGTTACGATTTGAGTGTAGGGTTTTGAAAGTAGTGTGGAATTGCGAGTTATGTGTTTGGTTATGAGATTTGAAAATAATTTTTTAATTGAGTTTTGAGTTATGTGTTTGATTATGATATGAGTGTGGAAATATGTTTTGAGTTTAAAATATTAAAATTAAAAAATTAAAATATTTACAAAATAAAATTAGGGGGATGCACCAATAAATTCCAAATTAATAACTCATACACTGTTTAGTCCTAAAAGTTTTCTTATAGACTGAAAGGTTCCATTACAATGTTTCGAACATTAGATTTCGAACATTAGATTAATGTTTTGAACATTAGATTGATGTGTAAATGGGACTAAATAGAGCATAAGAAAACTTTTAGGACTAAATGGTTCAACTTTTCAGAAACTAGTACTTATGGGTAAATTTTCCATATATATTTAAAATAAAAAAATTATATATTTAAAATAAAAATAATAAGATTTTCTTAAACATTTTTTAATATTTTTTTTAAAAATAAATCCAAAAATGTTGTTTCAAACGCTTTTCGTTTCTTCCAAACATGTCTTTCAATCCAAAAATATTTTTTAATATTTTAAAAGGAAAGGCTAGAAGGTCATTTACTATAGAAAAGTTAACCCGTTAGTTCCAATTTGACAGATGGGGGGTATCTGCATAATGTCAGGTAAAGTAAGGGAGATTATTGTAATTATTTTTTTATTTTAAATATATAATTTTTTTATTTTAAATATTTTATTTTATTTTGTAAATATTTTAATTTTTTTAATTTTAATATATTAAACTCAAAACACATTTTCACACTCGTATCATAACTAAACACATAACTCAAAACTCAATTAAAAAATTATTTTCAAACCTCATAACCAAACACATAACTCGAAATTCCATACTACTTTCAAAACTCTACACTCAAATCGTAACCAAACACATAACAAAAAAATTAAAATATTTAAAAATATATTTATAAAATAAAATAAAATATTTATAATAAAAATTATATATTTAAAATAAAAAATAAATTTTTTTTAATATTTAAAATATTAAAAAAATACAACACATAAATATTTATTTATTTATTTTAATGTGCATTATATTTCATACATTTATGTGTTTTTTTTTTTAATATTTTAAATATTAAAAAATTTAAAAAAAATTTATTTTTTATTTTAAATATAATTTTTATTATAAATATTAGTTAACCAAACAAATGTTTTACTTTTTTTGATAAAAAAAAATTACATAATAAATATATAAAGTATAGAGTAAAGTGGAAGGGGAAAAAAAAATTGATTTGAATTTGAAAAAAGCAAAGTTTGGAGATGTGGGAGATTGAACCCGTACCTCTCCCATGGAAAGAAGCGCACTACAATTTGAGCTACCTTCCTACTTGTCTTATATTTTGATTACAAAACAATTTTATTTAAAAGCGCGGTTTTTAATGACGCTTTCTTTACAAAAACAGATTTTCTTAAACGCGTGGTTTGTAACCACGCTTTCTTAATTAAAAGCGTGGTTTGTAACCACACTTTTACGATTTTATCAATTCTCAGTGGTTGGGCCAGAAATATGGTGAAAGCGTGGTTTGTAATAACGTTTCAGCTTATTTTGAGAATTCCGTTCAAACTAAGCCTAATTTGGGAAATAGGTTGCTATTTTAGCTTATTTTGGGAAAAGGCCCTTGGTTGTTAGACTTTGTTGACTTTCTAGCTATTGTAAACTAGTGCTTTGTTTGTTTGATGGTGTAAATATTTTTTATAATGTAAATATTCTCCAATCTATTGAAAAAAATAAAAAATAAAAAAAATCTCACATTAATTTTTACTTTGATATTCATTAGGTAAAAAAAATATATGTATTAATTATAGCGGAGTGGAGTGAAGGCGAATTATAAATTTGAAACTGAGGATCAAACTAACCCGCGAGCAGTGGACGAATCAAAGTGGATCGGGCTGTATTTTGTCCAGCCCTAACCATGACCCCTCCTCTCCCTGCAGCAACCCCTTCTTTCTCTTTTCCATGAACTAAAAAAATGATACATTTTGGCATTCTGAATTATAAAGTTATATCAAAGTGGATTCGGCAGTATTTCACTCAATATTATTTTATCCCATGAACTAAAAAAATTATACATTTTGGCATTTTAAATTATAAAGTTATATCAATGTAAACATTTTGTTAATGATGTCTTTTAAATAGATGAAAAAATGACCTATGACTTACACATGACATCTCGAACGGAATGTCTATTATGATATTATTAGTCTGACCAAAATATGAAAAAAGTTTAAAAATTGTCTATTATGATATCAAAGTGGATTCTTCATAAATATTTACTTTATAGATGCATTTAAAAACTTTAAAAATTGACCAAAATATGAAAAAAGTTTACTAAAAATAAAAGAATACGAAAAAATATATAAAAAGAATTCAAAAACTTTATTTTAGTTTTAAAATCTAATTTTTTTTATTTTTATTTTTATTTTTTAGTTGAGGAAGTAGTGTGATATTGAATGATAGTTCAATGAGGTAAAGTTGAAGGGTATTTTTGTTATTCAAGTCCAAATTGAAAAAATAAATAAATAAACAAAAGGGGTTAAATATTATAATTTTTAGTTGAAAGAATAAAACAATACAAAATAATAGTCGAGGGGTATAATGTAATTTTCCCTTATCCTTATCTCCCAATATGACATGCGTCTAAATACTCATATTTTACGATTGAATAATACACCTCATTATGACAACATAATAATACACATCATTAATGAAATAACAACATTGGCTAAAAATTCATTAGGTAAGAAAATAAGTAATTGTGTTATATGATATCAATAAATATCTAAACATAAAATATTTAGGAATAATATTATAATTTATCACCTCCACTAAAACTATTAAAAATAATTTTTACAGAAAATTAATCTAATTTTGTTAAAACCTCCCAAATATAAAATCTAACTATAATTTCATTAGGTTAGTATACCATGTTACTTTTATTTATTGGGAAATTATTAAATATTTTCGGAATATATGTCTGTATTCTCTAATCAATCATCATTTAGTATGTTTCCTCATATTCCCCAATCACTTAACATAATACTCTACCTACCCACATTCTCTACCAATTATAATATTATAGAATATCACGTATTCATATTTCGAGATTACTGAATAATTATTCTTATTTATTTATTTATTTATTTATTTGTGTAATGAGTGTTTTTACAAGACAATGGTTGGCGGGCGTGACTAGTAGTCGATCAAAAATGAGTGGGCAGCAGGCGATAAGAGGAAGAAAAAGCCGTGTGTGTGTTTGAGGTCCTCCTAAATATTGGAACACTCTCAGGATTCGGTTTTCTAGTTGAACTATGTTTCTCTAATCCGAATCCCACTCCATATACGTTTACCTACCTATAACAAACACTTTATAATAATAACATTCCATCAATTATCGACACTAGTCCTCTTCTTTGATTATCTCCTCATACATACAATCTTCCTCTTCTTCTTGTTGCTTCATCCAAGCTTTCAACATGACTACTACTTACCCCCAATGCCTACTACTCTGTTCATCTTGGTTTCTATCTGCTTTCGATTCTTTTTTGGTTGCATCTGAGGCTTTTTCCGAACACCTTTGATTCTTCATTCTCAGATATTACAAATCTACGTCGACTATCCCTCTTAATCTGTTTGGTTTTTTTAATTAATCAAAGGGGTTTTTTGTTTGCTTATTATGATCTTTCGCCATGTGTTCTTCTGGTGGTTCTGGTTTCTTATTGAATGAATCCGATGATTATGATGATGATGACATTGCAGAAAAATCCCCCAGTGGTCGTTACTTGAGGTACAATGAAGTATTGGATAGAGGACCACGAAACATGGTCTATAAAGGCTTTGATTTAGTTGATGGAATGGAAGTCACTTGGAACAAAGTCACTGTTGACGATTTGTTTCAGTCTGAGGAATACATGCACAGATTGAATACGTTGCTGAAGCCATTGAAGCACAAGAACATCATCAAGTCATGCAGCTCTTGGGTGGATCATCAAACCAAAACTATCAACATAATTTCTGAGTTCTTCACTTCTGGGAGTTTGAGGCTGTACAGCCAGAAACATAGGAGTGTCGATATCATCGCCATCAAGAACTGGGCTCGACAGATTCTTCAAGGTTTGTGCTATCTCCATACTCGTGATCTGCCTATTGTTCATGGTGATTTGACTTGTCAAAATATTTTTGTCAACGGAAACTCTGGACAAGTTAAAATTGGATATATAGGGTTACCAACTATCATGTTGCAAACCCCAGAGCTCGATGGGGAAGAAATACAATATAGCCCGGTTGTTGATATACATTCATTCGGATTGTGTATGCTTGAATTGGTTACTTCTGAATATCCATACAGTTACAGTGATGGTAAAACTCAAGCATTGCTTGCCAAGGTGAAGGACATACAGGTCAAGGACTTCATAGAAAAATGTATTTTTCCTGTATCTACAATGTTTTCAGCAGCGGAACTCTTGAAAGACCCATTCTTTGAAATACCCGCTTTTACAACGTGCATCAATGACACTCCTGATCTGGTTTCGGTTCTGGAATTCAAAATATCCAACGAGAAAAGTGAATTCAGATTGAGAGGAGAAAGAGTCGATGAAAACTCCATTTCATTAATGTTGCGCATTGCTGACACGTGTGGTGGTCAGGTGACGAAAATTGAGTTCATGTTTAATGTTGATGCGGATACGACCCTCTCAATAGCTTGGGAGATGGTGGAACAACTTGATCTGCCAAAAGAAGATGCGACTTTGATCACGGAGTTGATGGATAATGTGATTATGAAAATGGTGCCCTGTTGGATGCCTTCCTCTGTTAGGTTTAGTGGTGTGAAATGTTCATATGGGGATCCAATCCTAGTTTTTTGATTCAATCTATTCAATCAAAATTTTGAGAGACAATGTTGAATGATGCAATTAATAGATTAGTATCTTTGATTTCATAATCTTACTTCAATCCTATGTTCAATAATATTTTAATTAGTTGAATGAGTTTGTGGGTGCGTCCCATCCCATAACAGGTTGGTTACCTATTGTCCCATGCGATGGTTGTCCCCAAAACCCTAGCCAGGCTGCAAATTGCAGTATATGTTTTAGGTGCTTTTCATGTTTAATTCTTTGTTTACTATGTTTGCATCTCTTTGTTTTTTACAATTTCATGAATATTCACCAGCCAACAACAATTTTCATTGGATATATCTAATTTTAAACTGCATTTACATCCTCCCTGTAGTTCATTGCAATTTATCTGTCATATCTGTCAGTACAACGTAAATTAGACTAAACTAAACTCCAATTGAACTAGTTTTGCAATCATTGTTGCTGGTGTTTTTCCCTCGGATTGATTTCATCCTTTTGGTTTTGCATAACAGCTTCCAACTGTGTGCAAAACCTTCAATGTGCAAGGAAAATATGTAAAAATATATGTTAATGACTAAGAATGAGGTAAGACCATGGGTTGGTTATGGGATGGATCTTATGAGACCAGGGGTTGATTTGCTGCAGACCAAGAATGAGGTGAGCTGGGTATGCATCAGCTATTCTGCTAATTGCTTACATTAAAGATTTTGATATGTAATAATTTTTCTTACTGACTGAATATGAATGCCCATCAGCTATTACATTTTAGATCTTGATGTGTAATTTATTTTGTTACTGAGAGAATATGAATGCCCCAAACTTGAATTTCTCAGAAGTGTTGGATTGGCTTTCCATCTTTCCATAATAATGTTGGAGTGGCTTTGTAGTTAAAAGAAGCTGTAATTCCACCATATGATTCTTTATACAAATCATATATATATTATTAAAAGTAGTGTTTTTCCTATGCTTAGTTGGCACATGATAAGAGCTCTATATATATATATATTATTATTAAAAGTAGTGTTTTTCTAACGCCCTGAGAAAACACTTCCCAAAACCTGTTCACTTGAACATTCCCGCCATCATTTAATTATATAACTTGTTAAATTCATTACCTATTGAGCTTTTGCTCACCCCAAAGCTAACCAATTTCAGAAAATGAAGACTAAGCATCTCCTATGTGATCTATTGAGAAAAAGAAAACCCTTTTGAATTGTGAAATCTTTTGTTGAAATCTTTTTGTGCTAAGGCTGTATTGTAATTGGATGTCGGTTTTATGCTAGTGTAACAAGAAGCACATTTTTGAAGGAAGTCGACTTGCGACTTGTCTTGTTGTATATTTTCTTACTTTTGAACTATTTTGTTTTATATGTGAGGGAGAACATGCAATGCATGAAATTTGCTTAATCTTTCCACATTATTCATGAGTGGTAAATATACTATGACATCTCAAACATGAGCCAAAAATCAAAGCATACATATATAGATATAGTTTTGTATACTGAAAATAGTCCCACATTTGCCGGCTCCAAAAACGGCAGAGTGATGGGCACACAAAAACATTTTTTTCTTTCTGCATTTGCCGACTCCAGAAACGGTAGGGTCGCGGACACCCAAAACCATTTTTCTAAAACTATGTTTTCCCACATTTGCCGACTCCTGAAACAGTGGGCTCGTGGACACCTAAAAATCATTTTTCCACATTTGTCCGGCGATATGCGCAAACAGGGCAATTTGGCACCTTGACTTCCGCGCGGGTACCAATTACATTACATTTATTGTGCCTGATATCGACTTGATTGCTCAAGCGAACAAAGCTTGGCTTGAGTGGAGAAAAGAAGCTTCCAGAATCTCTGAAATTCGCGTAGACTGCTCGAGCAAACTTGCTTCCAACACATATATTCAAATTTCAAACGGGCATAACTCTCTTGTCCGAATTCCGTTTTAGGTCATTCTTGTGTCCAAATCGAAGCCTTGGAGACAAGCTTTCCAATGGTTCTAGCCTCACATTCAAATTCAAAGTGTGGAAAGAGAAAAGGGAAAAAGAGTGAAGATTACTGGACAATTATCTGAATCAATATTTTTGGTTCAATCTTATTTTACCATTATGATACCACCTCAATCAATATTTCAGAATGAACCAAAGAGGCTCCAAGTACCATAATAAGAGTGTCACAAGCAATCTCATGAGTTCAAGAAGCACCAAGTGGGTGTTTGGGAAGTGGGTTTTTTTGTAGGTTTTTTTAGTTATAGGATATTATTGGAGAAATTGTTTTTTGTATTTAGGAAGATAGTTGGGTTTTTTTGTGGTTGGATGTGATGTTTGTGAGAGAAAAGAGGTTTGATGTGATATTTTGTTTGGATTTCTTTTTTTTGGTTTCGTAACCAATTTGTCTTTTAGTGAAAAAAAAAAAACCAAAAAAAACCAAAAAACAAACTTCCCAAACAGCACCCAAGTGTTACAGTTTTTCCTATGCTTAGGTGACACATGATAAGGGCTATATATATATATATTATTATTATTATTAAAAGTAGTGTTTTTTCCTTGCTTAGGTGGCATATGATAAGGGCTTACTTTTTTTTTTTTTTAAGAGAACCACGTCAGTATATATTTTCTTAATTACATATAGAGTTCTACACTAACTCAAACTTAATTTAAATTATACTAATTTTACCTATTTTATATAGACTCTATTTGACAAATATTTCTTTTTCATATATTTTCCATGGTAAATTGAGATAATCCACAAACTCAATACCAGTTTTGAGTTTCACGTTTTTCTTCTTAATTCTTTCAAAGATATTAGAATTTTTTTTTAATGTTAAATTGCCCTTTTTCTTTCTTCTTATTTTTCAATGCATTATTTTTACCCAATACCAATTCTATATTATTCTATATTATAGATTTGTCGTTTAAATTTTATAGTGATTCTATATATGAAATTATATTTCATTTCCTCCATTATTTTTATATAATCACAATTCACAAAAAGAAAAACCTGCACAACAATGATACTTTTAAGGAACCTCTAAAGTTTGGATTTACTGTTTGAGTTACTTTTTCAATTGTTGAACAGTAAGTTTTTGTATGTTTTGACGTCATATTACAGATGATTAATCACTTTACATCGTGAGATGTATCATCGTTTGGATGTTTTCATTATTTTTTCTTTTTTAGTTTAGATATTGTTATGTGATTTTTTCTTAATTAGTCGTTATTGAATTTCTTTTATATAGTGGATATTTTAATTTAATTAAGAGTGTTTATTTTACAATCTTATAATTTAATATATATTATATAAAATCATTATATGATAATTCAAATAAAACATATTTATATTTAATTTTTAAAATAAATTTAATATAATTTATATTTCTACATATTTTTATTTTCCAAATGAATATAAAAGCAAATTAAATAGTTAGAATTACTTTTAATATTTTATTAAAAGTAGTGTTCACTTTTATTTTCTCTCTCTCCTATGTGTTACATCTCCCCTTTTTATTATTTTTTTATTTATTGAAATGCCACATCAATCTATCCTTTTATCAAAATTCTTTCCAAAATTTAATATTTAAAAGACTTCTACTTAATCTAAATTATCCATAAACAAAATCAAATATAATTATACATATTAAAAGTACTTTACCAAATAATTTGATTTTACTTTTTTCACTTTTTTTAAAAAAAAAACAAAATATTAAAATTATTTCTTATTTTTATGCCTATCTTATTTATAATGTAAATTACTAAATTTCTTAAATAATTACAATCATTTTTAGTTTTATAACAATTATTTCTAATATCAAGTTATAATTTAATATCACATAAATCTATTATATATATATATATATATATATTAAGTTACATTTTTGTAGCACAAAAGGTTAAAATTATCAAATGAATATTTCATTTTTGTGTTATAATTTAAAATTATTATATATATTTATTTAATTTATATTTTTATAGTACGATAGAGCTAAAATTATTACACAAATAATTTATTTAAAATTATATATGTGTTGATTTAAATATGACTTTTATAAAACGATAGGACTAAGATAATCAAAATAAAAAAATACTATTTACCTTTAACTCTCTCTCTCTCTCTCTCTATCTATCTCTCTCTCTCTCGTAGGGCATCTCCCTTTTTTTTTTCTTTTTCTTTTTTTTTTTTATATTAAAATTCCATATCAACACCTTATCAAAATTCTTTATAAAATTTAATATTTAAAAGATTTCTACTTAATCTAATTACCCATAAATAAAACTTAATAGAATTATACATACTAAAAATATTTTACCAATTAATTTTATTCTACTTTTTTCACTTTTTTTTTTAAAAAAATTAAATATTAAAAATATTTATTTTTATGAAATTTATTATATATATTTATGTAAGTTACATTTTTATAATACTATAGAGCTAAAATTATTAAAACACATATAAATAATTAGTATATGTATTGATTTAAGTAATGCTTTTATGGAACGATACAACTAAAATTATTAAAATGAATAATTAGAATCATTATTTAAATTTTAAAATATTACTTATTTTTTCTCCAATTTAACGATTGTTTTAAATATTTTATATATTAAAAAATATAAGTAATTTAACTAAATTTTACAAAAAAAATATTTCAAAACAACTATGTTTAGCCCGTGCATCGCACGGATTAACTACTAGTTAAGTATAATATTTCTATTTACCTAGCATTTTTCCGAGTAAAAATGTGAAACTACTATTTGCTGATGGCCATTGAAGGGAATGTCACACAACAAAAAATTGATACTATTTGACAATATTTTCCATTTGATTTTTTTTCTATAATAATGTGGGACACTATCCATTTGTACACCTCACATGCTATCAGTTCACACTATTTTATAATTTTTAAAATTACGATTGTGTATCCCTTAAGGAAATTATTACCCTTTTGGACAAGATCCTAAATCTAATCTCTTAGAACACACCGTCACTTGTAGCCACCGTCACCACTGCGATCAGGCCGGCCCTGAATTAATCGGGCCTAGGTGAATTTATTGAATTGAACCTTTTTTACATAATTAAAATAAATAAATAAATTATTTAGATAAAACAATGAGTACTTATAATATTTTTGTTTGTTAATACCCACCGCATATATAATTACTAAAATTATGTACTAACTAAAATTATATACTAAATTTATGAAAAATTTAGCCAAAAGTCGCTAGGCACAATATGTTAGTGTGTAAAAGACAACCCAAAATGTTTTACTTCCTAAATACACTAAGCAAGAGGCGTGTTCTTTATGAATGACAGACTAATATTTTTCTTCATTTTTTTAGACAATCTTACCCTGCATAGATGTCTTAAAAATTTGAATCAAATCTATTAACGTGATTGATGTTGAAAATCTTGTTCATTCCCAAACATAGCTCACCTTTCTTCATCAATCGTTGTCCACATGCTTCATGGTTGCGAGTTTGATCATTGTTCTTCATGAGAGTTTGATCTAGATTGCAAAAGTTCATTCCAGTACTATTTGATTTAGATCAATTTTTTGGATCATTTTGTTCGATCAATGTTCGTGTTAGAGTTGAACCTTTATTCAATTATTGTTTGATTGTTGTTCAAGTTCAATCATGTATGATGAATTTTTTATTAATTGTTAATTGTTTTTTTTTTTTTTTTATTTGTTTTTGTTGTGTGTGATTTGTTGTGACGCCCCAAAATTTGGAGACATCATAATAAGGTTTGAAACTTAAAATCAATTTTCTTAATTAAGAATCCTCATCAATGTTGCCACCAAATTTACCATCATCCATTAATTACAACACCAAAACTAGAAGTTCTTCAATTACAACTCCAGTAGAGAAAAACTAGAAAACTCAGAAAGATGGTTCATGGAACTTTGGCACGCTTCAAGCTAATCAGAGCTGAATGTTGCCTTTCAACACCTCGGTGTTTCCTTCGGTTTCTTCGGTACCTGGCATGAAACGCCAGGGCAACGAGGATGCCAATGAGCGACGAGCTCAATAAGATACTACAACCCGAAATACCCACCCCGATAATAATACCCACAATGAATAATGTGTAGTAACAGAATGACAGGTAGCATTAAATAAGTATAATAGGAATACCATCAGTTGAAATAATAACAATAGATAATAAATAATTAAAATGACAAACAGAGGCAGTATTTCATCATAAGAAAAATGCCCACTCATTAGGATCCGAACATAAAACCTGGCATAAAACGCCAGGGTAACAAAATATATACCATGAGTTTTGCAACACAGTAAGAAAACATAACCAACCTACCATTCTTTTTAAAAGAAAAATAATAAGATTATAAACATGAGATAACAATATAATTGTAAACATAAATTACAACTATTAAAATAATTTCAATAATTTTTAATAAATTAGGTGACACTCGAAATCTCACCAAAGAGATTTAACTTACCAACCACTAAGCATGGCAACGGTTAATTTGAAACCCTCCCTTGGTCAAATATTTGAGTGTTACCAACCGTAACCACCAGGGATGCCCATGTCCGGAGTTATATACTCAAGCAGTGGCATCCGTGGTCTGCCCCAAGGAAACGGTCTGCCAGGGGTACGTAACCTCCCTGTGTGCCACCTGCACATCCACCCTTATTCCAAAACCGAATACCGAAAAGGGTTCAAATAAGTCCCGTGCCATCTTAGGGTTTCGCAACACAATTTACGTGAGAATTCTCAAAACCAGGGCTCACCCTGAACAACCGGTATTGACCGTCAACCCTTAATTTCGTACACTCTTTAAAACCAATACTCACCCTGAACAACTGATATTAACCGTCATTTGTTAACTTTGTGTATGCCGTTAATCATTTCAGTTAATTTTGATATTAATCACCAATAATTCCAATTTTTAATCACAAATAATGGTTTACCAATTCATTAAAATTCCCAACATAAAATATTACACATGTCACACGATAGTAAACAATGTACAAAATTTAAATAAGCAATTTATTTAAACCATGGTATGAAATAATAATTTAGATACCCAAAGAATAGAAATAATTTATAATTACACACATGCATGGACTTTTAATCTACAAGATTAGACTCGCACAGTATTAAATAAACTACAATACACCCATATATGGATTACTAATTTACAAGATTTGATGAATTAGACCAACACAATAACTGATTTTTATCCAAATAAATAATTGAAGTGATGATCTTAAATCTGTCCAGAAATTTTCAGATTATACCTTAGGTAATAAAAATTATAAATAAATTATTTATACATTTCTAAAATTCGTGAAAATGTACAGAATATTCAATAAATATGTTTAGGTCATTTTTTAGAAAGAATTTCCCAAAAATAAGTTATAAATAAACAATTGAGATATAATTTTTGATTCCTCCTTAATCTGTCAAAATTTTCAGAATGTATGTCTTGCAAATACAATTATAAATAAATTACTTATACAACTCTAAAATTCATATAAATCTACAGAATACCCAATAAACATGTTATTGTCATTTTTCAGAAAGTATTTTCCAAAAATAAGTTATAAATAATTCTTAAAAATTCCAAGAGTGTTTATGACACAGATTTATCACATTTTCTTAAATTAATTCCATACTTAAATTTATAAATCAATTCCATGATCTAAAAATTTATTATGAAGCTAGACTTCTCAAATTTCATTTTTTGCTTAGAAATTATCAAATTTGGTTTAATATAAAATTTTTAATGATTTTTCAAACACATAATAAAATCTGTCTATAGCTCCAGATTTGGTTTAAAATCTGTATAAATTCGTAAAAAACTCAATAATTGTTGAAAAATTTTGTGGATGCACTAGACATCATTATCAACAACTTTGTAGAAGAAATCATCTTCAAATTGTGAGTATAAAATTATCTAAAAATTCGTACAAGTTTCTGGCAGATTTAAAAGGGCCAAATAACATTTTCAAAAATCTTTTTAATGGCATAAACTACACATGCAAGTTCAAATTCCACAACATTATCATGATTTGAGATGTAAGGAAGGATTTGCTACAAGATTAGAGTTAGAAATCTTACCTAGAATTATTGAATGATTGAAACTCTTCACAAGTTCTTGAATTTCCTTTCTTTTCTTTATTTCTCCTTTGCTTTCTTATACACACACAAACACTCCTATCATGTTGACACATAATGCACACTTGCACCTCTCTCTTCACCAACACAGCACACGTGTACCCTCTTTCTTTCTTTTGATTCCAGCACATCACTCACACATGCACACACCCACATAAGTTTCTTTGCACACCCACACCCACATACATTCTTAATCCTAGATTCAATTTATGTTTAGGATTTATTTAATTAAGCAACACTTAGTCTTAATAAATTTCAATTAGCACCTCATTAAATTAATTATGACTAGTCACAAATCCCACATAATTTAATCAGTCTAATTTGACTTCCATTAGAGCCCAATTAATTATAATTCAATTTATCAATCTCAATCAGATTTTTAATCGAACTCCTAAAAGGTTCCAAATATTAAATTAGACTTATTTTCATCCTCAATTTTGATTTCCCAAATCATTTAGGCCTTCAATTTTTGATCAGACTCAAAATCTCCATCTATAAATTACATAATAAATTGAGCATCTCATAAATAAATTTAGTTCATAATAATCTAAATTCTCAATCCTTACAACTCAATTAACTCCAATTCGGACCCAATTGATCAAACCTTAGTTTTATTAAACTAAATCGAACATTTAATTACACTTTCATAGGGTCCAATACTTGAAATTAAACTAATTTAACTTATCAATTTCACCTCCTTAGACTATTTGGACGTTCAATTTCTAATTCTAAAATAAATCCTTAGTAAAATAATTTATAAATAACAAATATTAAACACCCACAAAATTATTATTTATTTATTTATTTATTTATTTACTTATTTCCTTGTTAGTGATTGAATTTGATTAATTTAAAACTAACTTTTACACTAATACATTTTTGAGATAGACTCTAGATAAAATTAATTAATTAATTTATTTATTTTCTTTTAAGAATAATAAAATGTGGGTTTTCACATTTGTAATGGTGTTTGTTTACTAGTTTGTAAATATAAAAGTAAAATTTCATCTCTGCTTGTTGTAGTTGCCCAATATAAGATGTACTCTGTTTTTATTTTATTTTATTTATGGCATGTTCATAGAATCACAGTAAAGTTTTATTCTAGTAGTGTGTTCTTGTATGATTTATTTGTGAACTCTTAGGCCACGTTTGTTTTAGGGTGTAATGGATGGGAGGAGATTATGATGGAGGTGGGGTTGTTTAGTGTTGTGTTTATTTGTAGAGTTAGGGAAGGGATTATGATGGAGGTTGGAAGGGGGATTGGGATGGAGGAGGTGGAGGTGGAGGTGGTATTAGAAAAATAGTGAGAGGATTAGAGATTTTTTTATTTTTTACATATTGGGAATTATTTTTAAACATTAATGTTTAATTTTTTATATTTTTTTATTTGTTTTATTATTTATATAAAAATAATTTAACAATTCCTACACTAACAACTATCATAAAAACAAACACAATTTTACTTAATCCCCTCACTATCAATTCTCTCATTAACAATCTCCTCACTATTAACCCTGTTGCTATGAATCTCCTCCATTCTACCTCTAAAAACAAACGAGGCCTTAGTGAAGATATGTCAATTTTACTTTGGTAGTCATGTATGTTTGTGAACTCATCCACTATTTGATTGACAGTAAAATTTTACTCTACTATGAATCAGAGTAAAATTTTACTATAAAACAAAATAAAATTTTACTATTTATGTCAATTTCGACGGTCAAATTTTTTTTTTTTATTATAAAGAATTTCATAATCAATCTAGATTTTGTTTGATACATCTTGATGAGATGATTCTAAAAATATTAATTTAATTCTAAAAATACTAATTTAATTAAAAAGCAATATCTAGATCAAAAGTTATATCATTTTAAAATTTAAAATATTAAATTAACCACTAAGAATATTTTGGCAATAGTAGTGTGTGCTGGACTTTTTAAGAATTTTTTTTTTATATTTGTTTTTAATGCATTAAAGTTTTATTATGAGGGGATTTTAACCAAATTCTCTTAAATTTATTTACATAGATCAAGCTAGGAAGAATCATTAGAAGAACTTAAAAAAAAACAGGGTCATGTTGCTTTATGATTTAACAAAATTTAGAGAATAATAAAAAAACCCAATGTATAAAAAAATTAAATAAAATATAAACTTATAATACAAAATAAAATAAAAATTGAATCAACTACAGCCAAATATTAGTTAAATATAACTCTTGTTGAATTGAAATCAAGCATTTGATGAATATTTTCAATTGGCTTGTGGAAAAATTTAAGCCCGTGATATTATAGGGATCAAATTTAACTTTATGAAAATTTTTTAGTTTCACCATACACTTGGTATGATGTGTTTAACTAAAAGAAGTTTTGACATAACAAAGCAAATGGATATGGACTGAAAATACACCATACAAATAACATGAAAATTAATGGATTTAGTTAGTAGTGAGGTAATTTTAAGCCCGCTTGCAATCCCTCACTCTGCCTTTTTCTTCCTAGACGTATGGTTTCAAGGTGGTGGGATAGTGGCTAGGGTTTTAAAGGTGATGACATGGTGGGAGGGATGGGACAATGGGAGTATAGGAGACTATTGCGAGGGTGGGTAAAGGTGGCTAAAGAGTTGGGGAGGGGGGAGACTATTGCTAGGATGGGAAAACATGGCAAGAGACTGGGGGAGGGAATTAGGTCGTGATGGTGGGGGAGGGGTTGGAGTGGTTGGGGGAAGATAGGGAAAATGAGAGATAGATTGGGATGGTTGAGAAGGAGGACATTGGTAGTCGGAAGGAGGGGGAGAGGTGAAAAGAAAAAATGGTGCCTAATTAAGCCCACTTGCAAGTTAAGCCAAGTTTTTCTTATCTATTTTTTAATAGGCAAAGTCAGGCCTTGTTGGTTGCGAACATGCCACAAGCCTCTATTTATGTTTGTTGTTTTTTAAAAAACAAAATTTATTGTCTTTATTTTTTTATATTTTTTGTTAGCCTCGTGGGCCAAGCCGACAGGTCACCTCTTTATGGGCCAATTGGTAGGTTGATAGGCTGCTTTTGTCTAACGGATTGGAACCATATGTGAATTGAGCTTCAAAGTCTAGGCCCCTGCTAAACCTACGCTCATGCCAGCCTAGCCCACTAGAGACGAGCTTGGGTGGGTTAAATCTCGTTGGGCTGAGAGGGCTTGGGCTAGGTCATGATCCTTCGGTTTAAATAATGACATTTATTTTCTATTAAAAACTTTACCCCCGAGTTGATCTTCGCATTAGTTTTGGATAGCGAATTATCAAAAATAATTTTGAGAAGCAAATTGAGTAAATGCATTTTGTGATTTTTGTTTTCTTGTTTTTTTACACCAACTCGTCAAGTAATGAATAATTTATAACTAATTTCATAATTTTGACTTAATTATACAGTTTTTTTTCTTCAAATATAAAATTTATAATATTTTCACCCATACGTTAGTTAAATTGGGAAAATTCTAGACTTCAATGCATATTTTACGGTTCATTATTCATGTCTCATATAGCTTGCATCTATATTTTTATTTTCATGTTTAAATTTACACATTAATTGTTGATAGAATGTGAATAATTAGATAAATTCATTAAGTAGAAGCGAGTAATTGTGTCATTTGACATAAGTACATATTTAAATATAAAATATTTAAGAATAATATAATAATTTTAAGGTAAAAATAATATAAAAATACGGTTATTCATACAAGTTTGGTATAATAACACTAACTTATCATTTAATAAAGTTAAAACAATTAAAACTAATATATGCTCTATAACTAACGGAGAATAAACAATTTAGACAATTTAACTATTTCTTTTCCTTAATTACTGTTGACAAGCCGCCTTTCACCCTTAGCGTCCTCCATCACCATCCATTTTCTTCTTCAATCCACTGCCACATTTCCATCTATTTTCTCCATCCATCACTATTCCTCTCCTTCCTCCAGTTCATAGCCATCGCCACTATCTAGCACCACTGACAAAAAGTAGTTAAATTGTCTAAATTACCCTTATTAACTAACAGATGGTTAGAATTGATACCATTTTAAAATTGAGGATTTAAATTGAAATAATTAAAAAAATTAGGGTTTGATTTGTTATTGTGGTCAAATCCTAATTTTTTTATTTTTTATTTTATAATTTCTTTTTAAAGTTATTGTAGAAGAAAAAAATAATATATATATATATATATTTTTAAATTATGAAACTAACTATAATATATTATTTTTGTCTTACCTTTTTCATTTTTGGATAATTGGTAAAAAGTTCACACCTATGGGCCATATGTTATTTGATCCGGATTATATTTTTTTGGGTGATAAAGATATGTTTAATGAAATTGTTTGATAAAAAGGACAAATTTTTTTTCTCCCAATTTTACCGCTCCGCTGCTAGACCACCACCGGAAAGTTCATCGATGCTGGAAAGTTCGCTGAAGTTGGCTAGCAGTGGCAATGGTTGTAGGGGTGATATGGACAGATACGTAGATTATGTAGATAAATAGGTGACACATAACGAATTAAAAGCGTCACATAAGCATATATATGACACTTGAACAGATAGATGACGTGGATAACTAGACACCTAAGTAGGAATAATATGATATTTCAAAACAAGCAGACACTGCCTAGTTGGGTATTCCAAAAAAATCGGTGGAATCAATAAATTAATTTAATCCGGTTTAAATTGGTTTAGTTCACCGTTCTAATTTTTTTTTAAAATTATTTTTATTTAATATTTTTGTATGCAAAAATAAAAATACATAAGTTATTAATAAGATTTGAACACTAATCTTGATAGTGAAATTAATAAACTCTTATCAAGTTAACTAAATTAATTATTTTTAATTCATTTAATATTATAAAAAATATAGAGTTCTTGTTATATAAAATTTCTAAAACCAAAGAACTCAATCGAATCAAACCAAATCAGTTTTTATGATTCAATTCTAATTTAGTTATATAAATTTAAGGATTCGATTACGGTTCCAATTCTTCTTCAATCGCAAGTTCAGTTTGTGATTTATTCTGAAACCAGACCAATGCGTTCATGAACAAACCTAGGCACTAGGCAGGCCATAAGAGGAAGAAAGACCGCGTGGAAAGAAAAGATTTTGATGCTTTTTAGTTCTAGTAGGAATCAGTTTCCTAATCAGACAGTAGCACAGAAACACTTCCCAACCCAACTTTGTCTACTCCGTTCCTAGTAGTCACGTACTGTATATATACTATATACTATACTATACAATAACCTAATTATCTTCAACCGCCGTCACTGCCATTCATCAATTTTCTCATCTCATCGATTTCCCTCTTCTCTGTTTGGTTTTTTGAAATAATCAAAAGGGGTTTTTGTTTTCTTATTATAATCTGTGGCAATGATGAGTTCTTCTGGTTCTGGTTTGTTATTGAATGAATTCAATGATTATGAAGACGACCAAGTTGCAGAAAAATCCTCCTGCGGCCGTTATGTGAGGTACAATGAAGTATTGGACAGAGGACTACGAAACACTGTCTATCTAGGATTTGATTTAGTTGATGGAATGGAAGTCACTTGGAACAAAGTCCGTGTTGACGATTCTTTTCAGTCTGAGGAATGCGTGCACGGATTGAACACGCTGCTGAAGCCATTGAAGCACCAGAACATCATCAAGTTGTGCCGCTCTTGGGTGGATCATCAAACCAAAACCATCAACATGATTTCTGAGTCATTTACTTCTGGGAGTTTGAGGCAGTACCGCCAGAAACACAGGAATGTCGACATCATCGCCATAAAAAACTGGGCTCGACAGATTCTTCAAGGTTTGTGCTATCTCCATACTCGTGATCCGCCTATTGTTCATGGAGATTTGACCTGTCAAAATATTTTTGTCAATGGAAACACTGGACAAGTTAAAATTGGGTATATAGGGTTACCAATTATTATGGAGCAACCCCCAGAGCTCCATGATGAACACATAGAATATAGCCCTGCTGTTGATGTACATTCATTCGGATTGTGTATGCTCGAATTGGTTACTTCTGAATATCCATACAGTTACAGTGATGGCAAAACTCAAGCACTGCTTGCCAAAGTCAAGGACACACAAGTTAAGCAGTTCATAGACAAATGCCTTCTTTCAGCATCGACAATGGAACTCTTGAAAGACCCATTCTTCGAAATACCTGCTTTTACAACGTGCGTCAATGACACTCCTGATCTGGTTTCTGTGCTGGAATTTAAGATATTCAATGAGAAAAGTGAATTCAGATTGAGAGGGGAAAGAGCCGATGGAAACTCCATTTCCTTAACGTTGCGCATTGCTGACAAGTGCAGTGGTCAGGTGACAAATATTGAGTTTGTGTTTAATCTTGATGTGGATACAACTCTCTCAATAGCTTGGGAGATGGTGGAACAGCTTGAATTGCCGAAAGAAGACGTGACTTTGATTGCGGAGTTAATGGATAACGTGAATATGAAAATGGTGCCTTATTGGATGCCTTCCTCTGTTAGGTTTAGTGGTGTGAAATTTTCATATGTGGATCCAATCCTTGTTTCTTGATTCAGTCTATTCAATCAAAGTAAGTTCAAGAATGAATGTTAAATGGTATAATTAATGTAATTAATATATTACTGTCTCTGATTAATACATAGAAATTGAATGATCAATTCAGGAGCCTTCACATTAATTCTTTGTTTACTATATTGGCATCCTGTTTTTCCAATTTCTTGAATATTCTCCAGCCAAAAACAAATAGCATTAGACATATCTAATTTTAAAACAACATTTACATTCCATACTTCATTGCAGTTTTTCTGTTAATTTCTCTTGCTTGCATGTATAATAGACTAAAGTGAATTGATAATGTGTAATAAATTGTTTTATTGAGAGAATATGAATGCCCAAATCAATCATGAACCACTCAGGAGTGTTTGAGTAGCTCTCCATCTTTCACATACATCCATTCAAGCACAATCCTTTCGTGTCTGTGATTGTTGCATATAAACCATAGCTCCAAGGACATAAGCAGAGACTTAACAGGTTATAATTTCAATCAATTAAGTAGGCATTTCAGTCCAACTCTGAACTTGACATCTCAGAGATAAGGAACATCACTTTTGAGCCAAAATCAAAGAAGGCGTTTATTGATGTCAAAATCAGAATGATGGTCACAAGAAATGGAAAGAAAGAAGAGGAAGTTCACAACAAAATTCTGGTAATTCTGACTTTTATTGTATTATTATTGTTGATGCAGTGTGGCTGTAATTTTGAATGAAAAATCAAAAGCTTTCTCAACTTTTCTCCGATTCAAAACTTTGGTTGAGAGACAAAAAGAATACTAAATGAGACTCTCAGGCTATGTTTAGATCATAGGTTTGAGGAGGGATTTGTGAAGAGAAAAAAAAGAGTAAAAGAAAAACCTTTTCCTTGACAAATCTCTTCTCAAATCCTTGATCCAAACAAATTTTTCATTTGAAAGCTACAGCAGTAGGTGTTTTGGAGAAGGCATTTGTAAAAGGCATTTATTTATGTCAAAATTGTTTAATTTGTCATTTTAAATGTTTAATTATGCTATTTTTTTTCTTTAAAATTTTGATATTAGAACAATGCTATGGGTCACTTTTTATTTTTTATTTTTAGGGTAAATTATAATTTAACCCCCTATAGTTTACCTCAAAAACACGGAACTTCCTTATAGTTTCATTTGTAACACTTAAACCCCTAGACTTTATACCATATTGTAATTTTTAACGGACGTAACAGAAGTGCACAAAACGACGTCGTTTTGAGCACCACCTGATAAAAAAAATTTAAAAAAAAAAAAAATGAGAGAGAGAGAGAGATATTGCAATAAGAGAGATTTGGGTAAAAACAAAGAGCCCTGATCATTCCCTGCTTCTCCATGATCAGGGCTTCATGTAGAGAAAACTTTGAACTACTTCTATGCTTCTTTTTAACTTGCAACCATCCAAAGCCCTAATCATTCCCTACTTCTCCACTGCTCTCCATCCCAGCATGATCATACACCCAGATTTCTTCATCTCAAAAAAAAAAAAAAAAAAAAAAAAAAAAAAAATCGCAAATTTACAAAAAAAAAGAAGAAGGGTCTAATCTAAAAACTCATAACCGAAAAAGAAAAAACTAATTTTTACAACTACTGTATCAACAATTCCTTTTATTATAGACAACAAGTTGCTAAAAAATTGATAGCAATTATAAATACATATTTGACAATCGAATCACAAGAAAAAACGAAATGGGTCAGAGGAAAAGAGATTAATTCAAATTCCATGAGCTCTAACTCGGACATTGATATAAAAAAGATAGGAAATGGAATTCCAAAGGAATTTTCTAAAAAATGGGAATTTGTGAAGTGAGAATGTGAAAATGTAGATGAGATTGTTGTTGTTATGATCAATTTTTTTCTAGGCGAGTAAACGAATGCCTCAAAGAACCAAACACAGTCCCGCGAAGGCTGTAGAGAAAGAGAGAGCTTTGGCAATTGTGGAGTTCTTGAATCGGATCGGAGTTGGGTACAAGGCGTGGCCGATCAATCGAAGCATGTTGTTGGTGAGTTGGTTGTGGATCTCTGCAACACCATTTAGGCTTATGTTGTTGTTGCTAGAGATGAGATTGAATGGTGGAGATGAGATTGGGATGTTCTCAGAGAGAGAGAGAGAGAGATTGCAACTGGAGAGATTTGTCCTCTCCCTCATGTGCTTGAGCTCTGTCCTCTCTTTCATGCCTGTTAGGTTTTTATTCTTGGCAATCCCGTTTGACAAAACTCTTTTGAGTTGTAATTTTATTCACATTTTTATTTCAGTGAGGCTATGAGTTTATTAGATGCGAATCCTATCAGAATCGAGCCTTGCAGATCAGTTTGTGATGTTAATGTTTTCAAGATTGCCACTTCGCTGATTATGACGAGGGTCGAGCTGCCCGGTCAGCTCGCGGCCGAAGCAAAATGCAAAAATGCATTCAAAGTTGCCTGTCCGTTCATGTTATACTTTTCAAGATTTTCCAGTTTTGGCCTTGCTCGAGCGGGGAAATGGGCGCTCGAGCGGGGTTTGCAAGCTCGCAGTATCTCTGTTTTGCCTGAAAAAATACTGGAAGGTGTGATTCTCCGCTCGATCGGGGAAACGGACGCTCGAGCGGGGAGCCTATATGAAATCACGGAATTTGAAGTCTCCGCTCGAGCGGGAAGACCTACGCTCGAGCGGACCGCGCGATCCCAGATTTCCAGATTCATTATGGAGTTGGTTTTCTTCTGAAACAAGGTTTGTTTTGGGTTTCTATAAGAAGCGGGATTACTTTGGAGTTCTACAAGAAGTTGGATTTCTCAAGGAGTTTGTTTTCTTCCCAATCTTGGATTACTTTTGGTTCTCTATAAATACTTGGTTTTCTCCCAAAACTAAGTAATTGATTGAAGTCCTCCAGATCTTCTTTTTGGTTCTTAAAGGTTTATATCTGGGGATATTTTGTTATTTTCTTTGATGTTTTATTGAGTATTCAAACTCATGGTTTAAAGAGTATACATCAAAGGTTTGTTTGTTTGTTCTACAAAAGAGAGAGTTGTTCTTCAGTTGTGAATTCTGAAGAATTCGAGCCTGAAGCTTTGGAGGGAATCCGGAGTGGCTCATCAGAAAGACAATTCCGTGCTGAAGATGGGGTTGGAAGAGGCCATAGAGGTTGGTTCAATTAGGCGTTATGGCTAGATAATTGAGAGTGATACCTGTGTAATTCCTTTATATCTTCTTAGTGGATTGTTCTTGTGGCTGTTGCCCGTGGTTTTTTGATCACAATTGGAAGGCGTCCAATTGTGGTTTTTCCACGTAAAATCTTTGTGTCTCTTTCTCTTGATTGTTTGATTGGGATTGTTATTTTTTGCTTAAAATTGGTACATAATCACAAATCAACATCTAGTGGTTTCTAGTTTTTTCAATTGGTATCAGAGCGGGTCGTTCTATTTTTTTTAAAAAATTTTCTTTTAGAACGCTCTATTTTAAAAAAAAAAAAATTCTTTTAGAACGAGATCCTGTTTGATTTGTGATAATGGATTCAATTCGTGAGGGAAATTCTATGGTTCGACCACCCCTACTTGACGGATCCAATTATTCTTTTTGGAAAGCTCGGATGAGATCTTTTTTAAAATCTATTGATGAAAAAGTTTGGCAATCCGTCATGAATGGGTGGACTGAACCAACAATTACTGTTGATGGAGTAACTTTCCCCAAACCAATTGATAAGTGGGACACAACTGATTACCAAAATAGTAGCTGGAATAAAGCTAAATATCTCTCTGTCACACCTGAAGAGTTTAGCCGTATTGTAATTGTGAAGTCGCAAAAGAGGCTTGGGATATCTTACAAACTATTCATGAGGGCACTCCTTCTGTTAAACGCTCAAAACTTCAAAGGCTCACGTCTAGTTCGAAAACCTTCAATGAAAGATAGTGAGACCTTTGATGGATTTTATGCAAAATTGAGTGACATTGTAAATTCCAGCTTCAATTTAGGTGAAAAAATACCGGAATCCAAGATTGTAGGAAAAATTTTGAGGTCCTTGCCCGATCGGTTCCAACCAAAGTTACGGCCATTGAGGAGGCTCAAGATGTTGACAACCTCAAGCTAGATCAGTTGGTTGGAAATCTCCAAACTTATGAGGCACATAGAAATTTCAAAAAGAAACAAAAAGATGTTGCTTTTAGTAGTGCTCATAAAGTGGTGGAGGATTCTGATGAGGACTGTGAGATAGACTCCAAGCTTATGGATGCTTTTGTTAAACAATTTAAAAAATCTTTTTTGAAAACGAATCCTAATCTTTTGGACTCTACTCATGCTCATAAATTTAAAGGCAAAGACAAACTCAAAATTAATTCTATAGCCAAGAAAGAGAAAGGAAAGATACAAGGGAACTCTGAAAGAGTCCAATGTTATAAATGCCAAGGTTTTGGCCACTTTGCTCAAGAATGCCCTACGCGTTTGAAGAAAAAGAAAGCCCTCGCTGTCACTTGGGATGATGAATCAGAATCTGATGAAGATGATAGTGACAATGAAGATCAAAGTGAAGAGGGACATAAACAATTCCTGCTTTCACGGCGGCTTCCGAAGCTGAAGGACAAACAGAGTCTTCGAAGAGGTCAGTTGAGAATACCTCTGATGATGAATCTTCGGAGAGTGATCATGAAGAGCTTGAGCAAGCCTATGAAAAGCTGTATAAGGAGTCTCTTAATTTATTCAAATTGAATGACAAACTCACAAAGAAACTCAAAGCATGTGAATGTGAGAATGTCAAACTTAAGGAGGAGATTTCCGAGGCTAGGATCAATGCCATCAAGATAGCTGATAATCAACAAGTTCTTTGTGCAAAACTGTTGACTTGTGAGACAGAGAGGAATGAGCTACAGGAAACTCATGCCATGTATGAAGAAAAGATTGAATCTCTCGAGATGTCTCAAGTTGCTTTGGAAGAACTGATGATCAAGAAAGAGGAAGAGCTCAAGTGTGCCATGGTCACCATTGGTCTTTGGAACAAAGGATCAAAAACTTTGGAGGATATCATTGGGTCTCAACAAATCTGTTCAGACAAGAGTGGCATTGGCTTTGGAGATAAGAGAGAGCAAAAACAGAGTGCTTCTACATCTCATGATACAAGAACTCAAGGAAAGGGAGGACAAAAGATTCAACAAGAGGAAAAACTTCTCAACTCCTAGAGTTGGTAAGGTAAAGAAAAGAAGGTACACTCTGTATACCCTGTTTTATTTGTCATCATTGTGGTATGCATGGTCATATTCGCCCTTTTTGTTATAAGTTGCATGAGAGAATGTCTCAAAAGGGTAGAAATTCGAATACTTTTTGGGTTAGGAGACAACCTTACTTGTCTAGGCGGAATACCAAGATTCATGAGGGTGTTCACAACACCATGACATTTACCAAGACCGCTAGACCTGATTTTGTTAAGACCAAAAAGATTTGGGTGAGAAAACTTGACTTGTGTTAATGTGTTTACTCTTTTTAGTTTTTTTTTGGGTCTCTGTGTGTTTTTTTTATGGAAAAAAATGTGTGCATGTTCGTTTTTTTTTTTTTTTGTTTTTGTCTTGCTTTAGAAAAAAAAAAAAAAAAAAAAAAAAAACCAAAAAGATTTTCTTAGTATGGTTTGCAAGCTTGAAATTTTTGAGTAGTCCTTGGTGCTATTGGAATTGATGAGATATCCATTACAAGTTAATATATGTGTGCTTTCTGTGGTCATTACTCATTTTGGAGTGTGTGTTCTTTGATTAGTATGTCTCATTCTGTACACACTCTTGGATGAGCAAATTTTGGAGTCTTCCGCCTTAGTGATTATTATTTTTTTTGGACTTCTGGCATTGTATCTTTTGCTTTTCTAGAGGAATTGACCTATACTAGCATATCATGGGTGATGTTGAGTCTCTTAACCATCTTCCATCTTTTTGCATCTCCACAGCTTTCCCATCTGTTCTTTGTAGTCCAGCCATGAGGAAAAGGCTACCTCAGAGTCACCAACCAGGCCATCCTTATTATATCCATACTTCTCTGGTTCGGTTTCCATACTCTTGAGCGTGTCAGCCGCCGATGAGTGTGCAAAAGGAAAAAAAAAAAAAAAAATGTGCAAAAGAAAGAAAAGAAAAGATGTGAAAAAAAAGAAAAAAATAAAGGATTCATTGATTGAGGGGGAGCCTCCGCCTTACTCACCAAATACCCCTTGATTCCTAGTGGTTTTGACTTTCCTCAGTTGTGCTTAGATTCTCTTGTCAGAGGTTCAGCTTTCATATCACTACCAGGATTTGAATCTAGTGTTGTCGAACTCCAAGAGTCACACACACACTTTTTCTCATGGGATCTATGCTTTTCACATAATGCATCACTTTCTTTTATGAGGAATTTTCTAGAGGCTGTGCACATTGTGTTTTCAAGTAATTGTGCTTCTTGGATAGTCTTGTGTGTGTTAAGGTACTAATCTGAAATTCCTTGCTTGCTCCACCATATTATTTTTGTTTTTCTTCTTGTTCATTGTTTTCAATGTGTGTGGTTGTTTTTAGTGAGAGGGAGTTTGGTTTATTGTTACAAAAGTTTGTTCGCATGATCACTTTGATTTGTTTGGTAAGGAAGATTGGCTTTAGTTGTTTTGTGTGTTGCTTTGCATTCTTGCATGCTCCTGATATTTACATCATTATATCATTGCTTGTGTGGGTTTTGATCTTGATTTTGTTATTTGAGATTCCTTTGTCAATTCAAACAGGGGGAGAAAGTTGTTTTTCATGTGTCTTAGGATTTCATGTTTTATGATGCGGTCGGGTTCAGGTTTTCATGCTACATGTTCTTAAAATCTCCAAAGTTGCATCTCATGTTATTCATGTTTTCATCTCATGTTTCAAGATAGTCTTATATTGTTTTTCATATATCTTATGGGACTAATATTTGTTTTGGAGATTGTGGCACTAATAGTTGTTTTGCAGAGATCAAGACTTTGAGAAAGAAGTTTGTTTTTTGTTGGCTGTAATGGGTTGGGGTGATTAGGATTTTATTTGTTAGATGTGTTTTGTCACGGCATTGCCAAAGGGGGAGATTGTTAGGTTTTTATTCTTGGCAATCCCGTTTGACAAAACTCTTTTGAGTTGTAATTTTATTCACATTTTTATTTCAGTGAGGCTATGAGTTTATTAGATGCGAATCCTATCAGAATCGAGCCTTGCAGATCAGTTTGTGATGTTAATGTTTTCAAGATTGCCACTTCGCTGATTATGACGGGGGTCGAGCTGCCCGGTCAGCTCGCGGCCGAAGCAAAATGCAAAAATGCATTCAAAGTTGCCTGTCCGTTCATGTTATACTTTTCAAGATTTTCCAGTTTTGGCCTTCCCGCTCGAGCGGGGAAATGGGCGCTCGAGCGGGGTTTGCAAGCTCGCAGTATCTCTGTTTTGCCTGAAAAAATACTGGAAGGTGTGATTCTCCGCTCGATCGGGGAAACGGACGCTCGAGCGGGGAGCCTATATGAAATCACGGAATTTGAAGTCTCCGCTCGAGCGGGAAGACCTACGCTCGAGCGGACCGCGCGATCCCAGATTTCCAGATTCATTATGGAGTTGGTTTTCTTCTGAATCAAGGTTTGTTTTGGGTTTCTATAAGAAGCGGGATTACTTTGGAGTTCTACAAGAAGTTGGATTTCTCAAGGAGTTTGTTTTCTTCCCAATCTTGGATTACTTTTGGTTCTCTATAAATACTTGGTTTTCTCCCAAAACTAAGTAATTGATTGAAGTCCTCCAGATCTTCTTTTTGGTTTTTAAAGGTTTATATCTGGGGATATTTTGTTATTTTCTTTGATGTCTTATTGAGTATTCAAACTCATGGTTTAAAGAGTATACATCAAAGGTTTGTTTGTTTGTTCTACAAAAGAGAGAGTTGTTCTTCAGTTGTGAATTCTGAAGAATTCGAGCCTGAAGCTTTGGAGGGAATCCGGAGTGGCTCATCAGAAAGACAATTCCGTGCTGAAGATGGGGTTGGAAGAGGCACATAGAGGTTGGTTCAATTAGGCGTTATGGCTAGATAATTGAGAGTGATACCTGTGTAATTCCTTTATATCTTCTTAGTGGATTGTTCTTGTGGCTGTTGCCCGTGGTTTTTTGATCACAATTGGAAGGCGTCCAATTGTGGTTTTTCCACGTAAAATCTTTGTGTCTCTTTCTCTTGATTGTTTGATTGGGATTGTTATTTTTTGCTTAAAATTGGTACATAATCACAAATCAACATCTAGTGGTTTCTAGTTTTTTCAATGCCAAATTGATCTTTATCTTTCTCTTCCTCTTCCTCTCACCAAACCCAGTTCTTTCTCAGCTCAACAATGGCTTCGTCTACAATGGCTTCAAGGGTTTACCAACAATATGGCTTCAAGGATTTGCAATCTCTCTCTCTCTCTCTCTCTCTCTCTCTCTCGTTTTTTCTTTTCTTTTCTTTTTTCTTTTCTTTTTTTTTTCTTTTTTATTAGGCGGTACACAAAACAACGTCGTTTTGTGTACTTCTGTTACGTTCGTCAAAAATTACAACATGATATAAAGTCTAGGGGTTTAAGTGTTACAAATGAAACTATAAGGGGGTTTCGTGTTTTTGAGGTAAATTACAGGGGGTTAAATTATAATTTACCCTTATTTTTATATCTCCTCTTATATAAATACTAATAATTAGTTCATTTATTTAGAGATAATTATCAATGGCAACTAATACTATATTACCATATAATTCAATGATTAGCAATCTCTTTGTGTTATTTTTTCACATTGTCTCTCAATTTTTTTCCTTCTATTCCTATCTACATCTCTTTTTGTGCGTACAACTTGATATAATTTTGTTTTCCTATTTTTTGAAGCATGTGATCATCCGACATAAAATCAAATTAAAAAAAAATTATTATAATCGGTTGCTTATATCAAAATATAACTTTTGCATGCTAATAATTTTTATTTTTACCACAAAATTTGCGTTAAGTTGGATTGTAATTTTTGTTAGGATTTCAATTTAGTTGTGCCCATCTGAGCCAAAATCCTAACTTCGTCACTGCGAAGGTGATGGTGGCAGGTGGTGATTGGAGTTGTATAGAACTAGTTATGGTTTGAAAAATTGGGACAGAGGTAGAATTTAAACTTCATGATAAGACAAAATTGTAGTAAAAATTTACAAAGTCGTAGAGCAGTCTAAAGAGAAAGGTAGGTATTGTTACAGCAGCACTCCTTGTACAAAAATTAGGAGATGCCAAATTACCATCAACCTTTTGGTCATTTATTGTTATTATTATTATTTAAACAATAATAATAAAAATAAATCACATAAGCCCTTTCATTTTAGTTATTATGAAAATTATTTGTTGTGAATCACTTATCTATCTATCATCAATTTTCAAAATCTCAATTGAGTAGGAAGTGTGCTTGGCCAGCCTCATCCTTACTTTCCTCATTCACGTAGGACTCCACTTGCCTAACAAGTATCTAAAATTTTTCTTTTTAATTGGATTGGATTGGATTTAATCTATTCAAGAGTCTCATTCTTAACCAATACCCCCATCGGGATTCCATCATCTAAGGGTCATACTTGACTGGGATTTGACCAATATCACAACCTTAACCAGTATTAGACTATCACATGACACCATGTTATTGTATCACATAAACAATATCTTACACTTACTTAGTGCCACTAAAACATACGTCCCCACAATATATATATTATATATATATATATATATATATATGTGGGGTTTGGTGGAGAAAGTATGGCTTTTACCTAGATTATTTATTTAGAATAATGCTTGGGACCCCCTTTTGGGGGTCACCCCTCACCCCCTTTGCATTTTCATTGGCTAACTTTTCTTTTTCTTTTTTTTTTTTTTTCTGATCTCCCAATCCCCAACCCCCACGTGTGTGTGGGGGTGGTGGGGGTGGGATTTGAAGGGGGTATGAATCATTACCGATTTATTTATTATTTTTTTTAAGATTTAAACTTAGATTATTTATTAAACAAGCTTAAAGTTGCTTTTGCACATTTAATTAATTTGACAAGGTTTATCAACAGCTAACTGTATATTCACTAAACAAAAAGGGGATGTAATGCGCACATGTTTCATAACTCGCTTCAAGCTTTAGATCATTTTATCAACTATTCGACCTCCAAGTATTAATTAATGAGTAATCATCTCTATATTTTTCCACAATATACCTCCAATTGGACTATGGGACCCAATTGGTTTATTAAAAAAGTTTAGTTTGGTTTGATATTAGTTATAATATATTTTTATATATTATATCTAATTTTGTGGAGACCCAATTCAATTTGGAAACAACTAAGGTTTTGATAAAAAACCCTAGATTCACAATACATATTTTTGGTATTGTTTTTCCCAAGGAAAAAATAAGGAAAAGTGTGTTGCTGCCATAGAAACAATAGAAGATCAATTCGGTGGGATTTGTTGTGGATAGCAGGTTGTTTGATATAAATTCAATTCAGTGCTTTGGGCTTCAAGGTAATCGGCTCTACTTTGAAGTGGATTTGGTTCGTAATTTTGGATCTTCTACAATTTTGTTTCGAAGATTTTAGTTCATCTATTTGGTGAGGTCTTTCCTCTTATTTATTTGTGATTATTTGGAATTCACCTAAGGGTGGTTTTGTGAGACCATTCGTGTCTCGTTTGTAATCGTTTGGAAACTTATTTGGTTGATAGTGGAATCAGATTTCGATCCCGTAGACGTACCTCACATTGAGGGAACCACGTAAAAATTCTTGTGTTGCTTTTGATTTAATTTTTTCGCATTAGTTTTTATTCTCATTGATTGATTTACTTGTGGGGAATCATATATTTTTCCTAACAATTGGTATCAGAGCTTACAATTTATTTGGGTCTATTTATTTGTATAAATTAATGGAGGGGAATGTGGGTCGTATGTCTAGCTTCAATAGAAGCAATTAGGTAACTTGGAAAACTAAAATGGAGGACCTATTATTTTGTAAAGATTTGTATGGACCCATTGAGGGTGATAGTGGCAAACCCAAGGGTATGAAAGATGATGAATGGAATAAGCTTAATCGAAAAGCCGTTGGTGTTATCCGTCAATGGATTGATGACAGTGTGTTTCATCATGTTGCTATTGAAACTTCAGCACATGATTTATGGAAAAAATTAGAAGGCCTTTATGATAGGAAATCAGCCACAAATAAAGCTTTTTGTTTCGTAAGTTGGTTAATTTAAAATATAAAGAAGGCAGCCCTATTCCAGAACATTTGAATGAAATAAAGAGTATTGTTAACCAACTTGCTTCTATGAAAATTGTTTTTGATGATGAGTTGCAGGCTTTGATGCTACTTAGTTCTTTGCCCGAAAGTTAGGAGACTTTGGTTGTGACCGTTAATAATTCGGCGCTCGATGGAGTTGTCACAATGGGCCAAGTCACTAGTAGTCTGTTGAATGAAGAAACTAGAAGAAAAGCAGCGGGTTCCTCTCATTCGGAAGCATTCGTTGTGAGAGGCCGAAGCAAAATAAGGGGGAGGAGTAAGACTCCTCATGGTCGTGATCAAAGCCGTGACAAATCAAAAGATGGTTCTTTTTCAAAGAAAGACATTGAGTGCTATTATTGCCATGAGAAAGGGCACATGAAGCGAGAATGCCGAAAGCTCAAGAACAAGGAGAAAAGACGTGACAAAAGTGTGGATAAGAAGCAAGAAGACACAACGGCAGTTACTACCGATGATCTCATGGTCGTTTGTGAAGATGATTGTATCAATTTTGTGGGCCAAGAGAGTAATTGGGTGATTGATTCCGGTGCTTCTTTTCATGTGACTTCTCGAGTTAATTTCTTCACTACCTACACCAAAGGAGATTATGGTTCTGTTCGAATGGGTAATGAAGGTTTGTCCAAGATTATTGGCATGGGTGATATTTGCTTGGAAACAAATTTGGGCTGCAAGTTGTTGCTTAAAGATGTGAGGCATGTTCCCGACATTTGTCTCAATTTGATCTCTACCGGGAAGCTAGATGATGAAGGCTACAACAACAAATTTGGTGATGGAATATGGAAGCTCACAAAGGGTTATTTGGTGGTGGCTAAGTGTAAGAAGACTCATACACTTTATTCGATACAAGGAAAAATTTGTAAAGGTGTTGTCAATGCACTTGAAGATGATATTTCTACCGAATTGTGGCACAAGCGGCTTGGCCATATGAGTGAAAAGAGGCTACAAGTTTTGTTCAAGAAAGAGCTTCTACTCGGTTTGAAATGTACACATCTTAAAACTTGTGTTCATTGTTTGGCGGGCAAACAACATAGAGTTTCTTTTAAGAAAAATGTTGCTTCTAGAAAAGAAAATGTTTTGGAGTTGATTCATTCGGATGTTTGTAGTCCTTTAAAAGTTAGAACACATAGTGGTGCACTTTATTTTGTTACTTTCATTGATGATTATTCAAGGAAAGTTTGGGCTTTTCTACTAAAATCTAAAGATCAAGTTCTAGAAGTATTTAAGCATTTTCAGGCCATGGTTGAAAGAGAAACATGGCAGAAATTGAAGTGCATCCAATCAGACAATGGTGGTGAATACATTGGGCCATTTGATGAGTATTGCTACAGCCAAGGTATTCGGCACCAAAAGACGGTTAAGAAGACTCCTCAACAAAATGGCGTTGCCGAGAGGATGAACTGCACCATTGTGAAAAGAACAAGGTGTTTGCTTTCACAAGCTAAATTGTCAAGATCCTTTTGGGGTGAGGCAATGAAGACAGCAGTTGACGTGATCAATTTGTCTCCTTTCTATCCTTTGAATGGTGATACTCCAGAAAGAGTTTGGATCGGTAAAGATGTGTCTTATAAGCACTTGAGAGTGTTTGGTTGCCGAGCTTTTGTTTACATTCTAAAGGATGAGAGGTCCAAGCTTGATAGTAAGTCAAGACAATGTATTTTTCTTGGCTATGGGCGTGATGAATTCGGGTATAGATTGTGGGATCCAGTCGACAAGAAAGTCATTCGAAACCGTGATGTTGTGTTTCTTGAAGACCAAACAATTGAAGACTTTGGCAAAGGTGATCAACTGGAGCCAAAAACTAGTGATCTCATTGACATGGATCCATCTCCTTCGTCTTCGGTGGATGATGAAAATGGGGGAGATGTGCAGCCATCCATTCAAGATGTAGAGGATGATGCTAATCCTAATGAAGTTGAGCTAGAAATTGAGGAAGAGCATCCAACTCAAAAACCGCCACCACAACTTGAGTTGAGGAAATCTACAAGGGACCGACAACCTTCAAGAAAGTATCCTCCCAACGAATTTATGTTGATTTCTAATCAAGGGGAGCCTGAGAGCTACCAAGAAGCAATTGAGCATGCAAAGAAAGGTGATTGGAAAAAGGTCATGGACGAGGAGATGAATTCCTTGCTTGAAAATCACACTTATGATTTAGTGAAGTTGCCTAAGGGGAGGAAAATTCTGAAAAATAAGTGGGTTTTCAAATTGAAGAATGATGGCAAGAATCTGAGGTACAAAGCACATCTTGTTGTGAAAGGTTTTGGGCAAAAGAAAGGTATTGACTTTGATGAGATTTTCTCGCCGGTTGTGAAGATGTCTTCTATTCGGGTTGTACTTGGCATGGCTGTAAGTATGAACCTTGAAGTTGAACAACTTGATGTGAAGATCGCATTTCTTCATGGTGACCTTGAAGAAGAAATTTATATGGAACAACCAGAAGGTTTTATGGAAAAATGAAAAGAGAAATTTGTTTGCAAATTGAAGAAAAGTTTGTATGGCCTCAAGCAAGCCCTACGGCAATGGTACAAAAAATTTGACTCTTTCATGATGAATAATGGTTTTTCTAAAACCACTTCGGACCATTGTGTGTTTGTGAAAAATTCCCGGATGTAAAGTTATTATTCTTTGCATTTATGTTGATGACATGTTAATGTGGGTCAAGATTCTACCATGATTAACAAGTTGAAGTTAGTTGAGTAAATCTTCGGTATGAAAGATTGGGACCGACAAAGCAAATACTTGGATGAAAATTTCGTGATCGCAAGAGGGGTTGATTTTGTTTCTCAAGAAAGTTACATTGAGAAAGTTCTTGAGAGGTTCAACATGGATAAAGCAAAGCCGGTTGGTTGTCCACTTGCGAGTCACTTCAGGCTTAGTTCGAATCAATGTCCTACAAGTGAGAAAGACAAAGAAGAGATGTCGAAAATTCCTTATGCTTCAGCAATTAGTTCTTTGATGTACGCCATGGTTTGTACAAGGCCAGATATTGCTCACGCCGTTGGTGTGGTGAGCCGTTTTCTCTCTAATTCGGGTAAAGAACATTGGGTAGCGGTAAAATGGATTCTAAGATATCTTCGAGGGACTTCGAAAGTGTGTTTGTGTTTTGGGAATGGTAAGCCGATGTTTGATGGGTTCACAGATTCTGACATGGCTGGTGATGTTGATCCTAGGAAATCTACTTCGGGGTATTTGATGACTTTTGCAGGGGGAGCTGTGACATGGCAATCTAAATTACAAAAATGTGTTGCTCTCTCAACTACCGAAGTTGAATTTATTGCCATTACGGAAGCTTGCAAAGAAGAGTTATGGCTGAAGAAATTTTTGCAAGAGTTAGGTTTGAAGTAAGAAAAGTATGTGCTTTATTGTGATAGTCAAAGTGCTATTCACTTGAGTAAAAATTCTACTTTTCATTCGAGATCGAAACACATTGATGTGAGATACCACTGGATTCGTGATGTGTTAAATTCGAAATTGTTGCAACTCGAAAAGGTTCACACAGATGATAATATTTCAGATATGTTGACAAAGACTTTGTCTAGGGACAAACATTTGAAGTGTCGAACTTTGGCGGGTATGGTTGATATCTCCACCTAAGTCGGTAGGGAGAGAATTGTTGGGTATACCTGCTTATTGGACTGTGGGACCCAATTGGTTTATTAAAAGAGTTTAATTTGGTTTGATATTAGTTATAATATATTTTTATATATTATATCTAATTTTGTGGAGACCCAATTCAATTTAGAAACAACTAAGGTTTTGATAAAAATCCTAGATTCACAATACATATTTGTGGTATTGTTTTTCCCAAGGAAAAAAGAAGGAAAAGTGTGTTGCTGCCATAGAAACAATAGAAGATCAATTCGGTGGGGTTTGCTGTGGACAGCAGGTTGTTTGATATAAATTCAATTCGGTGCTTTGGGCTTCAAGGTAGTCGGCTCTACTTTGAAGTGGATTTGGTTCGTAATTTTGGATCTTCTACAATTTTGTTTTGAAGATTTTGGTTCATCTATTTGGTGAGGTCTTTTCTCTTATTTATTTGTGATTATTTGGAATTCACCTAAGGGTGGTTTTGTGAGACCATTCGTGTCTTGTTTGTAATCGTTTGGAAACTTATTTGGTTGATAGTGAAATCGGATTTCGATCCCGTGGACGTACCTCACATTGAGGAAACCACGTAAAAACTCTTGTGTTGCTTTTGATTTAATTTTTTCGCATTAATTTTTATTTCCATTGATTGATTTACTTGTGGGGAATCATATATTTTCCCTAACAGTGTCATGAGATTGAGTTTTAATTGGTCAATTCTTAAGGTTGTGTTACATTTTACTTATTTATTTTTTTTATTATTTTCCTTTCTAAATTTTTATTTAAATTTATAATTCAAATATAGAGAAATTCTAATATATAAAGCTCTTAAAAGAGGTGTATTATATGCACCATTATTTATGCCATTTTCTTTTTTAATTATGACAATTTTTTTCTTTAATTATGAGATTATTTTAGTTATGACTCACACTACTAGAAAATGGTTAAAAAAAATGAAACTATTTGCGACGGAAATAGTGGGTTTTTTTCAACGGAAAAATAAATCTGTCTCTAATGGTAGAGTTTTTTTGACAAAAAATAACCGTCGCCAAAAATCAATAAAATCGAATCTTTGGTATGCCACTTTTTGCCATGCCTCATATCCAGTCCATCCGTCGCTAATACTTTTTGCGACAGATTTTTTACTTTTAGCAATGGTTTTTATCTGTCGCTGGAAGTCTCATTTTTTTGTAGTGATCATGAGATTTTTGGTTATATCTCATATTGAGAGGGTAATTTATGTGAGAATTGGGCCGAGCTGGGTAATGGGTCATTATGGGCCACAATGTGAAGGGCTGAGTAAAAAGGCCTTAAATATTAGTCCGGTCTCGGAAAGCCTAAAATTAGTCTGGTCCTAGAAGGCCTTCTTGTTATCTCGGTCTAGAGGAGCATTGTGGATAGTTCAGTCAGAAAGGTCGCCACACTACTTAGGCCGGTCCCAGAGCCCCGAAGTTAGCCCAGTCATGGCGTATTATGGTTAGACCGGTCAGAACCTTACTATTCGGTAGCCCGGTCTACACGCCATGGTTTGTACATGAGAAACCGAGGTAAGGAATGGTGAAAAGAGAACCGAACTAATTATGGTTCGGCCTACTCTGCGGCTCAACATAGCCATGATTACCTCGGTCCTATTAGAATTCGACCATGGTAGAACCATCTCACTTGATTTAAGCAGTGAGGGGGGTGTTGAAGGATAAGCATTATCTTTCAGGAGTGTGAATCCTAAGAGGACTCTACATGAAGGAGTAAGAGTCCTACTTGGATTGTGCCACACGGAACCTATAAAAGCTCACAAACATCAACTATGGAGAGGTAACTGAACTTTGATTTCCAAGTACACAGAGCTTTTGTCTACTTGTCTATTTTTCTGACTTAGGCATCGGAGAGGTTTCCGGCACACACCCGCCGGGTAGCTCATGTTTGTGTTTTCAGGGAGTAAAGCGACGACGTACGGAGGAGCGCAAACTTGATCAACAGGATTATACGAGAAGGTCTATTCCTTTCCCGTACACATATGATATTTGATTATGACTTCTTTTTCTTAGTTATAATTCAGAAAGTATAGAATTATGTCATTTTCTTCTTTAGTTATAAAGTACTTATAACAAATGAATAAATAAGCTGTTTATTTGCTTTGTTGCCAAACCATCCCTAAATCAACAACTCACATAAAACAGCCCATTATCTGTCATTTTCATGGGATTTTGTTGTGATTTTCTAATTCAATCCACTGAAAAAGAGAACAGGTAAAAAGAAAAGCATGTACCCTTCATGCATATAATAATATGGAATATTTTTCTTCCAACTTAGAGCATCCTAATTATTAAATAAGTGCTTTGGTTTTGTTGTCTACCTCAAATTCTTTATTTTTTGTAATTTTTTTTTTTGGAATCAAATAATACAAGTCAAACTAGATGATATGAAAAATGGTAACTTATGTTATGTATCTTAAATTTATCATATAAGGTAGCACGAAATTAACTCTATCATAAACAAGTTGGTACATTAATGCGTAATTTGTCTACATTTTTGTTGTTGTTGTTGTTGTGAGAATTCATATATTAATGCTCAGTCTAGCCTGAGTTACAGTTAACTAATCCTTGGAGGTTCTAAAATTAATGATCGGGTGAATTTTCGATGATCCACTGGGAGACTCAAACCTGAAATTTTGAATTTTATACTTTGATCTTTATCATCTGACCAACTCCTTTGAGTTTTGTTTGCATTCATGTTTAATAGACTCTTGAGAAATGTTGTAAATTCAACACAATTGTATATGTTTGACAATTATTAAGATATATAATTAAATATATGGAATGTGGGAATGCACAACATGACATGAGTTTTATGTCAATTTTGCGCAACTCACCAATGGATGGACCTCAGATACTACCATGGAACTTTTGATACGTAGTGATTATTTAATCTACAATTTGGTAGACGTATCAATTTAAAATTTTGACTTATATATTATAAAAAAATAAATAAAAGAAAACTTTGAAATTTCTTGTTCTTCATTTGATTGTAAGATTTTTATTTTACATAATTAATTAAAAAGATAAATTTTTTAATTGCTTTCTTATATAATAATTAAATTATCTAAATTATTAATTAAAATAAAATTTTGACATTGTTAAATTTTTTTAATTGACTTGATAATTTATTAGTAAAATAGATTATTTGTTATACAATTAAAAATTTCAAGTGACGAGATATAATTTTTTAAATAATAAAAATAATTTATATTTTAAATAAATCTTAAAAAGTATATTCGTAATTTATTCTTATCCCTTTTGTGTAGCACGCAAATATAAAATAATCACGTGATGTTATTCCAATTTCACGGTAGCAAAATATTATTGGATGCTATTGGAGGTGGCCAGAGCTGAACGACGATTGCGGATGGTAGAAGGCGGTAGCCAATAAGAAAGAAACATTTTCCTCTTTTTTGTTGTTTTGAGTTTTCTAAAAAATAAAGGAGTTGTTATATATTACCAATTTGGAGAAAATTTTATTTTTATTTTTATACTTTGTCTCGATTTTTAATTATATCTTCAAATTTTGAATAATTTTAATTTTATCTTTAAAATTTTTGAAATCGTATCAATTTTGCCATTGTCATCACATTTAAAAAGGAAAAAGTTAAAAAAATTATATTTTGACTCAAAATTTCAAAATAAAGATGCAAACCCATCCTCTCCTACCAGCAAACCACCGCCACCAATCGCCACGTTAAGCCCTTCTATCTCCTTCGTCATAATTCCGTTTTGCCTAATTTTTACATTATTGGATTCACTTCACGGCCTAGTTTTCGTATTACCTCTCACATATCTCGTTCTTCCTCTTTTTGCATGTTGTTAGAGTTTTGAAAGTTGATAAAAAAAAATAAGACTTTTCTTCTCGTTTTTGACTTTTCTTCGAGCCATCTTTCAGACTTCATATCTTTCTCGATTCTTGACGATTCTACTTCATTCTTTTGCCATTCTCTTCACCTCACTTTCTACTTTGTCATACATTACCTCGCTTTCTCACTTCTTCATGTAATGGGTGGTTTTGGTATGTCGAAAGTTGTCCGAAAACTAACTTCGAAAATTCTGAAACATTCATATTTTGTTTCTTTCTCCTTCATATTGTTATTCTTCTTCTTCTTCTTCTTCTTCTTCTTCTTCTTCACTTACAACATGATTTGGAGCATGGTTCTAGGTGGTAACAGAGCTAGTGATGGTGGTGGCGGCGGTCCGGTGATGGCGGCAAAGCTTGCGGTGATGGTGGTCGTGGAGCTTGATGGTAGTGGTAATGGAACTTGGTTGTGAAGGAGGTGGATTTGGTATTGTAAGGTGGTGGTGATGGTGATACTCATGGTGGTGGTAATGGAGTTCAGTAGGGGTGAAGTTGGTGGTTCGAGTGATGATATTGGTGAAGTTAATGAAGAGATGATATGCCATTTCCAATATTTAAACATCTCATTTTTATTTCTTAACCATTTTTTTCTTTTCAAAATGAAATGTTCCATTCTAAATTTCATGGATGATAATGAAACACACACACATACGCGCGCGCGCACACACACACACACACACACACACACATATATATATGATTATGAGAAAATTGAAAAATTGGATTGAAAGAGACCTTCATATTGCTTAAGGTAAATGTCTTGGATAAGGAAATGGTAGGTCTCGAGGCATTGCTCAGAGGCTTCCTCAGTATCGAACTGTTTCTAGAGATCTAAAAGAAAGATCCGAGCTTCGGCTTGGGTTTTCAAATCTTGGAGCCTCTCGAGAAATGATCTGAGAGCACTGTTGGCAGAGTAATCAGACTATTTGCACTGCTTCAAGAACTCATCCATCGATCCCCGCAAATCCTTCACCGCCATTGCAATTTACACTACAATAACAACAATAGATTCAAGAGAATCAACTGTACATATAGGTATATATATATAGAGAGAGAGATTTTAGGGAGAGAGAATTGGTTGCAGAGCTACAGAAGTCGAAAGTTGTTGCTCCCATTTAAACATCTCTTCATCAACTTCACCAACATCACCACCTGAACCACCAACTTCACCACCACCGAACTCCATTACCGTCACCATGAGCATCACCATCACCACCACCTTACAACACCAAACCCACCTCCTTCATAACCAAGTTCCATTACCACCACCATCAAGCTCCACGACTACTATCACCACGAGCTCTGCAGCCATCGCCGGACTGCCACTAACACCATCACCACCTAGAGCCATGCTCCACATCATGTTATAAGTGAAAAAGATTGAGGAGAAAGAAACAAAAGATGAATGTTTTAGAATTTTTGAAGTTAGTTTTTGGACAAATTCTAGCATACCAAAACTGCCCATTACACGAAGAAGTGAGAAAGTGAAGTAGTGTAGGACAAAATAGGAAGTGAGGTGAAGAGAATGGCAAAATAATGAAGTAGAACTGTCAAGAATCGAGAAAGATATGAAGTCCGAAAGATGGCTCGAAGAAAAGTAAAAAACGAGAAGTAAAGTCTTACTATTATTTTTTTTAATCAACTTTCGAAGTTCTGATGACATGCAAAAAGAGGAAGAACGAGACACGCGAGAGATGATACGAATACTAGGTCGTGAGGTGAATCCAATGACGTAAAAATGAAGCGAAGCAGAGTTATGATGAAAGAGATAGAAGGGTTTGAAGTGGTGGTTGGTGGCAGTTGTTTACTAGTATTAGAGGATAAGTCTGCATCTTTCTTTTGAAATTTGGGGCCAAAATGTATTTATTTATTTTTTTTAAAACTTTGTCTATTTCAAATGTGATGGCAAGGGAAAAATTCATACGATTTCAAAAACTTAGAGAGTAAAATTAAAATTATTCGAAGTCTGAAGGTGTAATTGAAGATCAAGGCAAAATATAGGAATAAAAATAAAATTTTCTCCACCAATTTGTTGCACTAAATTTTACGTCACATGTGGTTTCACAGCAATTTTTGGTTATTTTGAAACAAAAATATCTTTGGTAGATAGATAGAAATCTCTTACTAGAGGTGAGGGACGAAATCAAAAATTTTGTTAAGGAGGGGTCAATGTATATATATAAAAAAATGTAGAATTAATTTTAGTACATTACTAATTGAATATAATTATTTATATAAATGTTGCATAATAAGTATTTAAAAAATAAATAAATAAATAAATCAAACAAATAGTGTTTTTTTTTTTTGGTTGCAATTTTTTAAGTTTTAAACTATTGATTAGAGCTCAATCTACAATCGATTAAATTACTATTTTAAGCTACTTTATAAATTAATCAATTAAGACCCATCCCAGCTATGCTAGTGTGGATAAATAATTTACGAGAAAATTGGTGATAAATCTAATTTAGAGGGTGTCTAAAGTATTAGTTTAAGTGTATTTTTTTTTTTTATTGATGAAATGTCCACTATTTGTGAAATAGTTTGGTGAGAGGTTCTTTTACTTGCTTTGAAGGACATTTTGTTTCCAATTTTATCCCTTAATTTATTTGTTAATTTTTTTTGACTATCTGTTCAAATTAGTTTTTATCTGTTCAACTTTATCATCTATCTGTTCAAATTATTTTCTATCTGTTTAAGTTTTTTTGTCTATCTGTTTAATTTTTTCTCTATAAATCCAAATTTTATCTATCCAATTTTTTATCTGTACAATTTTTCTATCCAAATTTTATCTATATAAATTTTTATATATATATAATTTTTAACTGTACAAGAACTGATTGTTCGTCGTCACTTTCAGAGGCAAATGAAGAACTGATTAGAGAGAAAACGAACAAGAACAAGTAGATCCAAACCCTAGAAGCCATTAAATCCATCTGTTGAAATTCTTTTTCAAAAATTCCATTTGTTGAAATTTATCTGTTCAAACTGTTACACATATGTGCAACAACACCAACAACAGTGACGACGACGATGACAACGACAAGAAAAAAAAAATTCAAAGCCACAATCTGTTGAATCTTTCAGATCAAACTCCTTTGTTCCTTCACTTTTTTTATAACCAAAAAGAGAGAATAACATAATAGAAAGCAAAAAACAAATAAAATTCAAATTCAACAATAATAACGAATTTATCTCTATTATTGAAAATCTATCTCTATTATTGAAAATTTATTTGATTTATATCATTTTATGTGTTTAAGTTTTTTAACTCTTCAAATTTGCGTTTTATCTGTTCATCATCATGGCATCATGAAGGTACGTTAATAAGGGAGGAAATAGCTAGTAATAAGGAAAACCAAGACTACATGTTCTATCGCAGGATTGGGAACTTTGAAGTGGTGATTGCACTTACGAAGATGAAATCAAATAAGCTTTTAAGACCTGATGATATCCCTATTAAAGCTTGGAAGTTCTTGGGTAAGAAGGGGTTGCTTGGTTGACTAGGTTGTTTAGCAAGATTTTATTGCCTAGGAATATGCTAGATGAGTGGATGAAGAGTATTTTAGTGCCAATCTATAAGAATAAAGAAGATGTCTAGAATTGCAACAACTATAGAGGAAGCAAGCTAATTTGTCATCTAATAAAAGTGTGGGAAACGGTAATGGAATGTTGATTACGAGATATAACAGAAGTGTTAGAGAATCAATTTGGGTTTATGCCTGGTAGGTTAACAATGGAAGTGATCTATCTTTTGAGGAGAGTAATAGAAAAGTATAGAGAAAAGAAGAGAGATATTCATATGGTGTTTATCGATCTTGAGAAAGCATACGATAAAGTGTCTCAGGATATAATATGGTGGGTGTTAGAGAAGAAAGGAGTGACAAAAGGTTACGTTGATGTGATTAGGGACATGTATGAAGGGGTGGTGACTATTATTAGATCGCCTGCTGGAGAGACGAGTGCATTTCCAATTACTGTAGGGTTATACCAAGTATCTACCTTAAATCCTTATCTTTTTGCTTTAGTTATGGATGAGTTGATGAGAAATATTCAGGATGATGTGCTATGGTGTATGCTTTTTGCAGATGATATATTGTTAGTGGATGAGACTAGAGAAAGAATTAATACAAAGTTGGAGATTTGAAGAGAAGCACTTGAATCTAAAGGATTTTGGATAAGCAAAACTAAAATAGAATACATGGAGTGTAAATTTAGTAACAGTAACAATGAAAGCAGAGGAGAAGTGAAGATTGAGAACCAAGAATTATTTAAGAGTGAGCATTTTTGTTATTTAGGGTTGATTATCACAACGGCAGGAGAGACTAATACGGATGTGGTCCATAGAATTAAGGTGGGGTAGCTTAAGTGGAGAAGTGCATCTAGGGTACTGTGCGATAAACGAGTACCCACTAGACTGAAATGAAAGTTCTATAGAACGGTTATTAGACCGGCGATGTTATATAGGCCGGAGTGTCGGGCAACCAAGAAATAATATGTAGATAAGATGAGTGTTGCTGAGATGAAGACGCTAAGGTAGATGTGTGGCAAGACTAAAAAAGACAGAATTAAGAATGAGTATATTCGGGAATGGATAAGAGTAGCATCGATAGAAGATAAGTTGAGAGAGAATAGATTGAGATGGTTTGGTCATATTCAACGGAGACCAACAGAGGCAGTAGTGAAGAGATATGATGCAGTGACGGTAGATGGAAGTGTCAAGGAATAGGGTAGACCTAGATTGACGTTGGCTAGTGTAGTAAATAGAGATATTAATTTGATTAACGAAATGACCTTTGATAGAGCCGCTTGGAGAATAAGGATTCATGTGGTTGACCCCATTTAATGGGACTTAAGGCTTGATTTGGTTTGATTATATGAAAAAACATACATACAAATATATATATACATATATATATATTTTTTTTGTGTGTGTGTGAAGAAACACAACAAATAAGACCACAACCAAGTCTACAAGTTCAGATCTAATCAAATAGTTTGAGAAACATAAAAAATCAAATGCAATTACTTTTTTTAATACTGATGTATAGAAATGCAAATCTAAACAAAAGGTCAAACCTTTAATTACAACTACAACCTTTTGCACGCTCAAACTTGGAGCAACGTTTCTTGAACAAATGAAAACAAAAACAAAAACAAAAACAAAAACAAAAACAAAAACAAAAAAGCACACAGATCACATATATATATATATATATATATATTTGTAAAGTGAGCTAAGAATGGAGTTGTTCTCTCATGTGGTTCTCTTTCTTCAAAGCTTCACTGTCGATCCGATGTCATCACCGTTCATGCTCTCTCTCTGTTTTTGCATTGCAAATTTGACCCAACGGCGATGGGGCGGTGGAGAGATGTGGTTCAGATCTTGTGAAGGCGACGATGGATTCAACTAGAAGTGGCGACGACAATGATTGACGATCGACGGAGAAGAGAGAGAGAGAGAGAGAGAGAGAGAGAGAGAGAGAGAGACGCAGCGACGGAGGAGAGAGAGGCAGCGTTGTGCGACAGAGAGAGGTAGAGAAGAGAGAGTGAGAGAGAGAGAGGAGTGTGACTATTACGGTTTTGGGACATACAATATTATATATATGTAAGGGATATTTTGGTCATTTTTGTGACAATCGCCTCCTTAATTAAGTAAATTAATTATGATAATTGTGTGCTTAGTGTTAATTGTGTGATTATGTGCTAATTGTGAAGTATGTGCCATGTGTGATATATGTATATGGTATCGTCATTGTAAACAGATAGGTGGAGTTATGGATTTAACCATTCTGAATCGCTAATGTTAACAAGTTAGAATTAAATAATAGGATATAAAATTAAAGCCTAATTCACATTAGGAAAATTAAAACTAGTTTGATTTAAGTCATAAATGTTAGAGATTAATTTAATTTAAATGAGTTTGATTTTAATCAATTTATTAGCCAGATTAATTCAAGCCTAATGTATGTATAATTAGCAATATAATAAGCCTAAGTTCCATACAAACAAAAGGAACCTAAGAGAGAGTTGGTGGCCTTGGTGAGCATTACACGTAGAGAGAGGGAGAGATTGTGCTTTTGAGAGTTCAGAGAGTAAGAAGAGAAGAAAGAAAGGAAGAGGAGAAGAACTTAGGAAGAAGATAGAGGGGTGTCTTGAATTCTCTCAAATCAACAAGTAAGGTAAGCATTTTCTCTTTACTTTCTTGAAATTGAGATTTGCACATTCATCATCTTCAAAGGTTAAAGCTTAAATAGGATGAATTGATGTCTAATTAGGAGGTTTGCTCATGTTGTTAACAGTTTAATACATGCATGTCTTGGTATGGAAGAATTGACCAAATAAACTTCATATAGTTACATGCATGGCATAATTCATGGACATTTGGTTTCATCCATTTAAGTTCTTGCATGGTTCTCCAATTGACAGGAAATTCCATGGAGGTTTGAGTTTTAGAGCTCACACTTACATGTTTTATACTTTTACATACCAAAGAGAGGGTTTGATTTCTTCTTGTCCATTTGAGGTTGTTTTAAACTCATGATTTTTTGTTTAAGGTTAGAAATTGTGAATTTTTAGTGGTTGTGAAAGGGGCTTAAATTGTGCAAAGTGAAGTTAGATTTTGGAAAGTAAAGGACACAAAAACATAGCAGATTTTCGGCATGGAATCAACCCAGACCGCTCGAGCGGCTAACCTTCATTAGCCCAAGGGTGCACATTGCTTGACCACCGCTCGTGCGGCCAAGGCCACTGTATGAGCGGCTATACCACCGCACATACGGCCAGGACCACCGCACGTGAGGCTAGGACCACCGCACGTGCGGCCAACAGTGTGGTCCCGATTTCATTTTTCGCTCCACTTTTTCACCTTCTGGGCCTCTGTTTGCATGACTTTAACGTGTTTTCATGTGCATTTGCATTCATGGTTGTATCATACGCACGAAAGAAAGTAACCGAGTAAGACGCAAACAAATTGAATAAATATAAGTACCGAACTGAATAGGAATGATTAGCAGAATGACTTGATTATAATGGAGTTATGCTTGAATTTATTTGGTTAGGTCGGATGTCGCATCGTAGTGCAACTTTAGCTTGTATTTTGAGGAGCCCACTATGAGTAACAATGTTGTAAAGCTATGTTAAATTATAATTATTTTCTGAATGATTAACTGTACTGCTTTCTGAAATGATATTGTTTACTGAATGAATGTTTGTCCTATTTTATGAACTGTACTCGTGGCATCCATAGCAACTGACTGTTACTGCTACTGTTATTGTTACTATTACTGCTACTATTATAGAGATCTTTGCTAGTTCCAATGTTGGAACTACAGTTTACTGTTTTGATGGCCATCAATTGACTGTTCAGACTATTAAGACCTACTATACTGTTCTGCTATTGGATGTACCACATATGACTGCTATGATTTCTAAATGACTGATATGACATAAAATATGAGACATTGATTTAATGAATGATCAACTGATGCAATTGACTATTTTAACTAGACATTCATTCTTAACCCCTTTACACATTTGTTATTCACTGGGCATAGCTCACTGTTTCTATATATATGTAGGTGATCAGGGACCAGACCAGACTTAGCGACATCGATCGGAACTCCTGTTTTGTCAAGCCAACCAATTGTTTCTCACTACAAGGTTCCAAACTATAATGTGTCAAGGCTTTTTGGGTGATCTAAATCTACCCTTTTTGGACTGTTATTTAGAGTTGTAAGGATGTTTTATAATTTTTTTTGGCTTTGGGATTTAATTCCCTAACATGTTCTTTATTTTGTACTTAGATGTGTTTTGGACCTAAGTGGTTGTATGTATACGATTGGACATGGACATGAACTTATGTGTGTATTGGTACAAATGTATATTGAGGTTGTTTGTTCATTTAGGTCCTCGCAGCTCATTGGACGTTGTGGTAATTATTGTTCGGCTTTCGCCAGCCCCTTTTCATTGTATTATTGTCATTATTGTTAAACAGGCCTTTAGTAATCACGGATTACTGGCCGGTTACGACGCTATATCTATAGGGGTGGGTTTGGGTCGTGATTGAGTGGTATCAGAGCATGCATTAGACGGCACACACGTGTCCAAATGAGCTATAAGATGTCCTAGAAGCAAAATTAGGGCATTGCATGAACATAAATAAGGGTGTGTGGACATGTTATGTGTATATGTGCTAACATGAATAAATAAACCATCTTTCCTATGTTTATTATTATCATGTTTTGTATAGTGCAATGAAGAATGCAAGAAATACAGATGAAAATGAATCATCCGAAGCAAGAATTGCAAGATTAGAAAGAATGGTTGAATTATTGACTAAGGCTCTAAGACAACAACAGAACCAACAACCCCTACATCCTCCTCCGCCACCAGTGCAGCCAGAACCAAATGCCAATGATGATGTTATTGCTTTAACACAAAAGTTTAACAAAATAAAGCCACCAACATTCCAGGGAGGTCTTGAGCCACTGAAAGCCGAAGCATGGATCGTAGAAACTGAAAAACTGTTTGAAGTATTCTCGTGTTCAGAGGCGCAGAAAGTGTTTTTGGCTACTTTTACTTTACAAGAAGAAGCCAGGCGGTGGTGGATGCTTATTCGTGATACAAACAATACTATGACTTGGGCTCAGTTTAAAGAAGCTTTTTATGATAAATATTTCCCTCAGTGCATCCAAGACCACAAAGTATCCGAATTTGAGCAACTAAAGCAAGGTACCATGTCAGTGGTAGAATATGAAGCTAAGTTCACCAAGCTCGCCCACTATGCACCACACATGGTAAATACCGACTATAAAAAGGATAGAAAATTTGAGGGTGGACTTAATGTGGAGATACTTGACCTGATTAATGTTATGAAATTACTCAAGTATGTGGATGTCCTTGACTGAGCTATCATAGTTGCGGCAAATATTACAGCATTGAAACAGGCTAAGATGCCAGTGACTGAATGGCGGGGTAAGAGACAAAGTTTTAATTTCAAAAAGGGCCGAAGCAACTCATTGAATAAAAGGAAAAATATAGGGTTGACAAGTAGTTCTAGCCAAGGGAACAATTCCATACCACCTTGTCTAGAATGTAGCAAAGACATAAAGGGGTTTGTTACAAAATTTTTGGGGCATGTTACAGGTGTGGCAAAGTGGGCCTCATGGTCAAAGATATTCCTCTCACATCTCAAGGCACTAGTAGACCCGTAGCAAGTGCTGCAGCATCAACCGCTACACCAAAATCCAATTCTAAAGCTATTGGGAAAGAAACTTTGAGGCAAGGCTGGGTGTTTGCACTTGTAACAAGGGATGTGAAGAACACTAAGACAGTAGTGTCAGGTATACTCTCTATTTGTGCTCAAAATGCTTATATTTTGATCGACTTGGGGTCTACGCATTCATTTGTCTCGCATGCTTTTTCGAGAAAATTATCTAGACCACTGGAACCCATGAATTATTTATTAGTTGTGTCTTCACCTACTGGGGGGTCCATGACATGTGCTTATGTGTATCCTGCATGTGAGATTGTTATTGGGGATGTGATTTTATATGTTGATTTGTTGCCTCTGAATCTTGACCACTTTGATGTAATTTTGAGAATGGACTGGTTAACAAAATATCATGCCTCCATTGATTGTGTAACAAAACAAGTTGTTTTTTGTCCACCTAGATTGCCTGAATTTACGTTTAACGGAGTTGGTGTTGTACCTCTCCCATACTTGATTTCATCTATGAAAGCCTGCAAATTGATTAAAAAGGGGTGTAAAGGGTATCTATGTTGTGTATTGATTGTGCCTGCTGATAATAAAGTTAATGTGGACAGTATTCCTATAGTCAGAGAATTCCAAGATGTTTTTCTAGATGATTTGCCAGGGGATTTGATTAATAGGGAGATTGAGTTCACTATTGAGGTGATATTGGGTACACAGCCAATTTCTAAAGCTCCGTATCATATGGCACCTACTGAATGGAAAGAATAGAAAATCTAGTTGTAGGAGTTGTCGGACAAAAAGTTTATCAGGCCTAGTACATCACCGTGGGGCGCTCCAGTCTTATTTGTGAAAAAGAAGGATGGTTCATTGAGGCTTTGCATTGACTACCGTGAACTGAATAGGGTAACAGTGAAAAACAAGTATCCGTTGCCTCGCATTGATGATTTATTCGACCAATTGCAAGGTGTTCAAGTATTTTCCAAGATTGATTTTAGATCGGGGTACAACCAATTGAAAGTCAAAGTCGAAGACGTAGAAAAGACTACTTTCAAACAATGTACGGACATTATAAATTTCTTGTTATGCCTTTCAGAGTTACTAATACGCCTACTGCATTTATGGATCTCATGAACAGAATTTTCAAGCCATTCCTCAATGACTTTGTGGTTGTTTTTATAGATGACATTTTGATTTATTCCAAAAGCAAAGGAGAACATGAACATCATTCGAGAATTGTTTTACAAACCCTGAGAGAACAGAAATTATATGCAAAACTGACAAAGTGTGAATTTTGGCTTGATAGTATTATGTTTTTGGGACATGTAATCAATAAAGATGGCATTGCAATGGACCCACAAAAGATTGAGGCAGTTGTTAATTGGCCTAGACCTACCAATGTTATTGAAGTCTGGAGTTTCTTGGGTTTGGCCGGATACTATCGAAGATTTGTGAAAGACTTTTCCAAAATTGCTTTGCCTTTGACTCAGTTGACACAGAAAGGAGTACCGTTTGACTGGACCGATCAGAGAGAATCAGTCTTTCAAGAATTGAAGACTCAACTTGTGACTGCACCGATTCTCACCTTACCCTCAGGTACGGATGAATTTACTATTTTTAGTGATGCTTCTTATAAGGGTTTGAGGTGTGTATTGATGCAGAATGGAAAAGTAATAGCATATGCTTCCTGACAACTGAGGCCACATGAAAAGAATTATCCAACTCATGACTTGGAGCTTGCCGCAGTAGTATTTGCATTGAAGATTTGACGCCACTACTTGTATGGGGCAACATGTAAAGTGTATACGGATCACAAGAGCTTAAAGTATTTCTTTACTCAGAAAGAATTGAATATGAGACAGCGGAGATGGTTGGAATTGATAAAAGACTATGACTTGCAAATTTTGTACCATTCGCGGAAAGCCAACACCGTTGCCGATGAAGTCAATTGGGAACTTAGCTTGTTTACTTACTAGGCAAAGGGAATTGCTACAAGACCATAAGAAATTTGAAGTTAAAATTGTTTTGCAGGAACAAGGTGGGACATTAGCTGCTATTTCTGCTCAACCGGTGATTATTGAGGAAATTAAAGAAAAGCAGCAACAAGATGAATTTTTGAAGAAGATTATTGATGAACGGGATTCCAAGCCGAGGCTGAATTTCTTTTTTGAAAATGATGTGTTGAAATTTCAAGGTAAATTGTGTATACCAAATGATCCCGAATTGAAAAAGCGACTTTTGCAAGAAGCCCATAATTCAAAACTTTATATCCATCCGGGGAATACAAAAATGTATCAAGACTTGAAGTTGAATTTTTGGTGGCTGGGAATGTAGAAAGAAATTGCTGAGTTTGTGTCAAAATGCTTACATTGCCAACAAGTCAAAGCCGAGCATTAACGACCCGCGGGATTACTCCAACCACTGCCAATACCGGAGTGGAAATGGGAGCACATCACTATGGATTTCATTGTTGGACTACCTTGCTCCAATAGAGGTATGGATTCAATTTGGGTTATTGTTGACCGTTTGACTAAATTTGCTCATTTCTTACCTATCAAGATAATTTATAATGCGGATAAGTTGGCTACATTTTACATTAATGAGATTGTTAGATTGTATGGAGTGCCTGTGTCCATTGTTTCTGATAGGGACTCGAAGTTCATATCAAGATTTTGGCAAAGCCTGCAAACGACATTGGGTACTGAATTGAGATTAAGCAGTGCATACTATCCACAGACTGATGGCTAGTCAGAAAGAACAATCCAAACTCTGGAGGACATGTTGCATATGTGTGTGCATGATTTTCAAGGGAATTGGGAAACTCACTGGCCTTTAGCCGAATTTGCCTACAACAATAGTTTTCATTCAAGCATTGGTATGGCGCATTTCGAGGCCTTATATGGTAGAAAATGTCAGCCTCCTATTTGTTGCGTAGAAGTTGGAGATGGGCCTTTACTTGGGCCTGAGATTGTACATGAAACAACGGAAAAGGTGAAATTAATTCAACAAAGATTAAAAACCACACAAAGCCGACAGAAAAGTTATGCGGATGTCCGAAGGCTAGACAGGGAATATGAAATGGGTGATCATGTTTTTATTAAGGTGACACCAATGAAATGGCAGACTCGCTTTAGAACCAAGGGCAAGTTAGCACCGAGGTATGTTAGGCCGTATGAAATCATTGAAAAGATTAATCCAGTGGCATATCAGGTAGCACTTCCTCCCTAAATGGAGCATATGCATAATGTCTTTCATGTTTCAATATTGCAGAATTATCTTTGTGATCCTTTTCATGTTATTGAGCCTACCCATGTGGTGTTGAATGATGACTATACTTATGAAGAAAGGCCCATTTAGATTGTAAATTGGCGAATCAAGAAGTTGAGAAACAAAGAAATTCCTTTAGTAAAGGTAGATTGGCAAAATCACGGTGGAATTTATGCAACTTGGGAAAGAGAGGATGATATGAAGAAAAGATACCCGGACCTATTTCCACTTGATCCTATATTCTTTCCAGAGGAAGATAATTGAGTTTGGAGGACCAAACGTCCTACGGGGGAGAGAATGTGACAACCGCCTCCTTAATTAAATAAATTAATTATAATAATTGTGTGCTTAGTGTTAATTGTGTGATTATGTGCTAATTGTGAAGTATGTGCCATGTGTGATATATGTATATGGTATTGTCATTGTAAACAGATAGGTGGAGTTATGGATTAAACTTGTCCGAATCGCTAATGTTAGCAAGTTAGAATTAAATAATAGGATATGAAATTAAAGCCTAATTCACTTTAGGAAAATTAAAACTAGTTTGATTTAAGTCATAAATGTTAGAGATTAATTTAATTTAAATGAGTTTGATTTTAATCAATTTATTAGCCAAATTAATTCAAGCCTAATGTATGTATAATTAGCAATATAATAAGCCTAAGTTCCATACAAACAAAAAGAACCTAAGAGAGAGTTGGTGGCCTTGGTGAGCATTACACGTAGGAGAGGGAGAGATTGAGCTTTTGAGAGTTCAGAGAGTAAGAAGAGAAGAAAGAAAGGAAGAGGAGAAGAACTTAGGAAGAAGATAGAGGGGTGTCTTGAATTCTCTCAAATCAACAAGTAAGGTAAGCATTTTCTCTTTTACTTTCTTGAAATTGAGACTTGCACATTCATCATCTACAAAGGTTAAAGCTTAAATAAGATGAATTGATGTCTAATTAGGAGGTTTGCTCATGTTGTTAACAGTTTAATACATACATGTCTTGGTATGGAAGAATTGACCAAATAAACTTCATATAGTTACATGCATGGCATAATTCATGGACATTTGGTTTCATCCATTTAAGTTCTTGCATGGTTCTCCAATTGACAGGAAATTCCATGGAGGTTTGAGTTTTAGAGCTCACACTTACATGTTTAATACTTTTACACACCAAAGAGAGGGTTTGATTTCTTCTTGGCCATTTGTGGTTGTTTTAAGCTCATGATTTTTTGTTTAAGGGTAGAAAATGTGAATTCTTAGTTGTTGTGAAAGGGGCTTAAATTGTGCAAAATGAAGTTAGATTTTGGAAAGTAAAGGACCCAAAAACATAGCAGATTTTCGGCATGGAATCAACCCAGACCGCTTGAGCGGTCAACCTTCGTTAGCCCAATGGTGCACACCGTTTGACCACCGCTCGTGCGGCCAAGGCCACTGCACGAGCAGCCAGACCACCGCATGTGCGGCCAGTACCATGGCATGTGCGGCCAACAGGGCAGTCCCGGTTTCATTTTTTGCTCCACTTTTTCACCTTCCAAGCCTCTGTTTGCATGACTTTAACATGTTTTCATGTGCATTTGCATTCATGGTCATATCATACGCACGGAAGAAAGTAACCGAGTAAGACACAAACAAATTGAATAGATATAAGTACCGAACTGAATAAGAATGATTGGATAACAGAATGACTTGATTATAATGGAGTTATGCTTGAATTTATTTGGTCAGGTCGGATGTCGCATCGTAGTAAAACTTTAGCGCGTATTTTGAGGAGCCCACTGTGAGTAACAATGTTGTAAAGTTATGCTAAATTATAATTATTTTTTGAATGATTAACTGTACTGCTTTCTAAAATGATATTGTTTACTGAATAAATGTTTGTCCTATTTTATGAACTGTATTCGTGGTATCCATAGCAACTGACTGTTACTGTTACTGTTACAGAGATCTCTGTTAGTTGCAATGTTGGAACTACTGTTTATTGTTTTGATGGCCATTAATTGACTGTTCGGTCTTTTAAGACCTACTGTACTGTTCTGCTATTGAATGTACCATGTATGACTGCTATGATTTCTAAATGACTGATATGACATGAAATATGAGACATTGATTTAATGAATGATCTACTGATGCAATTGACTATTTTAACTACTGAAAGGACATTTATTCTTAACCCTTTTACACATTTGTTATTCACCGGGCATAGCTCACTGTTTCTATATGTATGTAGGTGATCAAGCACCAGACCGGACTTAGCGGCATTGACTGGAACCCTTGTTTTGTCAAGCCTACCAATTATGCCTCACTACGAGGTTCCGAACCGTAATGTATCAAGGCTTTTTGGGTGATCTAAATCTACCCTTTTTGGACTATTATTTGGAGTCCTAAGGATGTTTTATAATTTGTTTTGGCTTTGGGATTTAATTCCCTAACATGTTCTTTAGTTTGTACTTAGATGTGTTTTGGACCTTAGTGGTTGTATGTATACGCTTGGAGATGGACATGAACTTATGTGTGTATTGGTACATATGTATATTAAGGTTGTTTGTTCATTCAGGTCCTCACAACTCATTGAACGTTGTTGTAATTATTGTTTGGCTTCTGCCAGTCCCTTTTCATTGTATTATTGTCGTTATTGTTAAACAGGCCTTCGGTAATCACGGATTACTGGCCGGTTACGACGCTAAATCTATAGGGGTTGGTTTGGGTCGTGACATTTTAATTGAACTTGTCCTTTTGGACAAACTAATTGAGCGCCTGATCCTCTCATTTTACAAAATTATAATTTGAATTTATGAACCGATTGCCTATAATTTAAAGGTGAAATTGTAAGTTCTCTTGCATTATTACTCAAAAAAGTATACACACCATTTGGTTTATAAATTTAAAAAAAGAAAAAAGAAAAAAGTGACATGTAACTCTTAAATTCAATAAAATTGATGCTATTGTTTAAAACGTAAAATAATTATAGATAATTTTATCATACATTATGAAATACTAATAAAATAGAAAATAAATAAAGTAATTTTTATAAAATTAAAAAATTATTTTATTATACATTTCATAAATACTTGTAAATATAAAATTAATAATAAATTATAAAAAAAATTAGAGGGAGGCGGGGCCCTGCATAGTTTTTCCACTGTTAGTGGTTGTTTTCAAGATATATTTTGATGAAGCTATTATTTTGCAAAATGGCTTGACGCTGAGGGGATGAAAAGTATGAGTTCACATCCTCTCCAGCCCTTCTATCTAGCCCTTTCTCCGGTCAACGGCCATGATTTGGCCACATCACCCCTTACAAAATCTACGGTTCAGATTAGCTAAAAACAAAAATTTTGAATTTCATTCAGCACAGCAAAATAGAGTTTCCCTTCCTTATCTTCCCATTCACTTTTTCCCTCTTAAGTTTTGGTGAAGCGACAACTTCATTTTGTGACATCAACGGCGGCAAACATCGACGATGGCGAACATCGACGGCTCCTTCTCGGTCTCTCCCTTTCTCCCTCTGTCTGTCTTCTACTCCTTTAGCACATCATCCTAACTCCGAAGATTTTAGCCGCTAACCAGAGCTCTGGTGTAACAACTGACTTTGGGAGATCGCTTGAGCGGTCATTTGGTCGCTCGAGCGGAGAATTATTGCTCCCAATATCTCGCAGGTTTACAGGCGAGACCGCTTGAGCGAAGGAATTGTCGCTCAAGCGTAAAATGTGAGCTCCCAATATTTTCATTGTAGCTCTGCAGAAACTTGTGAGACCTTGTGTTTACCGCTCAAGCGGTGAAAAGTTCGCTCAAGCGGTCACTGTGCATATTGGTTCTTCACTTGAACGATGGAAGTTTCGCTCGAGCGGTCATGTCGGGATAGCAGATTTAAATCACGACACTTTTGACAGACTTTTTCATATTTTCTCTCTCTATTTTCCCTCTTTTCGAAAACCCTAGTACTAAAACACTAGATTTCATCTATATTTAGCAAGAATCCATCTTAGTTCCATCGTTAAAGTCGTTCTCCTCTCCAAGAGCTACGCTTTGAACCGACTAAAACGTGGTATCTCGAAAGCTCATCGGGTGGACCTTCATCTTCCGTTACACAACTTTGAGGTAGGAATATCTTTACCCTTGTATATCCACATTTTGGTTTAAATAGGTATGAATATTAAGATTTATGGGATTATTGAGATGAATGAAGTATATATATATATATATATCCATGGGTTGTATGCAAGGAAGTGTTTCTTGAAATTGATGATGGATTATGAAATTAACTATGAAATAATGTGTGAATATACTTGAACCAAGGGAAAGAAACAATTGGAAGGAAAAGCCCCAAATTCTTATGTGAACCCTAGTGGTTTGTTCATGATTATGATGAAGTGGATGTTAATAAGTAAAAACTTGGAAAATTCTTGAAATTATTGACATTGGATGAGAAATGGAAATGTTTTGGAATGTGTTTGAGGTGCCCACTTGTCCGGTCATGTGAGGACGACGAATGTGGGGTTTTTGTATTCATTAAATTATATATAGTTAACAATACTTTTTATATATAATTTAATGAATAAAAAAACCATTTCAGACTAAGAAGATGAATGTTTAAAGTGGTGTAGGAAAAAGGAAACACAAAAAGGAAAGGAAGAAGTTGGAAAGAAGTTCTTGAAAATTTCATGGTTTCTAGTTTGCTTGGTTTCACTCTCTTCTCTCTTTTCCTGCGGTTTTTTTTTTAGCCTATTAAACAGTTAAAATGGCAGATTATCAATCATCCTTTCCACTATATATGAAACACACATCATTGATATAAATACCAAATTGAGCAATGCAGATCAGTGCGAATCTTGACAAAAAAATCATTGAAAAAACATATGACCTTAAGTTTGATGAAGTGCAGATCAGGGCTCTAGTTTGCGACTGAAATCTTCAGAGTAAGAATGATGTGCTGTGGAAGAAGGAGACAGACAGAGGGAGAGAGTGAGAGACAGAGAAGGAGCTATTGATGTTCGCCATCGTCGATGTTCGCCGCCATCGATGTCACGAGTTGAAGTCGTCACTTCACCAGAACTCAAGAGGGAGGGAAAAAGTGAATGGGAAGATGATGGAGGAAAACTCTATTTTGTTGTGCTGAATGAAATTCAATTTTTTTTTAGCTAATCTGAGCCGTAGATTTTTTTAGGGTTACCGTGGCCAAATCCTAGCCATTGACTAGAGGGAGCACTAGAGGGAGGGGCTGGAGAGGATCTGAACTCGAAAAGTAGTGTCCTTTGCTAAAGGGTCTGGATTTATTTGTCTTGTATTGTAGCTGAATAGGGTAATTCTTTGATGGTGATGGTGGTAGTTAAAGCTATAAATGGTGGTGGTGAGAAATCTCTAGGCTATTGGGCTCATTGTGGAATAGCATTCAAGCAGGCATGTGGATTGAGTGTTCTGTTAAATTTAATTGCTCTCATATTCGTTTCAAGGATTGAAGTTGTTTCTCACCTTGTTTAGTTTCAAAAAATTGAACCTAGGTTTTAGAAAATTAAATTTTTTATTTTTTATATTTTTAGTCAAAATTTTTAATATCTTAAGAATTTTTTTTTATCTTTTAAATGCACTTAACCTAAATACACTTAAAAAGAATAATATCTATGAAAACATATTTAAAAATTCATCAAATACAAAAAATATAAAAATTTAATATATTTTTGTATTTTTGTGTATTTATTGAATTTTTAAAATATTTTTTCACAAATATTTTACTTTTTAGGTACATCTAAGTTATGTGTGTCTATTGTCACGACCCAACCCCAGGGGCATAGGGCTGGAGTCGCAACTTACTAATTAATTCTAATCTTAACAAATTAAGTGGCGCAAGCGGAAACGAAATAAAAGTAAGAAACTAATTAAATAGATTATTAACTTCATTAATTACCCTCCTATGGAAATAAAAAGGAAATACATCGGAGATACATCCACTGGGTTTTATTATTTTATTATGCGGCGACAAAAAGTTAAAGAAAAAAAAAAAAAACAAAATGTAACAGGTCGGCATCCAAATCCATGCGGGTCCCACTATACGAGGTTACGGTTCTTCTCTACATCTCATCACCTGAAAGGGGTAACAACTATAAGCACATAGCAGAGTGAGAAACATTATGCCAAGAGTATAAGGGACACAAAATAACCATGGATAGTTATTTAAGTTAAAACATTAACATAACTTAATTTGAATAAACAAATTATTTAAGTGGCAGAAATTGAAATACAGAAATTATGTAAATAAATAACCATAACCACGGTACAGAACAGAACAGAACAGAGGTCACTGGAGTGACAGTCAGAACAGAGGTCAATGGATTCATGACAAATAAATAGCCACAAGGTGACCAATCAGAAGCCAATGGTTTATTTAAATCCCCTAAGGCATGAGACTCTCGTGGTGGTACTTACAGAAAATAATTGTTTACAAAATCATTGTCAAATAATTATTAAAATTTAAACAAACATATCCATGGGTTTCAATTTAAGCAAATAGAGTTCAGAAAATAATTAATGTAATCAAAATATTAATATATGTTATAAAACACAAATTGCGTAAAATGAATCATGATAACTCAAAATATACGTAAAATATATTATGGTGACTCAAGATATAATATAACTCTTTTATTGTTTCCCTGCTCTCTTTTTAATTTTCTGAGCCCTTCTATCGCCGTTGCCCGTTGTTTCTTTCTTATTTTCGTTGCTTCTTTTTTACTTCCTACGAAGTTCCTATTTATAGGCTCCAAACTTTCTTACCATGCAAGGTCCCTAGGCCAATTTGTTTCCACGTTGCTCCCTTTTCATTATTGCTTTGGATATTGCTTTGGATATGTTTTGGATAAGCCTTAGCCTTATTTAAGCTTCCAAGGCTTATCCAGGACATGAACCACTTTTTTTTTTTTGACCCTCTAAAATCATATTTACATTTCCTTCCTCAATGGCTACATATTGTCATATATATATATATGGTGATATTAACTTAGTGTTAAAATTAATTAAACATTTGGGGTGTCACATTTCTCCCATCCTAAATAGAAGTTTGTCCTCAAACTTGTCATACCTTAGTTTTCGAAAAGGTGTGGATATCGAGCCTGCATTTGATTCTCCGTTTCCCGCGTAGCTTCTTTAACACGATGATTTCGCCATAAGACTTTTACCAGAGGTATGGTCTTGTTTTGGAGAACATAATCACGACGATCTAGAATCTGTATTGGTTGTTTTTCATAAGAGAGATCTTCTTGAACTTTCAGGTCCTCATAATCCACAACATGCTCTGGATCTTGAAGATACTATCGCAACATTGAAACGTGAAACACATTGTGGACATTGGATAGTTCAGGTGGCAGTGCAAGGCGATATGCCATAGGACCAATTCTTTCTAGTATCTCGAATGGCCCAATGTAACGTGGGTTTAACTTTCCTCACTTCCCAAATAGGATAAGCCCTCTTGTTGGTGAGATCTTTAGGAACACATGATCTCTTATTTGAAATTCTAAGTCCCGTCTTCATTTATCTGCATAGCTTTTTTGGTGGCTTTGGGTAGTGCGACTTTGTTGTTGGATGAGTTAAATTTTATCACTTGTTATTTGCACGATCTCGGGACCTATTAGTTTCCTGTCTCCGACTTCCGTCCAACACAGAGGTGATCGACATCTCTTTCCATACAGTGCTTTGTACGGTGCCATTCCAATGCTTGCTTGGTAGTTGTTGTTATAGGCGAATTCCACCAATGGTAGGTGCTCATCCCAGTTACCTTTGAGGTCCAACATGCATACACGTAACATGTCTTCCAAAGTCTGGATTGTTCTTCCAGATTTCCTATCAGTTTGTGGGTGATAAGCAGTGCTAAACTTCAGTGTAGTCCCCAAAGCCTCTTGCAATTTGTTCCAGAAGTGAGACACGAAGCGGGGGTTCTCGGTTAGACATGATTAAAACTAGGGTGCCTTGCAAACGAATGATTTCCTTGATGTGGCGAACTTATTAAGGGTGTACGCGATTTTGATTGGCAGAAAATGCGCCGATTTTTTCAATCGGTCTACTATAACCCATATTGCATCATTCTTCGAAATTGACTGTGGTAGCCCGACCACGAAGTTTATAGTAATGTGCTCCCATTTCCATTCAGGAATAGGGAGTGGTTGCAACATTCCTGCAGGTCTCTAATGTTCTTTTTTAATACACTGACAATGCAGGCATTTGGAGATGTGGCTTGCTATGTCTCTTTTCATTCCTGTCCACCAGTAATGTTCCTTCAGATCATGGTACATCTTTGTGTTGCCAGGGTGGACTGCAAACCTCGAGCTATGAGCTTCTACCAATATCTTCTTTTTGAGTTCTGGAAGGTCGGGTATGCAAATTCGATTTCAAAATTTTAGCATCCCATTGCTTAGTGAAGTCAGGATCGGGCGTACTTCTTTGCTCCTCGTACTTTTTCTTTAAAAGTTTATCTTCACATTGGCATGCTTTAATTTCTTCAATCAAAGTGGGTTCCATGGTCATATTGGTGAGAAAACCATTGATCTGGCGGGAAACGAGAGTGCACGCCAAACTTCTGATTGTCTTTCAGCTTAGTGCGTTTGCCACCACGTTAGCTTTACATGGATGGTGATGGATCTCTACATTATAAGTCTTTCATGAATTCTAGCCACCGTCATTGCCTTATATTCAGTTCCTTCTGTATAAACAAATATTTAAGACTCTTGTGGTCAGTGTAAATCTCGCAGGTTGCACCATAGAGATAATGATGCCAGATCTTGAGGGCGAAAATCACTACAACCAATTCTAGATCATGGGTTGGGTAGTTTCTCTCGTGAGTCTTTAGTTGGCGTGAAGCATAAGCAACTACTTTTCCATTTTGCATAAAAACGCAACCTAAACCATTATATGAGGCATCACTATAAATTATGAACCTATCAGTTCCCGCGAGGAGTGCTAGTACGGGAGTTGACACAAGTCTGCTTTTAACTTTTGAAAGCAACGTTCTTGTTTGTCTGTCCATTCAAAGGGTACTGTAACAACGCTCGCGGGGGACCTCGCTACAGCTCGGACTCGATTTCGTGTCACGGTTCTTAATCTTGAACCAAAGAGTCCAACTCTGGCAAATCGTTTTGAAGAAAAACAGATTTTTTGAAAAGTAGTGCCAAACATGGACTGCTTTGCCAGATTACAGAGTCGCCACCTAAATATTTTTTAATGGGGGAATTTAGGAAACCCTGACTCGGTGCCGAAGGCCACGTGTCCGTCATCACCAAATGTCTTGGCTCGGGAGCTTGGGTACGATCGGGGAAGGTCAGCTATGAGCACCCCCTTTCGCCCGGTTCGAAGACCGGCCTCTACTAACCGTGATATCCGATTTTGAAAACATTACATGCTCTTATACTGGTTATTAGCCTAGATTTACTACGTTATGCGCACAGCAAACAAGTATAGACTAGGTTGCCTAATTCGGAAATAATCATTGCATATCCGTTTGTTTTGAAAGCGTTTCGGGATTTGCTACTCCCAAGTAGGCTAAATACGGATTTCAATGAGTTTTCCAACTCAAGCAACCCAACCTCCACCCACAGGCATTCAAACAGTTTATCTCATATAAGCATTTAGCCACATGGTAGTCATGCTGTCATGTTAACATTCACACGCATGCGATATGCTAAAGCATAAATACTTACATCGTACTCCGTGCCAAAACAAGAAACTAGTTAGCAAACATGCATGACCTAGATCATGTTAAATGGCTAATGCAACACTGGCGAAGATGCAATTTAGAGCAGGCTCGGCTAACCCTAAAGATGGCATGTGAAATGCACGAGTAACACGCATTCAAGTTAAATTTGAAATACAATGCAGTTTGTATGATGTACTGAGCCCGGTGCATGTTTAGACAAATGCATGGATGCACGCATGCATTGCATAAGGTATGCTAGTTTTAAATATGCCCTAATCTACCATCATAAGCAGGTAAATAAAAGGGAAGAAAGACGTGGGGTTGGAAGACATACACACACTCACGCACACTTATTACAATTATGCCCTCACACGGAGGGACCAAAAGAATATACAGTCCAAATAACAAATCAACTATCCTAGCTAATTAATTATTACAGACCCTTAATTAACAAAATAAATGCAGAAAGGGGGTGGCCGCAGCCCTGCCTCGGGATGCGTGAATGATGCATGCTTGACCCGTCTCGCCCAGAAACTCGCTGCCATAGCACTGTTGCCTCTGTTTACACTGCCCTGCTCTTCTGAAAATTGCCAAAGTCTCAGGATTGCTTCTTTGAGTTCTGTGGGACACCACCGGCTGAGGGGGAACACCACCGGCCAAAGGGGATGATCACCGGCTGCATTTGATCTATCGGCTACAAATTCCTGGCCGGTCGGCACTTTATTTAGCCGACCGGCCAAAACTTGCTGCAGAACCTGCAATTGACAGCAGCAGAGGGCAAGCAGTGTATGGCATGGAATTTTCAGGCAAATGTATGCACGGACACACTCCCTATCATGCAATGGACTCAAGGGAGCATGGCCCTCGACCCCGGGCCATCAATCGCGCATTTCCATACATGATGGCCAAAGAGTCAAGTGTTCATTTTAATATCAAATGTAATGCACACAAAACATACAAGGGACCCAACCTCAATCATGGTTGATCAAGAGGCAAGGCAATGCACAACAATGCACATGCAACCTAAGCATGCAAGCTAACATACAAACATGCAATGCAACTACATGGCATACACAACGCTAACAACATAACATGCACAACGCATTGTAACATGGCATACACAATGCAAGATGGGCTTACACCAATACAAGTGAACCTCAGCCACACTCACATAGGAGGCCATAGATGGAAATGAAGTGCCTCGAAATGCGTGCACACGGGCACGTAAATCGAGGCAATGGTATTAAGGCATGAAATGACATAGAAAATGATATGCAAACATGCCAAAGGAATTTCGGCACTGAAATATGGGGGAAAACAGTCCCGAAAGATGGCGAAATGACACCAAATGCAAGGAATGGTCCCGAAATGCGAATTTAGGCACCCGAAATGGCCCATAGCTATGCGATGCATGCACAATATGGACATGGAATGAAAATACAGTAGCAAGGCAGCCCCAAGACAAGCATTTTTCAGTCTAAAACATGGCCAAGCAACAAGCATAGATAGGACAACAATGGCATGCAAAAATAGGGGCCAAGAGAGGGGTATTGAAGTAGATGGTAAATGAAAAGCCCAAACAACAAAATACCCTTCTAAAACACTGAAGAGGGACCAAAAATATGAACATTTACAGTAGATGACAAGCCTCAAATCAGTATGAAAATGTGCTCAAAATGTCATGCAAGATGAGGCTCAAAAGAGGCTATAACATGAGGTATACAAAGTAAACACCAAACAGCCAAAGACCCTTAATAAATCATGTCAAGAAGGTCAAAATATGACCATTTTCAGTTCTGATCATGGTCCAAAAACAGAAGCAAAATGGGCTAGCAAGGCATGCAAAAACAAGGGTAAAACATGGATTCAAAGCAAGTGGCATATGGAGCATGAAAACAAGGTTGATCCCTTCTTCAATGTTGAAGAGGGGCTCAAAATAAGCACAATATCAGTTCATGAGATGCTCCAAAACAATTTACATATAGGCCAAACAAATCATGCAAATTTACGGTAAATAGGAGAGATTATGAAGCAAGTGCAATATAGGAGGCCCAAACAGGGCTGAGCCCTTCTTAAATATTGAAGAGGGGCTCGAGATAGGCCCTCTTACAGTTTACATTATGCTCAAAAACAGATCACTCATAGGCTAGAAATACTATGCAAGATTGTGGCATACAAGATGGTATTGAAGCAAGTACCAAATGGAAGGCTCAAACAGGGTTGAGCCCTTAAACAAACATGAAATATGGCTCAAAAAAATGACCTTTTCAGTTTTGGTCGGAGCCCAAAACAGTAAGAAAATAGGCCTAAGAGATGAGGCAAGGAAATGCTAGAAAAGGGAAGAGGAGGACTTACCCTTGAAGACCAGCAAACCAGCACCTCTTGGACCAAGTTTAGGTGCTCCTAAGCTCTGAAGAACAGCCTCAAGCCACTGGAATGGAGTAAGGATGCCTTGTGTTATGAGTTGATGAAGAAATGGCCCAAGAACAAGGGTGTTTGGAGGCTTGGATAAGATAGATATAGAGGGTGTATGTATCTAACTCCAGCTGGTTTTTCTAACCTAGCATAAGGAAGAGGAGAGCTTCATTTATAGAGCTAAAGGAGCAAGACTTCTCTTAGAAGCTTCAAAACCAAGAGCCAAGATCCTCCATACACGTGTATGGAGGATCCAGTTTGTGCCCTCCAGCTGGCACAGCTGGCATCCATTCAATCTGTAGAATACACCGGAAGGTCGTCGGCTAGCAAAAATGGTCGGTCGGCACTCTATTCTGGCCGGTCGGCACTCTATTTGGCCGGTCGGCACTCTATTTGGCCGGTCGGCAGGAAAAATCTGCTCTGCAGGTCCAACTTCAAACAGGAATAACGTCTTCATATGAACTCCTTTTTAGGTCATTCTTGTATCAAAATTGAAGCCCCGGAAGTAATCTTTCCAATGCCACAAACCTTGCATTAAAATTCCTCCTGTGGAGAAAGTTATGCTTGTTTTGGTGAAGGTTGCTCAGTTTCGGTCCAACCGGGATGATGCCCAACTTCAACCAATCATATCTCCGCCATCCGGACTTGGGTTTAAGAGATTCTTGTATGAAAAATGAAGCCCCGGAAGTCTTCTTTCCAATGGTGGTAGCCTCATAACTTAACTCCAAGTGTATAGACAAATAAGCTCGATTTAGCGAGGATTGCTCATCCCTCTCTTAGCGATTCTTGCCTATCTTCTTCTCCAACTTGGTTTCTCCCATCTTCTCCTCTTTTCTTCAACTCCAAACCCCTAAATAAAGTGTTTTGAAGGGTTTGCCTCTCTCCTTGCCGAAGGAATTGAATTTTTGGCCTGTACATCTCTCAACACCGAGCAAACCGTCAGTAATGCCCAAGTCTTGAGGGCGGTCAAAAATGGGGTGTCTACAGGTACGTTCTTCTGAGTTAGCTGAGTTAAGGGTGATGCTATCTTTGAGAAATCTTGCATGAAGCGTCAGTAATAGCCAGCTAGACCCAAAAAACTTTGAATTTCTGACACATTAGTAAGTCGTGGCCAATCCACGATTGCTGTAACTTTTTGAGGGTCGATTGAAATGCCATCCTTGTTAATGACGTGACCGAGGAAGTGTACACTAGTGATCCAGAATTCACATTTCTTCAATTTCGCATAAAGTTTGTGATCACGTAGTGTATGTAGAACTCTTCGCAAGTGGTGTTCATGATCTTTTGGTGATTTGGAGTATATAAGAATGTCGTCAATGAAGACAATGTTGAACTCATCAAGATAGGGTTTGAACACCCGATTCATGAGGTCCATGAAGGCTGCTGGAGCATTTGTGACACCAAATAGCATAACGAGAAACTCGTAGTTCCCGTAACGGGTTTTGAAGGTAGTCTTTTCGATGCTTTCCATTTTGACTTTTAGTTGATGGTAGCCAGAACGCAAGTCGATTTTCAAGAATACTTGGGCGTCTTGCAGTTGATCGAACAAGTCATCGATTCGTGGCAGAGGGTACCGATTCTTGATGGTGCCTTTATTCAGCTCCCGGTAATCAATGCATAATCTCATCGTGCCATCCATTTCTTTACGAATAGTACTAGAGCTCCCCTGGGTGAGGTACTAGGTCGAATGAAACCTTTGTCAAGTAGTTCCTGGAGTTGAGACTTCAATTATTTCAATTTCATCATTGACATGCAGTAAAGAGCTTTTGATATTGGTTGTGTACCCGGTTGAGTTTCAATGGTGAATTTGATTTCCCGGTCAATTGGGTAACCAGGTAGGTCTTTGGGAAAGACATCTGGGAATTCTCTAACCACTGAGATTGCATCAACAGTGGGGGCCTCTTTGTGTATCGATCACATAACAGATATAACTACAACAACCCTTTCTTAAAAGTCATTGGGCTGCCATGGAGGATATAAGACAGGGAGGGATGGAAATTCTGGTTCCATCAAAGACAAGCTCGAGTTGGTTTGGTAGCTAGAGAGAGACTTTTTTGGCTTTACAATCGATAGAGGCGTGGTTGGCAGCCAACTAATCCATCCCTAAGATTACATCAAAGTTTCCAATGTAGAAGGGAATCAAGTCTACGTATAAGGTTTTGCCTTTTAAGGATATAGTACATTATTTGTACACATCAGTACTAAGGGCAGAATTACCAAAAAGAAAAGACACAGACAATGTATATCCTAAGGGTTCAGGTGTTGATGTCAACTTGGTAGTAAAGTGTGGCACAACAAAAGAATGAGTTGAACCCGAGTCAATGAAAACATGAGCTAAATGACCACAGATAGAAAATGTACCTAACACAACATTTTCGGTAACTTTTGGTTTTCCAGGCACCAAGGCAAAAGCCCTTCCTTGGCGTTTTTGGTCCTTCCTCCATTCTCCAAGTCCTACGGGTTTTCTGACTGGTCCAGAGGGGTCAGCTGTAGGATTGGTAAGCTTTGGACAATCCCTCAGCAAGTGGCCAACTTGACTGCTTTTCAAGCATGCTCCCCGTGTCTTGATGACATTGTCTCTAATGAGCCTTCCTACAAGTAGGACAAGTTGGAATAGTGCCACCTTTGGAGTTAGCAGGACCTTGATTGCCTGAACCGATTTTGCCTGTATTTACCCTCTTAGGAGGTGTAACACCAGATCTTCGGTTGTCTTTTTCCCAAAATTGCTTCTTTTGGCTTGGTTTCCTGGAGCGCGAGGCTTTAATCCATTTTTTTTTTCAATGTACACTCAGTCTACCACTTCCGCATAGGTTGGTAGTTTCAAAACCTCAAGCCTATCTTTGATTTCAGTATCCAATCCTGCTTCGATTTTTGTTGCTTTTTTTAGCTTAGGTGGGGATGACATATGTCGCAAATCGAGCGAGTTGTGTGAACTTGCTCTCGTATTCGGCCACCGTCATGGTCCCTTGCTTTAGATGTATGAATTCCGACGCCTTTTGTTCCCACAGCGAATCTAGGAAGTATTTTTCATAAAATACTTCTAAGAATCTTGCCCAAGTCATGATTTCTTCTTTCTCTAGGGTGAGAAGCCACCATTCTTGCATAGTATCTTTGAAAATGAAAGTGGCGAAAGTTACCTTCTATCTTTCGGTGGAGGGTAAGGTACGAAAAATCTTTTCCATGTCTTTAACCCAAGCATCTGTTACCCTTGGGTCTGCACTGTCGATAAATGTGGTGGGTTTCAGATCCTGGAACTATTTTATCGTAACCGGCTCTTCTCGTCGTTTTGGTATCGCATTGTTTATGTTGGTCTGCAAGGCTTGCAAAAAGCTGGTAACCGCTCTTTCCATGATTCTTTCCATCGACTCAGTGCCACTGACTGATGACTTGCTTCTACAAAGTAATAAACGAGGCATTATATTCATAACGCGACATATATACAAAATTCTAACTTTACTATTTTTGCAAATATAATATTACATCCTTGTCCCAAAAATCAAAAATTCTGTTAGTGTCTCATTCTTGTGGTACAAAAACAAAATAGGGATCAGAACTCATTATGGTTAGCTCACAAAAGAATTTTCTTCTACAAAATCTAAATTGGTGGGTCAAACAACCACGGGAAGTAGTGTTGCATAAAAAACTCAATCTCCCATCCTAACTGTAAGACACCAAAACAAACCCACGTTACATGGACTGTATAAATGGGGACAGACTATAGGTATCCCCAAAATGCTCGATTAATGATCTATCCAAGTATCTTGATGTATGATAAGTCATTGCTAAAATCAATATTCTGAATATTAATAATTCCCAGAGGGTTAGGGATATTGGTGAATATGTAGTCTTCGGGGTAAACATTTTCCCTTCTTTCAGCAAAATCTGGGGGCAAAGGGCCAATTATATAGTGAGGACGTCATATCCTGGGGCAAGGCCGAGTACGCGGATGGGTTTGAGATATCATCTGTGCGTGTAGGCACGGTTCTGCCTCCATGATAAGTATGCTACATCATTATGTTGGCATGTACATATATTGGCCGACCCATCAATTGGGTAAGGCCTAGATGTAGTCGCCTAACTATGTCTTCCGAGTCTCCCCATCCTTCCGGTGAGGCGGGGGCGTGGTGCTCTGCCAAGATGTCCTCCAAATTTATAGTCCCGAGCTCCTCCCAAAATGCCTCATTAAGATTCAACTTGGACATTCCTACATCACTAGAATTAGCCATAGTACAAACGTGAAATTCATACAAGGACTAACATGGCAGGTAAAAGATTTATTTCTTTAGTTTATTATTTATTTATTATTTCTAACCATTGCTCTGATACCACCTTTGTCACGACCCAACCCCAGGGGCTTAGGGCTAGAATCGCAACTTACTAATTAATTCTAATCTTAACAAATTAAGTGGCGCAAGCGGAAACAAAATAAAAGTAAGAAAATAATTAAAAAGATTATTAACTTCATTAATTACCCTCCTACGGAAATAAAAAGGAAATACATTCACTAGGCTTTTATTATTTTATTATGCGGTGACAAAAAGTTAGGACAAAAAAAATGTAACAAGTCGGCATCCAATTCCGTACGGGTTCCACTATACGAGGTTACAGTTCTTCTCTATATCTCATCACCTGAAAAGGGTAACAACTATAAGTACACAACAGAGTGAGAAATATTATGCCAAGAGTATAGGGGACACAAAATAACCATGTATAGTTATTTAAGCTAAAACATTAACATAACTTAATTTGAATAAACAAAACAAATTATTTAAGTGGCAGAAACTAAAATACATAAATTATGTAAATAAATAACCATAACCACGGTACAAAACAGAACAGAGTGACAGTCAGAATAGAGGTCAATGGATCCATGACAAACAGAGGGCCACAAGGTGACTAATCAGAAGCCAATGGTTTATTTAAGTTGCTTAAGGCACAGGACTCCCGTGGTGGTACTTACAAAAAATAATTGTCTACAAAATCATTGTCAAATAATTATTAAAATTTAAACAAATATATCCATGGGTTTCAATTTAAGCAAATAGAGTTCAGAAAATAATTAATGTACTTGAAATATTAATATAAGTTATAAAACACAAATTGCATAAAATGAATCATGGTAACTCAAAACATACGTAAAATATATTATAGTGACTGAAGGTATAATATAACTCACTTTTTTTTATTGTTTCCCTACTCTCCCTCTAATTTTCCGTGCCCTTCCATTGTCGTTGCCCGTTGTTTCTTTCCTATTTTTGTTGCTTCTTCTTTTACTTTGCACGGAGTTCCTATTTATAAGCTCCAAACTTGCTTACCAGGCAAGGTCCCTAGGCCAATTTGTTGCCACGTTGCTCCCCTTTCATTATTGCTTTGGATATGTTTTGGATAAGCCTTAGCCTTGTCCAAGCTTCCAAGGCTTATCCAGGATATGAACCACCTTTTTTTTACCCTATAAAATCATATTTACATTTCCTTCCTCAATGGCTACATATTGTCATGTATATATATATATATGGTGATATTAACTTAGTTTTAAAATTAATTAAACATTTAGAGTGTCACATCTAGAAAGTAAAAAAATTTATTTAAAATATTTTTAAAAATTCCCTAAAAATAAAAAAATACGAAAAATAAAAAAAATTCAATTTCAAAAAATTAATCAAAATGAAACAAGATTGTTTTTGATGATTTGAAACTATGCTTGAAATAAAAATATGTGCACGTGAAGAATAATTCTAATTTCAAATTTTTTTAGGCAACCGTTCCAAACTCTATTCTTTTGAGGTCAAAAAGACAAAATGATGTGAAAAAATATAGGGATAATTACAAAAAAATAAAAAATAATAATAAAAACAAAAAATCCTAGGATTTGACTCTTGTAACAAAATAAATCTTGAGTTTTCAATTTTATCAATTTAAACTCTAATTTTTTGATTTATATTCAATTTATACCATTTGCCTATTTTCATTAACTAAAACTAACAAAATAATAATAATAATAATATTTTAGTCATTAAGCTCAATATAAACACATAAAATTTCTAAAATATTAATTTTTATTGAGTTTAACGACTAAAAAATCCATTTTTTGTTGATTTTTACTTAACAAAAATTGGTAAATGATTTAGATTAAAAATAAATCAAAAGTTTAGGATTTTAATTGACAAAATTAAAAATTCAAGGTTTATTTTGTTTCAAGGGTCAAACCTTGGATTTTTTTTTTTTTTTAATTTCCCCAAAAATATATTACTCTACCTATCTATCTATCCAAGTGTTATCTATTGGTCCACATGTTATCTTCTTATTTATTCACATGTCACTTATATGTCTATCTAATCTGTATATTTGTCCATATCACCACTTCCACCACCACTCATCGCTGTCGGCTATCATCGACAACTTTTCTAGCCATTTTTTTGGGCAACTTTTTCAGCACTGGTGATCTAGCAAAAGTAGGGTAAAATAAGGATATATAATTATTCAAATTGTTCTTCTTACCAAACAATTTCATTAATCATATATTTATCTCCATAAAAGATTAGTCATTGAACCTAATGTCATATCGCCCCCATAGAAATGGACTTATTACCAATATACCCTATAAATAAATAAAATAATAAAATAAACCAAATAAAAACCGTAAATAACACCAAAAAAATCACGAATTAAAAAAATCTGCATACATATTAGTAGCACCTAAAAAAAAAAATTCAACCATACTTATTTATCTTTTTATTTTTATTTATTTATTTACTTGTTTTTTCATTTTTTGGTTACATCGGAAAGAAAACTATAACAAAAGGACTAAGCCCGTTCTCTAGATAGGCCTATCATGTCTACAACTAGCAGAATCATAATTTCAGCCGGTGGTTCATTCACCACCATCATTTCTTTGGGTTATTTTGCTCCTAATTTAGCCAATGCATCAACACAGTGGTTCCCTTCTTTCTAAATGTGTTGCACAGTGCATTTACATCTTCGGAGAAGGATCTTGGCATCTTCTACCAAATTTCTAAAGGGGAATTTGTCCCATATTTCTTGCTTCATTAGTTGCACCACCTGAGCCGCATCAATTTCAATGATCACATTGTTAAATCCCTTTTGCAGTATGACAGAAGACCCTTGTCCAAAGCCCACAATTCAGCTTCTAGGCTTGTTTCCATGTGCAATCTACCATAATAGCCGCACACCTATGACCCTCTTTCATCTCGGAGCAGTCCTCCAAATCCCCCTTCTCCTCTTTCATCTCAGAGTAGTCCTCCAAAATAAATTTGACACTCTCTTGCTTGTTAGTAGACTTTCCTTTAAAAACAAAAGCATTTCTATTTTTCCAAATTTTCCATAAAGCAACAACAAACATAGTGTACCAAGAGACGTATTCATTAAAATGTTTTGTTGTTTTTAGAATTACTATTGAGCTAATCCATCCAAGGTTTTCTCATCATATCCAAGTACCACTGCTTGTTAAAAATGGCTACCACACTTATTTGGCCTTATAACAGTCTCTAAATAGGTAGTTAATGTCCTCAACCCCACAACAACTAGGCACATATGATCATTAGTCAGGTCTCTCTTCAATCTCATTTGATTGGGTAGAAACTTTCAATGAAACACAGTCCATAAGAAATCTTTAAGTTTCAGTGGCAGCTTGAGCTTCCATATCCAGTTCCAATCCTTCTCCATGTCATGATTTTCCAAAATGAAATCATACAAAGAAGAGACAGTGAAAGCTTCATCAGGTGAGCCCTCCCACATTGGTATCCATGTCTAAGTTAGAATATGGGGCATTCTTCAAAATCAGAGGGGCAATAGGAAAGGGAAAAAGTCTATAAACATAATTTTCATCCCATTTACTCTCATCATCCAACAACTCTCTAACATTGGTAATTACAGTCATTAATGTAACTGTTTTAATTAGTGCAAGAGACAACTTCCTTAAAGGAGTTGTCATATAGCGACCCCGGTCTTTTCCCATTTGGTTGTTGTACTCGGACTTATGTTCCGTAGATTCAGTTGTTATTATATTGTTGTTGTTGTCCTTTAATTCCTTATTTTTGAGTTATAGGATATGTTGGGCAAGTTTTGTTACAGGTTGGTTGGGTTCGGAAACCAAGTGTTGCTGTCCAGTTTTTGGGTTGGTCGCTCGAGCGAGGGTTGTTTTTGTGTCTGGTGGCTCGAGCCAGGGTTTCTTCGCTCGAGCGAGAGATTGCGTCTAGTATAGACCTGAGAGCAGTGTTTCTTCGCTCGAGTGAGCGAGGTGTATGTTTTCGAGTTCTTCGCTCGAGCGAGCATTCCTTCGCTCGAGCGAGCTTCTGTGTTGCAGACCTGAAGCATCGAGTTTTTGGCTCGAGCGAGCTTTTCTTCGCTCGAGCGAGGTTTTCTTGTGTCTGGTCGCTCGAGCGACCAAGTCTTCGCTCGAGCGAGCCTGTCCAGTTTAAATAGGCAGCAGCGGGATTTTGAACAGTTTTTCATCCTCTTTTTGATTCCAAACCCTAGATCCGACTTCTCTCTCTCTTCTCTCTTAGGTTTGATCTATTTAGGGTGTGTTTCTACCCTAGTTGCTTTAAAAAGATAGTGTGAGTCGAGGGCTCCGTTTTAATCTGAGAGTTTGTGAATTTGGAGCACTTTGGATTTTGGGTCTTCATCTCCGTCTTCTCCATTTGGGTTAATTTCTTCGAGGTAGGGATTTCCTACTCCAATGTATAAGTTTTGTCCTAAGTTTTGGTATTTTGATATGTTGGGAGTATTTGGTAATTTTGGGAAAACCCTAGTTGTCTTAATAAATTGATTTGTATAATTAATTTAAGGAAAATTGGGGAAATTAGTTAAATTCACGAAATTGAGGAATTTATTGATTAAATGGGGTAGTTGGTTAATTTAAATCACTCGCCTATTGAGTTGTTGATTTATTTATTTCCAGTCTAGAAATAACTGTTTTGGGCTATCGGTGGAGGATAGTCGTGATTGTTGTAGACATTGCATGTGGATTAGGGATAACTGAAACTAATCATATTGGTTAAGTCAATGTTTTGACTATTGAATTAATACAGAAATTACATGTATTGATTGAGCGTGCATTTGCATATTGTGTGGGAGGAGATAGGGGATGTACTCCACGGTTTAGGGGAAGATAGGGGATGGACCTCTAAACCGGATTTTGTTTGGGAGGAGATAGGGGATGGACTCCATTACCATCACTTTTATGTGTGCTTATTGATATTGAAGTGTTTTTACATGTTATTGATACAGCACTAAAATGTGTATCAATCTGGAAGTATGAAGTGTATGAGCCTGAGTCTCATTTGTGTTGACGTTATTGGAATTATTGTGAATATGATATATAGTTCACTGTTGTAAGTTTGGCCAGGTTCTGAGCCATGTTGAATAATGAATGGAAAATGGAACTGATAATTTGTGTTATCCATCTATTGAATGCTAATGCTTTATTCAATGCTTATATTTGGTTTAGTATTTTTCTACTGGGCTGTGGCTCACCCTATATGGGAACATCATTTTCAGGTTCAGGTGATAAGCTACCTCCAAGGACTTAGCTTGGAAGGATTTGGCTTTTGGATTTTGAAGACTATCTTTAGTTAGTTGTTTTATTTGTTAGTACATGTAAACATTCAAGCCTAGGGCTTTACTTGTATTTGAGTTAGAACTCATATTTTTGTGTCCAAGTGTTGGCTTGGAAAGATGTAAGCCCGTAGGGCATTTAATTTGATGTTACATGTAATGCTTTTATTTAGTAATACTCTGATGAATGAGATAGTGAATTGTTTCCTTTTTATATTGCATGTCAATGATATAGATATAATGGGTTTATTTTGAGGGCGTTACATGTCACCACACCACCAATCTTTCCACACATTTACTGACTTCCCGTCTCCCATAGACCATTTCACACCTTTTCTTAAAAATATTTTTGGTACACATGATACCCCTCCATAAATGAGAGGTTTTCATCCCTTTATGCCAATCATGCAAGGAGGTATTTTTTAAATATTTATTTTTAAGAACTTCACACCACATGCATTCCTTCTTATTGATCATATTCCAGCCCAGTTTAAATAGCAAGGCCAAGTTTTGATCTCTAGCTTTCTTGATCCCAAGCCCACTATAGACATCCCATTTTGACTGACTTTAAGATTTCGGATGTTAAGCCTGTCGATGATGAAACGGTAATTACTTCATCTTTGAAATATTTAAAGTTGTTTAGAATTGTTGTATAAACCCATTTTGGCAAATTTTTGCGAAAGTGACCATTTTATTCCTAGACTCGTTTTTAGCCAAATATCAACTTTTTAACTCCGAGAAAGAGAAAGAGGCTGGTTGTGCTTTGATTAAATATAGTTTTCAAAATTAGTGACCAGTTCTATCAAAAACGTTGATTAGAAGGCAATTCGGGCTTACTTGTGCCACAAGCAAGCCAAGGGCATGGGACCTTGCACTTGTGCATGCATGGCATGTGTACCAAGACAGAACGTGCGTGTACACATTAGTTGTGAGTGAACAAGTTAGTTGTGCATGCGTATAAGGTTTGTGCGTGCATATACCGAAGTGTGACAAAGTTATTTTTGGTAACTCAATTTTGGTGCATTTTCAGTAGGAGGCGGCAGAGAAAGCGATGAGGGCTGCCTTAGCTTGCCGTCCATGCCTCCTCAAGCTTATAAATAAGGCCTCTCCTCCTCCTTTTTAGAGGGTTAAGATTTTTAGAGCCTTTTTGTGAGTTTTAAGAGCAAAATGCCCACTTTTCTCTCTCTCTCTCTCTCTCTTGCCTTAGCTCCAAAATCCCCACCCTCATAGCAACTCTAAACACTTGAAAACATCTTAAGGACTGAAGAACTTGAACCATAACTCGGAATCTAAGCTTGAGGGAGGCTTACAAGTAAGAAAAGCTTGGTTTTCTTCTCGTTTCTTTGCGTGCTCTTTGGTTTGAATAAACCAGCAGGTAAAACTCTTGTATTACTCATATTTCAGTACCTTTTAATTTTATTTCAGTATTCAAGCTTGCTAGGATATTAGTTTATCATAGCATCATGTAGTCTCTTAGCTTCATTTTCTTTCTCACTTCTCTCTCACATGTTTTCGTTACTTTGTTAAGTCAGCATGTTTTAGGCCTCATTTAATCATATAATAAGTATGCATGGCCCGGTTTGAATTATCATGTAGTTTTAGTATATTTTTTACTTTTTATTTGTGATTTTCCCTTTCATGCATAAGCATCATTTAGTATCCTCAAATCGGGCCTAGGATCATATTTTGTATGTTTAGTTGTATGCTAGGATCATGTTTATTTATGTCTTTGCATGTAAGACACTGGAAGTGGGCATCCAATTAACTCCTCTTAATCTCTCTATCATATGCGTGTCCTTATTGCATTGCTCTTAAATAATCTATTAAATAATCTAAGTTAAATGCTCTTGTGCCATATTGTTTGTTTTGATTATTTTTATGAATATTATTTATTTTAGTTTGTGTTTAATGCCTTAAAAATCCACTGTTAATGGAAAATCATTTTTTATGAAAAATATTGCTTTATTCATTCAATCTAAAGTAAATGATATTCATTATTTTGTCAAATCACATAGTTTTAGGATAGCTAAGAGTTTTAGGGTTTAAAGTGAATTTTATGAATAATTAACCACTAAAATCATAAAATGTAAAGTTAGTAAAAGCCAATCTTCAGATTGGGCAAAATGGGGTGCTATCATTATATGACATTCTCCTTTTGTACCTAAGCTCCTAAACCCATCATTTTCTTCATTGTGATGGAATGGTCCTTAACTTAGTTTTCATTATTAAAGGTTTCTTAATTTCTCTCGAAAAATTAAGTGGCGACTCTTTATTAGTCAAAGCGAGTTGGTATAGGAAACATGCATAAGACTCGAAAAAGGCTCGGCGCCCACACTTACCATGCTTTTTTATTCTGCAAACCACATCCCAATTGACAAGATGAATTTTCTTCCTTTCTAGGGTAACACCCTAAAGGAAGTTCCTATTTAATCTGTCAATGTCATTGCTCACCCTTTTGGGTTACAACATTGTTTGTATAGTGTAAAAAATGATGGTAGAGCTCACAGATTTGATAAGAGTGACTCTACCTGTCATGGATAAGACATTAGCTTTCCAACTAGCCAATTTTTTAATTTAATTTTATTTTTTTTGTCTAAGATATCATTGAAATGCCTTTTGCTAACTCTTCCATGAATGAGTGGAACTCCCAAGTATTTTCCTAACTCAGTAGTTTGTGCGATTCCACACTTGGTACTCAATTATTTGGCTTTCCTTTTCTTTACATTAAGGGACACATATAGTTTGGACTTGTGGGACTTGATTTTCAAGCTAGAAATGTCACAAAATTCATCCATAACCTTCATGCTTGTACTATAATTGATCGTAGTAGCCTAGCCAAAGAGCATAAGATCATCAACAAAGAACAGATGAGTGAGGTTTGGTCCACCTCTAATGTCCTCAACTCCTTTCCGGTTCTTATTCTCAGCTTTTAGGCTAATCATACTGGATTGTCTCTACCTGCATAACACAAAAATATATGATGATTGAGTATCCCCTTGTCTTGATCCTCTTCGAGGTTTGAACTCCTAGAGAGGTTCCCTATCCTAGATAATAGTAGTACTAACATTGGTGACACAACACATAATAAAATCAATCAGTTTTTTTATCAACATTAAACTCTTCAAGAGTTCGTTTTAAAAAATCCTAAGAAATATTATCATAAGCTTTTTCCAAATCAATTTTCAAAATCATGCCCCTCTTCTTATCCCTTTTTAAATTTAGAGAATAGATGATTTCTTGAGAAATTATGATTTTATGACTAGTATTTCTACCAGGTATGAAACTACATTGATTAGGTCTAACAATTTTGCTCGAAAGAGGGCGGATCCTACTAACAATGATTTTGGAAATGATTTTGTAGGACACATTACAAAGGCTGATGGACCTAAACTGTTTTAAACTCTCAGGGCTATCAATTTTTAGAATCAAAGCAACAAGAGTTTTGTTAACATCAAGAGGAATATGTTTGTTGAGAAAGCACATTTTCAAAAAATCAGAAACAGAGGACCCAATAATAGAACAATAAGTATGGTAAAACACAGCTTGGAACCATTTCTCCTAGGGGCTTTAAAAGCACTAACATTTTTCATAGCCCTCCAGATCTCCTCATTAGTAATGATACTAGTGTGTTCAACATTGTCATCTTGGCTAATCTTATAACTCACCAGGTTATTCTAATGATCAAGAGATATAGTAGGGTAATATCTAAAAAGACTAACAAAGTAATTTGTAATCAAGCTTTTGAGATTATTAGGTTAGTCAACCCAATCCCCACTATCATTTTTTAGCATATCAATCTTCCTCTTTCTTCTTTTGGCGAAGGTTGTGAGGTAAAAAAACAATTAGTGTTCCTCTCTCCCCAAGTAATCCAATTAGCTCTTGATTTTGGAACTACAAGAGCTCTTTCTAATACAGCACTTTATTATATTGTTCAACAAGATCCAATTCCAAAGTATGAAGATTATGGAATAAAGATTTTCTTGGGATTTCTGGATTCCTTCAATCCTCCCAAGTAACCACCTCTTTCTTATAAAGATATTGCCAAACATTTCTTTGTTCCAGATACTAGCTTCATGGACTAGTGTATCAAGACTATTACTCAGTAAAGGAGAATTTTTGGACCAACTATTCTCCACCACAAATTTAAAGTCCTCATGGGTAATCCAAACAGCCACAAATTTGAAAGGTTAACAAGTGGGGTTAAAGGGAGATTTATCTTGAGTGAACACCATCATAGGTGAGTGGTTTGAATATGTGCGAGGTGTATGGGTAGCCATATGGATAGCGGATAAAAAATTTGATATTAGCCAACTCGACAAATCCATCCCATGGCCCGTCGCAACCTGCTTGAGTGCCTAGTCCATCCCAATCCATAAAAGATGATTTAGGGCTTTGGACAAAGGTTTGTAACTCGAGCCTATCCATAAACCCAACCTGCAAAAGCCCGTATGGGTAAGTCTAATGTTTAGTTTGATGTTTTTATTCTCATGTTTAAATTTTTTATTTTTTGTCTTTTCGTTCATTTTTTCCTCTACTTGTAGGTATTATATCTTACTTGATCGTTTTTTTTTTTATTATATGAGATGTTAAAAAAAAAAAACCAAAATACTAGAATTATGTTGGAAAGTAAACAAGAAAAATAACTAACAAAAATATTAAAAATATGTTAATGAAAAATGTAGAGAACTTAATAATATAAGTGTAATGAAAATGTGCAGCCTAGTTTGGCTTGATTTTGGCCCGTAAGATTTAGACTTATAGGTGGGATGTGTTTTAATTTTTTAAACAGGTCTGGCCCGTACTATCCGGTTGACTAGTCAAAACCCAAAAAACCCATTAAAATATGTGATTTGGACACAATAGTTACGGGTAAGGTAAGCTCGGCCCATTCCACTGATGATAGGGCTACAAATGAGCCAAGTCGAGCTGAGTTTTGCTGAGCTCTAGCTCCACTCATTTGCTTATTGAGCCCGTTTATTGAGATCAAGCTCAGCTTGGCTTGGCTCGACTTGGCTCGTTAACAATAATGAAACTCGAACTTGGCTCAGCTCGGCTCGGCACGATAAGATTTTTTTAAATATTATTTAATATATAAATGATATATTTATTGTATAATTTAAATAAAGATAAACGAGTCGAGCTTGATGAGCAGAGCTTATCTTAGCTCGTTAATAAACAAGCTTAATATTCGAGCTTGAGATCGGTGTAGACACCCCATTTTTGATCGTCTCCAAGACTTGGACGTCATCACTTGTGCACTTGATGATTGTGACTATTTGTGCTCATTTTAGTGCCCGAAGTCCTCGGCAGAATGCCATGTCTTTGAGCCTTTAAACCCCATCCATTCTGTGCCCTGTTTTAGACCAAAACCTTCAAGCCTGCAAGCCTTGTTGGCTGCTGTAGACCGCCCGAACTTCCTCCGCGCGACCCCCTTTCGGAGAGGGCACAAATTGGGTTCTTAGTTACTACAGTTTGGACTCCTGTCACGGTTCTGAATCTAGTTTCACAAAGTGCAATGTAAGACTGATAAATCACCAAAGAGTCCAAATCCGGCAAATTGTTTTGGAAAATTGATTTTAATCAAAAGCGCCAAACATGGACTGCTTTGCCAGATTACAGAGTCGCCACCTAAATATTTTGTTTTTGGGAAAGGAAACCCTGACTTGTGCCAAAAGGCCACGTGTCCGTCATCACCAAAGTTGTCTCAGCTCGGGAACTTGGGTACGAGAGGGGAAGGTCCTGAAATGAGCACCCCCACTCACCCCGATCAAAGGATCGGCCTCTATTAAGCATGATATGTTGTTTTTGAAAACACATGTGTTCTTATTCCGATTATTAGCTAATTTACTATGTGATGCACACAGCATACAAGTATAGACTAAATCACTCAATTTGGAACAAAACATTTTATGTTTGTTTTTCGAAAATGGTTTGAAATTGCTACCCTCAAGTAGGCTAAAGCGCATATTTTGCCACCCTCAAGTGGGCTTAAAACATGATGATTTGCCACTTCAAGTGGGCTAAAAACTCGCATTTGATGAATTGTTCCAATTCAAGTAATAAAGCCTTCATCCACAGGCATTCATGCAGTCATAGTAATTAAGCAAATAGCCTCATGGCAAGCATGCTAACATGGCAACACTCACACTCATGCAATATGCTAAAGCGTAAACACTTACAGTGTACTCCAAGCCAAAACAGAAAACTAGTTAGAAATCATGCATGATCCTAACTATACAAGATGCCTAATGCAACACATGCAAAAATGCAACTAAAATAGGCTCGGCTTGCTAAGATGGCATATGAATGCAACTTGATGACAAATGAATGATGCACGCATACAAAGCATAAGGTATGCTAATCGAGATATGCCCTAAAACTAACCATCAAAAGCTGATAAGTAAAAGGGAGAAAGAAGTGGGGTTGGAAGACATGCACACACACACGCACCCTTATTACAACATTATGCCCTCTCGACGGAGGGTCCGAATGAAAGAGGGCTAACTAGCTATGCTAATTAAGCTAACTATTACAAACCAACTAATTAACTAACTATTCTAGCTAATTAATTACAACACAATTGAATAACTAGCTAATCTAAGCTAATTAGTTACAAACCGAATTAATTAATTAAACACTTAACTAATTAATTACAAAAATGACTAAACTAACTAGCTAATTAGCTAAGCAATTTAAATGAACGGCCTCGGGAAGCGAGGGTTGCATGCATTCTCGGTTGCTCCGCTTTCACCCGAAAGTCCATTACTTTGCCACCGGTTGCCTCTGTTTGCATTCGCCTTGATTCCTGAACACCGAACCAATTTCCAGGTTGTTTCTCCTCTAGAACCAGAACAACTTTTGACCACCTCTGAGCCTAAGAACTGTCGGCCACTTAAGGAGGCTGTAGGCCACTTGCTTCTGCATTCTCCAATTTTGCTGCAAACAAGGAACAACAGAGGCAAAGCAAGGTCCTTGCAGGATATGTGTGTACAACCAGCCTCTTTATCATTTCTCAAGCTCAAAGGAGTGTGGTACTCGACTCTCGGGCCACCAACCGAACATCGCAATGCACGATGGCCGAGAAGCCAAGTTTGTACAAGTCAATGAATGCACAAATAGACTCGATGAGCCTCCACCCTATCATACACGATCAAGTGTGTCAATGACTAAGAAATGAGGCACGTTTCATCACTTTGAGTATGAAACGCCCCTCGTTTCTTGTGTTTGGATTAACGTCCGATCCAAACACATGCAATGCAACACAAACATGTTATCTTGGCATGTTTTACTTTGATTCATTTTGTTTACTCGTTTTAGATTATCAATTAAGTCCTTTAACCGGTGAAGTCCAAAAAGTGAGAAGTCCTTTAATTGGAAAGACAGACCAAGCCACAAGCATCTTGAGCATGAAAGAAGCATCATGCCGTTGGTTAGTAGAAACCCTCAAGAGAAGGCTAAAACCATTAGGCATGAACGCCTCAATTTTGTGCTCAAACCAACAAAGGGCTTAAGACCACTTTCGAAAGTGATATAACAATGAAAGATGGAATGCAATGGCACATATTCCAGCACTGAAATGGGATGCTAAATGACAGCAAAGCATGAAAATGATGCATGCAAGACATACTCGGAGCCAAAAGCATTGAAGCTAGCAAAGAGCATAACACAAGAGGCATGCAATACATAGCACAAATGACCAAACCAACCGCAGACAGAGGTTAAACATGCCAAAACAGAGGCCTAATCATGCTGAAATGGGAGCTCAAAATGCTAGGAGAACATGCACACATGTTGGCCTATTAGCAAGGCATGAAACACAACCCTCAAAAGCTATGAAGAAGTGAAGTGTATGAGTGTGTGACTACACTATATACATTGAAATTACATGCCAAATGGTGCCATACCATGCAAACATCACATACACAACATGTTAAAGGCCCCAAAACTCAAAGCTAGTCAAGGCACTTTACACTACGACCATACTAAGCAATGCTCAAATGACCTTAACCATTAAAAACAGACCTAAGGCAGGTGGAAATAGTAGCAAAAACATGCTAAACTTGTAGCGTAGATGGCAAGAAAAATATGCTCAAGTATTGGCTCACAAACAAGGTATAATGCTCAACTTCTCAAAAGCATTGAAAGAGTGATTTAAGTGGAAGTATGACAAAGATATAAGCTCTGAAATTACATATCAAATGATGCCAAATCACACAAATGTCACAAATAAGGCATGCTAGGGGTCTCAAAACACAAGACTAGCAAAGCCAACTATGCCATAGCTATACAAAGCAAGCCCCAAGAGGCCAAGACCACTCAAAATAGTCCTAAAGCATGTCAAAAAAAATGCCAAAAACATGTTGGAGTGTAACCAAAATAAGCTAGAATGATCAGCCAAAACACTAAGCATGCAAGGCTAATGAGTGAGATTGCACTACAAGTCTAAAAACCAAGCAAGAGGTGACTCAAACAACCAAAATTAGAGTTAGAGAATGTTAAATAATGGCCAAAAACATGCTGGATTAGAGCCAATACATGCTAGAATTATAGGCTAAGACATGAAGCATGTTAGGCTAGCAAGTAGGATTACACTACAAGTGTATGAAGCATGCAAGATGTGACCAAACCAGCCAAAAATAGAGTTATAGGAGGTTTAAAAAGTCACAAAAACATGCTCAAACTAAGCCTCAAGAGGATAGAAACACATGCTCATTTGGTAAGCCAACAACACATACTAACAAGGTAAGAGGAGGGGAGACTCCCCCCTCCTATTTGGGATCTCAAAATAAGCTTTCTACCACTGAAATTCCTCTAGAACTCAGTGGTTAAAAGGCCAAAACGAGATGGTTTCAAAAGCTTTAAAGGAAGGCAAGAAACTTAGCAAATAAGCCACCAAAGAGGGTGAAACACCCCTAACTCCAAAGACACTTTAAACTACCATTTTTAAGCCTTAAAAACAAAGGTTTTTGTAGTTGAAAAGTAGGCCTAAAATAGCATGCAAAGGTGGCTAGGTAAGCAACTAAAACAAAGCTTTGAAAGGAATATGGCTTACCCTTGAAGAACAGCAGCAACATCAGCACTTTTGAACCAAAACCAACTTTAAAAAGCTCTAAACCAAGCTCAAGAAACCTCAACTCCAAGGTAGGGTGTTTGGCTAAGGGGGTTGTATACAAAAATGCAAAGAAAATATACTTCTAAGCACCATATATATATATATATATAGACTGAGAGAGAGAGAGAGTCTCCCAAAAATTGTGAACCCTTGAAAGGGGGAGGCACCAAGGGGAAGCTTGCTTGACAAGCTTAGAGCTTGCTTGAATCCCTCTCTACACGTGTAGGGAGGATGCATTCAGTGACCAACAGTTGACACAGCTGGCACCAAAAATATCTGCAAAAATAGAAAAAAGGCCGTAGGCCACTTCAAGTGGCTGACTAGCCACTTCCACTAGCCTACAGGCCACTTCAAGTGGCCTACAAGAGGAGAAAGTGGCCTACAACTGCCAAAAGTGGTCAACAGGTCCTCCCCTCCCTCTAGGCAAGGGGCAACAAGGTATGGTCCAAAAACAAACCAAAAAGAAGGGATCCAAGAGGCCCCGAGACAAGACGCTTAGCCGAAAGCCCCGGAAACTAGCCTAATGGCCACTGTAAGTGGCCTACAAGAGGGAAAAGTAGCCTACAGCTACAAAAAGTGGCCAACAGGCCTCTCTCTCCCTCCAGGCAAAGGTACCAAGGTCCAGTCCAAGAGCAAACCAAAAGAAAAGAGTTAAGAGGCCCCGAGACAAGGCGCTCAGCCGAAAGCCCCGGAAACTCATAACGAGCACAAACATGCGCAATCACCGAGTGCACAAACGATGACATCAAAGTTTTGAGGTCGGTCAAAAATGGGGTGTCTACAGCTGCTGACCACCAATTGAGGCTGCCGGCCATCCAAGTGGCCTACCGGCCACCAGTGTCTTTTTTTAGATATTTTGTTGACAGCTATTTCAGCTGTTGGCACAATGGGCTTCATCTCTCTACACGTGTAGGGAGGGATTTCTCTCAGCCAAATGCTTGTTTTTCTATATATATGGGGTCTTCTCCCCCATTTTTGAGGGTTAGAAATTTTGGAACAAAAAATCTCTCTCTCTCTCTCTCGCAAATTTGTGCATACTTGCCTACTTATACTACACTTTTGCCTACATTTCCTTAACCAAAGTTGATCATCTTTGAGCTGAGGTTCCTTGAAGCCATCTTGGAGCTCTTGAAGGTGGTTTTGGCTTGAGTTAGTGCCTAAAATTGTTCTTTGCTTCAAGAGGTATACTACTTCCCTTTTAAGCTTACTTTGCATACTTGTTTTTCTATCTATTCCTACTGTCTTTGGGGTGTTTTTGGGCCATGAAAAACTCTATTTTTGTGGGCTAAAATTGGTGTTTTAGGCCATTTAAGTTTAGGGGGGTATCTCACCCTTCTTTATTCCTTGCTTGTAAGGTTTTTCCACCTTTGTTTCCCATTTTCAAACTATCTCTTTTTGGGCTTTTGAGCACTGAATTTTAGAATATTTTCAGTGGGAAAAATCATGTTTTGAAGTCCAAAATTTGAGGGGTTAGCCTCCCCTCCTTGTGTCTAGTTGCTAGCCTAGTTAGCTCTATGTGTTAGCTTATTTTTCTAGCCTTTTGTAGCTTAATTCCAGCATGTTTTAGGCTCTATTTTAGATTGTTTTAACTCTGTTTTTGGCTGGTCATTGCATTTGAGTCTTGTTTTGCATGCCTCTAGTGTAATAGTTCCCACAAGCTTGGTGTTTTAGGCCTTTAGACACCACATGTTTGAGTTGATTACATGTTTTAGTGCTTCATTTTCAACACTTATAATCTCTGCAATCTCCCTCATTTCTTTACTCTTTATTTTCCTTGAGGGTTGTTTCAACCTTAGGATAGTTTAAGTTTGATATTGAGGTTCATTGCTTAATGGTTTAATCCTCTTTTGGGGGTTCATTACCAATGGCATGACACCTCTCTCTTGCCTTAAACTACCCCTTGTTTGACACTTATTTCCTTTTAGTAGACTTCTCACCAATGGACTTAATTGGTTAAAGAAGGGAAAGGTAATTAAAATAGGTAAACAAGTTGAAACTAAAATTGTGTAAGATAAGAAATTGGTTGTGTTTTGGTGTGTTCAATCGGACGTTAATTGAACATAAGGAAAATTGGGGCATTTCATACTCAAAGTGATGAAATGTGCCAAGTTTCCAAGGTCTCCATTGCCTTTGATCATGCATGATAAGGTGATGGTCTTGTTTTGGTCTTGTTAGTGCATTTATTGAACTTGTACACATTGGTTCCTTAGCCATCATGCAATCAAATTGCTTGATTGATAGTTTGAGGACCAAGTGTATCACTCATTTGAAATGCTTTGATGATAAGGAGGGATACACAGTATAAACAATCTATGAGAATACCCTCTCTTTGCCCTATTTGCTCTCTGTTGCAGCATGGAATTGTGCATCACCAGTGGCTGGCCGGCCACTATTACTGGCCGGCAGACCATTAGTGTTTGACGACAACCCCTCAATGGTGGCTGGCCGGCCACCACTTCTGGCCTGCCAACCACCAGTGAATTTTGAGCAGTGTGCTTGTGAAACATGGCAGAGTTGATCTGAAGAAGGAAATGGTGCAAGGGTTGTGCAACAGAGGCATTCGGGGGCAGACAACGGATGTTCTTCAGGTGAATACCGAGCATGCATGGGCCTCCCTCACTTCCCGAGACTAGTTAGCTAGTTAATTAGTTTAATTAGCAATAGATCATTTATTTATTGTAATTGATTAGTTGTAGCTAATTAGTTTGTGTTGTAATTAATTAGTTGTAGCTAATTAGTTTAGTTATTTAATTAGTGTAGATTAATTAAATTAGTTTGTGTTGTAATGTTTAATTAGCTTAGCCTAGTTAAATTCTTATTTAATTAGCTTAGATAGTTAGTTAATCATTCATTCAAGTTTTGTAATAATTAGCTTAAGTAGTTTAGCTTAGCTAGCTTCTATTCATTCAGACTCTCCTTCGTGAGAGCATATTTTAATAATGTGTATGTCTTCTAACCCCACGTCTTTCTCCCTTTTATTTACCCGCTTTCGATGGTTATATTAGGAGCATCACATTTCAATTAGCATACCTTATGTTTGCATCCATTCATGTTGTATTGCATCCACCGAGGCTCGGCGCATCATTCAAACTGCATTGTCGTTTCAATACTTCGATGAAAACGTGCTTAGACCGCATGTCTTAAATTGATTCATATGCCACATTAGTAGCCGAGCCTAGCAATTGCATATCGCATGTGTTGCATTAGACATTTAGCATAGTTAGGAATCATGCATTTTTCTAACTTTGTTTTCTTTTGGCTTGGAGTACTAGGTGAGTTTTTAGTGCTTTAACGTACTTGCATGAATATTGATGTTGCCATGTTTAGCATGCTTGCCATGAGGCTAATTGCGTAAGTGTTGAACTGCTTGAATGCCTGTAGATGAAGGCTTGTTGCTTGAATTAGAATAATTCAATAAATGTAAGTTTAAGCTCACTTTGTTGAGTGGAAAATTCGCAAACTTTAAGCCCACTTGAGGTGGCAAAATCAAACCCTTTTCACAAAACAAACATGAAATTGAATTGTTCCAATTTGAGAAAACTAGTCTATACTTGTATGCGCGTATCACATAGTAATGCTAGCCTAATAACTGGAACAAGAGCATATAATGTTGATAAAAATCATAGCATGATTAGTAGAGGCCGATCTTTGATTAGGCGAGCGGGGGTGCTCAATTCATGACCTTCCCCTCTCATACCTGAGTTCCCGAGCCGAGGCAACTTTGGTAATAACGGACACGTGGCCTTTGGCACGAGTCATGGGTTTCCTAAATTTTCCCAAAATAAAATATTTAGATGGCGACTCTGTATCTGGCAAAGCAGTCCAATTTTGGCATTTTTGATTCAAAAATCGATTTTCCAAAAGATTTGTCGGATTTGGACTCTTTGGTGTTTATCAATTTCATATTGCACTTGTGAGATTAGATTCAGAACCGCAGGAGTCTGAACTGTAGGGCTTCTTTCAAACTTCTGAAATGGGGCGTGAAAAAGCCGCGCTACACTCGGCTCACTTACTAAACAAGCCGAGTCTGGCCAGGCCTTTAACGAGCCAAGTTGAGCTTGTTCGTGAACAGTAAGGTTCATTTCCAGCTCTAATTGATGACCCTTAATGAGATAGGTTTCAAATAGATCTATCTAGAAAGGTGGTTTTCTACTCTGTGTTGCACATTGCTCTGTCCAATCTGACCATAGTATTAGCCAATCATTTTTTGTTATTTGAGCAAGTCAATGTTGGTCTTGCACATCCCAAATCCATAAGGTTACAATTGTTCAATCTCTCTTAAATTTCCTGCTCCTCCTTTGATCTTGGCTAAGACTAAGGTTTTGTTTTCCTTGGAGGCTTCATTTTTCATTCGGTTTGGTAAAGTCGTTGAAATCACCTGTAGCACTTTAAGAAATTTTCTCTTCGCTCGAGCGCAAGTTTGAACACTTAAGCAGTCCTTTGAAACATCCAGTACTTTTGTCTACAGTCTAAGATTCTGAGAGGTAGTGATGTTCGCTTGAGCACAGGTTGGTCCGCTCAAGAAGTCTGTTCCTTGTATGGTCTGAGATTCTAGGAGTTTGAGTTCTACTCTCAAGTGAAGGTTTTACCACTCGTGTAGTCTTGTGTCTCTAGGGCTCGAGCGTTTGTTTCACCGCTCGAGCAATCTGTTCAGGATCAACTCTTTAAAAAGTCACTTTGGGGTCAAATCTTTTACACTTTTCTCTCTCTTTCTCTTCTCTCTCCTTCATCCATTTCAGAAACCCTAAGCTTTCAAGCTTGGATTTCACCTTCTTTTACTAAGAATCTCACCCTAGTTCCTTGTACCAAAACGTAGAGTATGAGGAGAGCTTCCTTTTGATTTGAGCGGATAGTCTTTTCACCGCTGGTGAATTTTCCTCTTCTCTTCAAGGGGTATGTATTTATTTGCTTCTTTTCAATAGCTCTCTATAGATAGATGTATAGTACTTTCTATTGAATGAAAATATGAGTTTGATGCAAGATTTTTCAAAAAGAAGGTAGGAGAAGTTAGGGTTTTGAACTCAATGTGTTCAAGTTTATGATTTATGGTTGAAAATGGAGATTTTGGACAAGTTGAACATATTAATGATGTTTAATACAAAAGCCCTAATTTTGTTTATCTAATGAGTTTGAGGCAAATTGTTGTTTTAAATATTTGTTGGGTTATATAGATTAAAGTGAACTAAAAAGGTAAAATGGGTGGAGAATAAAAATCAAATGGTTACTATGAATTGATTTATATTGTGATATGGAAAAGGGGAGAGTTAAATGATTTTTATTAATTTCGTTTATGTTATAATTATTGATGATATGGGAATGATAATCACATTGTGTCGTTATAAGAAATATTGTTTCTTTCATTTGTAGAGGTTATGTCCTTAGCCATCAGTGGAGGATGGTATTAATTGTTGTAGAATAGGTTATGTATTATGTGATGTTGATTTAATTTCATAACTTAGAATGATGTGGTAACCAGATGAGTCAATGGATGAAAGTGTCATAAAGGGGGTCCGTTTCCTTATGGCTTGTGACCGGTAAAGCGTGGTGCATTGATAGAGTTTTCGCTTTCCTTCTGATTTTTGCCCAGTAAAGCGTGTGGACTGTTGGGCTATATGAAAATTCCGCTTTCGTTCGAGCTAGCCACCGGTAAAGCGTGGTGCATTGATAGAGTTTTCGCTTTCCTTCTGATTTTTGCCCAGTAAAGCGTGTGGACTGTTGGGCTATATGAAAATTCCGCTTTCGTTCGAGCTAGCCACCGGTAAAGCGTGGCACTTTGAGATAAGTTCTAGATTTTCTTCCGGAGTAACACTTAGTAAATTATGTTGGTAGGGCTTGACGAAGCCGGTTGTTAATTATGGGAAGTTTGTTGATTAGTCACAAGATTATACTGATATGTATGATGTGGTGGATTTTTGTTAGAAATATAAAGTGTGTGATTGGGATAATTGTATAATGAATTGGATTTCCTTTAGATTTGTTTTTGTTACATGTGATTCTTAATGGTGTTTTGTTTTAGCTAGTTTGTAAGTATTAAAGTAAAATTTCATCTCTGGTTGTTTTGCGGTTGTTCTTTTAATATGTACTTTCTTTTTTCCTTTTTTTTTTTTTTTTTTTTTGTGGCTGATATCTTGTTCAAGAGTGACAATAAAATTTTACTCTAGTAGTGTGCTCTTGAGTTATTTCTTCTGAAACTTTACTGTGAATCAGAGTAAAATTATACGAAATGAAACAGTAAAATTTTATTGTTAACGTAAATTTCAATGGTAATTTTTGTTTTAAAGAATTTTATAATCAACCTAGATCTTATTTGATAGATCTTGATGAGAGGATTTTAAAAATACTAATTTTATTATCTAGATAAAAAGTTATATCATTTTAAAGTTTAAAATATTAAACTACTCACTAAGAATATTTTGGTAATAGTAATGTGTGCCACACAGTTCAAGGAAAACATTTTGTACTTGTCATTAATGCATTAAAGTTTTATTACGAGGAGGTTTTGATCAAATGCCCCATTATTTTAAGAGAAATTTTCAAAAATTAATTATAAAGTTATGAAAAAATTTATAATTTTACTTTTTAATATTTGTAAAGTTTATCATTAACTTAAAAATATTTTTCTAAACATGCACTGAGATGAAATTTCCCCATGTAAAATAAAAGATGAAAGTGTGAATACTCATTAACACACCATTAGCCATTAGCATAACCTACAACACTGCCATGAACCCCCTGCCATCCTCCACTACCACCTCCCTAGCCCCATTACATTCCTCGTTGTCCTTACCCAGTCTCTCTCTCTCTCTCTCTCTCTCTCTCTCTCATACCCATCTTCTTTCTCATCTTCATCTTTTTCTTCTTAGATTTAGGGTTTCAAGGTGGTGAGACAGAAACTAAGGTTTTCAAGATGATAAAAATGTGGCGGAAAGGGTGCTATGGGAGTGAGAAAATGGTGGGGGAAGACATTGGGTCACTATGGTAGCAGAGAGATTAGAGTTGTTGGAAAAGATGCCATTGGTGGTTAGACGAAAGTAGATAGAAGGCGAATGGAATAGGTAAGGGAGTCGCTACAGTTGGAAGAAGATGATGAATGAGGTGTTGTGGTGATAGGAAATAGTGGTGGGTTCACATGGAGGTTGTGTTGGTGGTAGGGTATGGCAGATGGAGAAGGTTAGGATTTAAAAGTTGGAGATGATATAGAGTTTGGGTAGAGTAATGATAGGGATACCAATTTTCTTACCAAACGAATGACCAAATGTCTCACATGGGTGTGGGGTCTGCAATTTTGTGGACCCCACACCTATGTGAGACATTGCAAACCCCATACCTATGTGAGACATTTGGTCATTTATTTGGTA